>CP092867.1:45688317-45740686 GCA_030710605.1 Cordylochernes scorpioides
AGCCTAAAATTTTCCTTTCTGTACCATTTAAAGTTGGCATTTGAGACTTAGGAAAAATATTTTTCAATTTTCAAGTCCTATGAATGTTGTATCACTACCTGTATCAATAGTCATTGTTATTTCCTTTACATCTATATAGATACTTTCTTTGTTATCAGAGCCTAAAAAGAAAGTGTATTCATCTGAGTCTTCATTATTTTCTGAAATATTTTGAATATTTTCTTCCTTCAATATTTTTATATTTATTTTTATTTCTACAAACTCTATTAAGATGACCCATCTTGTTACAAAATGTGCATTTCATATTTCTAGCTCCACAATTATATGGAGGATGTGTAGTTAAGCCACATCTATAGCATTCTTCCAACTTAAGTGCACTTACCTTGGAGGTGCTTCCTTTTTGATGGTACACATTATGAGCTTTTGGTCCTTTAACAGTTGATTCATTAGATGCTTGGAAATTATTTTTATAGTTTACTCTATTCATTGAGGTCATATCTTCATTTGTCAATACTCTAAATTCTTCTTTGGCTGTTTCAAACATTCTTGATAATCCTCAATTGTTCTTTGAAGATTCAAATTATCTTGTTGCAACAACTTTTCTTTTAATTGCCTATTATAGCATTTTTCTATTATCTGATCTCTGATCATGTCTTCTTCTAAATTTCCAAATTCACAGGATTTGACTAATTCTCTTAGGGCAATGACATATGAATCAATATTTTCATCTGTATTTGTTTTCTTTGCCTAAATTTAAATCGTTCCGATACAATATTTTTTTGTGGTGTGAAATATTTAGTTAAAGCTTCTTTTGCTTTTTCATACGTATCTTTTTCTTCTGGCAAATTAAAGAAAATTCTTTGGACCTGTGGTCCAAGGCAATGCAAAAGTGTTGCCCTTTTAACGTCGATCTTTCTTTGTTGAAACACCGCTTGCTAATTCATAAATTAAATATGAATTCATCCAATGTTTGTACTCGGAATACAAATCTGTAGCATTAAAAAAAAAAAAAAAAAAAAGGTTCAACGGTAATGGAGACGTCAAATTATTTGCCATCTTCTTTTTACGCTTATTTAATTATTATATATTTTTTTAATCCTCGTCGCCAAATATGTTGTGTTGTTTATCTTTTATAAACTACAACTTATATATTTATTATTTAATTATTTATTTATCACACACATTAACTTTAGTAAAGATTAATTATATGTTTACAAAAAACCGTCAGTCTATTGTTCTTTATTCCATTTTCTTATATTCACAAATCACTTATATATTTCACACTATTCTACAGGAGGGAACTGGAAAACAAATATAAATGAATTTGAAAGCATAATAAATGTTTTATTATTCAATTAATTTATAATTTTATTAAAAAATGTAACTTATATCAATGGAAACAAAATTTTAATACATATTTTCACAATCTTTAAAATTTCTAATGATTCTTTTCTGACAGCTTTTCTAACTTCAAAAAACTTTAAAAATAAGATTTCCTAGAAGAGGGAAGGTTACCTTTAGAACAAAGTTGGCTGGCCCCAAACAGACACATGTTACATATCCACACATCTATACTGTCTCTAGGGAGCAACAGACGCAACTTTGAATTAGTAAGTAAACAACCTCATTCTATGTTATCTAATATTAATTTAATTATACTGTTTAATGGTCAAAGAGAAATCAATCCATAATGAAGTAAGGGTGAAATGGGATGTGGTATTTTCATCTGAAGAGCCCTGATACCACAGATTTCTCTTTCCAATAGATTTTCCAATCTCCTTTTGTGTAATGTCCTGGTCACACACACACACACACACAAAGCCTTTATTAAGACATTAGTCTTATACAGATTCTCCGTACAAGGTGCAATAACAGGAAAAGAGCAGCACAGGAAACCAGTAGTTTCCGCAACTATATACAATTATTAGTAATAACACGATGGCCCCTCGATGTTTCGTCATCATTCTGAGGTGTAAGAACATTCGCTTCCAAGTTCTTTTTCTCCCTCTTTACACCTACTGCCTTGTAAAAATTATATAGGGCCTGAGCAGACTAGTCTGCTTGTTTGGGCACTGGTTAACATCATTTGGATTGACCCAAGTTGGCTGGTGTCTACCATTGAAAAGAATGTCCTTCTCTCCTCACTAATATCTTGGCATTCATAGATGTAATGAGATAGTTCAGTTTCTATATTTTCTTTGCAGAGATCACAAATCTTATCACCCTCTTTGAAAATGTTTGTATGGTTTTCCTTGAAAAACGAATATAGTATTCTCTGTTGTGCGATATATCGTTTTACTGGGAATGGAAAGTTGCTAAGTAAATAGTTTTCAATTCGGAATGAACTGTGTAAATACTTATAGTGAGAGTAGTATTTTGAATTCTCTATTTTTGCCTGGTCACTTTGAATAGATTGTTCTATTGCAATTTTAGTTATTAAAGGTATTTCTTGCCGGATAATCCTTGCATCGTTGCAGTTAATTAACCAAGAAAATCCTGTTGAGTTGAGTATGTTGGCCAAACTTTCCGCAAGTCCAATATATATATTTCTATTTCTTGATATTTCATATAGTTGAGCTAAGCATATATGGGGGAGTCGGCTGCTGTTCATTTTTTAGAATTCTAAGCCAGAACCCGAGTGTAAGTTTTAGCACCGTAACTCCCAGTGACGTTCTTCCGCACTCCATACGTAGAATAAAACCAGGAGTATATCTGGGTAAATTTAGAAGTCTCCGTAAGAAATTGTCTTGAACCCTGTCAACCAAGTTTTTTTGTTGTTTGCCCAAATTGGAGCTGCGTAGAGCAAGGTTGACAGAGCCATTGAATCTAGAAGCTTGAGTGAGGAACTGATAGAATTGATTCTTGTTTAGTCGATATTGCCCAGACCGCATTAATAGCATTTAGCGCCTTGTTTTTAAAATGCTTTGCCGCCTGTTGAGTTGAGTTTGACGCTGTCAGCTGGTAACCCAGATACGTGTATTTAGATGTTATAGTGAGAGGCAATTGTCCCCAGAACCAAACATCCGATCGGGCCTTTCGACCTCCATTTCTAAACACCATAACCTTTGATTTGCTCTGGTTCAGCGTTAAAAAATATTATCATCGAAGTATTTTCTGAGTACATTGATCTTTTTTTGTAAATTTTATCTTGGATTCTCCGAGAAGTAACGATGTCGTCTGCGAACAGAAGGGAGATGTATATTTCCATAATTCGGTAAATAAATACTTGGCAAGTCAGCGTCATCGTACAGAGAAAACAAGTCGTTTAGAAAAAGGATAAATAGATAAGGTGACAGGTAATGTCCTGGTCTACCATTAGGGTTCCAAAAAATAATCTCTAATAGGCAAAGATTTAAAATATGTTTATCTATCCTTAACTAGGCAAAAACATTATATCATATTATTCTTACTATTAATAAAAAAAAATCAAAAATTATATAGAAAAAAAATTATATAAAAAAATTACAAAAACAATAATTAACTAAAAAAAAATACTAACACCCTTTTGATGAGTTTATTTCGGCGCTATCGTCCCGAAATCCATGAGCCTCTTTCATTCTCAGGGAGTTCACGAAAATAATACATCCTGCTATATAATTTACATGTATCCTGCGCGCACTGGGGTTAAAAAAAAAGGACAAATAAAAATTTTTGATTAAGATGACAATATATTTATTTATTTCTTAGATCAGTCATACAAAGATAAGAATAAGATAAATGAAACGGGCAATGAGGGTTGAGTGGGAAAATTTACGAGAATATACTTATTAAAAAAATCAATATTGAAAATACTTAACTTTAGTGCTCCAGCTGGATGGCTTGGAAATCCCTCCCCAAAATCTTGTAGAACTACATTTTTAACGAGCTTTTTACTCTATCCCTGCTCTAAGAAGAACTGTCCCTGCTCTAAAACTTGACCGTGACTAACTTTTTTCTCCCAGGGTGACCGAGGAAAAAAAATTAAAATAGATCTTTATCTGGTCACCCTCTGTGATAAAAAATAAAAATTATAATAAAAATTATCATTCGAAATATTAATTTTAAAATATAAAAAAAAGAAAACAAAATAGCTGCTTATTTAAAATAAAAAGAAAATTTATTATATAGTACTATAAGTTATTTACAAAAACTAGAAATAAAAAGGAGGTGAATAGATGGGCTGGTTTTACAATGAAGAATGCTCGAAGTCCCCTTCTTTCTTGTCGAGGCAGCTTCTTCATTGTCCACCAGCTTTCCATTGATACTGTGGGTGAACTTTGTGTAGGCCTCCAGAATTGGCCTCTACAGTCCTTCCCCGCCAAGACCACGGGATTTGGGCTTGCGAGGGAGCAGGACAAATCTCCGGGGTCAAAAGTGGAGGTCGGGGGATGCTCTGGATTAAAGGAAACAATAGCACTGTCAAAAAAAATGTCAGAACAAAGGGCGCCATGCATTCTATTTATTCGCCAATTGAATGCAAGACTGGCTTTTTAATTCCACTCTGTGACACGGATAGTATTGTGATAAGTATATCCGGAGTCTTAGGGTGCCTGGAACACAAGGGTTATAAACACATAAATACATCTATTTATATGTAAGATTTGACACATTTGTGGGTAGGTGCATACCTACTAGTTTAAAAAAAAATAATGCTTAGTGACTAAAATAATAAAAGAGCCAATAATGAATTCAAACAAAAATTAAATAGATAAGAAAGCCAATAATGAATTCAAACCTGAACTATAATGAATTCAAACCAAAAAAAAAAAATAATAATAAAAGAGCCAATAATGAATTTAAACAAAAATAAATAAGAAAGCCAATAATGAATTCAAACAAAAATTAAATAAATAAAAGGCCAATAATGAATTCAAACAAAAAATTAAATAGATAAGAAAGCCAATAATGAATTCAAACAAAAATTAAATTAAAAAAAGGAAAGCCAATAATGAATTCAAACAAAAATTTAAATAGATAAGAAAGCCAATAATGAATTCAAACAAAAATTAAATTAAAAAAAAGGAAAGCCAATAATGAATTCAAACAAAAATTAAATAGATAAGAAAGCCAATAATGAATTTAAACCTGAACTATAATGAATTCAAACCAAAAAATAATAATAATAAAAGAGCCAATAATGAAAAAAAAAAAACTGGTGACTTCACATCGACTTGACACGGTGCCTGTCAGTCAAAATTTATCTCTATCAGTTCCATGCCTTTTTCGTTGAAACATGTCCAATTCTATATGGGTTTGCTACTAACTAATTTAAACTAACATGATCAAGCTCTAAACTTGCTTAATACCTAATAAAATAAATAAATAGTATTTTATCAATGTACTACCATAGTACGTCTGGTAGGGAGTCCTTTATAAAGACTGACTGGGCTGGGTTGGTTCTCCAGGATGAACACATCATCCAACTCATCATGGTTCATAGCCAGTGTATGAGTAAATACGACATTCAGCACAAAGCCCGAAATGCCAAAGACCTCACGTCCAGCACAAAGCCCGTGGCGTGATTAACTGGCCTATTCTGCACTTATTGATACCCTCGCCGAAGAGTCCTCGTGTCAGTCGTCTGAAGACACTACGAAACCTCGCGCGTCCCTATTAATGGTATCAGACCCAACAAATGGGTCAGTGTATAGAACCGATCAAGTCCCCGACTTGCAAAACCCACCCTAACTCAGTCTTTTACCACTAACGTTATCCGTATGGAAGGAAGCATACCTATAGCACATACTTCCCCTACTGGGGTTTGAAACCAGATACCACCCAGTTATCAAACCCTACATTGATTTAATTGAATTGTATATAGCCATCTGGTGCGCCGGTGAAAACCCGCTAAGTCCACCAAAGTCTCACACATATCAAAAGTTAACAAAAAAAAAAAAACTCATATTCCCGAAGGAAGCCTAATAAAAAGGAGCGACTATTTTCTAATTTGAGAATTGCATTGTCCTGAGAGGCTTATAACCCTAACAAATTTGAAATCAAAATAAAATCGATCCTATTAAAATTCCCTAACACTATTCTAAATTCGTAGTTTGGTCTAACAATATAATTGACTGCTGCTTTCTCACATTCATTCCGCATTCCCATTCACACAATGCATTCATAGCGGGCAATCATACTAAAGCTAGGTTTTCTATTATATAAGCCAAAATACTATATAATCATCATCAATATACCCTAATTAAAAGTAATACTAAAATTGTCAGGACTTAATGTGAAATCAAATAACTAAATAAAAAATGAAATTTGGGAACTAAAAGCCCTTCAATATAAATTAACCTATGCCTCATACAATCTCTGAACAAACTCTAATCACAATGACTGATATCAGTCTCAACTGTAAGCTAACCTAACCTTAAAAGAATTGTAAATATCAAAGTCTCTAAATTGTCTTTGCCTCAACACCTAGTACCACCGCAAAGATAATTTAAAAGGACAATTTACTAATTAGAGCGACAAAGTATAGGACATTCAACTCATGAAGGCGACAGACAATTGGAGACGCTTCCTCCACTTATAAGATCCTATTGATTGACCTTCTCTCCTCAAACACGCTCCAGTCACAGCAACCACTCTACACCACTAGTGCAACAGCTTCATCCTACTTGTTGACTGTAGGTAACACACAATAGTTCTTGAATATGGAATTAAAGGGCGTCTATATATACCCAACCGATATCTGTACTGATGTGGAACCTACACTCTGCTACACCACTGCTCTCAACTACCTGGCTTCTGATTGTCTATGTCTACTTAATCTCAATTCAAGGGATTATTGAGCGCCATACGATGGCTCGTATACCCAACCTTGGACGTCATTAAGAACACAAACAGCTCGCCGCCAAACACTACTCCGACCTCGGCAGTACATCTTTCTCTGGAGTTGTGTGGCTCTGGAGTAAACTTGATGTCGCCCAGCTATACCTATACATCTATTTAGCTGCTTGCGCCACCGATCCTACTGTAAACTGTGCACCATACTGAAGTACTAAGTATTAGCTTCTTGATCTAATAATATCTTATTCTATTTAAATCTAATCTTAATTAAAAAATTACCCTAAACTTGAATATTTGTGCCAAATGGGTTACACCTAATTGCCAAATATTAAACAAGACTGATTGTCTATACTTACAATATGCATTGACAGAGAAATTTAAAAAATTTTAACATAAAATTTCAAAATTTAAGGTTTCATGAAAAAAAATTCTATAAAAGAAAAAAAAAATTCTGCTTAATTTGGTCTCTCCTGATACATATTAAAGTTTTACGAACTTACGCTTTCTATACATGCACTCTCTTCACACTACATCACGTCAGTGACTGGCCACCGCCAGTTATGATAAAACACTATATATAAACACTAGCGGACGTACCCGGCTTCGCCCGGGTTTTAACCCGAGTAAAGGTTTGTCTAACGAATCTCTCGATAAAGTGAACATTTTTTCCCGGTCCCTTGAAAAATACTCGATAAGTTGAATAAAACCAATATTAATTGGTTCCCTCGGTAATTGGAAGTTAAAGGAATAGTATCTTGCCTATGAATTGTATCATTATTCTTGTCTCAAATAAATTGCCGTGTCATCCTGAATTTTGTCTTTCCTAATTTTCTACATTACAAAATCATCGTATCATCATGATAATATTTAGAGCAGATTGTTGAATTATAACAGATAAATTAGAATATTTATCTTGATTATTTTTAGGCGAAAAGTTATTTCAAAAATTTTATTTGCTAGAAACCTTCCCAGTACTATACTAAATAACTTCCCAAAATTTCATGGCGTTCCAATGAGTGGTTTGGTCAGGCATAAAGGACACACACACACACATACATTCATTTTATATATATAGAGATAAAGATTAATTTACCTAGAGCGCCTATCTATGGGAGGGTTTGTTTTACACGCATTTTATTTTACTTATATCAGGGTCTACTATATTGTTCTTTTCTTTAGTCCAGCCTGGACCTCCTTTTAACTAAAATAAAATAGATTAGACATCATTATATTAGATTGGCCTATTTGTTCTGCAAGGGACTACGTTTGCTCACTACGCGGTAGTTCAAAATTTTACTATCAATTGCAGGCTAATTTCTCTTACACTTTCGATGATATTATGTATATTGACTTGACCTGGTTTGATACAGCACACTTTCCTATTGAAGTCTCACTAAAATACGGAATTGAATGTTCAAATATATATATCGTTATGGTACTAAACATTTGTCTCGTTAAAACATGGCTGTCGCTGTGGTTTTCTCGTGGTATGACAGAGGTGAACCGAGCCTAGACACATCTGAGAAGGCGCAGGTTGGCACAATTACATCTTGCGTAGATTGACTCGGAATGTCCATTAATCAATTTTGGAAAATTCTGAGCGAAAATTAGGTGCATCAGCCTTGCAGGTGGATAGTGTGTAGAATACATCTCTGTATTCTACCATTGATGCATTCATTGTAAATATTCTCTTCACATCCTACCACAATGACCCTCTCTTCAACTGGTTCATGTCACGTGGTTTTGCGCGCGGTGGCGTCCATCTGGATATTGTTTTAATGTCGTTCTTCACTCACGTCCACCTTCGTAAGTATCTTTAAATCCTATTAAATAATATACAATTTTACAGGCAAAATTACATGCTCCGACATCCAAAGTTCAAGACTACGCAAGATATCCTCCTTAATCTTCAAGGTCTATTCCCGACCTCCCAGAAATGTAGCCTTTGCCACTGGTTACCAATGTCCAATGCCACATTTCATAAAATTACGAAAGCCGATGTTGAAACGAGTTTTAAGTCTGCTATGATACTATAAGCTTTCCTTTGTTACAGGCCTCTGCTGCCAAACAATCTGAAGATAAGGTTTTTCTGGAAAGGCTTATCAAAACCAGTCAAGCGCAAACATACACGAGGTGCAAAGTTTCTATCTCTGTTTATCTAAGGTTATCTATAACCATTATCTGGTAAACTGCTAAGTTCTTATTTCGAAATAGAGTCATTAATTTCCAAAGGGACACAGGTTATATATAAAAATTAATTTGTTCTTTGGCTGGAGTTAAAGAAAAGAAACAACAAATTTCACTATACTTTCATTAAAAAGTAAAACCTTCCCCGCCAAATTCTGTAATATGGATTATCATACTAAAAAATCGCTACTAGATTGAATACGATAATAACTAAATAATAAAATATAAATACACCTATAAATGGGAGAGATAAAAATATGTGCAGTAACTATTTGTAAAGTGCGTGACACATGCAAAAAAAAATATAATCAAAGGTGACTGAAAAAAAAAAGGCTAATAATCCATACAAAAAAGGTTTTTCTCTCAATGAACGCTATACTGTTGTCACGCATTTCCCTCCACGAAGAGTTACAAATGAGAATATACAATTCTACAGAATTACAGATTACTATCTGCACAAGATAGTATGTCCATGCAAAGAATAAATTTACAAGACCAATTTAAGGTCATCTACGCTATTAAAATAGAAAATATTGTAAAAACACGTCTTATCTAAAACTGTATCATTGAACAAACATATTTCTTGCATAAACTAAAGTAACTTAGAATATTTAAAATAATGCGTAAAAAAAATTAATCACTATACATAACTTTAATCTAAAAATGGCAATAAGATATTTATTTTAGATAAGGATTTGCGCTTCGATAAATTAACCATACTGGAATCCAACAAAGTATCTTGTTATAATGACATTAACGGATGTTTTAAAACATATTTTGGCATATTTTATTATTGGAATATTATACTAAATCAAAATAAATAGTTAAATAAAGGAAATGGGTGAAATATGTGGTAGGCATAGAGCCAGACTATGGTCTAAAGGCCGTAGCTTCGCGTAAAACGTACCTTTCTATCAATAGTTACTATATCTTAAGCCTTTTTCCCTCCACGAGGACTTACAAATAAGAATATAACATTCTACTGGATCATAAAATACTATTTTGCGTACTCGCTACTATGCTTGTCAATGAAAGAAAATTACAATACCAGTTTAAGATTCCCATGCATTAACTTAAATTACAAGACCAGTTTAAGAGATCATCTACACTGTTAAAATAAAAAATTGGAACACGTTTTTATCTAAAACTATAATTGAACAAACGTCTTGTTTGCATGAACTAAAGTAACTTAAAAATATATATATATAAAAAATAAATTAAAATAAATGATGAAGAAAATAAATTATTATACATAACTGTAATCTAAATGGTAATAAAACATTCTACACAAGAGAATTGCGTTGCGATAGACTTTTAACCATAAAATTGGCCATACTGGCATCCATAAATATATTATCTTGTCCTAATGACTTGTACAAAAATTGTTTTTAAATTATAATCGACGCTATTAGAATATTATACTAAATTAAAATGAATAGATAAATAAAAGAAATGGAAGAAATATGTGGCAGGCTTAGAGCCCAGCCTAAAGGCCAAGCCTTTGGAAACGTACCTTTCACACCAAGCGCTCGGTCTAGATTGTCCTTTGTTAAAGGTTTCCTTGTAGGCGGGAAAGCGGTTCTCTTGAAACCCTTAGGGTCTCGCCGACTTGTCAATCAAACTTGCGGGGGGGGAAAGTCTAGAATTTGACATTGATTGATATCTTTATTTGCTTTCCCATGGTTTCTCAGATTCTTAGCGTTTTCCCCGCTAAAAAAATTTTTCCTTGTAAATTTTTCTATCTACCAGCTAATATAACGAAATTTTTAAGATTGTTAACTAATAAACACAAAAATAAAACCCAACCCAACTTCTATAACGTTCAAATTTTTATACTGGACACATGGTGACTTCAACACATATTTGTTTAGAATTGGCAAAATGGGTTCACCTGCATGCACTCGTGGAAACGAACAACAAACCCCTGAACACCTTCTGATAAAATGTCCATTAACTTCTGATCCAAGGGAAGAAAACCAACTTTACCTGACCGATACAAAATAAGCTGCCTTGCAATAAAGACCAATACATCAAGTTTAATAGATTCTGCAGGATGTATATTTTGAGGCGAAAGTGTTGACTGTACATATTTTAAGCTACTACCCATAATTGCTATATGTAAAATTTGACATCGAACGTTTAATTTTAATGATTTCCAATGTTCAATTGTATTAATTGTATATAATTAAAAAAATATACACGCAATTATCCAAATTGTGGATATGTTCAAATTTTTACTTATGTTTTATTTTAAATTTCACAATTTTACATTTATGCTTATTTGCGCTCTGTGTTTTTAGTTTAAAAAAAATTGTAGTTTAACATTTCTTTTTTTAAATATATTTTGTTGTTTTTATGCGAAAATCTTTTACACATAGTACAAATAGTTTTAAATATAAAATTGGCGTTACTGTTAATTTTCAGAATGCTCATAATATCTTAATAAAGATTGGAGTTCAGCCAACTAAAATATTGGAAATAATGATATTTTGATCTAAAATATGCTTTTTTTTTAATTAAACAATATATGCCTAATTTTATTCAAGACGCATATGATAAACAAAATAATATTTAATAAAACTAAATGTAAGTAGACAACTGCGGCCTTCTAGCATATTGTTTGGCTTAATTAAAAAAATAGCTCGTTTTTCTAATATTAAGAAAGCACCACCACAAATGTATCAAATCTTACCTTAAAAAATGGCGGGATCCGTTCTCCACGTGGTTGGCCGCCTCGTGGACTTTACCATTCTTTACTGGATTTTCCGTAGCCTCCAACTAGCACACATTTATCTATTAGTTTTATGCTTTAGACAGGATTTTACAAGTTATATGTTTTAAACAGCAGGGTGTTATTTTAACGTGAACTTTTCGTGGCCTTATTTGGAATTGATCGTCCCACGTTGAAGGCGTCATTGATGATCTATTTCGGCGCTATCGTCCCGAAATCCATGAGCCTCTTTCATTCTCAGGGAGTTCACGAAAATAATACATCCTGCTATATAATTTACATGTATCCTGCGCGCACTGGGGTTAAAAAAAAAGAAGGACAAATAAAAATTTTTGATTAAGATGACAATATATTTATTTATTTCTTAGATCAGTCATACAAAGATAAGAATAAGATAAATGAAACGGGCAATGAGGGTTGAGTGGGAAAATTTACAAGAATATACTTATTAAAAAAAATCAATATTGAAAATACTTAACTTTAGTGCTTCAGCTGGATGGCTTGGAAATCCCTCCCCAAAATCTTGTAGAACTACATTTTTAACGAGCTTTTACTCTATCCCTGCTCTAAGAAGAACTGTCCCTGCTCTAAAACTTGACCGTGACTAACTTTTTTCTCCCAGGGTGACCGAGAAAAAAAAATTAAAATAGAGCTTTATCTGGTCACCCTCTGTGATAAAAAATAAAAATTATAATAAAAATTATCATTCGAAATATTAATTTTAAAATATTAAAAAAAAAAAAGAAAACCCAAATAGCTGCTTATTTAAAATAAAAAGAAAATTTATTATATATAGTACTATAAGTTATTTACAAAAACTAGAAATAAAAAGGAGGTGAAGAGATGGGCTGGTTTTACAATGAAGAATGCTCGAAGTCCTCTTCTTTCTTGTCGAGGCAGCTTCTTCATTGTCCACCAGCTTTCCATTGATACTGTGGGTGAACTTTGTGGAGGCCTCCAGGATTGGCCTCTACACTTTCAATTCTCTACCTGTTTGAAATAAAAGTGTATGGTTCTTTCTTTATCTCTTTCCTCTCTTTTACTAAAAAATAAATATATAATCATTATAAATCTCTTCTTTATTCCTATTTATTTTTAGAGTATGTCTACATGAAGGGTAAAAGCCGATGCTAAAAGACGTTACGTTGTTAAATCTTTTTTTCTTGTTAAATTTTCTTTTTATTTTCTTTTTTTTTTCTATTTAAAATAAAAACATATTATTCTAACATATAATTACTTTTATTAGATTTTTCTCTCCTAAATAAGATATAAATATAATAAATATAAACAACTTTTTAATCATCTAACTTAAACACAAAAAAGTATCAACTTTTATCTTATATATATATATATATATATATATATACATACATGCATATTTACATATTCACCTGCATACACAGGTAATGACAAATATAAACATACATAAGTCTTTATTAAGACATTTGGTCTTATATATTACACGTTTCACCAAGAACATTTGAAGAAATAAACTGAAATTACAATTCCTATTTATGTGTATACACAAATATGTAATGCCTCGATAAAGGTTGGCGTTCAGCCAACCGAAATATTGGCAAATGAATATTTTATTCAATCCAATATATGCCTTTTTACTATCTAATATAAATATAAATGTCCCTGGACACTTTTATTTTTCCGTTTATCATTCACAATTCATCCTTTCATACTTCATCCCTAAGGTTAGAATATAATCGTTATTTCTACTTAAAATAAATTTTGATTTTTCGTTCACAAAAGAAACACATGCGGGGTAATTTTAAAATGTCGTTTTACAATCACAAGCCGCATTATATTGTATTATAAATGTATATTACCTCCTAAACATGAGACATTAGCCCGCCATCTATATACAAGAAATGAAACTATTTAGCGCGGTTTTCTTTATCAAATGAAACACTTCCTACATTGTCCTTACTACAGTAAAAATATGTGATAAAAACTCTGCCAGCGTTTCCCGGTATAATCAACATTACTGTTCTAATATCATATTGATCTGTACTGCTGATATATCTGGGGTGACATTTGAAATGAATATTTGGTTAAGGCATTCAGCAAATCTATGGGCATATATAAGCTTTGAGGAGAGTAGAAAGTGACCCCTATAAAAGCTGTGACCCACAGCTTACAAATTTTATTGCTACTGACATGGATCTCACGTAATTCGGTTAAAGTTTCCCTCAGCGTTTTGAAAGTGATCCCCAGATGTTTTACGTTCTTTTTTTCTTGCGGTGTGAAGAGCGACTTTGTTGCCATAGTGTCTATAGGGACAGCGTCTTCTTGCAGTGAAGTCATGGCTTTGTAAATGCTGTGGAGAGAGAGAATCCTGGAGTCAGTCGTGAAAAATGCAATTCAATGCACCCATGGCCTCAAAGTCTATGTAGAAAAAATAGAAAAGACAAAGATGAGAATGACACAGAAATTTATTTGATCAGAACAACTCAAGTTTATTTACATAAAATAAGAGAGAGGCGAGCGAATAAAGAAATTTGCTCATAAACAAAATATTGGAATATCTGTGGATAAAATAATAAATATTGTTTACAATAGATGTCTTACCTTTGTTATATGTATAACATGTATATACGCAATAACATACATTATGTATCTACAAAGACAAAGGTTGCCTCTTCCCTCAAAATAGACGTCAAAACTAGACGCCATCTATTGACCGTCACCCCAAACTAGCGGCCTCGGGTCGGGGACAAAGCCACAACACCAGCTTTGAATGTCACCAGCCTTGTTTGGTAGATCAATATCTTTCTGGCAAAATTCACATCTAAATATTATGAATGTCAAAATGATATACGTGTATATATATATTTATGCAAAGTCTTTTAGTAAGCAGCACCCTGTATTGAGGTTCTTCCGAGTTAAAGGAAAAGGGTTGTATATACTTGAGTCTTTACATGGAGTCAAGTTTATTTCTAGCTCACTTCAAGTGATGGTCTACCACTAATATTAAATTACAACCTGTCAACAGAGGTCACAGGTGGCCACCTGTTTATAGCGGTCAACTGTTGAAATGGCCACCCAATGTCCTATCAAAACACCTAGTTGTCGTTTCTTCAACACGTGTAGCAGCAATTAAAATTAGCTCTTCACGTTCCGCATGAATCTTAATTTCAACTCTATGGGGCTGATTTTTTCACAAATGCATTTGTTGCTTGGAGATGTTGAAATGGCTGATACATGAATGGATTCATTGTCGCGAAGGTAAAGTACATTTTTCGATAATTTCCTTCTTTTTTATTTATTTTTTCTATTTTTGTTCATAAAATTTAATTATTTGAGTGCACCAATTATAATCTTATAATAATGCTCTCTAAAATCAAGAGCATTATTTCTTTTAAAAAGCACGTAATAGTGAGGTGAAAGGTTTTCTTTTAAGGTTTTATTATTTTTCCCAGCTTTCGTTTAATGTATTTTATATATCATTTTCATCAGTATTAATACAAGAGTAAAAGGTGAAAGTTCTCAGTGCTTGATCCAGAGATGACACTCCAATCGGAAGATTACATTTCCTCCCTGTGTACACATATCATTAGTTCATAAGACAAGTTTCAACTTGTTCATTCAATTAGTTTGGGTAAATGAGAGTCTTTGCAATACATATCTTGCGCATTTTCTTTAAAATGGATTTTAAAAAACCTGAATATCATACAGTTATTAAATTCTACGTTTTGTATAGATTAACTCCTAATGAAATTCATCAACGTTGAGAAAACTCTACCTCTTCAATTTCAACCGTTAAAAAGTGGGCAGTTAAATGTGGCTGCACTTTACTCGAAGATGATCCACGTGAAGGACAGCCAAAAACTACAACCGCACCGGCAACTATTGAAAATGTGCACAATATGGTGTTGGATAATAGGCGAGAGAAGGTGTATGAGATAGCTGAGGCTGTGGGAATAATGGAAGAACAAGTGTGGAAAATCTTGTACAAAGAATTAGGGATGCGAAAGCTCTGCGCAAGGTGGGTGCCAAATTTGTTGAATGCAGATCAAAAGCAAATGCGCAAACAACATTTGTAGCAATGTTTGGGTATATTCAAGAGAGATCTGACCGATTTGTGCGGCGATTTTTCACCATGGATGAGACATGGATTCACCACAACACGCCAGAAACCAAACAGAAGTCGAAGCAGTGAGTGGAAGCTGGTGGTTCAGCGCCAAAGAGAATTAAGCAGATCACATCTGCCAGAAAGGTCATGACAAGTGTGTTTTGGGATGCCAAAGGGATCCTATTGATTGATTACCTTGACAGAACTATTACAGTGAATATTACTTTAACAAGCTGGACGTCAAAATTCACAAGAGGCCTGGCTTGAGGAAGAAAAAAAAAAGCATCTTTCACCAGGGCAACGCACCTGCTCATAAAAATTTGTTGGCAATTGGAAAACTGCGAGAATTGAAGTACGATTTTCTCAGCCATCCCCCCTATTCTCCTGATTTGGCACCCTCAGACTAATTGTTCTGATGCACATTTAAATTGCCTCTTTTGGTACACGAATATCATCCTCCCGCAACTTTATGTTGTAATCTTGCCTGAAATTTGCCCTTGCCATTTCACAAGCTTTCACAACTCTCCGGTAAGATAACACCTCTCCCTAAAGGACACTTTTGCTCTGCAATTAGGTGTTGTCCTTTACAGGGAGGTTGTACTGTATTACATTAGGGTAAAGTAGAGGAATTTATTTTTGAAATCTTGAAACCTGAATATACAGAGTAGACTGTCTCTCTATAAACGACACCAAGTTGCAGTGCCAAGGTGTCCTTTAGAGAGAGGGTGTCTTCAAAGATCCATGAATTGGAAAAAATGGCAATTTTGGTGATTACTACTGTCCTTTGTAGAGAGGTGTCTGCTAGCGGGAGTTGTCCTCTCACAGAGGTTCTACTGTGTCTATGTAAAGAATTCAACTTTTTATACTTCAACATTTGCTCAAGACTTCCTTCCATATATGCAGAGAGAGTAATATATGTTAAATTAAATATTAAACTTAGTATATGATGGATGAATTTGTAACCTTTTAACTTTGCATATTATTTATAGCCAAATATATAACAAAAACTTAGTATACATGTGAAACAATAACAAGGATAATTATATACAAGAGATCCTTTTCAAACATGAGAGCTCATCTATAGCCTTTGCCACTCTGTGTAATATGTATAACAATTTATTGCTCTTGTGTGCACCATTCACGTTATGCAAACTCTACAGGCCAATATGCAGTAATAGGTATTTTACCCGCCAATATGCAGTAATTGGTAACCAGATGGACAAGTTTAGTTTATTGCTGCACTAAAGATTCCAAGGGAGCCTCCACCTGGGCTTCTGGAGCATACACCAGTTCACTGAGGTACAGGCCGCCTGCTGGGGCAAATTGGATTGTGGGGATCCAATTCTTGGGGTCAGGGTTCTCTAACATCCACCAGACGTCATTGGGCACGATGCCACCATTGGCAGCTGCAATGGTTGCTGACACCAGCTTTCTCACCTGGCACACACATTGTCACTGTATCAACACCAAGTTACAACAGGGAGTGGAGTGGTCAGTACATGACCTGCCAGCAGACAACCAGAGACCTATATCACTTTTCCAAGGAATATATATATGTATTTTTGACGTGACAACGTCTTAAATTAGGTTGCGGCTGGGAGTCACTTATGAAAAAGTGTAACGCCCGGTAACGTTACGATGAGTCACCGAACGAGAGTGCTGCGCGCGCAGCGCTAGAGAATTAGGCGCATTGAATCGGCGCATGCTTGTCTCTGTCTTTGTCTTTCTCGAACGTTCTTGGCGTTGGAAAAACAAGAAAGTGTCATAATACAAGTTCACACGTGTTGTTAAAGTATCGTCAGCTGTGTCTGTAGTGAAAATGTGGAGTGCTTAGATTCGTCATTTACAACAACTACAACAATAAAGGTAAATAATTGTACACTGATATTTCATTATCGTAAACTATGATTGATTGATTAATTGTTAGATTGACACAAAAGTTGAGAAACTGAGTTTATAGGTTATGTCATACTATTGATAAATGTTGATAGTGTTAAGTAAATTATTAGTTTAAAATTAATTAATTAATTAATTATTATTTTACAAATTTTAAATAGTTTCAAATTTATTTAGCAAAAATTTGAACCTTCGATCTGAATAAATGTTTTGATTTTCGAATTGATTCTTTAAAATTACAAATATTAAGAAAAAGTGGCAGATATAAGAAAACTTTATTTAAACTGTGTTGAGCAAGAATTTTAACATCTAATTTAAGTAAATGTTTTAATTTTCAACTTCATCATTTACAATTACAAATTTTATTTAATTTCAAATTTATTTAGCAAAAATTTGAACCTTCGATCTGAATAAGTGTTTTGATTTTCAAATACCAACGCGGCTGGTGGAGTGGCGATCTATCGTAAATTATCATCGACATCTACGGCGGAAGTGTTCCAAGTTGCGATTACAGACGTAACTCGTGTCATTAAAACCAAGGGTGACATGTGCATGACTGAAGTTACTTGCTTCGCCGCTAATACTAGCTTCAAGTTTATACTCGGTGCTGTATATATTCATCCAGGAGCTAGTATGCAGGATATTGGAATGTTACTATGGCAAGGACTCGGTCCGTACATTCACAACAGCCAGTACGTGCCACCGTTCGTGCAAGTTGATTCTAGTATACCGATTCTTCTGTGTGGTGATTTTAACAAAAAGTAAAGCCTGACAACTCGTTTCTTAATTTCATGAAAAATACGTATAATCTTGATTGCGTATCAAACGTTTCTAAGTCAACTACGTTAAAAGGAACAACTATCGACTTGACTTTCGCAAGACACATTACAGCAGAAACACTTCCTTTCATTTCATATTTCTCCTATCATCGTCCTATCCTCAACAAAATCACTCAAATAGGAATTAGTTAAGTTTAAGTTTACATGTACAATGTTTTAGTAAACAAAATATATTTCTATAGTTAAAATTTGTGCAATTCTTATTTCATTCAATTCCTTGTTCCTATTGTGCAATTTAATTATATTCATATCAATAAATATTCTACCGTTGTCACGTAAAATCTTCGCCCGTAAAACCGACTTTACAGGCAACCATTTTTATTTGCTTATCCTTTTATTATTCTAAATTAGACAAGATCTTGGAGGTCGTGCTCATAAAGAAGTTTAAGACAAGAAATGTATACATTGCTTCAATGGTCTACAACTCCCACCATTAAGTACAATAGGGTTAAAAGAGCTCTGGTACCTCATGAGTGGGAAGATAAAAGCTGCTTTGACATATGTATATATTTTTACAGTACAGTAGAACTACCTTTCTCTAAAGGACAACACCTACAGTCATGGATAAAACTTACGGAAGTTGTACCTTTTGGCATGTATATTGGGATTCAGACAATAACTCTGTTGTTGCTGTTGTTGTGTCTTATCCCCTTGTGTAAAGATTACACAAATTCCATGTGTTAATTCTCCTCGAGCTGGGCAATAACTCTGAACGATATTTGATACACAGTGACCTCTATTGAAGACACACAAGATAACCAAGAGTGAACAAAATTGCATCTTTCTACTTAAAAAATTAGATGACCGGTGACATCAAAATATGAAAATTCCTTAAGTTTTGTCCGTGAGTGTAGTTGCCGAGCCAAAGTATTTTTTAAGGAGAGATGTCAAACTGGAGATTGCATAATTAGTTGTTTTTTTTTTTTTGCTTATCCCTAGTACACGTGGTACAGGCCATGATAATCATGGTGGGTAGTCAGTGACTGCATAATTAGTAAAAGTGGTAAGTCTGACGATGGAAACTGTCCTTTATAGAGAGGTGTTCTCTAGAAGAGGTGTATTAACAGTCACAAGACTCCAGCTCTCCATGATTATCATAGCCTGTAGAGTAGAACCTTCATGAGAAGTCCATTGTATTCTTTGTATCTAGGGACCTACGGTCTTCAAGAAACTAAGGCTTAAGAACTTTTAAAGAAATAGAAACAGTAGCCAAAATAAAAATAAACAAGAACTGGAGGATCCCACCTAAGCACAGTTGGTACAGTGGAGTGAACCCAGGAGGAGCTCTGAACATCAAAAATAGACAGCATCAAACAACACTAACAAAATTTAGAACAGGCTATCTTAAGCCATTGATGATAGAAAATAACAACAAAATCTACCCCACTTGCCCAAAATGCAGCTTGTGACCTGCAGCTCCAGAACACATTTTGGCTTGCATTAGATGCACTAAACAGGACCTTTGGGAGAGGCTGTTGCATATCATAAAACAGCTCGAGGAGCATGAACTCATAGAATTTGTGTAATATTGTTGTTGTTTCTTATCCCCTTGTGTAAAGATTACACGAATTCCATGAGTTCATGCTCCTCGAGCTGTTTTATGATGAGCAGCGGCCTCTCCCAAAGGTCGTGTTTAGTGCATCTAATGCAAGCCAAAATGTGTTCTGGAGCTGCAGGTGCCAAGCTACATTTTGGGCAAGTGGGGTAGATTTTGTTATTATTTTCTATTTTCAATGGCTTGAGATGGCCTGTTCTAAATCTTGTTAGTGTTGTTTGATGCTGTCTATTTCTGATGTTCAGAGCTTCTCCTGGGTTCACTCCACTGTACCAACTGTGCTTAGGTGGGATCCTCCAGTTCTTGTTTATTTTTGTTTTGGCTACTGTTTCTATTTCTTTAAAAGTAAGTTTATTTTTATATGGCAATGGTTCTTTTGTGCCTTTTTTCGCTAGCACATCAGCGGCTTCATTGCCTTCAATTCCAACATGTGAGGGTATCCATTGAAGGTGAATTTTTGAGGTTTTTGAGAGTTTTTGGAGATAGCCAATTATGTTCCTGCTTACTTTGTCTCTAAGTTCCCCTGTGTGACTCAAGTGTTGTATGGCACTTCTGCTATCAGTGAGAATACAGATATCTTGATAATTAGTATTTCTGATGGATTTTAAGGCTTCATAGATAGCTATAAGTTCTGATCTGAAGACTGAGCAAAAATCTGGGTTTCTTCTGTTCATTTTCTCAATGCCATTTGTGGTTTTGATGAGACAGCCACTGCCAGTGTGTCCAAGCTCGTCTCTGCTACCATCGGTATAAATAGTTATTGCATTTTTAGGAATGTTATTAATTATTTCTAATGATAATTGTTTTAAGTATTCTGGATTTTGGCATTGTTTGTTGGTGGGTTCATTTAAAGAGGCATTAAAAATAACATTTTGTAGTGGTTCGCATGGAGAAATTTTTTCTGCTAAATAATTTTTTTCTACTTTATATTTTAAAAATCCATTTCTTTTGGCCAGGTGGAGAGGGCCTTCTTTTTTGAGTCTTAGATTGGATTCCCAATTAAGTATGTACTTGGAAGTTCTGTGTTTGTTTCCATAACTTTTGATTTTGTTTATATATTTTGGCAGATTGTAGCTTCTTCTATCCTTTAAGGGCATAATGTCGGCCTCGTAAAGTACAATATCATTAGGGCAGGTATTTCAAAGACCTGTAATAATTCTAGCTGCACTTAGTTGTATCCTTTCCAGTGATTTTAGATTTGTTTCAGATGCTGTACCATAGATTTGATAGCCATATTCCAGGATAGGTCTAATTAGAGATGTGTAAGTTAATTTTAGTGTGGTTGCATCGGCTCCCCACTCTCTTCCTGAAATATATTTCAGGATTTTTAGTCGGTCTCTTCCTTTTCTAATAACTTCTTCAATATGTTTACTGGAGTTAATTTCTGGATCCAGGGTGTAGCCAAGATATTTAGGATGTTTATTATATTGTAATTGTTGTTCTTTCAGAATAATTTTTGGTCTTATTTTGTATAGTTTTTTATCGGTAGTAAAAAGACAGGTTTCAGATTTTTGGGGGTTAAATTCTAATTTATGTTTATTAGCAAATTTTTCTAGGTGGAGAAGAGTCATGTTCAAATCCCTTTCAGCTTTTTTCCAGTTAGTGTTGCTGCTCCATAGAATAATGTCATCAGCGAAAAGTCCAATATTGGTTTTATGTGAAATTTTTTCTTCTATGCCTGCAATAAATAGGGTGAAGAGAGTTGGGCTAAGGACTGATCCTTGTGGTAATCCTTGGTACAATTTGAAGGTTTTAGATAGAGTTCCATTATATTTGACCCTGATGTATCTATTTTTAAGGAAATCATTTATCTAAGTGAGAGCTTTTCCATCAATTTTGAAATGCTTGTATAATTTTGTAATTAACTTGTTTTTCCATACTCTTTATCAAAAGCTTGTGTAAGGTCTAAAAAAGCGGCTATGGTGTGGCTAGTTGGTTTTCCGTTTTGTGCATCTTTTACCTTTTGTGTGAAAAATAAGAGTTGGTCTATTGTCCCATGTCCTTTCCTAAATCCATATTGTTCTTTTGGTAAAAGATTTCTTGTGTCGAGGTGGTAGGTGAGTCGTCTGAGTATAATTTTTTTCCATTAATTTGCAGCAAATACTTGTGAGGGAGAAAGGTCGGTAGTTTTTTTGGGTCATCAGCAGATTTGTCAAGTTTTTTAATAGGAATTATTGTTGCAGTTTTCCAGTTTTGAGGCAATTTTCCAGTTTTCCAGGAGTTATTGAAAATATCAAGAAGTCTTTCTTTGCCATTTTTGCCCAAGTTTGATATCATTTGGCCATGGATTCCATCTGGCCCAGGAATTTTGTTCAGGTCAGTGTTTTCTAATGCATAATCTAGCTCTTTCATATTGATTTTTTCATGGAAAATATTATGAGTGCTGGTGAAATTTTTACAGTCATGAATAATCTTTCGGGCCTTTTTTTCAACTTTCTTATCTTTTATTTCAAATTTGATTTTACTACTTATTTGATATGAATTACCTAAAAGATTAGCAGCATTTTTGTCATTAGTTGCTGGGGTACCATCTGTATTCTTAATCATATTTGTGTTTTCAGTTTGTGGCTGGGCTCTGTCAATTTGTTTTGCCAAATGCCAAAGTTTTGTATTTGGGTTTCTTGGGTTCAGGTTTTCACAAGTTTGTTTCCATTTTTCCCTTTTCATATTTACGTATAACCTTTTTATTTTTGCATTCACAATGTTCAATTTAGTTCTACAATTTGTTTGGTTTTGGGTGCACTTTTTTTGTAGTTCATTTCTTTTAGTTATAAGTGTTTGAATATATTTTGCCTGGTGTGTATAATTTGGAATCCATTTCTTAATATTACCTCTTGGTATTGAAACTTTGGCTGCTTTAATAATGGTGTTTTTGAAAGATATCCCTTTTTGTTCCAGATCTTTTATTCTAGTGGGTGCTTTTCTAAAGTCTTCATTGGTGTTTTGCTGGTAAAGATTCCAATTAGCCTTTTTGAAGTTCCAGAATTTTTCTTTAATTGAGCTGGTTTTGGTCTTGGTGCTAATTTCTATCAAAATAGGCAAATGATCACTTCCAATACTTTTTAATATTTGCCATTTGCATTTGTGGAAAATGTCAGGACTGGAGAAACTTATATCAAGTGCTTGTGCAGTATTATAACTGTAGGAATGGTGGGTAGGATTCCCATCATTTAAGCACATGAAGGCATTGTCGTCAAATAAGTTTGAAAGTATTTTGCCTCTTGGGTTTGGCGTGGAACATCCCCATAGTTGATGTTTGGCATTAAGGTCACCTACAATAATTGTGTTTTCTGTAAGAAATTGAGCCATTGTTCCATCGTCAATAAGTTTATTGTTTGGTGGGTGATACATATTGAATATGTTGATGGTTTTGTTATGACTGAGGTAGACTTTGATACCTTGGGCTTCAAGGTCTGACGTATTTGGAATATTAATGGCTATGTCTTCATAGTACAAATTCTTGATTAAAAATGCAAGGCCACCCCCCTTCTTTATTTCTGTCTTTTCTGAGGATATTATAGTTTTTATATTTGAGATTGTACTTTTCATTTAATTTGGTTTCCTGTAGGGCTATAATTTGTATCTTTTGTTTTTCAGCTATTTCCATTATTTCTTCTAATTTTATTTTTGTTGCTGTTGAGCACAATCCATTTATGTTGCACTGCAAAATTCTCAATTGCTTGGAAGCTGCTTGTAATCTTTACACAAGGGAATAAGAAACAACAACAACTAGGCTTAAGAAGCAAGGTGACTTGATAAATGTGTGAGGATATTTTTCAATAGATAAAAATTAGGATGGGAGGTCTTGACCTTAATAAAGGTAAAAGTGTAATAGACTTGAATATATCAAGAGGGAATTTACTGTGTTTCAGCTCCCTTTCAACCTGGTACAAATCTAAGGAGAAAACTGTATTTGTCAGGTGTGACAGTCTGAAGATAACACACACACACATCTGTTATTTTCTAGTGCAGTCAAACTTCTTTAATTCAACACTCCAAGGGATCAGACTTTTCTGTTGAATTACACTCATGGATAAAACTTAAGGAAGTGGGAAGTCTTTGATGTTTCTGGTTGACTTTTTTTCTTTTAAGGAGGCAGAGACAATTTTGTTCACGATTGGTTATCTTGTGTGTCTTCAATAAAGGTCACTGTGTATCAAATATATTTCAGAGTTATTGTCTGAATCTCGATATACATGCTGAAAGGTA
This sequence comes from Cordylochernes scorpioides, assembly GCA_030710605.1. Lineage (NCBI taxonomy): Eukaryota > Metazoa > Arthropoda > Arachnida > Pseudoscorpiones > Chernetidae > Cordylochernes > Cordylochernes scorpioides. The sequence goes on from CP092867.1 coordinate 45,712,593, forward strand.
GAAATACCTTAAGTTTTGTTCATGAGTGTATAAGGTTGGGTGTTGAATTATAGTCTGTTATGCTTATCAATTCACCCCAACATTAACCAATTGTTGGTGGACATTTTTCTAGTACAGTTTGTTTGCAACACATAAGGAGTTGTTGAATTGAAATCTGTTGAATTATAGCTGGTTAAATTTAAAATAAATAAGAATGATTGAGATTTATGAAAAGGGTTAAATTATAGGAAGTGTTAAAGATGATCATTTGAAATGTGAAATGGTTGGGATTGGAAAAGATTGGTTGAACTAGTGTTGGAATTATAGACGGTTGAATTAAAGAAGTAATACTGTATATACTTTAACCCCAAAATTCTAAAGATCTCAGATCTATTTTTATGCCTTTTCAGAATATTTGAAGATAGAAAAATAATGATTCAGTATATCCTCTTTAATTTAACAGATTATAATTCAAAACCTTCTTGGAGAGTTGAACTGAAGAGGTGAGAAAATATACATCGAAACAGACTACAAATGTATTTCTGGCTGTTTTTACTCTCAAAAACAAACTCCGCCTTTGCCGGTCCCAAGCCCGGATGAAAAAGAAGGAGGGGGAGCAGTAACAAGTTCACTAAAAAAAACCTGGGCTCAGCTGGCCCGGCTGATAGTACCCTGTAAGGGCTCCTAATCCAGGGATACAGGATGAGCAGCATTTGTACTCCATGTTAGGAGCGGCTGCACATGGCGTCTGTTCCTCATGTTAGAGGCAGCCATTTCTTTTGGAGCTAAGTCGGCCTGCCACTGAGTAGTGCTCCCAGTCTTAATGAAAAAGGCAGACACATTCTACTTCACCCAGTGGGGAGATAAGAAAGAAGAAGAACTCTCAAAAACAAGCTCACAAAAGGCAGAATAAATAAACACAAGTTTCTCCGATGAAACCAGAGGAAGTTTGGTCCTAGTATTTCCTAGGGGCACCAGAGGGAGCGACTATACACCAGTAGTTACAAGAAGGTAGAAGTACCATTTGGTAGAGGAAATCACGGGACGTGACGTGGAACTCCCAGAGATCAAGGCCCTTGTAGAGGGGATCATAAGGGAAGCCAAAGGGAGTGGATGGCTTGAAGTCTAGAGAGATATCCTTGACTGTGTTCACTGTGGGATCTTCTTCCAGGGCTGAGGCTGTGGTGAAGGTGGCGAAGTCATGGTAGCCACGTAGGAAGTCCAGGGCCATATGGAGTCTGTCAAAGTCGACTGGCTTGCTGCACACATGGATACAGTACAACTACACTTGTGCACTACAGTACAACTACACCTGCTGTACAGTACAACTACACTTGTGCACTACAGTACAACTACACCTGCTGTACAGTACAACTACACTTGTGCACTACAGTACAACTACACCTGCTGTACAGTACAACTACACTTGTGCACTACAGTACAACTACACCTGCTGTACAGTACAACTACACTTGTGCACTACAGTACAACTACACCTGCTGTACAGTACAACTACACTTGTGCACTACAGTACAACTACACCTGCTGTACAGTACAACTACACTTGTGTACTACAGTACAACTACACTTATGCAGTACAGTACAACTACACCTGCAGTACAGTACAACTACACTTGTGCACTACAGTACAACTACACCTGCTGTACAGTACAACTACACCTGCAGTACAGTACAACTACACCTGCTGTACAGTACAACTACACTTGTGCACTACAGTACAACTACACCTGCTGTACAGTACAACTACACTTGTGCACTACAGTACAACTACACCTGCTGTACAGTACAACTACACTTGTGCACTACAGTACAACTACACCTGCTGTACAGTACAACTACACTTGTGCACTACAGTACAACTACACCTGCTGTACAGTACAACTACACTTGTGCACTACAGTACAACTACACCTGCTGTACAGTACAACTACACTTGTGCACTACAGTACAACTACACCTGGAGTACAGTACAACTACACCTACAGTACAGTACAACTACACCTGCTGTACAGTACAACTACACTTGTGCACTACAGTACAACTACACCTGGAGTACAGTACAACTACACCTACAGTACAGTACAACTACACCTGCTGTACAGTACAACTACACTTGTGCAGTACAGTACAACTACACTTGTGCAGTACCGTAGGACAATACCTACAGTACAATAGGACAACACCTAGCTGCAGAGCCAAAGTGTTTTTCAGGGAGAGGTGTCCTCTTACAGGAGAGCTGCTAATTAGTAATACTGGTTATGTTTCTTGGTTTATGTTTGGTCCTACAAGAAGTCACTGAACTGTAGCTGGGGACCTGTGGTGAACCAAAGCCCTACTGTAAGAGGATAGCCTAAGACAATGTGGATTGGCAAGCTCTAAATAGACTAACTTTGGTAACTCTTTACTTCAATATTACATTGATTGAATTCTTGTCAAAATACCCACACACTTACAAGGTAATAAAGTGATAATTATATAGACATGTTAAACGGATTGCGGATTTCGACAATTTAGAAATATGAAATCATATATCGCCGCAACTCTTTTTATTAACGCGATTAAAGGAAGCTTTCGGGCAAGCCCTTCTTCAGCTAACTATAGTGTACAAACAAGACAAGCGAGAGAGAGATTATATATCGTTTTTTAAAGAGGAATCTATGTAAATATGGTACAAAATATCTTAAAGAAATTTACATAATAAATTAATATAAAGAATCAACTATAGACAGTTTAGTGGAGAGAAAAATGAAATGGCTATTGTTTTATATGGCTTTTGAAGATTTTTTTTTTTTTTTTAGGTTAGAAGGGGAACGTATTGCGATGGCAACTGTATACTTTTGTTTAATGGTTTAGGGTGCTTCATGGTTTCTATTGCTTCAAGAATGAGTCTTTGGGTTTTAGTTTTGGCATTTTTATGGAGGATTCTGGTATTATTGAAGTCTGGAGTATGTCCGGTTTCTCTGACGTGGTCGACTATTAAAGATCTGTTGTGATCTTAAATACTGAAGACTACATCAATAGAATGAAAACGCACCTGAATAATACCGAATTCTTCATTAAAATAGAGCCACAGGAAGCATCAAAATCAATAACTGCTTTCAAAAAATCTATACATCAACTCCTTAAAACCCAAATTATCGATCAGTCCCTAAAGAAACAAATTCTGGAAAACCCTGGAACCCACCCATATATTTACGGCCTTCCTAAAATCCATAAGAAAAACACCCCCCTCAGACCAATAGTCGCCTATAACCAATCACCAGCATATTTTCTCTCCAAACATCTAGCCAATAGACTATCTGAAATAACCAAAAATCTACCTTATATTGTTAAAAATCCTGAAGAAATTCTACAAAAAATGAAGAATTTCAAATTGAAAGCCGATCACCGAATCGTTTCATATGACGTCAAAGACCTATACACAAGCCTTCCCCACGACTTAATAATGGACTCCCTACAAACCATCCTAATCAAACATAAAGAAGCATACCCGGACCACCTTGCAATCCTGAAACTTACCAAAATCTGTTTAAAGAGCACAACAGTTAAATTCACAGGAGAATACTACAACCAAATAAAAGGCACTCCGATGGGAAGCCCACTCTCTACAATTCTAGCAGAAATAGTTCTCTCCACCATTGACTCATGGATCACTGAAGCAAAACCCAACGAAATATTAATCTGGTCAAGGTACGTCAATGATATCTTTTGCATAATCACAGAAAACAGTGAAAATCACATCCTAGAAACCCTCAATAGCTTTAACTCATCTATTCAATTTACAATAGAAAAAGAAAATAAAAGAAGACTACCATTCCTTGACATTTTATTTACCAGAAATAGAACCGGTTTTACAACAAAAGTTTATAGAAAACCTACCTCCCCAACGCAGGTACCTACATTTTGCCTCCAATTCTCCCATCTCCCAAAAAATAACAGTTGTACGTACCTTGACGAAAAGAGCCTTCACCCACTGTTCATCAAAAATAGAATACAATAAAGAACTTAATTTTATCGAAAACCAGCTTCTTAAATCTGGATATCCGCTTCCTTTCATTAAAAGAAATAGATACAAACCAGGGACCCCCAGAAATAACTCCAATCATTACATCTCCACCTGTTACTTACCATATACAGAATCTACAATAACAATAGCCCGCAAACTTAAAAGTTTCGGCGTAAAAACCATCTTTAGAAGTTCACCTTCCATAGCCTCGATTCTAAAAAACCCAATCACCAAAAGCACCGACCAGAAACAGAAAAAAGATTTAGTCTACCAAATTCCCTGCCTCAACTGCAATAGTGCCTACATTGGCGAAACATCAAGAGATCTATCAATCAGAATCAAAGAACACCAAAGAAATATTTCCAAACTTAACCCAAACTCTTTAATAGTCGACCACGTCAGAGAAACCGGACATACTCCAGACTTCAATAATACCAGAATCCTCCATAAAAATGCCAAAACTAAAACCCAAAGACTCATTCTTGAAGCAATAGAAACCATGAAGCACCCTAAACCATTAAACAAAAGTATACAGTTGCCATCGCAATACGTTCCCCTTCTATCCTAAAAAAAAAAAAAAAAAATCTTCAAAAGCCATATAAAACAATAGCCATTTCATTTTTCTCTCCACTAAACTGTCTATAGTTGATTCTTTATATTAATTCAATTATGTAAATTTCTTTAAGATATTTTGTACCATATTTACATAGATTCCTCTTTAAAAAACGATATATAATCTCTCTCTCGCTTGTCTTGTTTGTACACTATAGTTAGCTGAAGAAGGGCTTGCCCGAAAGCTTCCTTTAATCGCGTTAATAAAAAGAGTTGCGGCGATATATGATTTCATATTTCTATATAGACATCATACACACATTTACAAAACTTAGGAAAGTTTATATTTTGATGTCGCAAGTCATCAATTTTTTGTAGGAAACAGAGGCAATTTTATCATACTTAGTTATCTTATGTGTATTCGATAAAGGTCACAGTGTATCAAATATCTTTCAGAGTTTTTGTCTGAATCCTGATATACATGCTAAAAGGTAAAACTTCTTTAAGTTTTGTCCATGAGTGTATGTAGATGCTTGTATTAACAAGGTACCAGGGCCCTATTTGATCAACTGCTCTCACTGGCGAACTTGTATAAATTCAGAGACTATTGAATGTGTAATTTATAGAGTGTGGGTTTGGTACAGAGGTTACCACAGAGACTACCAGGACGCCCTACCCTATTGCAATGCTCAAGTACAGAGGGAAACATGAGTTCAAGTGATGTTGGGGGGAACTTACGTAGACAGGCAGCATCTGTTGACCTCCGTGATGGGCAAGGTGCTCTCAGGACTTCCAAAGGCCACCCTGTAGATGTAAGTTCGGTGGTGTACGTTGGCCTGGGCATGGAAGGTGTCCGGCACCTTTTGGATCTTCCACACTCTGGTGTGGTTAGGATACACCTTCCAGCTGGGCTGGGATACAATAAAATAGCTAAATCTCTTTGGGCTAGGATACAATGCTGGTTGACATCAAGACCAAGTTCTCATTGGAGCTGAACAACTAATTTGCCCACTAACTCACTCTGATTCCTTTACTAAGTTGGCAGAAGGATATCGGCAATCAACCTTTACCCTATGCCCCCATTGTACTAGAGATGTTAGTATGGCCCTTAGGTATAAGGGGAAACAATAATATTAATTTTCAATGGAACCTAGCTCATCATGGATGGAAGGTTTTCGTATTGAAGATAAGTGAGATACATTTAGATGGGAGATGTCTTTATTTCTGTGAGTTATTGGTGGCTAATAAGAATGAATTTTATGATTTTTAAAACATTTCTCAATATGAAGAACAAATTGGACAAAATTTCATATTGGAGATGCATTAATTCTGGGTGAAGGCCAAGAGAAGAGGAACGAGAAATCAGTAGACAAAGTTGAGGGAATTCCAAGAGAAGGGATCATGGGAAAGTTAGGTTAATGCCCAGAGAATAAGCTAGATGAAGTTGGGAGAATGCAAAGAGAATAGGTGAGCCAGTGAAGTTGAGAGAATTCAGAGAGAAAGGGCCATGTAATGTAGGGTTAATGCCCAGAGAATATGCTAGATGAAGTTGGGAGAATGCAAAGAGAATAGGTGAGCCAGTGAAGTTGAGAGAATTAAGAGAGAAAGGGCCATGTAATGTTGGGTTAATGCCCAGAGAATATGCTAGATGAAGTTGGGAGAATGCAAAGAGAATAGGTGAGCCAGTGAAGTTGAGAGAATTCAGACAGAAAGGGCCATGTAATGTTGGGTTAATGCCCAGAGAATATGCTAGATGAAGTTGGGAGAATGCAAAGAGAATAGGTGAGCCAGTGAAGTTGAGAGAATTCAGAGAGAAAGGGCCATGTGTAATGTTGGGTTAATGCCCAGAGAATAAGCTAGATGAAGTTGGGAGAATGCAAAGAGAATAGGTGAGCCAGTGAAGTTGAGAGAATTCAGAGAGAAAGGGCCATGTAATGTTGGGTTAATGCTCAGAGAATAAGCTAGATGAAGTTGGGAGAATGCAAAGAGAATAGGTGAGCCAGTGAAGTTGAGAGAATTCAGAGAGAAAGGGCCATGTAATGTTGGGTTAATGACCAGAGAATAAGCTAGATGAAGTTGGGAGAATGCAAAGAGAATAGGTGAGCCAGTGAAGTTGAGAGAATTCAGAGAGAAAGGGCCATGTAATGTTGAGTTAATGCCCAGAGAATAAGCTAGATGAAGTTGGGAGAATGCAAAGAGAATAGGTGAGCCAGTGAAGTTGAGAGAATTCAGAGAGAAAGGGCCATGTAATGTTGGGTTAATGCCCAGAGAATAAGATAGATGAAGTTGGGAGAATGCAAAGAGAATAGGTGAGCCAGTGAAGTTGAGAGAATTCAGAGAGAAAGGGCCATGTAATGTTGGGTTAATGGCCAGAGAATAAGCTAGATGAAGTTGGGAGAATGCAAAGAGAATAGGTGAGCCAGTGAGGTTGAGAGAATTCAGAGAGAAAGGGCCATGTAATGTTGGGTTAATGCCCAGAGAATAGGCTAGATGAAGTTGGGAGAATACAAAGAGAATAGGTGAGCCAGTGAAGTTGACAGAATTCAGAGAGAAAGGGTCATGTAAAGTTGGGTTAATGCCCAGAGAATATGCTAGATGAAGTTGGGAGAATGCAAAGAGAATAGGTGAGCCAGTGAAGTTGAGAGAATTCAGAGAGAAAGGGCCATGTAATGTTGGGTTAATGCCCAGAGAATATGCTAGATGAAGTTGGGAGAATGCAAAGAGAATAGGTGAGCCAGTGAAGTTGAGAGAATTCAGAGAGAAAGGGCCATGTAATGTTGGGTTAATGCCCAGAGAATAAGCTAGATGAAGTTGGGAGAATGCAAAGAGAATAGGTGAGCCAGTGAAGTTGAGAGAATTCAGAGAGAAAGGGCCATGTAATGTAGGGTTAATGCCCAGAGAATATGCTAGATGAAGTTGGGAGAATGCAAAGAGAATAGGTGAGCCAGTGAAGTTGAGAGAATTCAGAGAGAAAGGGCCATGTAATGTTGGGTTAATGCCCAGAGAATATGCTAGATGAAGTTGGGAGAATGCAAAGAGAATAGGTGAGCCAGTGAAGTTGAGAGAATTCAGAGAGAAAGGGTCATGTAATATAGGGTTAATGCCCAGAGAATATGTTGGATGAAGTTGGGAGAATGCAAAGAGAATAGGTGAGCCAGTGAAGTTGAGAGAATTCAGAGAGAAAGGGCCATGTAATGTTGGGTTAATGACCAGAGAATAAGCTAGATGAAGTTGGGAGAATGCAAAGAGAATAGGTGAGCCAGTAAAGTTGAGAGAATTCAGAGAGAAAGGGCCATGTAATGTTGGGTTAATGCCCAGAGAATATGCTAGATGAAGTTGGGAGAATGCAAAGAGAATAGGTGAGCCAGTGAAGTTGAGAGAATTCAGAGAGAAAGGGCCATGTAATGTTGGGTTAATGCCCAGAGAATAAGCTAGATGAAGTTGGGAGAATGCAAAGAGAATAGGTGAGCCAGTGAAGTTGAGAGAATTTAGAGAGAAAGGGCCATGTAATGTTGGGTTAATGCCCAGAGAATATGCTAGATGAAGTTGGTAGAATGCAAAGAGAATAGGTGAGCCAGTGAAGTTGAGAGAATTCAGAGAGAAAGGGCCATGTAATGTTGGGTTAATGCCCAGAGAATATGCTAGATGAAGTTGGTAGAATGCAAAGAGAATAGGTGAGCCAGTGAAGTTGAGAGAATTCAGAGAGAAAGGGCCATGTAATGTTGGGTTAATGCCCAGAGAATAAGCTAGATGAAGTTGGGAGAATGCAAAGAGAATAGGTGAGCCAGTGAAGTTGAGAGAATTTAGAGAGAAAGGGCCATGTAATGTTGGGTTAATGCCCAGAGAATAAGCTAGATGAAGTTGGGAGAATGCAAAGAGAATAGGTGAGCCAGTGAAGTTGAGAGAATTCAGAGAGAAAGGGCCATGTAATGTTGGGTTAATGCCCAGAGAATATGCTAGATGAAGTTGGGAGAATGCAAAGAGAATAGGTGAGCCAGTGAAGTTAAGAGAATTCAGAGAGAAAGGGCCATGTAATGTTGGGTTAATGCCCAGAGAATAAGCTAGATGAAGTTGGGAGAATGCAAAGAGAATAGGTGAGCCAGTGAAGTTGAGAGAATTCAGAGAGAAAGGGCCATGTAATGTTGGGTTAATGACCAGAGAATAAGCTAGATCAGGGGTGGCGAACCTGCGGCCTTAAGGCCGCATGTGGCCAATTCAAAATTATAATTTTTGTTTCGCAGTTTTCAATTACTTTCATTATTTTATTGAAAATATCTAATACGAATGTCATATATTATATAATCTATATATATAAAAAAAATTGAATGTCTGTCTGTCTGTTTGTCTGTGGTCTGTGTGTACTCTATAGAATCAAAAACCGTACATCCAATCGCCGTGAAATTTTGGGATATTATTAGGCATATCCCCGGAAAGGTTTACGAAAAATAATATCTTGAATATCTATAATATCCTTAGAGTTATTTGCAGAATTGTAGCTTTAACTCGCAAGCAGCGCCACCTTGCAACGGAGATAGGCTTAGTTCTGCCCCACCCCGTTAGAGAATGGATTCCCCCGGCCGCCGGCCGACATTCCAAGTACCCACCGACCAATCAGGGCAGAGTTGGTGACACAGCTGTGCGGGAAAGCCTCGCAGGGGCTTGCCCAAGATGACCTCCGGGAACTTCGTCCATCTTCCATAAACGACCATGAATTTATTCAACCTTATCGAGTATTTTTCAAGGGACCGGGAAAAAATGTTCACTAGATAAAATGATGATTTTGTAATGTAGAAAATTATGAAAGACAAAATTCAGGATGACACGGCACACAGGGACCGGGAAAAAAATGTTCACTTTATCGAGAGATTCAAATATATGAGTTTCAAATTATCAAAATATATCTTTTTTTATAAGTTTATAGACAATTGTTTTAACAAATGTTCGTTAGACAAACCTTTACTCGGGTAAAACCTCGGGCGAAGCCGGGTACGTCCGCTAGTCTATATATATAAAATTGAATGTCTGTCTGTCTGTGTGTGTGTGTTCTCTATGGATTCAAAAACCATACATCCAATCGCCGTGAAATTTTGGGATATTATTAGGCGTATCCCCGGAAAGGTTTACGAAATATAATTTCTTGAATATCTTGAATATCCTTGAAGTTATTTGCAGATTTGTAGCTTTAACTCGCAAGCAGCGCCACCTTGCGACGGAGATAGGCGTAGGTCTGCCCCACCCCGTGAGAGAATGGATTCGCCCGGCCGCCGGCCGACAGTCCAAGTACCCACCGACAAATCAGGGCAGAGTTGGTGACACAGCTGTGCCAAGTAGACAAGAAAAAAAAGCCTCGCGGAAGCTTGCCCAAGATGACCTCCGGGAACTTCGTCCATCTTCCATAAACGACCATGAATTTATTCAACCTTATCGAGTATTTTTCAAGGGACCGGGAAAAAATGTTCACTAAATAAAACGATGATTTTGTAATGTAGAGAATTAGGAAAGACAAAATTCAGAATGACACGGCACACAGGGACCGGGAAAAAATGATCACTTTATCGAGAGATTCAAATTTACGAGTTTCAAATTATCAAAATATATCTATTTCTTTTTATAAGTTTATAGAGAATTGTTTTAACAAATGTTCGTTAGACAAACCTTTACTCGGGTACCGATTAATATTGATTTTATTCAACTTATCGAGTATTTTTCAAGGGACCGGGAAAAAATGTTTACTTTATCGAGAGATTCGTTAGACAAACCTTTACTCGGGTAAAACACGGGCGAAGCCGGGTACATCCGCTAGTATAATATATATATATATATATTATATAATCTAAAAATGCAAATATTTTATTTTATTTTAAAAACATATATTTTATTTTTCATTCATTGACTGTTATACATTTTTGACCATATATTCAAAATAATAGCACTTTAATTATTGTTGTTGTAAATATGTAAAGTGAACCCTACCTTTTCTAATGAAAATCACGAATATAGAATTCATTTTCTAAATTTTATATTACTGTGATATAAATAATTTTATGTATATTTTTACTTCAAGAGATTCAAAATAAAAATCTGCTTGAAAGGTAAATAATAATTTTTATTTTTCCACGACTGCACCTCTTTTCAACAATCAAAACACAAAAAAATTCTAATCTATAACATATATATATTATTTTTGATCCAATATATGCCTTTTTAATTAAATAAATAAATATATATATATATATGGATGTGGCCTTCTCAAAAAATGGTAAAATGAAAATTGGCCTTCTAATATAAAAAGGTTCGCCATCCCTGAGCTAGATGAAGTTGGGAGAATGCAAAGAGAATAGGTGAGCCAGTGAAGTTGAAAGAATTCAGAGAGAAAGGGCCATGTAATGTAGGGTTAATGCCCAGAGAATAAGCTAGATGAAGTTGGGAGAATGCAAAGAGAATAGGTGAGCCAGTGGGCCATGTAATGTAGGGTTAATGCCCAGAGAATAAGCTAGATGAAGTTGGGAGAACACAAAGAGAATAGGTGAGCCAGTGAATTTGAGAGAATTCAGAGAGAAAGGGCCATGTAATGTTGAGTTAATGACCAGAGAATAAGCTAGATGAAGTTGGGAGAATGCAAAGAGAATAGGTGAGCCAGTGAAGTTGAGAGAATTCAGAGAGAAAGGGCCATGTAATGTTGGGTTAATGCCCAGAGAATAAGCTAGATGAAGTTGGTAGAATGCAAAGAGAATAGGTGAGCCAGTGAAGTTGAGAGAATTCAGAGAGAAAGGGCCATGTAATGTTGGGTTAATGCCCAGAGAATAAACTAGAATAAGTTGGGAGAATGCAAAGAGAATAGGTGAGCCAGTGAAGTTGAGAGAATTCAGAGAGGAAGGGCCATGTAATGTTGGGTTAATGACCAGAGAATAAGCTAGATGATGTTGGGAGAATGCAAAGAGAATAGGTGAGCCAGTGAAGTTGAGAGAATTCAGAGAGAAAGGGCCATGTATTGTAGGGTTAATGCCCAGAGAATAAGCTAGATGAAGTTGGGAGAATGCAAAGAGAATAGGTGAGCCAGTGAAGTTGAGAGAATTCAGAGAGAGAGGGCCATGCAATGTAGGGTTAATGCCCAGAGAATAAGCTAGATGAATTTGGTAGAATGCAAAGAGAATAGGTGAGCCAATGAAGTTGAGAGAATTCAGAGAGAAAGGGCCATGTAATGTAGGGTTAATGCCCAGAGAATAAGCTAGATGAAGTTGAGAGAAGGCAAAGAGAATAGGTGAGCCAGTGAAGTTGAGAGAATTAAGAGAGAAAGGGCCATGCAATGTTGGGTTAATGCCCAGAGAATAAGCTAGATGAATTTGGGAGAATGCAAAGAGAATAGGTGAGCCAGTGAAGTTGAGAGAATTCAGAGAGAAAGGGCCATGTAATGTTGAGTTAATGACCAGAGAATAAGCTAGATGAAGTTGGGAGAATGCAATAGAGAATAGGTGAGCCAGTGAAGTTGAGAGAATTCAGAGAGAAAGGGCCATGTAATGTTGGTTTATTGCCCAGAGAATAAGCTAGATGAAGTTGGGAGAATGCAAAGAGAATAGGTGAGCCAGTGAAGTTGAGAGAATTCAGAGAGGAAGGGCCATGTAATGTTGGGTTAATGCCCAGAGAAGAAGCTAGATGAAGTTGGGAGAATGCAAAGAGAATAGGTGAGCCAGTGAAGTTGAGAGAATTCAGAGAGAAAGGGCCATGTAATGTTGAGTTAATGGCCAGAGAATAAGCTAGATGAAGTTGGGAGAATGCAAAGAGAATAGGTGAGCCAGTGAAGTTGAGAGAATTCAGAGAGAAAGGGCGATGTAATGTTGGGTTAATGCCCAGAGAATATGCTAGATGAAGTTGGGAGAATGCAAAGAGAATAGGTGAGCCAGTGAAGTTGAGAGAATTCAGAGAGAAAGGGCCATGTAATGTAGGGTTAATGCCCAGAGAATAAGCTAGATGAAGTTGGGAGAATGCAAAGAGAATAGGTGAGCCAGTGAAGTTGAGAGAATTCAGAGAGAAAGAGCCATGCAATGTTGAGTTAATGACCAGAGAATAAGCTAGATGAAGTTAAGAGAATGCAAAGAGAATAGGTGAGCCAGTGAAGTTGAGAGAATTCAGAGAGAAAGGGCCATGTAATGTTGGGTTAATGCCCAGAGAATATGCTAGATGAAGTTGGTAGAATGCAAAGAGAATAGGTGAGCCAGTGAAGTTGAGAGAATTCAGAGAGAAAGGGCAATGTAATGTTGAGTTAATGCCCAGAGAATAAGCTAGATGAAGTTGGGAGAATGCAAAGAGAATAGGTGAGCCAGTGAAGTTGAGAGAATTCAGAGAGAAAGGGCCATGTAATGTTGAGTTAATGACCAGAGAATAAGCTAGATGAAGTTGGGAGAATGCAAAGAGAATAGGTGAGCCAGTGAAGTTGAGAGAATTCAGAGAGAAAGGGCCATGTAATGTAGGGTTAATGCCCAGAGAATAAGCTAGATGAAGTTGGGAGAATGCAAAGAGAATAGGTGAGCCAGTGAAGTTGAGAGAATTCAGAGAGAAAGAGCCATGTAATGTTGAGTTAATGACCAGAGAATAAGCTAGATGAAGTTAGGAGAATGCAAAGAGAATAGGTGAGCCAGTGAAGTTGAGAGAATTCAGAGAGAAAGGGCCATGTAATGTTGGGTTAATGCCCAGAGAATATGCTAGATGAAGTTGGTAGAATGCAAAGAGAATAGGTGAGCCAGTGAAGTTGAGAGAATTCAGAGAGAAAGGGCCATGTAATGTTGAGTTAATGACCAGAGAATAAGCTAGATGAAGTTAGGAGAATGCAAAGAGAATAGGTGAGCCAGTGAAGTTGAGAGAATTCAGAGAGAAAGGGCCATGTAATGTAGGGTTAATGCCCAGAGAATAAGCTAGATGAATTTGGTAGAATGCAAAGAGAATAGGTGAGCCAGTGAAGTTGAGAGAATTCAGAGAGAAAGGGCCATGTAATGTTGAGTTAATGCCCAGAGAATATGCTAGATGAAGTTGGGAGAATGCAAAGAGAATAGGTGAGCCAGTGAAGTTGAGAGAATTCAGAGAGAAAGGGTCATGTAATATAGGGTTAATGCCCAGAGAATAAGCTAGATGAAGTTGGGAGAATGCAAAGAGAATAGGTGAGCCAGTGAAGTTGAGAGAATTCAGAGAGAAAGGGCCATGTAATGTTGGGTTAATGCCCAGAGAATAAGCTAGATGAAGTTGGGAGAATGCAAAGAGAATAGGTGAGCCAGTGAAGTTGAGAGAATTCAGAGAGAAAGGGCCATTTAATGTTGGGTTAATGGCCAGAGAATAAGCTAGATGTAGTTGGGAGAATGCAAAGACAATAAGTGAGCCAGTGAAGTTGAGAGAATTCAGAGAGAAAGGGCCATGTAATGTTGGGTTAATGCCCAGAGAATATGCTAGATGAAGTTGGGAGAATGCAAAGAGAATAGGTGAGCCAGTGAAGTTGAGAGAATTCAGAGAGAAAGGGCCATGTAATGTTGAGTTAATGACCAGAGAATAAGCTAGATGAAGTTGGGAGAATGCAAAGAGAATAGGTGAGCCAGTGAAGTTGAGAGAATTCAGAGAGAAAGGGCCATGTAATGTTGAGTTAATGGCCAGAGAATAAGCTAGATGAAGTTGGGAGAATGCAAAGAGAATAGGTGAGCCAGTGAAGTTGAGAGAATTCAGAGAGAAAGGGCCATGTAATGTTGGGTTAATGCCCAGAGAATATGCTAGATGAAGTTGGGAGAATGCAAAGGGAATAGGTGAGCCAGTGAAGTTGAGAGAATTCAGAGAGAAAGGGCCATGTAATGTTGAGTTAATGACCAGAGAATAAGCTAGATGAAGTTGGTAGAATGCAAAGAGAATAGGTGAGCCAGTGAAGTTGAGAGAATTCAGAGATAAAGGGCCATTAATGTAGGGTTAATGCCCAGAGAATAAGCTAGATGAAGTTGGGAGAATGCATAGAGAATAGGTGAGCCAGTGAAGTTGAGAGAATTCAGAGAGAAAGGGCCATGTAATGTTGGGTTAATGCCCAGAGAATAAGCTAGATGAAGTTGGGAGAATGCAAAGGGAATAGGTGAGCCAGTGAAGTTGAGAGAATTCAGAGAGAAAGGGCCATGTAATGTTGAGTTAATGACCAGAGAATAAGCTAGATGAAGTTAGGAGAATGCAAAGAGAATAGGTGAGCCAGTGAAGTTGAGAGAATTCAGAGAGAAAGGGCCATGTAATGTTGAGTTAATGACCAGAGAATAAGCTAAATGAAGTTGGGAGAATGCAAAGAGAATAGGTGAGCCAGTGAAGTTGAGAGAATTCAGAGAGAACGGGCCATGTAATGTTGGGTTAATGCCCAGAGAATAAGCTAGATGAAGTTGGGAGAATGCAAAGGGAATAGGTGAGCCAGTGAAGTTGAGAGAATTCAGAGAGAAAGGGCCATGTAATGTTGGGTTAATGCCCAGAGAATAAGCTAGATGAAGTTGGGAGAATGCAAAGAGAATAGGTGAGCCAGTGAAGTTGAGAGAATTCAGAGAGAAAGGGCCATGTAATGTTGGGTTAATGCCCAGAGAATAAGCTAGATGAAGTTGGGAGAATGCAAAGAGAATAGGTGAGCCAGTGAAGTTGAGAGAATTCAGAGAGAAAGGGCCATGTAATGTTGAGTTAATGACCAGAGAATAAGCTAGATGAAGTTAGGAGAATGCAAAGAGAATAGGTGAGCCAGTGAAGTTGAGAGAATTCAGAGAGAAAGGGCCATGTAATGTTGGGTTAATGCCCAGAGAATATGCTAGATGAAGTTGGTAGAATGCAAAGAGAATAGGTGAGCCAGTGAAGTTGAGAGAATTCAGAGAGAAAGGGCCATGTAATGTTGAGTTAATGACCAGAGAATAAGCTAGATGAAGTTAGGAGAATGCAAAGAGAATAGGTGAGCCAGTGAAGTTGAGAGAATTCAGAGAGAAAGGGCCATGCAATGTTGGGTTAATGCCCAGAGAATATGCTAGATGAAGTTAGGAGAATGCAAAGAGAATAGGTGAGCCAGTGAAGTTGAGAGAATTCAGAGAGAAAGGGCCATGTAATGTAGGGTTAATGCCCAGAGAATAAGCTAGATGAATTTGGTAGAATGCAAAGAGAATAGGTGAGTCAGTGAAGTTGAGAGAATTCAGAGAGAAAGGGCCATGTAATGTTGAGTTAATGCCCAGAGAATAAGCTAGATGAAGTTGGGAGAATGCAAAGAGAATAGGTGAGTCAGTGAAGTTGAGAGAATTCAGAGAGAAAGGGCCATGTAATGTTGAGTTAATGACCAGAGAATAAGCTAGATGAAGTTGGGAGAACGCAAAGAGAATAGGTGAGCCAGTGAAGTTGAG
The DNA here is from genome assembly GCA_030710605.1 of Cordylochernes scorpioides. NCBI lineage: Eukaryota > Metazoa > Arthropoda > Arachnida > Pseudoscorpiones > Chernetidae > Cordylochernes > Cordylochernes scorpioides. The sequence continues at coordinate 45,728,526 of CP092867.1, forward strand.
AGAATTCAGAGAGAACGGGCCATGTAATGTTGGGTTAATGCCCAGAGAATAAGCTAGATGAAGTTGGGAGAATGCAAAGGGAATAGGTGAGCCAGTGAAGTTGAGAGAATTCAGAGAGAAAGGGCCATGTAATGTTGGGTTAATGCCCAGAGAATAAGCTAGATGAAGTTGGGAGAATGCAAAGAGAATAGGTGAGCCAGTGAAGTTGAGAGAATTCAGAGAGAAAGGGCCATGTAATGTTGGGTTAATGCCCAGAGAATAAGCTAGATGAAGTTGGGAGAATGCAAAGAGAATAGGTGAGCCAGTGAAGTTGAGAGAATTCAGAGAGAAAGGGCCATGTAATGTTGAGTTAATGACCAGAGAATAAGCTAGATGAAGTTAGGAGAATGCAAAGAGAATAGGTGAGCCAATGAAGTTGAGAGAATTCAGAGAGAAAGGGCCATGTAATGTTGGGTTAATGCCCAGAGAATATGCTAGATGATGTTGCTAGAATGCAAAGAGAATAGGTGAGCCAGTGAAGTTGAGAGAATTCAGAGAGAAAGGGCCATGTAATGTTGAGTTAATGACCAGAGAATAAGCTAGATGAAGTTAGGAGAATGCAAAGAGAATAGGTGAGCCAGTCAAGTTGAGAGAATTCAGAGAGAAAGGGCCATGCAATGTTGGGTTAATGCCCAGAGAATATGCTAGATGAAGTTAGGAGAATGCAAAGAGAATAGGTGAGCCAGTGAAGTTGAGAGAATTCAGAGAGAAAGGGCCATGTAATGTAGGGTTAATGCCCAGAGAATAAGCTAGATGAATTTGGTAGAATGCAAAGAGAATAGGTGAGTCAGTGAAGTTGAGAGAATTCAGAGAGAAAGGGCCATGTAATGTTGAGTTAATGCCCAGAGAATAAGCTAGATGAAGTTGGGAGAAGGCAAAGAGAATAGGTGAGTCAGTGAAGTTGAGAGAATTCAGAGAGAAAGGGCCATGTAATGTTGAGTTAATGACCAGAGAATAAGCTAGATGAAGTTGGGAGAATGCAAAGAGAATAGGTGAGCCAGTGAACTTGAGAGAATTCAGAGAGAAAGGGCCATGTAATGTTGGGTTAATGCCCAGAGAATAAGCTAGATGAAATTGGGAGAATGCAAAGGGAATAGGTGAGCCAGTGAAGTTGAGAGAATTCAGAGAGAAAGGGCCATGTAATGTTGGGTTAATGCCCAGAGAATATGCTAGATGAAGTTAGGAGAGTGCAAAGAGAATAGGTGAGCCAGTGAAGTTGAGAGAATTCAGAGAGAAAGGGCCATGTAATGTAGGGTTAATGCCCAAAGAATAAGCTAGATGAATTTGGTAGAATGCAAAGAGAATAGGTGAGCCAGTGAAGTTGAGAGAATTCAGAGAGAAAGGGCCATGTAATGTTGAGTTAATGCCCAGAGAATAAGCTAGATGAAGTTGGGAGAATGCAAAGAGAATAGGTGAGTCAGTGAAGTTGAGAGAATTCAGAGAGAAAGGGCCATGTAATGTTGAGTTAATGACCAGAGAATAAGCTAGATGAAGTTGGGAGAATGCAAAGAGAATAGGTGAGCCAGTGAAGTTGAGAGAATTCAGAGAGAAAGGGCCATGTAATGTTGGGTTAATGCCCAGAGAATAAGCTAGATGAAGTTGGGAGAATGCAAAGAGAATAGGTGAGCCAGTGAAGTTGAGAGAATTCAGAGAGAAAGGGCCATGTAATGTTGGGTTAATGCCCAGAGAATAAGCTAGATGAAGTTGGGAGAATGCAAAGAGAATAGGTGAGCCAGTGAAGTTGAGAGAATTCAGAGAGAAAGGGCCATGTAATGTTGGGTTAATGCCCAGAGAATAAGCTAGATGAAGTTGGGAGAATGCAAAGAGAATAGGTGAGCCAGTGAAGCTGAGAGAATTCAGAGAGGAAGGGCCATGTAATGTTGGGTTAATGCCCAGAGAATAAGCTAGATGAAGTTGGGAGAATGCAAAGAGAATAGGCGAGCCAGTGAAGTTGAGAGAATTCAGAGAGAAAGGGCCATGTAATGTAGGGTTAATGCCCAGAGAATAAGCTAGATGAAGATGGGAGATGCAAAGAGAATAGGTGAGCCAGTGAAGTTGAGAGAATTCAGAGAGAAAGGGCCATGTAATGTAGGGTTAATGCCCAGAGAATAAGCTAGATGAATTTGGTAGAATGCAAAGAGAATAGGTGAGCCAGTGAAGTTGAGAGAATTCAGAGAGAAAGGGCCATGTAATGTTGAGTTAATGCCCAGAGAATAAGCTAGATGAAGTTGGGAGAATGCAAAGAGAATAGGTGAGTCAGTGAAGTTGAGAGAATTCAGAGAGAAAGGGCCATGTAATGTTGAGTTAATGACCAGAGAATAAGCTAGATGAAGTTGGGAGAATGCAAAGAGAATAGGTGAGCCAGTGAAGTTGAGAGAATTCAGAGAGAAAGGGCCATGTAATGTTGGGTTAATGCCCAGAGAATAAGCTAGATGAAGTTGGGAGAATGCAAAGAGAATAGGTGAGCCAGTGAAGTTGAGAGAATTCAGAGAGAAAGGGCCATGTAATGTTGGGTTAATGCCCAGAGAATAAGCTAGATGAAGTTGGGAGAATGCAAAGAGAATAGGTGAGCCAGTGAAGTTGAGAGAATTCAGAGAGAAAGGGCCATGTAATGTTGGGTTAATGCCCAGAGAATAAGCTAGATGAAGTTGGGAGAATGCAAAGAGAATAGGTGAGCCAGTGAAGCTGAGAGAATTCAGAGAGGAAGGGCCATGTAATGTTGGGTTAATGCCCAGAGAATAAGCTAGATGAAGTTGGGAGAATGCAAAGAGAATAGGCGAGCCAGTGAAGTTGAGTGAATTCAGAGAGAAAGGGCCATGTAATGTAGGGTTAATGCCCAGAGAATAAGCTAGATGAAGATGGGAGATGCAAAGAGAATAGGTGAGCCAGTGAAGTTGAGAGAATTCAGAGAGAAAGGGCCATGTAATGTTGAGTTAATGACCAGATAATAAGCTAGATGAAGTTGGGAGAATGCAAAGAGAATAGGTGAGCCAGTGAAGTTGAGAGAATTCAGAGAGAAAGGGCCATGTAATGTTGAGTTAATGACCAGAGAATAAGCTAGATGAAGTTAGGAGAATGCAAAGAGAATAGGTGAGCCAGTGAAGTTGAGAGAATTCAGAGAGAAAGGGCCATGTAATGTAGGGTTAATGCCCAGAGAATAAGCTAGATGAAGTTGGGAGAATGCAAAGAGAATAGGTGAGCCAGTGAAGTTGAGAGAATTCAGAGAGAAAGGGCCATGTAATGTTGAGTTAATGACCAGAGAATAAGCTAGATGAAGTTGGGAGAATGCAAAGAGAATAGGTGAGCCAGTGAAGTTGAGAGAATTCAGAGAGAAAGGGTCATGTAATGTTGGGTTAATGACCAGAGAATAAGTTAGATGTAGAAGTTGGGAGAATGTTCAGAGGTGAGCCAGTACAGAGAAGGGGCCATGTAAAGCTGGGTTGATGCCCAAAGAAGGAGGTGAATGGTACTCACTGGATTTCATGATGATGCTCCAAGAGTTTCTTGTTGAGAGATTTCTTCAGCTCCTCACAGTGGTACTCCAGCCCATAGGGGTGGGTCAGGTCTACATGGAAGGTGTTCATCATGGCGTGGACTCCTTTGTCAGTTCGACTGGAGCCCTTGGTCTGTATCTCTCTATTGGCCTGGATGGACTTCAGGGCAAGCTGGACACAACTGGGGATTTGGAACTTAACACATGGAATACCTTGAGTTTGTTTTAAACATAAACTATATAATTTAACCTATTATAACACAAGTATCTGAAGACAGGTGTTCCGGGGTTTCAATTTTTTATTGTTGATATCTCTCTTTATGAAAAAGAGTAATGCTGTAAGAGGGATTGATTTGTATATCGGGAGAATTATGCTGAGGGAGACAATTAGAATGCTGGGAGAAAAGGCCTAGAGATCAGAAAAGGTTATGGATGGCCTTGAAAGAATTTGGCTTTTAATAGGGATGACAGTGATATCCTTGGGATTATGGCAAGTATGGAAATAGCTAGAAGAGAGATATGGAATAAATAACAAACACAGCCGTGGTTGGTGAGGAGAGATGCAGATAGGAAGAGGGGTGAGAGACAGGGATGTTCATTGGTTAACTTGTAGGCAATGGTAAAAGAATTTACCGGAGGAAGTTGGGAATATCTGTTGGAGTAAAGGGATAATACAACACCAAGATATGCAGATGATCAAGTGATAGTAGAAAATATTGAAGAAACACTTCAGAAAGATCTACTTGTTCTAAATGATAAAGATGTATAATTTGAGTGGATTTAAAATAGAAAATGTTAATATGGCTAGGGGGAAAAAAGACAAAGAAGAAAAAATTAACTCCTGCCAGATGGTAAAAGATAGGAACAGGATAAAAGGTTTAGATACATTTGGATCCATAATATCAAAGGATAGTGCAAATAGACACAGAAGAAGACTAGAATAGCATTTGGGAAAGGATGGGCCTTTAATAGAAGAAAGGAAATGCTGAGGAAAAGGAGGGAGCTTAGTTAAGAGTTAAAGAGGAGGCTGATGGAGTGCAAGGGTCAGAAACATGGTCAAGGGGAAAGAATATTGTGAAAATTTAAAGTGTGGATTTGAAGGAGATGGGTAGATAAAATCAAGGATAACAAAGTCTTAAGTTGATAAAGCACAATTTAATCAATGAGTAGAGCTCTAAGAAGCTGTCTGGTAGATTAAATTGGTGAAACCACTGGGAGGGTTCACCACTGATGAGCCAAGTCCTCCCAATATTTCATCAAAGTAAGGATAGTATAAGTTTGTTTGATGTGTAAAAGAAACATTCAGGCTTTAATGCTTCCATTTCCGAATTGTGTGGTTCAGAGAATAGCCTGGTAGTCAGGGGACCACAACTCTGGGTAGACTGAATTAACAAAGATTCCACAGAGGGTCAGACTCACCTCTAGAACACCCTGGACTGTCCTATAGTGGCTCTTTTGTTTCTGGAGGCTACTGCACACAAGTTTCAAAATTGTCATGCTGTGCTACACATCAAAGTCTAGTACAGTAGAACCTCCCTGTAAAAGACACCTAATTGTAGAGCTAAAGTGTCCTTTAAGAAGAGGTGTCCTCTTACTAGAGAGTTTCTAAATAGTAAAAATGGTCATTTTGAAAATGAAAACTGTCCATTGTAGAGAGGTGTCCTCTAACACGAGTGTCCTCTTATGGATTATGTTTTACCGTATATGTAACTGGAATAAATGGTTTTAACTCTACCTCACATCAACATTTATTACAGAATCTTTATCTCCACATTCTTACCTATTTCTTTAAGATTGATGATGGTATGGAATATGTAAATTAGGTATTTGATCAAGTTACCTCTATAAAACTTGGTGCAGAGTCCAATTTCTTCAATTCAACCATCCACCCCAAGGGTTTAAAATTTTATGTTTGGAGTTGATACTTGAATTATATTTGTTAAGATAAATATCAATTCATTACAAAATTTATTTCTAGTGGACATTTTCTAGGCCATTTTGTTGTCAATACTTTAAGGGGGTGTTGAATTAAAGTTTGTGTTCAATTATAGCCAGTTTTAAACTAATCAAAATAGGCTTATTGGGATTTGAAAATAAGAGTTGAAATAAATAAAGAGTTGAATTATAGTTGGCTGAACAAAGAGATATTATACTGTAGTTTACATATAGGGAGGGAGTCAGATGGTAAATGATCACAGACACTTCTTGATCTCATGCACTTACAAGTGAACATTGCAAGATTCCAATATGTAAAAGGGGAGAGAATCAGGTTTAACCTATGAAATGCTGATATGGAGGATGGACAATAGGAAATGTCCCCTCACCCTAGTTGTAAGTGAATTTTCCATGATGTGACTTGGATACTGTCCCTAGATGTGTCTTAGATACTGTCCCCCGAACCAAACACAGGTTTCTTCTTCTTTCTTATCTCCACTCAATCATATTAGGTTGTCAAGCTTGAGACTTTTGATGGTGTCTGTCGGAGATGAGTAGAGCTCATCAATGGATGAGTCCATGCAGTCAATGATGTGTTTTCACAGGATCTAGATGATATCACAACTATGAAGAAACTTGTTGGAAGTAGGCAATTTGGGAATATTTCAGTGAAGAATTAATATCGGCTGTGTTTATTAAAATATTATGTATGTGTTTATTTTGCATCTCTCTCTGTATATATATATTCTACATATATAGGTACTGAAAAGACACCTCTCCCTTTAAATATGCATCAGAACAATGTATTATGTTATAACCCTAGTAAAAAAAAATTAAAAAGTGATGACAATAATGAGTCACACAACACCAATTTAGGAAAATCCAGACAAAAAGCTATCCTGTATACCATGGTTTCAGGCTTTGGCCTTCATCAGTACAGGGATGGCTTCAATTTCATAACATCCTATGAGAGATACAAGAAAATAAGACCTAATCCAAATAATTTAATAGTGTGTGATGTTTCGGCAACAACATTACTGATATGGAACATCACACACACTAATAAAAGAAAATAAGACCTAATCCAAATAATTTAATAGTGTGTGATGTTTCGGCAACAACATTACTGATATGGAACATCACACACACTAATAAAAGAAAATAAGACCTAATCCAAATAATTTATTAGTATGTGATGTTTCGGCAACAACATTGTCACCATCATCAGACAAAACCATTCAACCATTCTTTTGTCTGATGATGGTGATAATGTTGTTGCCGAAACGTCACGCACTAATAAATTATTTGGATTAGGTCTTATTTTCTTTTATTATAATTTATATATAATTCAAATTGCGCTTTATCATCACACACACCATTAAATTAGTTGAATTAGATCTTATTTTCTTGTATCTTTAGTCAAAATTGTGCTTTATCATCCTATGATAAGGCGCAATTTGGATTAAAGATTATAAAGACAAGGTAATAAGACCAAATACAAATAAATAAATAGTGTGTTTAATGCTGTTTTCTCAACTTCTTGAAGTAGAGGAGAGCTTCAGATCCTGAACTCTTTAAAATAGAATCTTCAAGTGATGGCTTAGCATCAACATTGATATTCACTTTGGAATTCATTTTCTTCAGCTCATAGGAAGAATAACTTCTTAGGTCCATTGAAGTCAAATAAAATTGATAAGGCACAATTTGGATTAAATATTATAAACACAAGGTAATAAGGAGCTTATTTGGATTTGGTCTTATTACCTTGTGCTTTATCATCCTACTAGTAGAAAAGCCCGTCCAAGGATGGAATCGGCTAGAGCAGGTGGATTCCTAATTTTATTTCTCACATTCCTTTTTGATACTTAATAATATGTAATCGGAACCGTTCGAGGTAAAATAACGTTCATGGTCCGTCAGGGATCGATCCCCTTCCGAGCGTTGCAACATTTTACCTTTCGGGTCATTTTATTGATATTTTTTTAATTAACCTTTTTACTTTAAATTTTTACATTTTGGGCAAACTTGATCAAGTTGGCCACAAAAGTGCAGGGGAATTTGATCTTCCTCGAAACATGTCCCTGATGGCAAAGGTAGATTATCTCCCTGTCGAATTCTTTGCATCCTCAGCCTACTGTTTTCCCTTTGAAGGGCTCTTTGATTTTCGCTCATATTCATTCGGTATTGCCGTTGTTGTTCATTATGCCGTTCTCTTACGGGTGAATTTAAACGTCTTTGTCGCTGCTGTTCAATACGACATTGCTTTGCTTCGATGGCCTCAACAATAGAAAGGGCTTGTTTATAAAAAATAAAATAATCAAGCTAAATTAAAAAAATAAAATTATTTGAATTATTTTATTTATATATATATATAAATTATTCACCGAATAAATTGCCGAAAGCAAAAAATGATTAATAAGGTCAGAATAGAATAAAATAAAGGATGAAAACAAAAACCAAACAGACCTACAGCCGGCCACGTCACTTAACTACGTAACTTGAACACGTGACACAGAATGGACCAATCCTATTCGGCTTCAACGAACAAATGCTTTATTATATGTGACATCCTATGGGAGTTATGAAATCAGTTGGATTTACCAAACAGGGGTTCAAACTGGTGAAATGACAGATTTCCAAGCTGGAATACAACATAGAGTTGTGAGAGGATGATAAAGTCTGGTATACAGGTTGTGTTTGTCTGAATTTGACAAAAGTGGTGTTATGGCTCCTTCTTATCATCATTCGTAGTTTTATACTAGGGTAATAACATCTTTTTGATGCATATTTAAAGGGAGAGGTGCCACTTTCAGTACAGGATAATGATCCTCCCATATGTTGTTATATATATTAACTTTAACTACAAGAAATTAAGACACCTAATCCAGGGGGTCGGGCCACTATGACCCGGGTTAGATTCCCGCATTGGGCACTTTTTTCTGATTAAAAAAAAAAAAGCTTCGTTGGCATCCGATTCTTGCAAAAGTCCAAACCCACCAGCGAGTGCAAGTAACCTAATGGGGCCTTGGCACATTTGTAAGTGCAACGTCGAAATGCTTTTCACATGTGTAGACATGTGGTGCACTTACAGTAAAAAGCAGTCGCCTATTTCTACCCACCATGATTATCATGGCCTGTACCACGTGTACTAGGGATTAGCAAAAAAAAAAGGCCTAATCCAAATAAATTAATAGTGTTTGACGTTTCAGTAACAGAATTATAAGGTACAATTTGGATTAAAGATTAGAAACATTTGGTAACAAGACCATATTCAATTATATAAAGTGTTGTGGTGTTTTGAACAGTGTATCTATTTGGATGTTGCCATGTTACCTTATGTGTGTGTTTCCTAAATTAATATATTCAAACATCTATAAAGTTTGAGTCAAAAGTCGATCCATCAATTAAGTTTATATAAAAAGGACGTACCTGGATCTGTAAAGAAAAAGAAAAATTTTCTCAAAATATTTCGAGAGATTTCTCCCTCTTAATTTACCATGTAATAAATTGATAAAGAGGGAGCAATCTCACGAAATATTTTGAGAAAATTTTTCTTTACAGATCCAGGTACGTCCTTTTATATAAATCTATAAACTTGTATGTTCTCTCTCTTGCTGCTTATCTTGGCATTTCAGATAAATGTAATTTAGGGAAATATTGGATTTGGTTCTGTTACATTTTGGTATGGGGGGCTTCTATAAAGGCACATTATTTGTCTTATCAATAAGAGAGACCTAGAAGGTAAACACAAGGTAATAAGACCAAATCCAAATAAATAAATAGTGTGCGATGTTTCGGTAACAACTGTTATCAAAATGTCACACACTATTTATTTGGATTTGGTCTTATTACCTTGTGTTTTCTTTTTGCTTATCCCTAGTACACATGGTACAGGCCATGATAATCATGGTGGGTATAAGAAGGCAACTGCTTTTACTGTAAGTGCACCAGATGTCTACACATGTGAAAAGCAGTTAGACTTTGCACTTACATATGTACCAGAGCCCCGTTTGGTTACATGCACTCGCTGGTGGGGTTGGACTTTTGCAAAATCGGGGGCCTTTGGAGCATTTTTTAATTTTTAAATACAGAAAAAAAAAAGTGCCCAATGCGGGAATCGAACCCGGGTCGTAGCGGTCGAAAATCAATGGTTTAGACCATCCTTCCACAGACCCCCTAACATTGTGTTTATAATCATTAATCCAAATTGTTCCTAATCAACTAGAGGGAACAAAAACCAAAGTCCTTGAACTTCAAGATATATACATTTGGCAGGTCTGTAGTTTTCACGCCATCCTTGTTTACTCTAGTCTACCCTCACACCATCCAGGAAATAATAGTTGTTTCTGATTGGCTGATGGACTGTTAGAATGATATCATGACAGGGAGGACTCCCAAGCATTTAAATTAGATTTTTCAAGTTAACCAACTGTCACCAGGAGAGTAGGACTGGGCAGAAAGGCAAAACCTTCCCATTTAAATATGGTTTATGTTGTTATGTGAATGTGCAAGGCTAGGGGTATTTTAAAGGCACATTTTGTAATTGGAACTATTTTTTGCTGTCTCAATTAGCACAGCTATCAATAAGGTTGGTAAACCTTTCTGATTGGCTATTGAAATCACATGACTTGTATAACCTAATCTTACCTAACATTGTTTAGGATTGTAAACATTTAATGCTAGAATAGGGTTAGTAAAGATGGTCTTGACACCTGCCCACACAATTTTCTATAAATTAATTGAATATAAAATATTGGAAGGATCTTTCTCATGAATCAGTGGTTATCATTAAACACAGTATTTGGTATGGTTTATTCTAGTCTGTGAAAGTATATCGTGCTTGTTGGCCAAAATTAACAAATTGATTACTTTTGAGAAATTGGTTTTGAAATCCTTTGAAATTTATTAATAATCCAAATTGTGTGTATTATCACGGAATATAAAAATTGATATAAAAATGCATTCCTACATTTAAAAATGTACAAATCTAGAGATAGAATTGTATCTACTTATATAATTGCCTTATTCTGTCTGTGTGAAGTTCACGGATAGATTTTGGTCACGTGTCAAGTTACGGTAAGTAGAAATTTAAAAATTAAAAAAAGATGCCGAAACCCGGGATCGAACCAGGGACCTTTAGATATTCAGTCTAACGCTCTCCTAACTGAGCTATTTCGGCTTATTTAACATATACAAAACATATTTTAACAGTATATATAAAGTAGAATCTGGAAAAACTCAGTGAAAATTTCAGGTCTCTATCCCGAATATCCGTCGTGTTATTTGCAAATTTGCTCTTTCGCTCGCGCCTCTAGCGGTGAAAATGAGGGGTAATACCAGCTGACCTAATGTACATGTAAAGTTTGGAGCGGGACGTTTCACAAGAGTGACATCCCCGGCTCCAATTTATAATTGTAACAAATAGTATTTGAATAAAACATTTAATCGGGTAAAAGCCGGGCGTTGCCCGGGTCATTCGGCTAGTTACCAATAACGGGAACCAATGTATGAGCAAAATAATAAAAAGCGCTGAGATGTCATTGTGTGTTTGCGCGTTAAAACAATTAAATAAAACAAATTAAAACATGTGTGAGCGGAAAGATTTTTTGAGTGCAAAATAATCTCAATAATATTGACTAAAACACAGACGAGCATTTCATTGAATAATTAAATTTTGAAATTTTGTATATTAATTTGATGTATTTTAATAACTAGAATATTAGTTTCATTTTGAAATTTTAAAAATGTTAGATATAATAGAGATTTCAAGAATTTTTTTTTTTTTCATTTTCCGGCATATTTTCATTTTTAATTTTGATGATGATGATTTTTTATTTGTATCCAGGGTATACTAAACCTTTAAAATGTAAACTGAGGTCTTGAACTATTTGAGGTGATTTCATTTTGAAATTTAGAAGCTATTTAGCTAAGATATTAAAATTATTAACATCGAATATGAGTAAGTAGTTTGTCGTACAAGTTTTTCATAAATTCTTGATTTTGGAAAATAGCATATGCTTATTGGTCGCCAAATAATCCTATATATTTTGTTGTTAATAAAATCGCTGATGTGAATAATTTGGAGATAAAAAAACATTCTTGAGAATTTGTTATTTTAAATTAAGCTCAAAATAACACATAAAAACAAAGAAAAAAAAAGAGCAATAACTGACTATTTTGTTTTATTTATAAATAAATATGGTGAAAATTTTTAAAGAAATGTGTACGTTTTTTTCCTTAATGTGCAGTTACTAGGGAAAGCAGAGCTTTCAAGTTTTGCACACCCATTCCTCACTTTCCATCCTCTGTTTGAATGATATTATGGAGGGTGTTTTTCTTTCTTACCATGAAGTACTGTAAGTTTTGAGATGGACTCTCAGAGAGATATGTTATTGATACTCCTTATTGTCTGCTAGAATAATTTCATATGAGTTATTAAAATATGATATGCAACCAATTTAAATTTCTAGACAAGGCATGGAAAGTCAAAATAATTATTGCCAAGACATCATTCTAGCAAACAAAATCAGAGAGAGAGAGACTTGATCAGAAATGAATATTTTAAATCAGCAGTGGGAATAACTATGGAAAGACATCTCCCAGAATGCATATTATACATTTTTAAAATATTTTTCATCTATCATAAAACATGCAGTAAAACCTTGCTAAAATAAACTGGGGCTATAGAGAAATT
>CP092867.1:45740786-45792848 GCA_030710605.1 Cordylochernes scorpioides
TGTCACTTATTGTCACACAGTACAGGAATCTATCATATAGCTCTGGTTGTCTGTCACTTATTGTCACACAGTACAAGAATCTATCATATAGCTCTGGTTGTCTGTCACTTATTGTCACACAGTACAAGATTCTATCATATAGCTCTGGTTGTCTGTCACTTATTGTCACACAGTACAAGAATCTATCGTATAGCTCTGGTTGTCTGTCACTTATTGTCACACAGTACAAGAATCTATCTATAGCTCTGGTTGTCTGTCACTTATTGTCACACAGTACAAGAATCTATCGTATAGCTCTGGTTGTCTGTCACTTATTGTCACACAGTACAAGATTCTATCATATAGCTCTGGTTGTCTGTCACTTATTGTCACACAGTACAAGAATCTATCATATAGCTCTGGTTGTCTGTCACTTATTGTCACACAGTACAAGAATCTATCGTATAGCTCTGGTTGTCTGTCACTTATTGTCACACAGTACAAGAATCTATCATATAGCTCTGGTTGTCTGTCACTTATTGTCACACAGTACAAGAATCTATCCTATAGCTCTGGTTGTCTGTCACTTATTGTCACACAGTACAAGAATCTATCCTATAGCTCTGGTTGTCTGTCACTTATTGTCACACAGTACAAGAATCTATCATATAGCTCTGGTTGTCTGTCACTTATTGTCACACAGTACAAGAATCTATCTATAGCTCTGGTTGTCTGTCACTTATTGTCACACAGTACAAGATTCTATCCTATAGCTCTGGTTGTCTGTCACTTATTGTCACACAGTACAAGAATCTATCCTATAGCTCTGGTTGTCTGTCACTTATTGTCACACAGTACAAGATTCTATCCTATAGCTCTGGTTGTCTGTCACTTATTGTCACACAGTACAGGAATCTATCATATAGCTCTGGTTGTCTGTCACTTATTGTCACACAGTACAAGAATCTATCCTATAGCTCTGGTTGTCTGTCACTTATTGTCACACAGTACAGGAATCTATCATATAGATCTGGTTGTCTGTCACTTATTGTCACACAGTACAGGAATCTATCCTATAGCTCTGGTTGTCTGTCACTTATTGTCACACAGTACAAGATTCTATCGTATAGATCTGGTTGTCTGTCACTTATTGTCATACAGTACAGGAATCTATCATATAGCTCTGGTTTTCTGTCACTTATTGTCACACAGTACAAGATTCTATCCTATAGCTCTGGTTGTCTGTCACTTATTGTCACACAGTACAAGATTCTATCCTATAGCTCTGGTTGTCTGTCACTTATTGTCACACAAGTACAAGATTCTATCCTATAGCTCTGGTTGTCTGTCACTTATTGTCACACAGTACAAGAATCTATCATATAGCTCTGGTTGTCCGTCACTTATTGTCACACAGTACAAGATTCTATCCTATAGCTCTGGTTGTCTGTCACTTATTGTCACACAGTACAAGAATCTATCATATAGCTCTGGTTGTCTGTCACTTATTGTCACACAGTACAGGATTCTATCATATAGCTCTGGTTGTCTGTCACTTATTGTCACACAGTACAGAATCTATCATATAGCTCTGGTTGTCTGTCACTTATTGTCACACAGTACAAGAATCTATCATATAGCTCTGGTTGTCTGTCACTTATTGTAACACAGTACAGGATTCTATCATATAGCTCTGGTTGTCTGTCACTTATTGTCACACAGTACAAGAATCTATCATATAGCTCTGGTTGTCTGTCACTTATTGTCACACAGTACAAGAATCTATCCTATAGCTCTGGTTGTCTGTCACTTATTGTCATACAGTACAGGAATCTATCATATAGCTCTGGTTGTCTGTCACTTATTGTCACACAGTACAAGAATCTATCATATAGCTCTGGTTGTCTGTCACTTATTGTCACACAGTACAAGATTCTATCATATAGCTCTGGTTGTCTGTCACTTATTGTCACACAGTACAAGATTCTATCCTATAGCTCTGGTTGTCTGTCACTTATTGTCACACAGTACAGGAATCTATCATATAGCTCTGGTTGTCTGTCACTTATTGTCACACAGTACAAGATTCTATCCTATAGCTCTGGTTGTCTGTCACTTATTGTCACACAGTACAAGATTCTATCATATAGCTCTCTGGTTGTCTGTCACTTATTGTCACACAGTACAAGAATCTATCATATAGCTCTGGTTGTCTGTCACTTATTGTCACACAGTACAAGAATCTATCCTATAGCTCTGGTTGTCTGTCACTTATTGTCACACAGTACAAGAATCTATCCTATAGCTCTGGTTGTCTGTCACTTATTGTCACACAGTACAAGAATCTATTCTATAGCTCTGGTTGTCTGTCACTTATTGTTCCACATTGTCAAAGATTCACAAGTCTTTCTAGGATTCCTTGACAATGAGAGCTCTGTCTAGTTGTACTACCAGTTCTTCGGAAATCCTGGAAATAACAAAAAAAATGAAAAAGGAGGTGACTAGAAGGCACGCCTTTTATGTTATATCTCTCCACAAGACTGTGTATAGATGATTACCTATTTACTAATTGGTACTTTATACTAGGGTTTGTCTTTTTTTGAAATTCTTCGACTCCCTAACAATTCTATTCAAGACGAAATGTCTTAATAAAGGGTTTTGATGTTTTTTTCCGTCTCATAATCAAAGGTATGAAGGGATAGTATTTAGTTTCACTTCAATATTTAGAGATAGTATTTTAATATCTTTCTTTTTAAAACTGCACAAAGGAATATCAAGGAACTTTCTCTATATAGACATATTTACCTGAGAGTCTAAAATGTAATTATTTGACTGTCATATTTAACAGCTTGTATATCAATAGGAAACACACCGTGTTTCACTCTGGCCATAGATGAGCCAGAGCTCAAAAACTTGCGATATAATAAATGAACAAACTTATTGCTAAAGGTTTTTATATTTTTTGTAATATATTTAAAGGTCGCATATCCCGTCAAAATAGATGCTAGAACCTGAGCGCCATCTTTTGACTGCTTCCACAAACTAGCGGACTCAGGTCGGTGACGCAGTCCCAACATCAGCCACCTGAGATGTGCGGTAGAGGCGTCCTTAATTTGTAAAGATCCATATCCTCTCCCGTAGAATTGACCGAGTCATTTCACTGGCTAAAATCTTTGCTAAGGTTTTGGCAAAGCCCGCCCTAGACTGATGAGGGCCATTAGTCCGAAAACATTATCTCCAGTTGGGCACTTCTCAATTTTCCAAAGGTGGTGTTTTGGCTTTGTTACCGCCCCGAGTCCGTTAGTTTCCCAAGGCAGTCAATAGATAGTGCTTAGTTCTAGTTTATATTTTGATGGGAGAGGCGGCCTTTGGACAGCTTAGGCGTTTCCTTCGAGAACGCTTAAGCAGTCGCTTCGCCCAGACTCCAAGCTCGGAAGAAGCCATCGCCGACTTCCTATCTGAGGTGACTTCGCTGGAGTTCGACGAGTGGGACCAGCTCTTTCTCGCCGACATCTCCCGCGACCAGATAGCGGCAGCCATCCATCGCCTACCAAAGGGCCGTGCCTCGGGATGGGACGGTTTACCCTGCGAGCTTCTCAAATTCTTTGAAGATTTCTTCGCCGAAGTTCTCTGGCAAGTCTTAGAGGCTTTCCGACTCCGCGGGGCCTTGCCTCCAACTTCAAGGCGCAGTAAGATCATTTTGCTGCCGAAAGTGCACGGTGGTCCGGGTCTACAGGCATTCAGGCCAATCGGCCTGCCAACAACCGTCTATAGAGTCCTCAGCAGCGTGCTCATGAGCCGTCTGCGTCGTCATCTGCTAGACCTCGGACCCCAATGTCAAACCTACGCCTTTCCGGAACGGTCTTCCTCCTGGAACTTTGAGCGAGAGTCTGACAAAGTCGCCTGGACCGCAAGACATGACACGCCGCTGACTGTCATCTCCCTGGACCTGAAGTCGGCGCTCGACACCCTGAGCAGGAGCTACCTGTTCGCCCTGTTGGAGAAACTGGGCCTACCATCTAACTTCCTAGGGTGGATTACTGCCCTTTACGGGCAAGCAGATGCCCCCATCCAGGTCGGAGATATCTACACCAAGGCTTTCCCGCTTCTCAATGGCGTGAGGCAGGGTTGACGTCTCAGCGCCGCTCTCTTCAGCATCGGAGTTGGACCTCTGCTACGCCGCCTCGAGAGGATCTTGGACAGCGGATGCATGGTCGCCTATGCAGATGCCATCGTACTCTTCATCAGGAACGACGCTTAGTTTGAGCTCGTGCCCCTGAGCTTCGAAGAGTTCCGCATGGTCTCCGGGGTGGCTGTCAACTTCAGCAAGAGCTGTGGGCTCTGGTGCGGTTCCTGGAAGCACCGGACGGATTCTCCTCTGGGAATCTCCTGGACGGCCGAGTCGCTGATCATCCTGGGCTACACAATATTTTCCCGAAATACCGTCGCCTCTCAGGCCTCACACCTGATGGGGTTGCTGAAACGAGTTTTCGCGAGGTGGTCACCCTTCACCCGCGGCCTGTCAATGGTGGGTCGTGCTCGCGCGGCCAACAGCCTGGTCCTGGGTGCCATCCTGCACCACCTCCATGGCTACCTTCCACCTGAAACCACCATCGGCCGGCTGCTGGCGCGCTTCGTGTGGGGTACGAGCCGAGTCTCGTGGCTCCCCGGGCGCATCCTGGCCCGCCTAGACTCCGAGGGTGGCGTTGACCTACTTGACATCACGGGTCAGCTTCGGCTCGCCTTCCTGAAGAGGGTCCAGTCCTCTCTGCGCCGGCACCGCCAACGGCTACTCTTGGCTAGTCCGCAGCCGGGCCTGACTGACACCATCGGCTTCTGACGTCTGGCTCCAACCGAGGAGAAGGAGGCTGCTGAGTCTCTGGGAGGCCGTCTCAAAAGTCCTTGAGTTGGACCACCGGGTTCGCCATCTTGCCAGCCTGAGGTCCCGCCGTCTTCTAATGCATAAGTAAAGGCAAAGGTGCCTCTCTTTTGGCACACGAATATCATTCTCCCCCCCCCCCCCCATTTTTTTCACCGTCCTGGAGGAAGGTTGGTTTCACGTCGACCTTTGAATGCTCCATGTCTATATTATAGGCAAGACCACAGAACAAGTAACCATTATATAAACAATTTTATTTTCACCAGAAAGTATTCACGAACTTTTAAGATTGAGGTGAAATTATCAGGCTTCCAGGAATAAATCAAAGAAACTTATTCCTAGAAGCCTGGTGATTTACCTCAGCATTGATACAAGGGATGGCTTTATTGAATTGTAAACTTTCAGAATATTAAAAGTCATCCAGAGAAATATATAAGCAAAATAAGGCGATGATGCACGTTTCAGATGACGATTCACCGAGTAGACGATATCAGAGCATTATGTCATAATATATATTGTCAATGTTTGTGTATCAATCTCCAGTGTAGTTCAGACAACAGGTAAATAATGTAGAGAATACTGAGGTGTTTTTAAGCACGAACAACGCTGTTCTCTATCGTGATCACCACAATATCAGGTTTGTTGACAGCAAATCGGCAGCATTAAATGGTTAGAATCCTTTTATCACAATCAGAATCAACAACAAGTCTCCAAGGAGAAGTGTCTTCTTTTATTGCCAACACATTGAGCTTTCAGGTATAACGACCCTTCTACAGGAATATCGAATATGAAATGTAGAAGGGCCGTTATACCCGAAAGCTCGATGTGTTGGTAATAAAAAAGACACTTATCCTTAGAGACTTGTTGATTCTGAAATCGACGGCATATAATAGGTTTCTCTCTTCTCGTATTAAAGAAGCTGGAATATTAAGATAATATGGTCTCTATCCAGGCATGTTGAAGATGAGGTATAATACCCCAGTGATACACTGAGCTGCACGGGTCACGACCTCACCTTGGAGAGTCCCACAGGAAGTCCTTGACCCGTTGTTTGGTCTGTCCGGATGCGCCATCTCTGAGCCGAGTTGAATGTTCTCAAGACACCATATGTCGCCTAGATTTCTAGATATGGTATAAACCTATAGGATCCCTAGATATGTCTTGCGCCAACTTTAAAACTCCTAGAAATCTTGATGACCCCTAGATCTGAACGTCCCTCGACTACTCTAAGTTTTAACACAAGTATAGAAGTATTAAAGTTCAACAAATGTTAGAATTATACAGATTCAAATATATTAATTTTTTCAGGAGACAACTTATTTTTAAAATAAAAGCCACTTGATCTGACAAAATAGTCGCGTCAGCTATGTGCCTTATAATGAAAGCTTCTATGATTGCACAGAATCTGATCGGTGACAAGGCCACAACATCGATTTTAGAAAATTCACAATGCTCATCTGAAAACCATAATTTCGGACTATGAACTTCGTCAGTACAGTGTTGCTTCGAATTTATTAGATCTTTAACGAATTCCTGAAAGCTTAAATTGACGAAAAACGCTATAAAGTCTAACAATCACAGCAACTTTATCTGAAGCCTAACAATAATAGCAACTTTATTTGAAGTCTAACAATCACAGCAGCTTTATTTGAAGCCTAACAATCACAGCAGCTTTATTTGAAGCCTAACAATAATAGCAACTTTATTTGAAGCCTAATAATCACAGCAGCTTTATTTGAAGTCTAACAATCACAGCAGCTTTATATGAAGCCTAACAATCACAGCAACTTTATCTGAAGCCTAACAATCACAGTAGCTTTATTTGAAGTTTAACAATTACAGCAGATTTATCTGAAGCCTAACAATTACAGAAACTTTATCTGAAGCCTAACAATCACAGCAGCTTTATTTGAAGTCTAACAATTGCAGCAACTTTATTTGAGGTCTAACAATTACAGAAACTTTATTTGAAGCCTAACAATTACAGAAACTTTATTTGAAGCCTAACAATTACAGCAGCTTTATTTGAAGCCTAACAATTACAGCAACTTTATTTGAAGCCTAACAATTACAACAGCTTTATTTGAAGTCTAACAATCACAGCAGCTTTATATGAAGCCTAACAATCTCAGCAGATTTATTTGAAGCCTAACAATCACAGCAGCTTTATATGAAGCCTAACAATCACAGCAGCTTTATTTGAAGTCTAACAATCACAGCAGCTTTATATGAAGCCTAACAATCACAGCAGCTTTATATGAAGCCTAACAATCACAGCAGCTTTATATGAAGCCTAACAATCTCAGCAGATTTATTTGAAGTCTAACAATCACAGCAGCTTTATATGAAGCCTAACAATCTCAGCAGCTTCATTTGAAGTCTAACAATCACAGCAGCTTTATATGAAGCCTAACAATCACAGCAGCTTTATATGAAGCTTAACAATCTCAGCAGATTTATTTGAAGTCTGACAATCACAGCAGCTTTATATGAAGCCTAACAATCACAGCAGCTTTATATGAAGCCTAACAATCTCAGCAGATTTATTTGAAGTCTGACAATCACAGCAGCTTTATATGAAGCCTAACAATCTCAGCAGATTTATTTGAAGTCTAACAAGCACAGCAGCTTTATATGAAGCCTAACAATCACAGCAGCTTTATATGAAGCCTAACAATCACAGCAGCTTTATATGAAGCCTAACAATCACAGCAGCTTTATATGAAGCCTAACAATCACAGCAGCTTTATATGAAGCCTAACAATCACAGAAACTATATTTGAAGTCTAACAATCATAGCAGGTTTATTTGAAGTCTAACAATCATAGTAGATTTATTTGGAGCCTAACAATTACAGAAACTTCATTTGACGCCAAGAAATTAAGCAACTTTATTTGAAGCTTAAAAATAATAGCATCTTTATTTGTGGCCTGATAATAACAGAAAATTAGCCTTATTTGAAGCCTGACAAGGACATCAATATCATTCGAAGCCTAACAATCACAGCAGAACAGTGTGACAACAGGTTACGCAGCGATGATGTGAGGTAAAAAATGGCCCACTCCTACTTGGGCACCTCATTAACAACTCTCCACTGTTTTACTTCCTTTACCGGCGATAATTAGCCGATATTTGCATTGAATGCCTAAGTCAAACTACAGGGTCGTCATGGCGAAAGATGACAAGAAATGCGCAGTTGAGTATTTTAGTTGTAAATTCTCAGAATTTAGGGAAGCAGAGATTATTTAGGTTTATTGTGAGAGATGACAATAGGCTAATGGCTAAAAGACGCGAGAATAAATTACGAAATATTTATAAACAAACAAAATTTATCGAAGGGTGAAGAAAATTTTGTTAAAAATTGAACCCTAAAGTCAGAGCTGTACGAAGCCTATGTTGACCGAAAACAACCGAAAAACCGGAGCTGTACGAAGCCTATGTTGACGGAGAACAACCCACAATTCAGTGCTGTACGAAGACTGATGTTAACCGAAAACAACCCACAAATCAGAGCTGTACGAAGCCACATGTCGAACGAAAACAACCCACAAACCAGAGCTGTACGAAGCCATATGTTGGCAGAAAATAAACCACAAATCAGAGCTGCGAGGAACCACCGGCTCCAAGGGCGGCTGCCCACGGTGGCAGGTTCCGCTGAGTCACCCCGGGCCAACCTCGAGTTGCACCACGGTGTTCTAGGTCGTCATCCGCCGGCTTTCTTCGGCGGAGTCACTTCTGGAATATCAATCTTGTCTTGGCACACTTATACACCCCAGCTGACAACTTCTCACTTCGACATATTCCTCAGCCTTCAACTCCTCATTCGACATATTCCCCGGCTTTCAACTCCCCACTTCGATACATTCCCCAGTCTTCAACTCCCCACTTCGATACATTACCCAGCCTTCAACTCCCCACTTCGATACATTACCCAGCCTTCAATTCCCCACTTCGATACATTCCACAGTCTTCAACTCCCCACTTCGACATATTCCCCAGTCTTCAACTTTACACTTCGATACATTCCCCAGTCTTCAACTCCCCACTTCGATACATTCCCCAGCCTTCAGCTCCCCACTTCGATACATTCCCCAGCTTTCAGCTCCCCACTTCGATACATTCCACAGTCTTCAACTCCCCACTTCGATACATTCCACAGTCTTCAACTCCCACTTCGATACATTCCCCAGCCTTCAGCTCCCCACTTCGATACATTCCC
The DNA here is from genome assembly GCA_030710605.1 of Cordylochernes scorpioides. Classification (NCBI taxonomy): domain Eukaryota; kingdom Metazoa; phylum Arthropoda; class Arachnida; order Pseudoscorpiones; family Chernetidae; genus Cordylochernes; species Cordylochernes scorpioides. The sequence goes on from CP092867.1 coordinate 45,749,864, forward strand.
CAGTCTTCAACTCCCCACTTCGATACATTCCCCAGCCTTCAACTTCCCACTTCGACATATTCCCCAGCCTTCAACTTCCCACTTCGACATATTCCGCAGCCTTCAACTCCCCACTTCGACATATTCCCCAGCCTTCAACTCCCCACTTCGATACATTCCCCAGTCTTCAACTCCCCACTTCGATTCCCCAGCCTTCAGCTCCCCACTTCGATACATTCCACAGTCTTCAACTCTCCACTTCGACATATTCCCCAGTCTTCAACTCCCCACTTCGATACATTCCCCAGCCTTCAGCTCCCCACTTCGATACATTCCCCAGCTTTCAGCTCCCCACTTCGATACATACCACAGTCTTCAACTCCCCACTTCAAATACTATTCGTTACAATAATAAATTGGCGCCGTAGATTTCACTCTTGTGAAACATCCCGCCCCAAACTTTGTGTCTTTCAGATTTTTCTCTCTGTCCTGTTAAAACACGTTTTACATGTACATTAGGTCAGCTGATATTACCTCCCATCTTCGCCGTTAGAGGCGCTGCTTGCGAGCGAAAGGGCAAATTTGCAACGCAAATTTTCACATAACTCGAAGAATATTCGGAATAGAGACCTGAAATTTTGACTATAAGTTTTTCCAGATTCTACTCTATAAACTGTTAAAATTTCCGTCAGATTAGTTACGTATTGTGAATGTATATAGCCGACAAACATACATATATACACTGACTTTTATATATATATAGGGATATTGTCCGAGTCATTTAAAAAAACAATCCATTTGTGATTGCCTAAGGAGAGAAGTCACTTATTATTATTTTTTGTAGTTTTATATAAGTAACTTACATAAAATTCCATCCACCCAGGAAACGTCACATTGCTGTTGCTAAAAGCTTCTATATACAAAGTCGGCTTGTAAAACGAGCAGCTATCTTTCTTACACTGTGTGCAGGAATTGAGTAATAGCCCTTCAACGTCAATAGCATGTTTTACAGTAACTATTCTTAAGGTACCTTGCCAAGTTTCCTTCATCAGATATTCCTAAAAAAGATGCTGCAGTCTCTATATCGACCATTTATAAACTCTCTACATAAAAATTCCTTTTATTGCTAAAAAAAAAAAACATCTCCCCATAATTATCAAAAATTTGATAGTTCCCCACATATGATAAAAAAAAAGTCAAGATGTCAACTAGGTATTTTTTCCGTGTAGACAAGTTGTAACCAGACGGTACCTGGAGGTCTGCCAACCTAGCAGATGCATGCACGCAACAATTGGGGTAACAACAAAAAATGGTGCGACGATGATTTCACACCATTTTCTAATTCCTTACACTACTTGACATTCCTCCAACTGTCACCGTTATTATACAGTAGGGATGATATAATTTACGTCACGTCGCGTGTCAGGTGGGTGATACATTACGGCCAACATGAACTTTTGACTTTTTAAAACCTGTTACATAGGGTAGTACAGCATCGTGCACAATTGATCCATATTGAATTCAATGGTTCTTAGTTTAGATAGAAAAGATGCTACTATATACTTCAGGTTTTAAACAATATCTTCAAAGGCAAAGCACACGCATTAATTTAAGGGACACTATAGAAGAGGCTATGTACAATTATGTACAGTCGAGGAGGTTCCTCCAATGACGAATAGTCCTTCTCCATATATTTAGATATGTTTAGATAGAAAAGATACTACTATATACTGCAGGTTTTAAACAACATCTTCAAAGGCAAAGCACACGCGTTAATTAAAGGGACACTATAGAAGAGGCTATGTACAATTATGTACAGTCGAGGAGGTTCCTCCAATGACGAAGAGTCCTTCTCCTGATATCAGCACCTTGGTACTTTGCTATAGTGCATTGCGGCTTGTCTGCTTGCTACATCCATTTTAGGGCTCAAATATCACACACTCTGGTTAGTAGCCCGTAAAACCATATTCTCTATCCTCCAGATATTCATAGAGAGGAGATCGTCGTTAACCCCCTTACATAAAGGCTCAAGAAAAAAAAGGTAGCTAGAGTTCTTGGTTGAGAGTGAGAATAGAATTGGCGTCGTAATCCAACCCTTCCAGAAGAGCCAATAGCTTGCAGGTCTGATAGCCGCTGGAGAGATTGATAAATCAGAGGCCTGCCCAGTATCGGTGGATCTGCGGCAGTTCAATGAAGCCACAAGCTATGTCAATATGTTGTATAGAGAGATTATATTAAAGTTACATACAGTAGTGGCTCGGGGTAGTGCTCCGCGCAACACTTGTATACCTACGGTACAGTAGTACTTCCATCTTAAAACTCTACTTGATAATTCTGTAATAAAGAATTTATAATAAAACATACACAATAAAATAGATAAGTTCATCCTTTATTTTAATTGCTATAGCGAACTTCAATGGGGCTGAACTTTTTGAAATGATATCTTTGGGAATTGAAGTAATGTTCATAATAATGTTAGATCTTTAAAGTCCGTTATATAACCCTTTGTATTTTTCAATGGAATGGAATTGAGTATTGCAACAAGGGGTTCACGTTACACAAGGCACAATGTTCGCTATATCCCCTTTCTAGGGTTTAGCTAGATTTCTACTGTATTTTATATAAAATATATTTAGAGAGAGAATTATAATTCATGTTAGTATATGTGTTACAGACAGATAAATGGTGTGGCACACGGCCTAGCGTGGTCTGACGGCGTGCCTCTCCGCGGTACATCGGCTGCGGAGCACTGACTCAAGGGAATGGAGGCGGAATGGGTTGATACCTCAGGTTTGCCTCCTACCACACACACAGTCCAGGTGATATTAATATTTATATCCGTATAGTACTGTACAACGTTAAATGTTTAAAGGATTCCAAAAGAGTAATTAGCAAAGTGGTATGTCTATCCAGAGAACTCCAACAGTATTTACCAAAAGAATCCAGTCTTGAGTCATTAAGACAAGATAATTGACAAGATATAAATAATTGTCAATTGTCAAAGAGAAAAAAAGTTCCAAAAGAGTGGCGATTATAGTTTGAATATATTTCTACTATTCCAATATAATTTCCTCAAACACCCTGTCAGAAAATATTTCCACTAAAATATCAACCATGTAAGAAATACGGCCAAATTACAATAGTTGTGGCGATCTGGTAGATTAGACTGGCTAAACTGTGCTGGAAGGAACCATAACTGATGTACAAGACCCTCTCAAATAAATATTTTCCGTTTAGGTATGAAAAAGTAGGAAATTGTTTTATTAGAAAGCTCGAAAACAGCTTCAAGTGTGTGTGTGTGCGTCTAAGGTTTATAAGGAATGCTCAAACTGTAAGAATAATTTTCAAAATTAATTGTAGGAATAATAAAAAAAATGTCCATAGGACTATTGAATCCTAATAAAAAGTGACACAATGTAATGTTCTGCATTAAAAATGACGTTTTCTCTTTCTTTCCTTTTGTTTTCATATTTTTCCACATATTTACTCGTATATAGCAAAAGAGGCGCCTCTCTCTTTAAACATGCATAAAAAAACACAATAAATTTGACTTATCATCCCAGTACAGAATGTAATGGTGGCGAGTAACAATATGCCACAATACCAGCTTTGTAAATTCCGACAAAAGCCATTTTCGAGCTATGGTCCTCCTCAGTACAAGAGCGGCTTCGATTTGATAGCCTCATTTCATCGCTTTAACACCTTTTTGGTAAATTCGACCAATTTCATTCCTCCGTACCCGTAACCGTAGAAATGTTTCCCCCCATACAAATATGTGCATTAAAAATATAAATATTCCCAAACCTTAAAATATAAAATATATATAGTGAAAATTCTATACATTAATTAAGCAATATATTAAGCAGTCTACTTTAAAAATATATATATTTAAAAGACAGTTTTAATTTCCCAGAGAGCTGCAATTACTATTTACCTATTTAAAAAAGAGATAAATATAATAATTCATATATTTATTTTTTTTAGAAAATATATATTGAACAAAAACAAACATACATAATATTTAATTCAACATCTAAAAAGTTTTTTTTTCTTTGTGAAAAAAATAATATCTTACGAAAGAACGTAATCACGCATAATTTTCCTATTTCGTGAAATGATTATTCAAAATATAATTAATCATTAAAGAGTTTCCTAATTCAATTGGCTTAAATAGACATTTATGGATGAAGTCAATTACAAGGGGCGACAGCTGGCTCCAAACTTTCTCGTCTGTTTTGTTCCCGCCCAAACGAAGTTTCGCCACATTGCCATTTACAGCGCAGACGACGCCAGCGCCAGCCAGTCAACCAGCGGGTTAGCCCTCACTCGCCCAGCAGCCATGGTAATCAAGGTATGCTCTCTACCCTTGTCTCTAGCTTCTAGGACTTCAAGACACACTCAAAATATACTCTACAAAAACAAAGGATATCTTCTAGTTAACATACATATATATTGGTATGCTGGCCTTGTTTTGTATTTACATCTCCGATAAATTCCTTTAGTTATTTTTATTGATTTATTGATAGTTTTCATGTCGTTTGCTCCTCCCTGTGAATAGAATAGACAAAATATGAAACGGAATAATATTATATCTAAATATGAATATTTATATTTCAAGTTATATATACATATATTGACTTTTAATATAAATTTTTATTATTTACTATGTTTCTTTTATAAAAATATATATTATAGAAAAATGATTTATAATTATCTATTTATTTTGAAAAGTCAGACGAGTTCTATGAGCCCGTCTGAATTTTAAAATTGTACTATAGTGTATACCATTTGGGTGCAAAAACGAACATTTTAAAGAAATCAATCGCATCATTTTGAAATTATTTATTCGATAATGTGAAAAGAAAATAATTTGTGTTCAATATTTTTTAAATGTGTTTATATATAATTATAATTTTGTGAATGTGGTGAAACATATTTATATATCTTATTCTATTATTTCATACGCGATATTTATATCAATTTAAGCTCCAGTGTATATAACATGGGGTTAAATTATTAAAAGCTAAAAAATATCCATATATATTATTATTTTTATTTAAATTATAAATAAATAGATTTAAAACACCCCCCATAGGTCAAATAATTAAAATTAGGTAGAAATTTTTATTATATACACATAATAAATAAAGAAAATTTGTTTATAGAGGGAAAAGAAATTGTGAAAATATTGAAACAAAAATGCTTATTTCTTCTATGAGATTAATGGATTGATATTGAAAAAAAAATATTGGACTTCACATGTAAAATGCTTTAACGTTTAGCATTATATGACATACTAAAATATAAAATATGCCGCTTATGAATAAGACCTTATTCATTTGCGAAAAATAAGCTTCTTCTAACACCTATTAAAATGTTTTCTTGATCTTTGTGCACACAAAAATGAGAATTTTTCAGATAAAATTTCCCACAGTACAAGCCTTGGCATGCTATATGCAAAGCTATGCTATTGGTCAGAGCTATATCCTAGTCAGTATGACTATGATTCACTGACGTCCTACAGAATAAGCTAAATGAATAAATTTGGACAGTGAGTGATCATCCCTTGAGCTCTGGTCTTGTCCCATTACTTCCTAACACGTGATATTTTAAATTACCTTTATAACGTGTCTTTTTTTAAAATTATTTTTTCTTTGAAATATATAGTTAAATAAATTAATAAATAAAAATGTGTGTGTCGAACACACTTAACCGAAAAAGACTTATAAAAGAACTCAATGAAAGAAACACATTATCAAACACACTAGAGACTAAAAAACCTATGAACAGATACATATCTGTGAAAAACACCGAATTTTTCTAAATCGAGATTTAACCTGATGATTATAATTTTATACGAAGTCTTCACTAGCTATGGATCGCTTAAATACTTGTTAGACTTGTACCCCTGGCGAAATTCCATTTGTTATGTAAGGCCATGTTTGTATAGCAATCTGTTCTAAAGATAATTCTTAAGAAAGATTGTTGAATGATTCGTTTATGATGCATATAAACAATTAATACAGATCTGTATAAGACAATAAACTCTGTTCGTGATGATACGCAGACTTGTATAGAGCTGTTAAATTGTAATTTGAAGGAAATGCAAGTTCCGCTTGATTGTTAAGCGCAAAACCAGGAAGCATCTGTTGACTTGGCTGGAACTGGGAACTTCTTCTCTGAGCAGGATTTGTATCTACACTACAGATGGTTGAATACGTGAGTAAATAAAGCATTTACTTCAAAAATTGCTTTTGCAAAAATTTATTTGTATGACCTTCCTGGACAAGCACCTCTTTTGGCAAAAAATCTGCATGAAATCTAAATTACCTAGTTCGGTTTAGGGCCATAGCATGGCAAACAGGTGGCAGACACTCCGAGTTTGACAGAAGTGGCGTGTGGTTTATGGCCGTAATAGGCATCGTACCGTGAAGGTCAAGCGATGCTTTGATTTGCATCTGTCTGGCGGGAGATGTGCAATTTTCCACAACTCCAGGTGGCTGTTGTGCCATGAGTCGAAAACGTGATTTCTCTCTCTCTAATATAAATATAATAAAATTTTCTCTAAATACAGTAAAACGTCTCAGCATAAATAAGGTATAAGGAAGTCGCAGACAAAAAGATCTCTGATACATCTCTCTTTAGAGATGGTCCATGTCATGTTGGTGAAAACCAAATTTGGAGAATAAAAAACTAACACACCATACTCTGGACATTAGTTATAATATGAAAACAAAAGTGCGCGTGGTTTAAATATGGGTTTTGTGTATTTTTAAAATTTTGGTTCAAATAGTAAATAGCAGCTATGAAAATTGGGAAGGGTCATATGTAATTTAGGGAGTCAATGTTTGTGGCCGCATTGAAGTGGTGATCGCTAGGGGAAAGGTTGTTTTGAAAGGATATTCAATGGTCATCTCTAAAGTTGACCTCTCTGGGCAGGTGTCTGATGATGGGATGACCCCTATTGACAAGTTGTACTTGCTATGTGTGAACTGGTCTACTTATTAAAATAAGTTAATATATTTGACTATGATGTGTTTGGTTTCATACAAAATATTATAAATTTCAATCTGTACGTAAATTTATATTTTATATAACGCTATAGCAATATTATAATACAACACTATAATACAACAATTATATTAGGCTATAGCAATATAGCACCATAGCCGAGTGACCCGGGCAACGCCCCGGGTTTACTCGAAGGGCCCGCAGGTGAGAAACTATAGGCATTGGTTCCTATGCCTAAAAAATTATTTAAAATGAAAAAAAGAAGAAAAATACTAACAAATCAGAAAATAAAAGTGCAAACAACACATCTACACTACTTCAAGAACATGAGAGAACATGCACTGTGTCACCATACGTGTACCATTCGTAAAGACCCTGCTTAGGATTAAAATATCTCCGAAGCATAACAATACAACCAACTCATGTTTGCTAAGCAATTTCAGGAAAGAAACTATAGGCATTAGTTGAAGAGTTTAAATAAATATATTTTGAGTGAAAAAATGACACAAATCAGCAAATAAAATTGCAAAAAATGCTACTATATCGCAGATAAGACAACATATAAAAGGAATGAAAATATTTAAAGGACCTCATTAAAACTACATTTCTAGTTTTATATATACAATATAACCTCGATAATTCGACCATGTTTTGTTGTCTTGACCTACAGCCTATCATATAACAAAGTGTAATTCAACACTATCGATAATTCGACCATTTTAAATTTCAACAATTGTTTGTTGCCCAAATATAACTTCACTGCTAAAAAGGTATTACAGAGAAAATGGCTGACATTGTAAATGTACAAAATGTATGTATAGAGCAGGGGAATAATAAATAAAGACCAAAATCAAATTAATTGATAATTAATAGATTATTGCCAAAAAAAATACAAAAAAAATTTTTTTTCTCCTTTCTTATCTTCACACAATCATATTAGAGTGTCAAGCTTGTAAAGCTTGAAATTAACAACCATCACGATTGGGTGAAGTAGAATGCGTCTGCCTTTGTCATCAAGACTGGGAGCACTACTCAGTGGCAGGCCACTGACTTAGCTCCAAAAGAATGTATCCCTGGATTAGGAGCCCTTACAAGGTACTATCAGCCGGGCCAGCTGAGCCCAGGTTTTTTTAGTGAGCTTGTTACTGCTCCCCCTCCTTCTTTTTCATCCTGGCTTGGGACCGGCAAAGGCGGAGTTTTTTTTCTTTCAGGTGAGAAACTTTAGGCATTGGTGAAAAGTGTAAATATATATTCTGGAAATTAAAAAAAAAGGATAAAATATATCAGAATATAAATTTACAAACTATATTTCAGAGGAGACGATTTATAATAGGAATTCATTTAAATGACCTCATTAAAAACTACATTTTATATATACTTGGGTTCAACTTTACATGTATGCTATCCAAAGTTCGCACACTTGAAAAAGTCACATAAAGTCGTCTGTGCGTAAACACAGGCTCTTGTAGCAAAGGTTTGGCCTTGAGCCCTCTTTATAGTCATATATTTCAGACATTATACAGTGTGTTCAACTTTGGGTACTGTCAGTATATGTGCTTCAAGGACATGAGAGCACATGCGCTAGAACACCATACCTGTTCCATCGCAAAGATCCTATAGGCATTGGTGAAAGTGTAAATAAATATTTTGGAAATGAAAAAAAATTGCAGATATGACAACATATTAAAGGAATAAATTCATTTAAAAGACCTCATTAAAAACAACAATTCTATATTTTTATATATACAATATAATCTAATTAATTCAACACACGATAATTCGACCATTTTTGGATGTCTCGACCTACGGCCTATCATATGACAAACTAATTCGACACTTTCGATAATTCAACTATTTTGGAAAATCAAATTTCAACAGTTGATATTTGTCTAAAACCCCTATTATTAACAACATATTAGACTGCAGAGTGCAAAAATGTAGAAAAGTGTATGTATATAATTGTATGCATATATTTGTATGTAAATAATTGTATGCAAATAATTGTATGTATAGATCAATGAGTAAAATAATTTATTTTTTTTTGCTTATCCCTAGTACACGTGGTACAGGCCTTGATAATCATGGTGGGTAGAGTAGGCGACTGCTTTAACTGTAAGTACACCACATGTCTAAACATGTGAAAAGCAGTTCGACTTTGCATTTACAAATGTGCCAGAGCCCCGTTTGATTACTTGCGCTTGCTGGTGGGGTTGGACTTTTGCAAGAATCGGAAGCCATTGGAGCATTTTTTTTTTATTTTTCAGAAAAAAGTGCCCAATGCGGGAATCGAACCCGGGTCGTAGCGGTCGAAAACCAACGGCTTAGACCATCCTTCCACCAACCCCCAGTAAAATAAGTAAGTAAAAAGAAGACCAAAAATAAGTGATAATAATTTATTGAATAACAAATAAAATAAAAAATCTTTCAGGTGAAAAATTATAGGCATTGGTAAAAAAGTAAACAAGAGAAATAGCAATTGGGGTTTTGTATCTGCGGCGAGTCATATTAGCACGCCTAGCTGTTAGGGGAGTGAGTCTTCCACGGCCTTTTCGAGGCATGACAGAAGACGCTGAAAAAAAAGGTAAAATAAGAACCAAGCAGAGGAAAACTATAAAACTGAAAGCCAGGACAGGCATAAAAAGAAAATTTCAAGCATGTGAGGAAACAATTGATGAAAAAATACTGCAAAAAAGAAACCAGACACAAAAAGCAACAATTGAGTACACAAATACAGCATCAGCCTATTTATGAGAAGAAAAAAAAAACGACAGACACAAAAATGGAGCTAAATTTAAATGAAAAACTATAACAGATCAAGTAATCAAATCAGGCATTATGAAAGATACTGTAAAAAAGAAAATCAGACACAAAAATCAGACAAAAGAATAAATGAGATTTTATTCTTTAGTTCATTTATTAAATAAGACACAAAAATGGAGCTAAATTCAAATGAAAAACTATAACAAATTAATAAAAAAAAAAGACCTAATCCAAATGTCACCATCATCAGACAAAAGAAAAATGAGATTTTATTCTTTAGTTCATTTATTCTTTTGTCTGATGCTGTTGCTGAAACGTCACACACTATTAAATTATTTGGATTAGGTCTTATTAATGAGAAAAAAAAAGATGCCAAAGAGAGATGAAAAGATGCCAAAAAAGATAACCAGATACAAAAATTGTGCTAAATTCAAATGAAAAACTATAACAAACACTTATAAAAGATAATTATTATAGAATAAAAGTAATAATTCAATCTACAATTCAAAAATATAATATAACCTCAGCCTATTTATGAGAAAAAAAACGTTGCCAAAGACATTAGGAAAGATACTGCAAATAGAAAACATACACAAAAATTGAGCTCTATTTAAATGAAAAACTATAACAAAGTACTTACAAATTATAATCATAATCAAATGAATCAGAAATATATATTATAAATAGCGAACCCGGCCACGCGTTGCTGTGGCTAAATTGTAATATGTTAAATTAACATTATACTAAACTATTCAGTACAGTAAAGTTAATATTCACTTATAAAGATAAAAATGTTTTAGCCGATCTAAAGCCCTACGGGATTGAGAATGGAACGTTACGTTAAAATTTGAAAGAGATTTTTTATATATATCGATAATATAGCCCTTCATTGTAATCATTGATTATAATCACTGCATTAATAAATGTCAGTGAACTCGTTTATATGTATTGTTTTTTGTTTTCGAGATATTCTAATAGAACGTTCTAACATTTTCTGTTAAATATTAATATATGCACAAACACAGAATATAATAACTATGTCTTAATTTCGCTATAATTATTGTTATAAATATTATTCTAAAATAATTCGCCAGAAATCGTCCTGATAGTATACTAAACAACTTCCCAAAGTTTCATGGCAAACATCTAAAATAAAATAATACTTTTAATACTTTGCTACAATATTAAAAAGAGGGGGGCTTAGGTGTTTAAAATGTAAAATGTGCTCTAAATAGTATTACATAGAGCCTTCATAACAAACATATTTAAAATAAACCAATCAAAGTATAATAATGCTGTAAAAACAGACCTTTCTACAATAATATAAAAGAAACGAAAATAAAAAAAGACACCCACGCTGAGCCTCGAACCTAGGTTTGTTACAAATATTATTAAAAAATTGTGTATGTTAATTTTTATTTTAAAAAGCCTACATTTTAAATAAAATAATATTTTTAATAATTTGCTACAATAATATATAAGAAATGAAAAAAAAAAAAAAAACACCCACGCTGAGCCTCGAACCTAGGTTGCGGGGGTACGAAGCTGCGTACCTAACGTATAGGCTAAGCTTGACGTTACAAAATAAGATCATGCGAGGCTATTTAAGGCCATACGTCTTCCGCGAGGGGGCGCTGATTGCGAGTGAATCTACGTTTTATCGTAAATAAAAATGCAACGAAAGGTTATTTCTAAAGAGTAATTAGCCAGAAACCATCCCGGTAGTATACTAAACATCTTCCCAAAGTTTCATCACGATTGGTTGTAGTAATAAGACAAAAGAACGCATTTCCAAACAAAAAATTGATGATGATAAATGCAAAAAATCTACGATTGTAAAATAGATTAAAATAAAAATAACTGTTAACATTAGGAAAATAAAAACAGGCCTATCATATGAAGAAAAAAATAACGAAAATTTTGGTATATAGATCGTTATGTGTAGTTCAGAATCTTCGGAGGAGATAGCTCAGGACTTTACAATGGAAAACTCTGTTACGGTATTATCTATATAGATTATTTTAACATCAATCATCACTGCGATTGAAATTGTTGGGAGGGCCTAGCTCATCAATGATAAACCATTACCTCTTATTGCATTGATGAGCATAGAAAATTGTTGATGCAGTTCTAAAGCTATCTACGTATGAACAGACATTGAAAGAACATGTGTGACCCAGAATATGTATCCAGCAAGTGTCGACACGTACAGCACCTATGTAGTACGTTGAGCTATCCATCAAATATAGAAACTGAACTAAATAAATGATGTGAGATTCTAAAAAAGTGAAATGCTTCCTCAATGTTATTAGTTTAAAAAACTAATATTTAAAATTTAAAATCTCCATTGCCGTTGCATAGTGACCAGGTAAAAACAGCTCTGAGGACTTTGCAATGGGCTCCGTCCAATGCCAGAGGAACAGACACACCCCTCCCTGATAACTTCTATTTACATCATACCTTTGAAGTATAAAACATGACATATGCTATTTTTCTACATCACCCGGACTTCTTCTTTTCTATTATTTGTCTATTTTTGGTTTACTTCTCTTGACCTTCCTGGACGAGAACCTTTTTATGTCAATATATCTGCATGAAATCTAAATTACCTAGTTCAGTTGAGGGCCATAGCATGGCAAACAGGTGGCAGACACTCCGAGTTTGACGACAACATATCTGCATGAAATCTAAAAGACACTCCGAGTTTGACAGAAGTGACGTTCTTGTGTCTATTTCTTTATAAAACATACGATGCGGGTTGGATGTAGGCATTATCAGCGTTAGATGTTTGTGACCTAACGTATGGAGTGTGCTGACATACCCCGGCAGTCACGGTGGGAGGTTCCGCTGTGTTTACAATGGCTGGACCAAATTAATATTCCAATGAGAAGTGACACAATTGTCCGCAAGGACGGCCAAGGCCGCAGGTGCAGCCGACCTTCACATCGGTGGATCATGGCGTTCTCATTGTGTTCTTTGTCCGCCTGTACTTGGATCATAACTCTCCATTCTACCTTGGTAGTGAGGTGGTAGTCTCTGTGCTATGTGATGATACCACGGCGTTGGGGGAATTCAATGGTGCTGATATCACTAAACCTTTCAGTAAGTTATCATGACGTTAGAATTGCAGATCTTCACTTGTTGTGGATTAAGTTATTCCTTTTTTCAAGTTAGAGGGACGATGTCTACGATATGTTATGGCGGCATTGGATAGATTCTATAATGCTAAGTCAACAAGAGGACTTGATTAGTATTTTCCATAGACTTTCTGTACTTGAAATCAAATTCTTACTTATACCATAACATCAGAACTGTGTTAAGTAGGGGAGTGACTCTAGTCAGTTTGGACTCAGAAGAAGAACTCTCTGAGAAAGCGGTAGGAAGAGATCTTTTTTGTTTTCGTCCCCTGATTGTCTGTATTTGCATCATGTTTTTTTTTATTTTGCAAGAGTAACGGTGCGGTAAGGATTGAGAGTCTAAGAGCTAGGTGCTGTGGAGTTAATACATGATAAAACATTGGCGTAATTTTCAGAATGGTAATACGAAATTCTCTTAATTATTTTTGCCTGCAATTTTATCAAATTCTACCAAAGCCTGTACGTTTTAGGACGTACGGCATGTTGACATCGGCTGATACTGCAGGAAGGTAATACGATGTCCTCTTTGTTTTCCCTGCTCAAATTGACTAGGATCAAATTTTCCGGTTTGGAGTTTATCGTACTGAGCGTCATTGTATGAGAGGAAAGCTAGAGAATCGGGATGTTATATCAAGAGAACTTTCAGGTATGTGTGTAACATTATATGTTCATTGTGTTCTTCAAACTTTCAAATCCGATTCTACCAGAACATCGAGACTTAGATTAATGTGCGCGAATCTGCGATATAATTTCAAAGGAGATTAAATCTTTATCAATGTTCGTCATGAAACATTGGATAAGGTCTTTAGATGTGTTTCAACCAAATTTACTCCTCAAACAAAAATTATGGAAGTGTAAAGATATACGAGAGAGAGAGATAGATATGAAAATGGGAAAGGAGTAGGTGAAACCCACGTAAAAGATGTGAATCGTAATTTTCAAGGTCGAATTTTCTTATATCTATGGTGTGAAGAATAATTTTATACGGAATTTTTGCAGAGTGAGTGGGCCTAAGTATACGCGAGATTTATGCTGTTTCTATCTCCCTAGTGGCTTATCTAGACGACCTCCTATCTCAATTCCAACAATCTCAACAGCATGCTGGGCCAGACCACTCGATTCAGTAGAGAGAGGGTTGAACTGTGGGAGTCTTCCTAGACTTTTTGGTGGACAAGATATTTACAAAACATAAATTTTAACCTAAAATATATTTTAATAATGAAAGAAATTATAGATAGACAAAAACACAGAAATTATTAAATAAAATAAAGTAGTAAGGAAGATAGATTTTTTAATGTGAGGTTAAAACTGTAATGAATCCATTCTGATTGGTAGTTAAATAAACCTCTCATTTAGTAACATATTCATGAATAGGAAATACACTTCTTCCATAAAAGTTCTATATTCCAATAAGGAAATGTATTTAAGGCGTCGAGAGGGTATAAGTTCAGTATCTGGATAATTTTCTTCTAGTTAGACAATGCAAATGAAAAGCTACGTTCATAAACAGTTGTGACTAGTGTCGATTTGCATAGACACCACAGTAAGGGGCTGTAAAGAATAGAGAATGTACCTCCCTATTGGCATATGTAAACCCACTATACAGCCATTGGAGAGATGCAACGTTCAGACACGTGCCACATCCAACCCTCCAATTAGACACAAGTAAAATTGTTTTTTAACCTTCACGGCATGACCGTTTGTTGACCGGAAAGGAGGTTATAACCGTGAAGGTCGGAGTGCTCTCATAAATGTACCAGACGAATGTACAGACGGATATAGGACGGCACAGAGAACCAGTTTCTCAGGCCTTGTTACAGTGTTTTATCTTGTTAACTATCATTACCTTAATCATACTCTCTCTCCTCCATGAGAGGATACTCCCGCTACAGGACTCCTCTATGTAAAGTCAGTTTTAATTGCCAGAATTTCCATCTATTGTAAAGGACACTTTGGCTCTTGAACTCTCTAAATGTCCTTTAAAGAGAGGTTCTATATATACTCTAGTGTCTTTATTATAAATATCACAATTATATATTTCCATTTTTTTACAGGTTAAAGGCCTGTCTCTCCCAGAATTTACCCGCGAGTAAATCATCCAATAGATTTTCAACTAATTATCATAATTAGTATCATCGCGATATTATGATATTGTTAATTGGCCGATTGTTCGAAGTATTAGCTCTTTCAGGTTTCTTGTTAAACTTTCCTATATAATAAATGCTACGTCAGATCCGCATCTGAATAAACTAAATAAATCTAGAGTTGCACAATTATACTTCATCATTAAAATAACTAATAGCTGTACCGGAGGTTTTCGTCCCTATAAATCAAAATGACAGTTTTTTTGTCACTTTATACAAATATACTTTTTTCTATTATTTTATATTTTATCGTCTTTTCGTATAAAGATATTTGTGTTGGAGGTATGCAAGTTTAAATTGAATGGTATATCCACCGAGGTAAGTTTGACAAAGAATTATTGGGATACGTTATTAGGGGCAGTATTACCAACTAAATCATCTCTTTAGGAAAGATCGCCTAAGATTGTAACAGTACTATCTCTCACACATTTCTTTACACTAAATATTGAAGTCTCGCTGGAAATCAACATATTTTGCAACACGTCTTCTAGCGCATACCTAACTCTAGCGCACTACAACCCATCTATATTTTCATTATTGAAATTTTTATTCAGTTATATTAAGAACCAATTTCTACAACTACTAAACGAAAGATTTTAAGGAATGTATTGCTCAATGGTGAACCTTCCAGGCCGTTTTGTCGATTTAATCTATTAAACCACTTCGGCTACTGCGCATTATTTATTCAGCTTAAATGATTCTTGGTGATGGTGTTTGATAACACATTATGGAGATAGATTTTTATGGTTGTGGAAGTTTGACATCTATTTTATTCTATACATTTCACGATACGTATTTGATCGGTGTTGCCTAAATTGAAATTAAAGATTAGAATGGGCTAAAGCAAAGAGGGCGTGATCGTGTGTTTCGGTGATCTCTTTTAGATTACCAATATTCTCGGAAAATTACATCTCGGTTCCTCAATCAGTTTCCGTTATCCTTCCTCGCCGTCCAGCGACGGGGCAACCCCAGCGACCTTGGCCTGCGCAGCCCCCACCGATGTCGTCAGCCGCGTGGGTCTCCCGGACGGCCGCCACAGAGCCAGTCGTCGAGGCCTTGAACCGAGGATCCTCGCCGTATATGGCTGCGGCGTTGGGCAAGGGCAGGCGGCCCACGCACGCAGGCCGGTGAACCCCCAAGGACTGTCTTCTCATGCTCCGGTTCCTCCATCGTTGACGGAATACTCAATGTGGAGGTCGTCCCCGCGGATATCGACAGAGGGAGACATCTTTCTAAATATTCTCTCTCTTCCGCTCTTGCATTATATATACTAACTCAGTTCTACTAGCCATTGAAGCAGCCCCTCCCCGCATATTTAGCTTCACAATTATTCTTCTTTCAATATTAATTTCAATACACAATTTCTCTAATGTTCTGCTGGAGGTCGGTCCTGTGATCCTTGACCAAAGTAGGGACACTTTACTCCACCGGGTAAAGATATATTTAACAAATACTGATATCAGAAATTCTCAATAATGAGAGATAGAGTGGAGGGACAATTCCTTGAGGAAAATAAACTTTAAACTCTCGTATCGGCAATATTTAAAGAGGCTCATCCCTTGCCTAGTAGAACTAGATGAGTTAGAAACTCTGTCATAGCAGAAGTGGTTGTTTAGATCTCTGTCAACAAGAATGGACTTGTCTATGTTTGGCCGATGTGGAAGAACCAAAGCATACGGTGACTCTCCTCGGAGGGTTAAATATATGCTGTCTGCAAATATATCAATAGGCTCAAACACACACACATCTTGAAACAAAAGCTTAAAATTCGATTAGACATAGCCGCTCCACTTCATGGAACACCTGCAAGAACTTCAATCCACATGGAAAACAAGAATCAAATGAAACTCTAAAGCTAATACAGTCGGTATAGGGAAATGAGGAAAGAGATTAGAAGATGGTATTGTGTGTGTGGCTAATATATTCTGGGGAATGAAATTAAATCAAGTTCAGTGATTCCCAAAGTAGGCGCGTTAGGTCTAATGTGGTCGGTAGCTCTTTATTAGCATAATGCCAACTTTTGGAGAGGTTCTGCATGATGATTTCAAAGGGGATTTTTTAATTCCATCAATGACATAGATACAGGCAGGCAGGCAGAGATGGGTGTCGGCACGGTGGCGGCCCGGGCTAACCGCCATTCTTGCAGGTGTTCCATGAAGTGGAGCGGCTATGTCTAATCGAATTTTAAGCTTTTGTTTCAAGATGTGTGTGTTTGAGCCTATTGATTTATTTGCAGACACTGTATTTAACCCTCCGAGGAGAGTCACCATATGCTCTGGTTCTTCCACATCGGCCAAACATAGACAAGTCCATCCCTTGTGACAGCGATGTAAACAACCACTTCCGCTATGACAGAGCTAACTCATTTAATTCTACTAGGCAAGGGATGAGCATCTTTAGATATTGCTGATACGAGAATTAAAAAAATCGCCCTTTGAAATCATCATGCAGAACCTCTCCATGGACTGTGCATCTATCGTCTTTATCGTTATGTGGGAAGGCTGTCTTTCTGACATGGTGTGGACAGACGAGAACTTCCCAGTTGCAGTCGTGATTGTTGTGATTTCTAGGAGTTCCACTTCTAAATGTGACGAGAAATATGGCCGTGAGGAACGATTTATAGAACCTAAATTGATAAATTCATGTTTAAAATATCCTCAACGGCAGCCGCTGGACTGCCCTGTGCACCACGGCGGTTAGCCCGGGCCGCCACCGTGCCGACACCCATCTCTGCCTGCCTGCCTGTATCTATGTCATTGATGGGATTAAAATTAATATTCAAATGTATTTATGAAGAATTCTGGCTACAGAAATCAATATAGAGACTGTACCCTGGATCATAGGAAACGATGCCGAAAATTTTAATTGCATTTCTATCTTCTTATTTGACTGATCGTGGGTTTAGTACTTTAATGAATTTACTGTATAAGAAAAGGAACTGATTGCATCTAACTGAACGATATTGACGACTATTTTCAAATTAATCAGACCCATCCTTTATTTTTATTTGTTTTTTGCCTCCCTATTGAGCTGATTCCAAAGGCAACCATGAAGCCTTTCGAAATTCTCCCTTGTATTGGAACACACCCAGTCTTTCACGCCCTAAAGGTCATTTTAACATAATAAATTGCACATGTTCGGTTGTATTCACTGATATGCACTCAAGCTATATCCCCAATGTAACAATTTGTTTCCATTTTTCACCGGCTAAAAGATTCTCACAGAGTTTTCTTCATTTTTTTCAATTGAATGTGTTTTACGATTAAAATGTGAGCTTTGGTCTTTTTTTCTAATTCTTAGGTAAAACGAAAATTAAAATTATACCGCGAATGTTTCTTTTAAAAATCGAAATTTATTTTCAAAGAGAAATAGCGACATTTCTAACTTTGAGGATGAGGTATGGAAAGGTGAAACATGAAGAGTAATGGAGAACGGAAAAATAAAAAGTGTCCAGGGGCGGGAATCGAACCCACACCCTTCTGCTTACCGGGCAGGTGCCTTGTCCACTCGGCTACCCTGGACGTATTTTTCCGTTCATAACAAAAATACGTCCAGGGTAGCCGAGTGGACAAGGCACCTGCCCGGTAAGCAGAAGGGTGTGGGTTCGATTCCCGCCCCTGGACACTTTTTATTTTTCCGTTCTCCATTACTCTTCATGTTTCACCTTTCCATACCTCATCCTCAAAGTTAGAAATGTCGCTATTTCTCTTTGAAAATAAATTTCGATTTTTAAAAGAAACATTCGCGGTATAATTTTAATTTTCGTTTTACAATCATCAGCCGCGTTATATTGTATTTTAATTCTTAGGTGTAAATCTTTCTTTAGAATACTAAAGACGGTAGATTGTGACTGTTCATTAGTGCTGCGATACTTATTTACGAGAAAGAGTTTGGTGACAAATCGGCGCCTTTGCTGGGTCGTAGTTAATAAATGCTTCACAGGTTTCTTCCAGGCTTCCTCAGTTGAGGAACATTTTACTGCATCAACGATATTGTTTATAAGAATTTTGGAAACGTTAATATAATTTGTTTTCTTTACGAATTCTAATTATCTGAGAATCAGAAAATTCATCCTCGGAAAGTCTATAAAAAGGTAACCGTTCACAAAATTCTATTATATTTTTTCAATATGTTTATTATGTTAATTTTTAATTTTAATAGCTATGCTAAAGGTTTTTAAAATTGCGTTTTAATATAGAAAAGTAACAATTACCGCCTACGAAGGCACAGCTTTGTTAAATCGTTATTTTAAAAGTGAATTACCCTCTGTAAATCAGCGTTTTTAAATTCCCCTTTTTTTGGCCCTCGGACCGGTAAAATAGGTGTAAATATTCCTCCGACACTGGTGTATTTTTGAACAAAGACTTAGCTAGGAATTAAAGAACTCTCTATAAGTCTTTTAAAAAAGAGTACAGATGTGATATTGTACCTGGATAAGGTGCGTAAATAATGAAATAAAAAGGCATCTCCTTATCGTGCAACTGAAATTGCTGATGACTTGTGCCATCTATCGGAATAAATATCAACTGTTCGTTAATTTTTAATTATTCCGGAATATTTATTCCGATAGATGGCGCAAGCCATCAGCAACTTTCAGTTGCACGATACGGAGATGCCTTTTTATTTCATAATCTATATAAGTTAGTTGTAACATTTTTATAAAAATTATTAACCTCCAATAATATTTTTAAATGTAAAGATCATAAGGTCATATGGACTCTTATTCCTAAATTTAAGGTATATATATTAACGTAAAAATATAATGATTTTGATAATATTTTTTAACGCCGACACGTAAAATCTGAGAGGACTGATACTAAATGTCAGCGGAATAATTCCAAGCCCTGCAGCTCCCACAAGTGGCAGTCGTGGGTGTCAGTTCTGGCGTGCACCGAACTGTTTGGCATACAATTAACGCCGAGTGTTGTCGGACTTTTTCCTGTTCCCAGTTTGTCTGCTCCAGTCTCAATTATCTACGGATAGTGAGGAGGTGTCTGTCTGGGTTGTAAGAGGGATGTTGTGGTACACCTTTTAGGTTAGGGCTGGAAGAATTTGTTCATCTAAGTGTTGTTGCAGGTTAGCCTTCAGCCAATACCACCTCTCATGGATTGCTACCATTGATCAAGTGTGAAGTTTAGATATGTGTCATAACGTGGAAGAGTGCAGCATATCAAGAGAGATAGATTCTTAAAAGAGTTTAATATAGTAAAAAAACAATAAATTAATTAAATACACCTATCCCCCGATTTACACGGTACTTGTTTTACACGTTTTCGCTTTTACACGGTTTTCCAAATAAGTTTTTTTTTTTGTTTTTATCGCACTATACTAAATGCTACTGTGATTGAACACATGCGCTGTGTACACATCTCACGAGGAATCCCGAGCTTATGTGCTAACTACATATTTTAACCTGTCAATGCATTTTATTTTTATTTCTGTGTACACCTATCCCCCGATTTACACGTTTTTCTCAGGAACGTATCTACCGTGTAAATCGGGGGATAGGTGTATAAATTGAACCATCCAGAGATGAGTTTCTTTTATGATTTATTTAATATCTCTAGCTTTCTCTCTCGAGCTTAAAGAAAGCCTTTCTACAGTAGAACTAAATAAACACACATTTATATAGGTATAATAAACAGAAGTATTTCTTTGTTTGTAATTTGATTTCTTGTGACAGTACAATTCTTATTTCAGGGGAGGTTGGTGGGTCCTCTCGCAGGCTATGCCGTTACGATAAATCTCAAACAAAGTTTTGTTCATTATTATACTTCATGTTATTATGGATCTCCTGTAGAAGGGCCTTCTTTAAGTCTCTGGAAGCTAGAGATATTAAATATAATCGTGAAAGAAACTCATTCTTCCTGAATGGTTTAATTATCATTTTAATAGATATACATCATATACAGAACCTATAGGACATGCAACAACTGTCCTGGTGTGGAACTAACACCTACTCACATATTCTCATGCCCAGCAATGGACGCAGCCTTGCAGAAAATTGACATAGACCCAGAGCAGCACCAAGATAGTGGACATTGCTGCTGCTGTGATAGAGATGCATGGGGACATCTGAGGCTCTTCTTTGAAAACAACAACAACAATAGATATACACAAGGAATTAATTCAATAAATAAATTATTTGTAAATCGTCCTACCAATAGATTTACTATACATTGACTTTCTGTAAGTATATCCTCGAAAATTGACGTTAGTTTAGATTGTGTTCAACGAGCTCTAACTGATGTTTCTTTCACACAAAACATCGCTCCTCAGGATGCTATTTTAAAATGTAGTTCCTAGAAGTAGAATCAAGTTTTAGACAGAGTATTATGTAGAAATAGAGAGATTGAATATACTTTTATTAATCGTAAGATTATAATCAATATAATATAATGCGGCTTGTGATTGTGATTGTAAAACGACATTTGAAAATTATCCCGCATGTGTTTCTTTTAAACGAAAAATCAAAATTTATTTCAAAGAGAAATGACGACCATTTCTAACCTTAGGGATGAGGTATGAAAGGATGAATTGTGAAGAGTAATGATAAATGGAAAAATAAAAGTGTCCAGGGATGGGAATCGAACCCACAGTGTTCCGCTTACCGGGCAGATGCCATGTCTACTAGGCTACCCTGGTCATATTTTTCCGTTCGTAAATAATATATATACATAAAGTAATTTATAATACAATATAAGGGTTACATAAAATGGTAAAATATATAGAGTTAGGGAAATATGTAGAGAGAGAGACAGAGAGAACACGTACACAAATGGTCGAAAAAAGTGAAAGGAAAAAAAAAAACAGTCTTTTCTTCAGGGGAATACTAATGGAGTGAAATTATAATAAATAGGTGATCAGTTTGCTATCCTAAATTACTGATGGGGGGGAGAGAAGATTATCGTTTGTAAAAAAAGTGGCTGGATAAATGTGATAAATTCGGGGATAAAAAACCTATGTTCGATTTTTGTACGTTAACTTTCAAGAGATTAGGATATAGCATATTTTATATCATCGTATTTCTTATATTCTCCCTAATTCGCTCAAATTCGGGAGAGGGATGGATATAATGGGGGTAATTGAATAAACCCGAGAAATCGAATTAACTCGTTAAATTGGAGGAAGAAACATGCTTAGCACAACATCTTTTGTATAAAAATCTAATTGTAAATTTGTTTTAAAAGTAAAACAAGAAATTGTAATACAATAGAACTTGGATACTACCAACGTCTTTAATTCAAATATTTATCTTGGTCCCTAGAATTTCCTATAAATAGAATTTCCCTTTTTAATTAGAATTTTTGGATTGTTCGATTTTTGTCCCTTGGGCTTTATTTAGCCAAGTTCGACTGTATATATTACTTTTTATGAAAGAAGAGTTCAAACTTGAAAGCTTGCTGCATTTAGGTAAAAATGAACTTTAGGTAAATTTTAAAAAGGCACATCTCCTGATCGTGTAACTAAAATTTACTAATAGCTTGCGCCATCTGTCGGAATAAATATCAACTATTCCTTGATTTTTATTTATTTCCAGAATTTGGCAAAATACCCATTCTTGATTAATCAAGAAAAGATAACCACGTTCGCGTTTTAGGCTGTTGGCCCTCGTCAGCGTGGTACAAGCTGTACCTCAATGCAAAAAAAGACTGGTCATTCAGGTATCCTGAAAAATCATGAAACGGCTAGTTAAGGCCAGAAGTACGTGATAAAGCTAAACGATGTGAAAATAGTACATTTATGGTAAATTGTGCCGTATAAAAATAATCAGTGTACCAATTTAGCTCGGCCTCTACCCAGTAATCCAGTGTGCATCTTCTTATAGGCCATACATATATATATATATTTTTAAAACTCTAATAAATCAGCAATGTCCTTTTATATTGTTATATTTAATTAAAAATGCATGTATTGGATCAAAAAATAATTTATTTATTCACCACTAAACACCAACCTTTTTCAAGGTATAACAACGTATTTATGTCAACAACAAACTCAGAACCACATAACGTCAATAGAATTAAGTTTAAAATATATAAATATAAAGTGTCCTTTAGGGAGAGGTGTCCTCTTACCGGAGAGTTCCTAAATTGTAAAAATTGTAATTTTGCAAACGAAAACTGTCCTTTGTGGAGAGGTGCCCGCTAGCGGGATGTCCGCTAAAGGGAGGTTCTACTGTATATATATATTTCAAAAATGTATCCCTCCTCATTAAGTATAGGTAAGACTATATATATATATATCCCTTTAGCGGACATCCCGCTAGAGGACACCTCTCTACAAAGGACAGTTTTCATTTGAAAAATTACCATTTTTACTATTCAGCAACTCTCCGGTAAGAGGACACTTCTCTAAAGGACACTTTGGCTCTGCAATTAGGTGTCCTTTACAGGGAGGTTCAACTGTATATATATATATTACAGACGAAATAAACTTTATATTAAGAGGGTGTGAGTATTTTAGAGATTAACCATAAAGTCAATTTTATGTTTACAATTAATTTTTACTATGTAAAATTTCCATAGAAATAAAATAACATTATATATAAAAGGAAAAAAGTACTAATTAAAAATGATATCGAAAACACATTAAATGTCCTTTATATTGTTATATGTTGAGTGAACTGGAATCTGATCAAGAGGTTTATATCACTAATTCAGTAAAACAGAATTTAGTAAAACTTGGTTAAGCTTGGCGCAGATATGTTAGAATTGCGAGCAAAGTTTTCTAGCAAGTTATATTTGTAGTTATCCTATGAAAACAAAAGTTTCTAAATTGTGATATATCTCGACGATTTTTCATCTTCGCTCACTTAACATACTGATTAAGTAATAAGGCAATATATTTCGAAAATAGATCAATCCTTAAATAGATATTTTATTTTTAAAAAGGCATATTTTGCATTTCAAAAAATTAGATGGAAGTTTTGCCCTGAGGATATTGATCTAAAAAGACAAAAGTCGCCTCTCCCGTCAAAATAGACGTCAAAGCTAGACGCCATCTATTGACCGTCGCCGCAAATTAGCGGCCTCGGGTCGGTGACAAAGCGGCAATACCAGCGTCTAGCTTTGACGTATATTTTGAAGGAGAGTTGACCTTTGTCTTTTTAGATCAATATCCTTCCGTCAAAACTTCCATCTATATTTCAGCCATAGATTTGGCCCAGCCACATTACCAGCTAAACACCTCTTTGGAAGATTGTGAAAATTCCATTAGATCCCT
Source organism: Cordylochernes scorpioides (assembly GCA_030710605.1). Taxonomy (NCBI): domain Eukaryota; kingdom Metazoa; phylum Arthropoda; class Arachnida; order Pseudoscorpiones; family Chernetidae; genus Cordylochernes; species Cordylochernes scorpioides. The sequence goes on from CP092867.1 coordinate 45,774,119, forward strand.
TGTGGATCTCGTGGAATAAAGTCTGCCCTAGGCTGACGAGGGCCATTAGCCTGAAACCATGGTCTCTAGGTGGACGCTTTTCAGTTTGCCAAAGCTCGTGTTGTGGCTTTGTCACCCGACTCGAGGCCGCTAGTTTGCGGTGACGGTTAATAGATGACGCCTAGCTTTGACGTCTATTTTGACGGGAGAGGCGACCTTTGTCTTAAAATATATATATTTTTTGGATCAAATATATGGCTATTTAATTATATTAATATATATTTTAAACACGATATCTATACTTCGTGTTTTTATTTCGATAAAAGAAAGCCGCGAAGAAAAATCTTTTGGCTTGAAAGTTCGTAGCCTATTTTGATCTAAATAAAGAAGGGAATCAGTACAATTCTCGTGTTTGAAGTAGCGTCAGTCTATTATTATATACGAAAAAATAGTACAGATGTGATAAGGTGCAAAAATGAAGAAAAAGTTATCTCCTTATCGTGCAACTAAAAGTTGCTGATGGCTTGCGCCATCTATCGGAATAAATATCAACAATTCGTTGATTTTTATATATATATATATATATTTAAATCAACGAATAGTTGATATTTATTCCGATAGATGGCGCAAGTAATCAGCAGCTTTCAGTTGCACGATAAGGAGATAACTTTTTTCTCAATTATCATTTTATATGTTTTTGTCTTGGCTTTCCATCTACCCCCATATATTTTGGGCTATTGACATAGTTCTATGGAATGTGGTATAGATGTGAGACCATGTGCACAGACGGACACCGGGTCCTACGTGGTCCAGCGGCCCTGGACTCCCACCAAGCGGCGCGGTCCAATCGCTGCGGAGTTTGTCACGCCCAGTCCGGCCGACATCTCCCTGCCTTCCACCATCGGTGAGTGTGGGCTCTTCTCAGCAGGAACACTCTCTCCGTTAGAGGAATAATTGTAAACCAAGAGGATACGGGGGGTACAACCTCACCACAGCCTGAAACACCCCTAGCCTCTCATTGGAGGCTGGGTTGTACCGAGTCAATTTAGATTTCACAAAGATGGTTTGCCCATCATTCCACGAGAGGTTTGTGGTTAACCCAACATATTTGTTTTGGAGCTCACAGATGTCGCCCTCATGAGAGCTTTGACTCTGTAACATCTCGATATATGTATATACAGCATATCTACAGTCACTATTATAGTAAATACATAGAACTCCGTAAAACACATGTACTCGTATATGTGGTGTGATGTATAGCACTCAGTAGATATCCTTGTTTAGATGACTTTATAAATTCTAGCATCACTTCAATTTCTGGTCAATTGATGACATCAAAGTAGATTGTTTATTCCTTTTATCAATCTTTTATTGTTTAGCATAAAAAAACAAAGTTGGACGCTAAAACACCCCTGTATGTTTCTACTAACTCAAGAGATTATGTCTCCAAGAATCCACATGAAAATGTCTGGTATGGTACTGGCCAAACCGCTGGGAAGGTTTGCCACTATTGAGCCAGGCCCTCCCATTAATTTTTATCATTGTATTAAGGGAGGTAGAAAATCGTTTTATTAAAAAGAACATTCGCGTAAAAATAGTTTAAATTTCCGATGAAATTGTCTGTTATATAAGCTATTCAAATGCCCAGGATTTCCGCCAGAGTGGTTTTCCTAATCAAGATTGTTTTTAAGAAAAGTATATTAGTGGTAGTGTCAAAGTTAACGTATTATCAGTAGCGGTATTATTGATAGTAGCAGAAGTTGAGAATGTAGGAATTTCTATATTCCTTATATATCGTGTGTTATTATCATTTTCCTACCCCAGAGTTAATCTACACAGTATCAGACAAATGAGAATATTCCAAGCTGAAAAAACTCTTGCTATGTCCTAAATCTCTAGCGTGGCAAAGTGTGTAATCTGGATAGGTCAACTAGTGTTGTAAGGTAGCGGAACATTTCTCGGTTTTATTCATGGATGATGGGGAGGTATTTATTATACTTTATAAGATACTTACACCCGACTCCCAAATGACACACCATTGTGTAGATTGGAGCTACAATTTCTACATCGTGGAGCATGTAGATGTTCAGATTTGTCGTGTATTTCGACGACATGAGGGTACTCCGCGCTGGTAGCTTGAGTGATGTCGTTTATTGAATGGAACTGAGGCTTACTGTCGACATAAACCCGCTTAGAACACTTTTAGCGTGGTACATCACCATCCTTCCAGAAAAAAAGGTTATGTCATGGAGATGCGTAAGGCCAATAACACTTACAGCCAACCCGTAATATATCCTAAATTGTAGCATAAGACATCAAAAAGAAGACAAAATAAATATATTACAAGAAGTATACAAGAAATATAGACGAGGTATGCAAGCAGTAAGCAAGAAGTCTAAGTGATTGCAAGAGCTTATGCAATGTTTTATAAGTGTATACTTTCAAACGTAGTCTATAAATAGAAGTACTGCTCTTCTATGTCATGGAACGGAGCCCCCTTGCAAGGCGCGTAACTCTTGTTGTTTTTCTTCCTTCCTAAAAGGATTACTTCAATGGTACCCGGTATTCTTTCACAAGTCCAACTCAACCAGTGAGGGCAAGTAATAAAACTGGGCATCTCTCGTAAATACAAGGTATTTTCTACCTGTGTAGATATGTGGTGTATCATCGATGGTTATCATGACCTACACAACGGATACTTTAGATAATTCAAATATGGATTATTGTATACAGTGAACTGAAGAAATTTGAGTAAACGCGAGTAAGGGAAAAAGGGTAAGTTTGGGCATATCTCGGCCAACTAACAGACCTTAGCTTTTTTGAATAGAAGAAACTCTTCCGTTTTCGCAACCCAGGTTCAAAATTCGCATTAGAAAACTATATTTTTCAAACACAGTATAGTGCTTCAATTGTGAACCTCAGATTCGTTCACCAGTACAGCTAACTCGACAGATGAATGCAAGTAACTAAACTGAACCCTTGTACCTTGTAAGTGCAAATATTCAACTACTTCTCATATAAGCAGTACCTTACGTACTATGGTACTAAGGAGTAGGCACACATTGAAGCCATCGTGTGTTCCAAGACGCATGAAGAGAGCACTAGACCAGGTGGAGTGACTCACCAGGTGGACGACAGCGGCCCAAACAAGGCCGAACAAGGTCGTCCACGTCGTCAAATGATGTGCGTTGCTTCCTCACGTTAGCCTCAACTCCTTGACTCGAGTGATTCGGAGTAATCTGATCTCTGGATAACTCTCTTGTATGGGGAATCTCTAGTCTGTCAACATCGACGTTAAACCATACGTGAGCTGCCAGAATAGTTTCTAATAAGGTTTTAATTGCACAAATAGAAGTGTTTTATAAGATTTATTTTATTAAATATTCCAATAAATCTTAAAGTTGGATAGAAATTTTACGGTGAGGATTTTAATCTATGAAAAGAAATACTACCCTTCTCATCCATCTATTAACAGTCTATGCAATCTAGCATACTCGGATCAGTGAAAAAAGTTACAATACTAGCTTTGGCAAATTCAGAACGCCATAAATCACTATTGGACACCATGAAACCAAAGCCTACACTCGAATGACGAGGGCCATATCCATGGTTTCCTGGTAGGTGTTCTGAATTTGATAAATCTTGTGTTGTCTGCCAGATTGAAGAGACAGATGGCGCATTGTTATCGCGGACGAGAGAAGTAGCCTTTCTTTATATACATTCTAAAAGTTAATTGGTTCGTAGAGAGATAATGTAAAATATATTGGTGGCCATTGAGAGACTTACAACGATTCTTAAAAAATGACAAAATTGGTGAATAAAATGTGAACAAGAATATATCCAAATAAGTAAACTAGTTTTTAGGAATCCAAAGAATGTTAGTAGGAATTCAAAGTTTCGATAAAAACAAAGTTTTTTTACGTGTCATGTCAATAAAAATTGTGTCATTCTTACTTCAATTCTAAATTATTATAATATTCACCAGAGATAATCCCTCTCAGCTGTTTGATCTATAGACAACTATTGCCTTGTCTTGTTTGGTCTATATCGCCATCAGTAGGTTTATTCTTGGCGACGCACCATTTACAATGGTTTATAGAAACCTTGGAAAAGTCAATACGCTCTGACTAAACGAGTCTATACAACAGTATCGCTGAAATATCATGTTCACTGGCAAAATGTCTACAGCCTGGCTAGCACTCAATCGGAGAGAGAGAGAGGAAGTACTTGGGCCAGATAATTTATCTCCATTAGCCTTCCTAAAGATGTCACTTGCTATCGCCGTTAGGTGGCAAAGAGATTAGATGAAGCTCGGCATAACACAATGTAGTTCCGCTCTCACGCGAACAATCATTTTACCAAACAGTCTAAAGCTACAAACATATTAAAATTTAATTCTGACACAATATATAGGGCCATATGGTAAAATATTGTTTCAAAAAGCAGCGCGAAATGGTTCAAATGAAATGTGAAGAAAACAATGGGGAAGGGAACAGGCGGAGGTGTATTCAAAGTCAAAGATATTTAAATGAGACCTAATAGGTTCCTCATCACCATACATATCGCCTTTTATGGTCATCGCCGTGATGCAGCCAATCCTGGTGGCCTTGGCCTCGCATATGTAGATAGGCCGTGTTTATGCAAATTTGCTAGTAGTTTGTCGCTCGACTAATAGCAGCCCTCGTATGCTCTCGGAATGATACTATGAGGATAGTTAGATTTTATCTTCCCCTCCTTTGAGCTGATTGGTTTTATATTATCTCTGATGTACACACCTCGACTGGGGGGAACCGTATTAGGAGAGATTGTGATCTGTACAAGTTCTGTCAAGAAAGTTTGTCTTCCGGGGAGTCAAGAACTAATTTCACTATCCCAGGTTGGAAGTGTGTGGTGTGATGTTGGGATGTGAGCTACATTAAATATCGTACAGCTTGTGGAGCCCAGTTATTGGTGTAGCTTCTCAAGTTTCTGTATTTCTATCGCGGTAGAACACACGTCAACCTTTATTTCGATTATTTGAAAAGTAAGTTAACGCCACTCTATTATCACATCTTTCTGCCAATTGGAATAAAGGGAAACTTCGGTATAACGTTATCCCGTTTATTTCGATATTTTCCTGATCCCAGATTGTCTTCCATGATCTCTAGAAAATTAGGTTATACCCCGCCTGAAGTAAGATTTGGCCAAATTCCTGGTTGTTGTTATTACAAAATTGTATTATTGGAATAAAAATGTTTAAATATCCAATATTTCATCCATGAAGATATAAGTATGTTTTTTAATCCCTAGTACACGTGGTACAGGCCATAATAATCATGGTGGGTAGAAGTTGGCGACTGCTTTTACTATATGTGCACCCGCATGTCCACACATGTGAAAAGCAGTTCGACTTTTACACTTACAAATGTGCCAGAGCCCCGTTTAGTAACTTGCACTCGCTGGTGGGGTTGTACTTTTGCAAGAATCGGGGCCCATTGGATCATTTTTTTATTATTATTAGAAAAAGAGTACCCAATGCGGGATTCGATCCCGTGTCGTAGCGATCGAAAACCAACGGTTTAGACCATCCTTCCACCGACCCTCCATATTTAAGTATGTGGATTGGTCTAGCTTTGAGATATCGACACTTGTAAAATACAGTTCGAGATGGCGTATATAAGGAGCCAAAACACAATTGATAACCAGATGGGGCAAATGTCTCACAGACTTCATCGTAAATTATTCTCGGAATAGCAATGCTAATTGCATGATATATTTGTAAATATCATATATGTGTATATGATCCTCACAGTACCAGACAAGCTGCGCTAGTTTTCAAAGAAAAGGCATATACCGCACTAAACTCAACCATTGGTTTTCTAAAAAGAGAAAAAATCAATTCGATAGAAGTTGCTTTCAAACTTTTGAATCTTCGATAAAATCAATTATTTTTACGCGGCCCCAGTGTGGGCCTGCGATAATGAGGAGCAATAGAGCAACTTCAAACCTCATTTATAAAAAACTTTCTTTATTTACCTAGATATATCCCGGGGCACATACTAAGATTGGAAACTGGAAGAATCTCCCTTACTGCTACCCCGCCACAAAATTAACATTGAAATACTACATGAAAATACTGGAAATGGACGAGTACAGACTACCAAAATATGCTGAAACAGAGTGAAAGAAGTACATCAAATGTCAAAAAACTCTATAGGATTATACAAAACCGTTAATGATATAATCAACTGTTGTGGTCAGTCATGGCTGAACCTCCCACCGAACCATGATACAATTAAATAAGAACTTCCTAAGATTATGAAAACAAAAATAGAACAGCTTATTCAACAAGACTTCGCTAGACTCGACAATTCGAAAACTTTTTCAAACTATAAACTTCTCTGTAATTCATTTATGCCAGAACGATACTTGTCATGGAATCTGTCATCGAAAATAATAGCCTTCAGTGCACGGACTAGAATTACTTCAACTCTAGATAGATAAAGTCATATTCTCATCATCAAAAAGGAAAACATTCACTGCAGGATTTGTGGAAATATGATATCTGATGAAATCCCCCACTATATCATAGAATGCAAATATTTAGGTGAAGAAAGAGAAAAACTCTTAAAAACACCTTCTGGAGATTTAGCAACCCACTGAAGACGCTGAGAACTATTTCAGAAAAGAAAAATATAGCAATAGAACTCTATAATTTATACAGATCAATTGTAAATAGATTCATACACGAAAGAGGTAGTGAGGAAAGTTTTAGAACAGATGTGTAAATAAATCCCTTTTCAAACAAAGGCTCACGTGCACATTCCCCATGTGAGAAAAAAAAATACTGTATTATTTTGTTGTTGTATGGCGAATCCATACAGGGCAATGGGCCCTAATAAAAGCCTTTTTGTTGTTGTTGTTGTATATGATCCTTAAAGCATATGTTCATAATTTACTTGAGTGGATTTACCGAAAATTTATCTAAACTGTTTTATATGACAGAACAAACCATTTAAATAATGGAGCAATACGTTGGATTAAACTGGCGAAACCACTGGGAGAGTTCACCTATGAAATAACTCAGGCCCTTCAAGTAGTTTTTTCATTGAATAGTATATTATAGTTTTATGTTTAAAAAATGTTTACTAAAAAGTAAAAGTGCGGGAGAGGGGGGGGGGGGACGATATTCCTATGTTAAAAAAAGGCGCATCTCGCTTTCAAAAAACGCCTTTCTTTGCTGTTATCTAAGAAGAACGCACAGACTCACATCACTGAATTATCCACAACACCAGTTTTGGCAAACTCCAACAAAGACCTCCATGTTTACCATGGTTTGAGGCTATGGCCCTCATCAGGGACAGCTACGATATCGTAACATTCTATGGTCGGAAATCGGCCGAATCTGGCAAAGAGTTGTTTCAGCAATGTGGTTGAAGTGGTAGGACCTATCTCAGGTCTGAATATATCGTAAAATTTCTGAGTCATGTACAAAATGGCACCTTTAAATAAATACATTAAACAATGCTTCTATTGAATGTATCAAAACAATGTATTTCTTTGATCTTCTGTCCGCATAGAGAATATTTTCGAGAATATTTAATGAAGAGCCTCAGATGTCTCCATGCATTTCTATCACAGCAGTTGCAATGTTCTCTATCTTGGGTGTGTAAAGCGGCTGCTCTGGGTCTATGTCAATTTTCTGCAAGGCTGCGGCCATTGCTGGGCATGAGAATATGTGGGTAGGTGTTAGTTTCACACCAGGATAATTGTTGCATGTCCTGTAGGTTCTTGTGTCATCTGGATGTATTGCCATTCCTTTGTAGTGTTTCGTTGAGTCTTGTTATTGTTTTTGTAATTCTTATCTCAGGGTTTATTTCGCATATTTGATTTTTCCTTATCTTTGGTTGAATTATCTTGTATTTTGCCAACGCATCAGCGTCAAATTTATTACAAAATATTATAAATATATAATTTCACTTTGTCAACGAAAGAAGAAATTAATACGCGAATGTTTCTTTTACAAATAAATCAAACTTCTACTGTCCTTACTGTGATGAAATAATATATTGGGAGGTCTTGGCTCATCAGTGGTGAACCCTCCCAGTAGTTTCGCCAATTTAATCTACCAGACCGCCTCTTTAGAGCTCTAATACTGTATTGGATCATTCTTCTTTTGTATGCTACACTGAAGGGTGGAATCTTAGAAATGGTATTTAAGCAAACTATAGTCAAGCTTTTAGGACAGTAGAATTACGTTTAAATTTTTGCATCGAGCAATGCTCTTCCGCAAACAAAAATGACAAGTTAAGCATAAATTAATACAAAGCAATAACGCGCCATATATATACAACGAATGAAGACATTAATACGCTTAGTAGAAGTTTGATTTATTTGTAAAATAAACATTCGCGTATTAATGTCTTTATTCGTTGTATATAGATGGCGGGTTATTGCTTTGTATTAATTTAATTCTGTGTAAATGTCGGCGGTGTCTGTAACATGTCAAAACCTTCAACCCGGCTAGTTTGTCCTCCATAGGTAACACCACCTGTTGCCACACAGCCTATCCATACCTAATCAACAACAGGTAGGTCAAGCTACATTGTTAGGGAAGTCATCGATACTGAATCAATTAGTTCGATAGACACATGATTGATCACCACTCAAATTTACAAACTAGAACGGCGCATAAATTCCGCCCGCTTCTAGAAACTTCTTTCATTAAAGCTAATATGGGGGACGAGATAATAGTGTTAGATTAATGTAGAGGGGTGGGGGTTGTAATCACTCTATACTACTGTACACCCACCCACTTGATTACACCAGCCATCTCATAATAACGCTGCTGCGAGCGCCGCCTGGAGACCAGCCATAAATATAACGAGCAGTCCAGAAATTCCATTTGTCTAATGGGACTCTATCGACCTCAGGCTGGGGAAACTATTTTGGCTGGGGTCTTCTGCTCTCTTTGCCACAGCAGTGCAGTCAACGTACCATCTAAGATGATTGTGCAGTAAAATATCTTAGCTATGACTTTTTAAAAACATTACTAAAGTTCTTGAAAATGAAGATACTTCGGCCAGTAAATCTTTTTACTACCTCGACGTTTCGACAAAAATCTTTTGTCCTCGTCAGTAGTTGTTTGCTCCTGACGAGGACAAAAGATTTTTGTCGAAACGTCGAGGTAGTAAAAAGATTTACTGGCCGAAGTATCTTCATTTTCAAGAAATATGAATGCCGGCCAGGCAGCCTCAATATTTACGATTACTAAAGTTCGTACTATGATGGAACATAATGAGAAGGGCCTGACTCATCAGTAATGAACTCTCCGAGTGATTTTGACAGTTTAAAATGCCAAAACGCTTTAATGTTGCATTGGGTTGGTCGAATTAAATATAGAGCAATTATGGGGAATTCATAGAAAATGTATTGTAGTATCCCTTGAGAGACAGCTTTAAAAACATGGATAAACCCGTCTCTCCCTTGGAGCTGATCTCTTATCAGAAACTCTGTCATGTCACAGGCAAAGTCATGAGGAGTCTTTCAACTGAGACTCTCTAATTAAAATCACCTCCTGAAGAAATCTGATTTAGCCATGTGTTTATGATATGGTTTCTCATGGGAAACTTTACTGTATTTAGAGAAACTGTGGATCAAGGTATAGTGTATGTGTGTATTTAAACAGTTCCAAATGCTTGCGTCAGTAGTTTCTCTAAATACCCTGAATTTCTAAGAATTGCTCGCTATGTACCACTGGGAAATAAGCTGGAGTTTTAGACTCCAGGATTGTAATGAGAGTCGAGAAGTGACCGTCTGATTGAGACGCTGCTGTGCGGGTGGTGTGGAGACTGGTAACCTAGAGAGGTGGTGTTTCTCGGTTTGTTTTGGTCAAACAGGAAAGAACGGTCAGTGAACTGTTGTACCTGTGCTACGGCGATGACCTCCTCCGATGGCGTCAAGTAATGTGGACTGGCGATGATCACTTGGCTTTTCGTTTAATTATTATTGAAATACAAATAATCATTCGGCAATGAGAAATAATAGTTGAGATGTATAGGTTTTAAATGACGATAGTTTATACTGCACTTTTTGATCGTTGCAAAAATGCCGAGAAACGATACCTTGTACATAGAATACAGCTGCTCTTCTCGCTGACATGTGATCCACAAATCTCAACCACTGACGAACTTGTCTTTTCAACATATTGATTCCAATGATGTCTACACAATTCTAAATCACTTATGATAAATAATTTTAAAACATATAAAATATATGTTTAATTAAAAAGGCATATATTGGATCAAAATATCATTTATTTTACCAATATTTCAGTTGGCTGAACGCCAACCTTTATCAAGGTATTATAACATATTAATGTGTTTCAACAAATAAATGATATTTTGATCCAATATATGTCTTTTTAATTAAAGATTTATTTATGGATTGCTCTATTTTCAATAAGATATATGTGTAAATGACACGTACCCCCGGGACTACATGGACCGTGAACCAATATTTCTACCCGATCAGAGATTGCGGTGTCATCGCAATATTTTAAATGGAAGAAGAATCGTCCGTTGGGAGACGTTTTGACCGGCCGAGAGATTGCAGCTTCTCGTTTCATTTATATTGTGAAGAATGCTGTTAGTTATCCAATTATTTGGAACGAATAGGGTTGTAGAGATGTTGTGGAGTAGAGGGACTCTATGAGACGGAATCTGTTGGCGGAGGAGATGTTCATACCTACAACTACAACCCAGGATCGAATCTCGCATTGAATATCTTTTTATTTTGCTTCAATGGCTTCCGAAACTTGCACAAGTCAAACCTTAAAATTGAGTGTAAGCGACCAAACGGATCTATGGCACATTGTAGATTAACAAAATCGAACTGCTTTCTACGTGTGTAAACATGTGATGCACTTGCATTAATGATTATCATGGGCTGTTCCATGTGTACTTGGGAAAAGTAAAGAATATTCTCTGACTTCTTTGTGTAATTCCAGCTGGAGATTAAGCTGTCCTAGACACACGTTGTCTGGTGGTGGCTCCAATGTACTGTGGATAATTCGACAGGATGATAAGTAACTTGATGGCATTTAGTATAGATTGAAACTATATTTCTTACAACAGGATTGATTTAGAGTATTTGTGCTTGCTCCAAGTCTTGTTATTTCTGATTAACTTCTATTTAATTTTTGGTTAACATCTCAATTTCAAAATAGTTTTATAAACACCTACGGCATTATATTCGGTGCAATTTATTATTTGAAATGTTTCTGTTTTTAGAGATTTTCAACTGAATGTGATTTCGCGCTTAATACAAGGTTGTTCCAAAGGTTCGTAAACACTTGCAGAAAATTGAAATGCCAATATTATTCGCCGTTATGTATAATGTCTTTGTATTATGTATAAAGTAATTGTGAGTACACGTGATTATGCATTCACCGTAATAATATTATTCTCCAAGTAATAAGAAAAACACGAACTTTTGGGACAACCTTATAGAATCAGCTGAGTTGTGTTACACGAGCAGGTTTGAATAAGAGAGAGTAGAGTTGGAGAGAGATTGAAATTTCTGTATTGTTCAATAGATTATATTTGTTATGTGTTCTATATTTGGCAACCTGTGATTATAGTACACATGATGGAATACAATTATCTCAATATGTATAACGTATATAAATGAGATTATAATATAAATAAATTGATAAATAGAGAAAGAATTAAAAGAAGGATTTGAAAAGGATTATCTTCTTCTTCTTCTTCCTTATCTCGACTCAATCATATTAGGGTATCAAGTTGTGACCCTTGATGGTGTCTGTTTGACAACCATCATGACTGGGTGAAGTATAATGCGTCTGCCTTTGTCATTAAGACTGGGAGCACTACTCAGTGGCAGGCCGACTTAGCTCCAAAAGAAATGGCCGCCTCTGACATGAGGAACAGACGCCATGTGCAGCCGCTCCTAACATGGAGTACAAATACTGCTCATCCTGTATCCCTGGATTAGGAGCCCTTACAGGGTACTATCAGCAGGGCCAGCTAAACCCTGGTTTTTTAGCGAGCTTGTTACTGCTCCCCCTCCTCCTTCTTCATCCGGGCTTGGGACCGGCAAAGGCGGAATTGAAAAGTATTGTAAATGGGTAAAGTTGTGATTTACCTAATTTTATACTAACGTCACGCTTCTAAGTTAAATGAATTCTTGGCAGAGATATTTTAGGGTATATATAACATATTTTATTGGGCGCCAATGAATTAATTATATAATATTTATATATCTAATTAATCCTCACCAAAGTTTGTTTGATTTATGTAAACGTGAGCAAAGCTATGTAAATGTGGGAGTAGCGTGAGTACAGTTGTAAGGGAGACACGCGAGCGATGGGGTTTAGAGGTCTCTATAATCTCCAGATTTAATGTCGCCTACAATAGCTCTAAGTTATATCCCACCCAGACATATAAACCTTATCTACCTTCTAAGATGAAGTAATGTCTTGACACGCCCTCACATCATGGCCAGCTCGTTCTAGAACTGCTAACGGTACATTTGTCACTATTCCCCAATCTTGCTTGCCAGACAGTGATATCGTACAACAAACTCGGGGTATAAAAGTGAATTGTGAATTATTAATTAAAACGTTACCGATGACTTAAAACATCTTGGAAGACATCGAATACGTCAAGCCTTGGTCATTGTAAGAACTGGTAGTAGTCGACACTGCTATAGAACATTGTCTCTATTCTCCAATCCTTACTTGCCAGACAGTGATATCGTACAGCAAAGCCGGCGTATAAAGGTGAAATGTTGTCAATTAAGACGTTAATGACGACTTGAAACGTCTTGGAAGACATCGAATATGTAAAGCCTCGGTCATTGTAAGAACTGCTAGTACTGCTATCGGTGCATATTCTCTATTCCCCAATCCTTGCTTGCCAGACATTGCACAAAGTGATATCGTACAACAAACTCGGCGTATAAAGATGAAATATATTGCCAATTAGGACGTTAACGGCGACTTGAAACGTCTTGGAAGACATCGAATATGTCAAGCTTCGGTCATTGTAAGAACTGCTACTACTGCTATCGGCACATTGTCTCTATTCTCCAATCCTTGCTTGTCAGACATTGCACAAAGTGATACCATACAACAAACTTGGCGTATAAAGATGAAAGAGATTGTCAATTAAGACGTTAACGACAACTTGACACGTCTTGGAAGACATCGAATACGTCAAGCATCGGTCATTGTAAGAACTGATAGCATTATCTTCATTCTTTATCTCGATGACACCAAGATTGAGGCAAAGACACTTCAGAACTATATAAATAGAACATTCCAGAAATTTCTGCGAGGATAATCCTTTTGTTAAACTTTAGACACAAAACGTGAACGCGTTCGCAGTTCCTATATATTGTGTCTATTTCCATACTGCATTATAATATGTAGCACAGATAGATGTGGGGATAGAAGATGTTTTCGTGGCTAGATATATGCCTGTTCTACATATAACGACCATTTATTGATGATAAAGCTATATGCACTGCTCTCATGTAAATTCTGGAACACAATCACCCCCCAGCTATTATTATAACATGATCCTGCGAATGGTTTCTAATTCAAGGTTAGCGGAGTAAATTGGTCATCTGGTCATTAATATTAATTTTTAAATCACAGAGAAGGGGGCTGAGAATATCCCCACGAATTGATTGCTTCATCAAATATTTACATAGGTCTGCTTGGGAATTCTGCTGATATGGTCTGAAACCACAGATCAAAACTTTGCCAGCGACCCACATATGTGACAAGGTATATAGCTTTGTATACATTGAACTTGTTGGAATTACATAAACGAACTTAAAGGTGGTTTACAGTAACTCACATTATCTACGTTTTGTCATGACACTATTTGCATTTGTATTATCTTCGAAATCATGAAAAATTAAAAGGCATTCATAGATTAAAAATTACATACCTCTTTCTCTCTTTAAAAATGCATTAAACAATGCACATTGTGGATTTTCTCTTAAAAGTGTGGAGTCATTAAATGATGAAACACATAGTTATTTTTTTTTTAAACAGCGAGGAAATAATTGAATCCCTCTCTGAAAACTAAAGCATATATTGAATCATCCAAAGTTATGTTTATCTTAACGCTATTTTGATGGGGTTGAATGTTTGCCGATTCCATATAGGGGGGCTTCGGTATAAATAAAGATTTTCCTGTCTATTGGAGATTCGAGCATTATGTGCGAGATATATTCTCTATATATTGAACTGTTTCGGAGTCTCTATCAAATATAGCAATTAAAATAAATCAGATATCAAACTTGTGCATATGTTGTATTTTAAAACATATGATGGATTTTACAAATATATTTTTGAAATAACAACACGACACATCTTTTTTGAGGCGTTGACTCTGCACTCTCCTCCATGTATGTATTGTTACACGTATTCAATATACACCCGAGTCCATTCTCACGAGATATTAAAGGAATACACATGGAGCCCTGTAGCACCAAGTGGATATTTGAATTAAACGTGCGAAGGCAGTATCTCTTCGTGTTTAGTGATTGGCCGTCACATGTCGTGATTGGTGCAGACCTACACATGGCCGAGGATATAAGGTAGTCCCAAAAGTTCGTGTTTTTCTTAAAACGTTGTTTTCTTTTACTTGGCGAATAATATTATTACGGCGAATATACATCATAATACATAATACAATTACTTTATACATAATACAAAGACATTATACATAACGGCGAATAATATTGGTATTTCAATTGTTTGCAAGTGTTTACGAACTTTTGGGACAACCTTGTATATTCTTGAATAACTTTACAGGCACACAAATACAGAAGTAGTTTGACTTCATTTAAAATTATATGTTCTTGGGCTCTCTTTTAGAGGGTTGGACTTCTGCAAGAATTGTGTGGTCCTCTTGACAAAGACGTTGCTTCCATGCGGATTCGAACCTGTGTTTTTACAGATTGAAACTAACCCACTACTATATCGTGGTTGTTATTACGCTAAAAGGTGCTTCCTCTCCTCGCGTTAAAACACAGATGGGTTTCACCTGTCGTCTTCAACAACCTGTGCCCGGGTTCAAAACCCGCTCTGAGGCAGGTTTTTAAAATGAAGGTGTTATGACACCTTGCCATTGAAAACTCGAAATGCTTTTTATATGTGAATATATATGAAACATTTGCCGCGGGAGAAAATTGATCTATATAGATAAAGGTGACCTCTCCCGTCAAAAGACGGTCAATAGATGGCTCTTAGTTTTAGCGTCTTATTTTGACGGAAGAGACGACTTTTATTTTTACCTGTATGAATATGTAGTGTACTTGCAGTATATATAAGTTGTCACCGACATCTACCCACCGTGATTGTTTACTTTTGGTTAACCTGGGTAGCTGAAACGTGCGTGATGTTGTCGACTAGCCAGTCGCCATGAGTATCATGTTGTATTTGGAATAATGATTTTAAAAGCGTATGCACTACCGTTGTATGACAACATGCTGACTGTCACCACCACATGTCGAGCCAAGGTAACTAGATGTGATTTACACTCGGCTGTTGGGCCATGGTGTGTTTAGCAACAGGAAGCATACCTCTGTGTGGAGAAACTCAGGGTCAACTTCTACAGAACATATATGGTCAAATCTAACCCAGGTATACCTGGGGCCCAGATACAATTCTGGTGTATAGGATAACTATCTGAATTAACACCTTTCGTATTTAAGACTTAGTAGAATTTTAGATTAATAAAGTATTTTAAAAAACTTATATATATTTATTTTTTTATTTAATAGCATTAGAAAGACCACAAAATTGGTTAATCTATCTATATTAATAAAATGGAAATTTCATAAGTGGACATCACTAAAAACTTTCGTTACAATGCATCAATTTCAACCAAATTTTCAACATTTATGTAAAACGAGATGGAGCAGGTTTTGCTTAACATCAAAATATATTTCCTAACATTAACATGCGTAACTTCGCTGTTATCGATTAAATACAAAAAAATCAACAGAGTTAATTTTATTTATATATAAATACAAAATTAAATTTCAACAGAGTTAATTTTTTTACATACTAGCTAATAATCTCAATCTAAAAAATATTCAAAACAAGCAATTTTAAGATAACACCATATGTAAAACAGTCGGCCAAGAAAACAACAACGATATTACATCTTTCTCACATATTCACACACAATCTTGATTAATAATTAAAACTAATCTTTAACATTGTTTATTATACTTCAACTTTTATTTCTACATTTGTTTTTAAATACCCAATTGTTTTATCATGTTTCTAATTTCGCCTAACAAATATACAAATTTATAGTGACCAACATATGCAAATTTTATCTTTGTTTTTATTTAACTTGATATCAAATTATAAAACTATTTTAGAGGCGTATTATTCTTTTTAAAATAAAACAATTTCTACTGTCCTTACTGCGATGAAAAAATTAAAGGGAGGGCCTGGCTCATCAGTGGTGAACCCTCCCAGCGGTTTCGCCAGTTTAATCTACCATACCGCTGTTATATTGCATAGGGTTCACCACTGATGAGCCAGGCCCTCCCTTTAATTTTTTCATCGCAGTAAGGACAGTAGAAATTGTTTTATTTTAAAAAGAATAATACGCCTCTAAAATAGTTTTATAATTTGATAACAGATGGCGCTCTAGCACATCGTAACTTGATATCGTAAACATAACATCCATTGTAAGCATTTTTCTGTTCACCTTCCGTGGTTTCTCTTTTCTCTGATAGTTTTTAGGTGTAGTATATTTTCTTATTACTAGACTACAAACATTCCCTCGAGAAAAACCTGGGCGAAGCCGGGTACATCCGCTAGTATATATATAAAATTGAATGTCTGTCTGTCTGTACTCTATAGATTCAAAAACCATACATCCAATCGCCGTGAAATTTTGGGATATTATTAGGTATATCCCCGGGAAGGTTTTTGAAAAATAATTTCTTGAATATCTTGAATATCCTTAGAGTTATTTGCCGATTTGTAGATTTAACTCGCAAACAGCGCCACCATTGCGACGATGATAACAAGTTTTTTTATCTACAAGTTTTATTATCACTAAGTTTATTATCTTAAAGATTATTCATCAAAAGTAAGATTATCTCAGGATGACACGGCAATTTATTTGAGACAAGAATAATGATACAATTCCAAGGCGAAGATACTATTCCTTTAATTTCCAATTACCGAGGGAACCAATTAATATTGATTTTATTCAACTTATCGAGTATTTTTCAAGGGACCGGGAAAAAATATTCACTAGATAAAACGATGATTTTGTAATGTAGAAAATTAGGAAAGACAAAATTCAGGATGACACGGCACACAGGGACCGGGAAAAATGTTCACTTTATCGAGAGATTCAAATTTACGAGTTTCAAATTATCAAAATATATCTTCTTTTTTTATATAAGTTTATAGAGAATTGTTTTAACAAATGATCGTTAGACAAACCTTTACTCGGGTAAAACCCCGGGCGAAGCCGGGTACATCCGCTAGTATCATATATATTTTTGCTAATGCATCATATATGCTTTTTATATATATCTCTATATATTTAAAAGTCAATTTCTGTCTGTCTGTTTCGCGATAAACTCAAAAACTACTGAACCAAATCGTAACAAATTTTGCATGTCGCTTTTTATAAACCTGAGGAAAATTTTCGGCTGCATTTTGATTAGTATTTTTGGCTATTTCTTTTTTTCATTTGAAGAACTTTTTTTTACGCGGACTAATCCGGAATGGAATGAATACCTAAATATGGCCATTTTTTTTAAGCACCGGTGGTTCAGTGGTAGAATGCTCGCCTGCCACGCAGGCGGCCCGGGTTCGATTCCTGGCCGATGCATTTTTTTTAACAATTTTTAAAACTCATTTATCTATATTAATAAAATGCAAATTTCATAAGTGTTGTTCGCTAAAAACTTTCGTTACAATGCATCAATTTCGACCAAATTTTCAACATTTATGTAAAACGGGATGGAGCAGGTTTTGCTTAACATCAAAATATTTTTCCTAACTTTAACATGCGTAACTTCGCTGTTATCGATTAAATACTAAAAAAATCAACAGAGTTAATTTTATTTATATATAAATACAAAAAAAATTCAGCAATTCATTCAACTCAATCTAAAAAAATATTCAAAACAAGCAATTTTAAGATAACACCATATGTAAAACAGTCGGCCAAGAAAACAACAACGATATTACATCTTTCTCACATATTCACACACAATCTTGATTAATAATTAAAACTAATCTTTAACATTGTTTATTATACTTCATAATATATAATATTCGTTAGGCAAACTTTCACTCGGGTAAAACCCGGGCGGAGCCGGGTACACCCGCTAGTATTATATATAATATAAATATATATTATTATATCAAGTATATTAATTAAATCAAATACCTAAACACTAATATAATACAATTTTTGCCATCACACACACTTTTTTCCTGTAGTTTATGTGTTACTTCTGTAGTGCTATTCTATGGCACTTCTAATATTTATTATTGATATACTTTTAGTATGAAGGAAATTGCACCCAAGGGATTTCTCGGGCGAAGCCGGGTCATTCGCCTAGTTTAACATAAATACGAATAGATAAATGTATATTCATTTATTTTGACTATTGATTATATGGAGACCAATATTCCATCTCCCCTAAACCTGGATCGTCAAAACTGGCGATGCCTGATGGCGACACC
>CP092867.1:45792948-45877109 GCA_030710605.1 Cordylochernes scorpioides
ATCAATAATTGTCAATTGTCTAAGAAAAAAAAAGTGCCAAAAGAGTGGCGATTATAGTTTGCATATATTTCTACTATTCCAATATAATTTCCTCAAACACCCTGTCAGAAAATATTTCCTCTAAGTTATCAACCATGTAGTAAATACGGCCAGATTACAATAGTTGTAGCGATCTGGTAGATTAGACTGGCTAAACTGTGCTGGGAGGAACCATTACTGATGACCAAGACCCTCTCAGATAAATATTTTCCGTTGAGGCATGAGAAAGTAGGAAATTGTTTTATTAAAAAGCTCGAAAACAGCTTCAAGTGTGTGACAATGACAATGAAAACACACTTTATTGACCATTCAGTCAATGATCACACTCAAAGCTTCAAGTGTGTGTGTGTACGGTTTATAGGGAATACTCAATCTGTGAGAATAATTTTCAAATTTAATTGTAGGAATAATAAAAAATGTCCATAGGACTATTGAATCCTAATAAGAAGTGACAAAATGTAATCTTCTGCATTAAAAATGACGTTTTTCTCTTTCTTTCCTTTTGTTTTCATCTTTTTCCACATATTTACTCGTATATACCAAAAGAGGCGCCTCTATCTTTAAACACGCATAAAAAACATTAAATTTGACTTATCACCCCAGTACAGAATGTAATGATGACGAGTAACAATAAGCCACAACACCAGCTTTGGTAAATTCCGACAAAAGCCATTTTCGAGCTATGGTTCTCCTCAGTACAAGAGCGGCTTCGATTTGATAGCCTCATTTCATCGCTTTAACACCTTTTTGGCAAATTCGACCAATTTCATTCCTCCGAACCCGTATCCGTAAAAATGTTTCCCCCCCATACAAATATGTGCATTAAAAATATAAATATTCCCAAACCTTAAAATATAAAATATAAAAAATATATAGCGAAAATTCTATACATTAATTAAGCAATATATTAAGCAGTCTAATTTAAATATATATATATTTAAAAGACAGTTTTAATTTCCCAGAGAGCTGCCATTACTATTTACCTATTTAAAAAGAGATAAATATAATAATTCATATATTTATTTTTTTTAGAAAATATATATTGAACAAAAACAAACATACATAATATTTAATTCAACATCTAAAAAGTTTTTTTTTCTTTGTGAAAAAAATAATATCTTACGAAAGAACGTAATCACGCATAATTTTCCTATTTCGTGAAATGATTATTCAAAATATAATTAATCATTAAAGAGTTTCCTAATTCAATTGGCTTAAATAGACATTTATGGATGAAGTCAATTACAAGGGGCGACAGCTGGCTCCAAACTTTCTCGTCTGTTTTGTTCCCGCCCAAACGAAAGTTTCGCCACATTGCCATTTACAGCGCAGGACGACGCCAGCGCCAGCCAGTCAACCAGCGGGTTAGCCCTCACTCGCCCAGCAGCCATGGTAATCAAGGTATGCTCTTTACCCTTGTCTCTAGCTTCTAGGACTTCAAGACACACTCAAAATATACTCTACAAAAACAAAGCATATCTTCTAGTTAACATACATATATATTGGTATGCTGGCCTTGTTCTGTATTTACATCTCCGATAAATTCCTTTAGTTATTTTTATTGATTTATTGATAGTTTTCATGTCGTTTGCTCCTCCCTGTGAATAGAATAGACAAAATATGAAACGGAATAATATTATATCTAAATATGAATATTTATATTTCAAGTTATATATACATATATTGACTTTTAATATAAATTTTTATTATTTACTATGTTTCTTTTATAAAAAATATATATTATAGAAAACATGATTTATAATTATTTATTTATTTTGAAAAGTCAGACGAGTTCTATGAGCCCGTCTGAATTTTAAATTGTACTATAGTGTACACCATTTGGGTGTAAAACGAACATTTTAAAGAAATCAATCGCATCATTTGAAATTATTTATTCGATAATGTGAAAAGAAAATAATTTGTGTTCAATATTTTTTAAATGTGTGTTTATATATAATTATAATTTTGTGAATGTGGTGAAACATATTTATATATTTTATTCTATTATTTCATACGCGATATTTATATCAATTTAAGCTCCAGTGTATATAACATGGGGTTAAATTATTAAAAGCTAAAAAATATCCATATATATTATTATTTATTTAAATTATAAATAAATAGATTTAAAACACCCCCCATAGGTCAAATAATTAAAATTAGGTAGAAATTTTATTATATACATATAATAAATAAAGAAAATTTATTTATAGAGGGAAAAGAAATTGTGAAAATATTGAAACAAAAATGCTTATTTCTTTTATGAGATTGATGGATTGATATTGAAAAAAAAATTATTGGACTTCACATGTAAAATTCTTTAACGTTTAGCATTATATGACACACTAAAATTTTTAATATACCGTTTTTTTTTTTTGCACAAAGACCTTATTCATTTGCGAAAAAGAAGCTTCTTCTAACACCTATTAAAATGTTTTCTTGATCTTTGTGCACACAAAAACGAGCATTTTTCAGATCAAATTTCCCACAGTACAAGCCTTGGCATGATATATGCAAAGCTATGCTATTGGTCAGAGCTATATCCTAGTCAGTATGACTATGATTCCCTGACGTCCTACAGAATAAGTTAAATGAATAAATTTGGACAGTGAGAGATCATCCCTTAAGCTCTGGTCTTGTCCCATCACTTCCTAACACGTGATATTTTTAAACTACCTTTATAACGTGTTTCTTTGTTAAAATTATTTTTCTTTGGAATATGTAGTTAAATAAATCAATAAATAAATTGTCTAACACACTTAACCGAAAAAGACTATAAAAGAACTTAATGAAAGAAACACATTATCAAACACGCTAGAGACTAAAAAACCTATGAACAGATACATATCTGTGAAAAATACCGATTTTTTCTAAATCGAGAGTTAACCTGATGATTTTAATTTTGAACGAAGTCTTTACTAGCTCAGGATCGCTTAAATACTTGTTAGACTTGTGCTCCTGGCGAAATTCAATTTGTGTTGTAACGCCATGTTTGTATAGCAATCTGTTCTGAAGATAATTCATAGGATAGATTGTTGAATGATCCGTTAATGATGCATATAAACAATTAATACAGCATCTGCATAAGACAATAAACTCTGTTCGTAATGCTACACAGACTTGTAGAGAGCTGTTAAATTGTAATTTGAAGGAAATGTAAGTTCCGCTTGATTGTTAAGCAAAACCAGGAAGCATCTGTTGACTTGGCTGGAACTGGGAACTTCTTCTCTGAACAGGATTTGTATCTACACTACAGATGGTCGAATACGTGAGTAAATAAGGCATTTAATTCAAAAATTGCTTTTTCAAAAATTGCAATAATTTATTAGTATGTCCTACCTGGACAAGCACCTTTTTTTGGCAATAAATCTGCATGAAATCTAAACTACCTAGTTCAGTTGAGGGCCATAGTATGGAAAACAGGTGGCAGACACTCGAGTTTGACAGAAGTGGCGTGTGGTTTATGGCCGTAATAGGCATCGTACCGTGAAGGTCAAGCGATGCTTTGATTTGCATCTGTCTGGCGGGAGATGTGCAATTTTCCACAACTCCAGGTGGCTGTTGTGCAATGAGTCGAAAACGTGATTTCTCTCTCTTTCTCTCTAGTATAAATAATAAAATTCGCTCTCTAAATACAGTAAAACTTCTCAGAGCATAAATTAGGTTTAAGGAAGTCGCAGACAAAGACCTCCGACTACATCACTCTTTGAGAGGGTTCCATGTCATGTTGGTAAAAACCAAATTTGGAGAATAAAAAACTAACACACGATACTCTGGACATTGTTAGAAGATGAAAACAAAAGTGCGCGTGGTTTAAAATTGCAGCTATGGAAATTGGGTAATCCCTAAATGTAATTTAGGGATTCAATGTTTGTGGCCGCATTAAAGAGGTGGTCGCTTGGGAAAGGTTGTTTTGAAAGGATATTCTATAGTCATCTCTAAAGTGGCCAGGTACCTGATGATGAGATGACCTCTATTGACAAGTTGTACTTGCTATGTGTGAACTGGTCTACTTATTAAAATAAGTTAATATATTTGACTATGATGTGTTTGGTTTCATACAAAATATTATAAATTTCATTCTGTATGTAAATTTATATGAAGATGTATAAATAAAATATTTTTAAGGAATAGAACTGAAAGCTAATATTTCAGTGTTTAGATGCATATTCTGTTTTATATAACGCTATAGCAATATTCTAATACAACGCTATAATACAACAATGATATTACGCTATAGCAATATAGCAACATTATTTTAACTTCAATCATCACTGCGATTGAAATTGTTGGGAGGACCTAGCTCATCAATGATAAACCCTTACCTCTTATTACATTGATGAGCGATAGAAATTTGTTGATACAGTTCTAAAGCTGTCTACGTAGGAACAGACATTGAAAGAACATGTGTAACCCAGAATATGTATCCAGCAAGTGTCGACACGTACAGTACCTGTGTAGTACGTTGAGCTATCCATCAAATATAGAAACTGAACTAAATAAAGGAAGTGAGATTCTAAAAAGGTGAAATGCTTCCTCAATGTCGTTAGTTGAAAATACTAATATTTAAAATTTAAAAACTACACATGTCGTTGTATAGTGACCAGGTAAAAACAGCTCTGAGGACTTTGCAATGGGCTCCGTTCAATGCCAGAGGAACAGACACACCCCTCTCTGATAACTTCTATTTACATCATACCTTTGAAGTATAAAACATGACATATGCTATTTTTCTACATCACCCGGACTTCTTCTTTTCTATTATTTGTCTATTTTTGGTTTACTTCTCTTGACCTTCCTGGACGAGAACCTTTTTATGACAACATATCTGCATGAAATCTAAATTACCTAGTTCAGTTGAGGGCCATAGCATGGCAAACAGGTGGCAGACACTCCGAGTTTGACGACAACATATCTGCATGAAATCTAAAAGACACTCCGAGTTTGACAGAAGTGACGTTCTTGTGTCTATTTCTATATAAAACATACGATACGGGATTGGTTGTAGGCATTATCAGCGTTAGATGTGTTTGTGACCTAACGTATGGAGTGTGCTGACATACCCCGGCAGTCACGGTGGGAGGTTCCGCTGTGTTTACAATGGCTGGACCAAATTAATATTCCAATGAGAAGTGACACAATTGTCCGCAAGGACGGCCAAGGCCGCAGGTGCAGCCGACCTTCACATCGGTGGATCATGGCGTTCTCATTGTGTTCTTTGTCCGCCTGTACTTGGATCATAACTCTCCATTCTACCTTGGTAGTGAGGTGGTAGTCTCTGTGCTATGTGATGATACCACGGCGTTGGGGGAATTCAATGGTGCTGATATCACTAAACCTTTCAGTAAGTTATCATGACGTTAGAATTGCAGATCTTCACTTGTTGTGGATTAAGTTATTCCTTTTTTCAAGTTAGAGGGACGATGTCTACGATATGTTATGGCGGCATTGGATAGATTCTATAATGCTAAGTCAACAAGAGGACTTGATTAGTATTTTCCATAGACTTTCTGTACTTGAAATCAAATTCTTACTTATACCATAACATCAGAACTGTGTTAAGTAGGGGAGTGACTCTAGTCAGTTTGGACTCAGAAGAAGAACTCTCTGAGAAAGCGGTAGGAAGAGATCTTTTTTGTTTTCGTCCCCTGATTGTCTGTATTTGCATCATGTTTTTTTTTTAATTTTGCAAGAGTAACGGTGCGGTAAGGATTGAGAGTCTAAGAGCTAGGTGCTGTGGAGTTAATACATGATAAAACATTGGCGTAATTTTCAGAATGGTAATACGAAATTCTCTTAATTATTTTTGCCTGCAATTTTATCAAATTCTACCAAAGCCTGTACGTTTTAGGACGTACGGCATGTTGACATCGGCTGATACTGCAGGAAGGTAATACGATGTCCTCTTTGTTTTCCCTGCTCAAATTGACTAGGATCAAATTTTCCGGTTTGGAGTTTATCGTACTGAGCGTCATTGTATGAGAGGAAAGCTAGAGAATCGGGATGTTATATCAAGAGAACTTTCAGGTATGTGTGTAACATTATATGTTCATTGTGTTCTTCAAACTTTCAAATCCGATTCTACCAGAACATCGAGACTTAGATTAATGTGCGCGAATCTGCGATATAATTTCAAAGGAGATTGAATCTTTATCAATGTTCGTCATGAAACATTGGATAAGGTCTTTAGATGTGTTTCAACCAAATTTACTCTCAAACAAAAATTATGGAAGTGTAAAGATATACGAGAGAGAGAGATAGATATGAAAATGGACAGGAGTAGGTGAAACCCACGTAAAAGATGCGAATCGTAATTTTCAAGGTCGCATTTTATTATATCTATGGTGTGAAGAATAATTTTATACGGAATTTTTGCAGAGTGAGTTGTCCTAAGTATACGCAAGATTTATGCTGTTTCTATCTCCCTAGTGGCTTATCTAGACGACCTCCTATCTCAATTCCAACAATCTCAACAGCATGCTGGGCCTGACCACTCGATCTGTAGACAGAGGGTTGAACTGTGGGAGTCTTCCTAGACTTTTGATGGACAAGATATTTACGAAAACATAAATTTTAACCTAAAATATATTTTAATAATGAAAGAAATTATAAATAGACAAAAACACAGAAATTATTAAATAAAAGACAGAAGTAACGAAGATAGATGGTAAAAATGTAATGAATCCATTCTGATTGGTAATTAAATAAACCTCTCATTTAGTAATATATTCATGAATAGCAAATACAGTTCTTCCATAAAAGTTCTATATTCCAATAAGGAAATGTATTTAAGGCGTCGAGAGGGTATGAGCTCAGTATCTGGACAATTTTCTCCTAGTTAGACAATGCAAATGAAAAGCTACGTTCATAAACAGCTGTGACTGGTCTCGATTTGCATAGACACCACAGTAAAGGGGCTGTAAAGAAGGGAGAATGTACCTCCCTATTGGTATATGTAAACACACTATACAGCCATTGGAGAGATACAACGTTCAGACACGTGCCACATCCAACCCTCCAATTAGACACAAGTAAAATTGTTTTTTAACCTTCACGGCATGACCGTTTGTTGACCGGAAAGGAGGTTATAACCGTGAAGGTCGGAGTGCTCTCATAAATGTACCAGACGAATGTACAGACGGATATAGGACGGCACAGAGAACCAGTTTCTCAGGCCTTATTACAGTGTTTTTCTTGTTAACTATCATTACCTTATGATTCATTAGCGCGCCATCTGTTATGAAAATTCGAAACTATTTTAGACGCGTAAGATTCTTTTTGAAATTAAACAATTTCTACTGCCCTTACTGCAATGGAAAAATCCCATTAATTTTTCCATTGCAGTAAGGGCAGTAGAAATTGTTTAATTTCAAAAAGAATCTTACGCGTCTAAAATAGTTTCGAATTTTGATATCATTACCTTAATCATACTCTCTCTCTCTCCTCCGTGAGATTCCCGCTAGAGGACTCCTCTATGTAAAGTCAGTTTTCTTTCCCAGAATTTCCATCTTTTGTAAAAGGACACTTTGGCTCTTGAACTCTCTAGATGTCCTTTTTAGAGAGAGGTTCTATATATACTCTAGTGTCTTTATTATAAATATCACAATTATATATTTCCGTTTTTTTTTACAGGTAAAAGGCCTGTCTCTCCCAGAATTTACCCGCGAGTAATGGTTGATCATTTAATAGATTTTCAACTAATTATCATAATTAGTATCATCGCGATATTATGATATTGTTAATTGGCCGATTGTTCGAAGTATTAGCTCTTTCAGGTTTCTTGTTAAACTTTCCTATATAATAAATGCTACGTCAGATCCGCATCTGAATAAACTAAATAAATCTAGAGTTGCACAATTATACTTCATCATTAAAATAACTAATAGCTGTACCGGAGGTTTTCGTCCCTATAAATCAAAATGACAGTTTTTTTGTCACTTTATACAAATATACTTTTTTCTATTATTTATATTTTATCGTCTTTCGTATAAAGATATTTGTGTTGGAGGTATGCAAGTTTAAATTGAATGGTATATCCACCGAGGTAAGTTTGACAAAGAATTATTGGGATACGTTATTAGGGGCAGTATTACCAACTAAATCATCTCTTTAGGAAAGATCGCCTAAGATTGTAACAGTACTATCTCTCACACATTTCTTTACACTAAATATTGAAGTCCTCGCTGGAAATCAACATATTTTGCAACACGTCTTCTAGCGCATACCTAACTCTAGCGCACTACAACCCATCTATATTTTCATTATTGAAATTTTTATTCAGTTATATTAAGAACCAATTTCTACAACTACTAAACGAAAGATTTTAAGGAATGTATTGCTCAATGGTGAACCTTCCAGGCCGTTTTGTCGATTTAATCTATTAAACCACTTCGGCTACTGCGCATTATTTATTCAGCTTAAATGATTCTTGGTGATGGTGTTTGATAACACATTATGGAGATAGATTTTTATGATTGTGGAAGTTTGACATCTATTTTATTCTATACATTTCACGATACGTATTTGATCGGTGTTGCCTAAATTGAAATTAATGATTAGAATGGGCTAAAGCAAAGAGGGCGTGATCGTGTGTTTCGGTGATCTCTTTTAGATTACCAATATTCTCGGAAAATTACATCTCGGTTCCTCAATCAGTTTCCGTTATCCTTCCTCGCCGTCCAGCGACGGGGCAACCCCAGCGGCCTTGGCCTGCGCAGCCCCCACCGATGTCGTCAGCCGCGTGGGTCTCCCGGACGGCCGCCACAGAGCCAGTCGTCGAGGCCTTGAACCGAGGATCCTCGCCGTATATGGCTGCGGCGTTGGGCAAGGGCAGGCGGCCCACGCACGCAGGCCGGTGAACCCCCAAGGACTGTCTTCTCATGCTCCGGTTCCTCCATCGTTGACGGAATACTCAATGTGGCGGCCGTCCACACGGATATCGACAGAGGGAGACATCTTTCTAAATATTCTCTCTCTTCCGCTCTTGCATTATACTAACTCAGTTAGTTCTACTAGCCATTGAAGGAGCCCCTCCCCGCATATTTAGCTTCACAATTATTCTTCTTTCAATATTAATTTCAATACACAATTTCTCTAATGTTCTGCTGGAGGTCGGTCCTGTGATCCTTGACCAAAGTGGGGACACTTTACTCCACCGGGTAAAGATATATTTAACAAATACTGACATCAGAAATTCTCAAGAATGAGAGAGAGAGTGGAGGAACAATTCCTTGGGGAAAATAAACTTTAAATTCTCGTATCAGCAATAGCTAAAGAGGCTCATCCCTTGCCTAGTAGAATTAAATGAGTTAGCTCTGTCATAGCGGAAGTGGTTGTTTACATCGCTGTCACAAGGGATGGACTTGTCTCTGTTTGGCCGATGTGGAAGAACCAGAGCATACGGTGACTCTCCTCGGAGGGTTAAATACATATTGTCTGCAAATAAATCAATAGGCTCAAACACACACATCTTGAAACAAAAGCTTAAATTTCAGTTAGACATAGCCGCTCCTCTTCATGGAACACTTGCAAGAACTTCAACCCACATGGAAAACAAGAATCAAATAATACTCTAAATCTAATACAGTCTGTATAGGGAAATGAGGAAAGAGATTAGAAGATGGTATTGTGTGTGTGGCTAATATATTCTGGGGAATGAAATTAAATCAAGTTCAGTGATTCCCAAAGTAGGCGCATTAGGTCTAATGTGGTCGGTAGCTCTTTATTATCATAATGCCAACTTTTGGAGAGGTTCTGCATGATGATTTCAAAGGGGATTTTTTAATTCCATCAATGACCATAGATACAGGCAGGCAGGCAGAGATGGGGTGTCGGCACGGTGGCGGCCCGGGCTAACCGCCGTTCTTGCAGGTGTTCCATGAAGTGGAGCGGCTATGTCTAATCGAATTTTAAGCTTTTGTTTCAAGATGTGTGTGTTTGAGCCTATTGATTTATTTGCAGACACTGTATTTAACCCTCCGAGGAGAGTCACCGTATGCTCTGGTTCTTCCACATCGGCCAAACATAGACAAGTCCATCCCTTGTGACAGCGATGTAAACAACCACTTCCGCTATGACAGAGCTAACTCATTTAATTCTACTAGGCAAGGGATGAGCATCTTTAGATATTGCTGATACGAGAATTAAAAAAATCGCCCTTTGAAATCATCATGCAGAACCTCTCCATGGACTGTGCATCTATCGTCTTTATCGTTATGTGGGAAGGCTGTCTTTCTGACATGGTGTGGACAGACGAGAACTATCCCAGTTGCAGTCGTGATTGTTGTGATTTCTAGGAGTTCCACTTCTAAATGTGACGAGAAATATGGCCGTGAGGAACGATTTATAGAACCTAAATTGATAAATTCATGTTTAAATATCCTCAACGGCAGCCGCTGGACTGCCCTGTGCACCACGGCGGTTAGCCCGGGCCGCCACCGTGCCGATACCCATCTCTGCCTGCCTGCCTGTATCTATGTCATTGATGGGATTAAAATTAATATTCAAATGTATTTATGAAGAATTCTGGCTACAGAAATCAATATAGAGACTGTACCCTGGATCATAGGAAACGATGCCGAAAATTTTAATTGCATTTCTATCTTCTTATTTGACTGATCGTGGGTTTAGTATCTTTAATGAATTTACTGTATAAGAAAAGGAACTGATTGCATCTAACTGAACGATATTGACGACTATTTCAAATTAATCAGACCCATCCTTTATTTTTATTTGTTTTTTGCCTCCCTATTGAGCTGATTCCAAAGGCAACCATGAAGCCTTTCGAAATTCTCCCTTGTATTGGAACACACCCAGTCTTTCACGCCCTAAAGGTCATTTTAACATAATAAATTGCACGTGTTCGGTTGTATTCACTGATATGCACTCAATGTAACAATTTGTTTCCATTTTTCACCGGCTAAAAGATTCTCACAGAGTTTTCTTCATTTTTTCAATTGAATGTGTTTTACGATTAAAATGTTAGCTTTGGTCTTTTTTTCTAATTCTTAGGTGTAAATCTTTCTTTAGAATACTAAAGACGATAGATTGTGACTGTTCATTAGTGCTGCGATGCTTATTTACGAGAAAGAGTTTGGTGACAAATCGGCGCCTTTGCTGGGTTGTAGTTAATAAATGCTTCACAGGTTTCTTCCAGCTTCCTCAGTTGAGGAACATTTTACTGCATCAACGATATTGTTTATAAGAATTTTGGAAACGTTAATATAATTTGTTTTCTTTACGAATTCTAATTATCTGAGAATCAGAAAATTCATCCTCGGAAAGTCTATAAAAAGGTAACCGTTCACAAAATTCTATTATATTTTTTCAATATGTTTATTATGTTTAATTTTTAATTTTAATAGCTATGCTAAAGGTTTTTTAAATTGCGTTTTAATATAGAAAAGTAACAATTACCGCCTACGAAGGCACAGCTTTGTTAAATCGTTATTTTAAAAGTGAATTACCCTCTGTAAATCAGCGTTTTTAAATTCCCCCTTTTTTGGCCCTCGGACCGGTAAAATAGGTGTAAATATTCCTCCGACACTGGTGTATTTTTGAACAAAGACTTAGCTAGGAATTAAAGAACTCTCTATAAGTCTTTTTAAAAAATAGTACAGATGTGATATTGTACCTGGATAAGGTGCTTAAATAATGAAATAAAAAGACATCTCCTTATCGTGCAAACTGAAATTGCTGATGACTTGTGCCATCTATCGGAATAAATATCAACTGTTCGTTAATTTTTAATTATTCCGGAATATTTATTCCGATAGATGGCGCAAGCCATCAGCAACTTTCAGTTGCACGATACGGAGATGCCTTTTTATTTCATAATCTATATAAGTTAGTTGTAACATTTTTATAAAAATTATTAACTTCCAATAATATTTTTAAATGTAAAGATCATAAGGTCATATGGACTCTTATTCCTAAATTTAAGGTATATATATATTAACGTAAAAATATAATGATTTTGATAATATTTTTTAACGCCGACACGTAAAATCTGAGAGGACTGATACTAAATGTCAGCGGAATAATTCCAAGCCCTGCAGCTCCCACAAGTGGCAGTCGTGGGTGTCAAGCCTGGCGTGCCCCGAACTGTTTGGCATACAATTAACGCCGAGTGTTGTCCGACTTTTTTCCTGTCCCAGTTTGTCTGCTCCAGTCTCAATTGTCTACGGATAGTGAAGAGGTGTATGTCTGGGTTGTAGGAGGGATATTGTGGTACAGCTCCCAGGTTAGGGCTGGTTGGATGGGTTTATCTTAGAGTTGCTCCAGTTAGAGCTTTCAGCCACCTCTCATGGATTGCTACCATTGATCAAGTGTGAAGTTTAGATATATGTCAGAACGTGGAAGAGTGCAGCATATCAAGAGAGAATGATTCTCAAAAGAGTTTAATATAGTAAAAAAACAATCAATTTTTTAATGAACATTAAACCATCCAGAGATGAGAGTTTTTCTTTAATATTTATTTAATATCTAACACTTCCTCTTTCTCGAGCTTAAAGAAAGCCTTTCTACAGTAGAACTACAAGTATACTTGTATATATACGTATAATAAACAAAACCTTTTTGTTTGAAATTTGATTTCTTGAGACGGAACACCGGGTGTTGTTGGGTCCTCTCGCAGGGTATACCGTCACGAGAAATCTCAAAGTTTGTTCATTATTATATTTCATGTTAATATAGTTCTCCTGTAGAAGGGCCTTCTTTAAGTCTCTGGAAGCTACAGATATTAAATATAATCGTAAAAGAAACTCATTCTTCCTGAATGGTTTAATTATCATTTTTATAGATATACACAAGGGATTAATTCAATAAATAAATTTGAAATGAAGGCGATAAAAACGTGGTGATTTTCTTTTAATGGTAAAAACACATGCTTTCAGGCAAGAATGCCCTTCTTCAGGTTACAACTTGGAAATATTTTAAAACTGGATATGAAAGATAGCCCAATATAGTAGGTAAATAGTTCAGCTGGGGGGATTTACCTACTATATTGGGCTATCTTTCATATCCATAGTTTTAAAATATTTCCAAGTTGTAACCTGAAGAAGGGCATTCTTGCCTGAAAGCTTGTGTTTTTACCATTAAAAGAAAATCACCACGTTTTTATCGCCTTCATTTCAAATATTATTGCGTGGCTACGTCATGTCTGATCCTAACTTCGAATAAATAAATTGTTTGAAAATTGGCCTATCAATAGATTTACTGCAAATTGACTTTCTGCAAGTATCCTCGAAGGTTGACGTTGGCTTAGATTGTGTTCAACGAGCTCTAACTGATGTTTCTTTCACTCAAAACATCGCTCCTCAGGATGCTATTTTAAAATGTAGTTGCTAGAAGTAGAATCAAGTTTTAGACAGAGGAATATGTAGAAATAGAGAGATTGAGATTGAATATACTTTCATTAATCGAACATTATAATCAAGATAATATAATGCGGCTTGTGATTGTAATTGTAAAACGACATTTGAAAATTATTCCGCATGTGTTTCTTTTAAACGTAAATCAAAATTTATTTCAAAGAGAAATGACGACCATTTCTAACCTTAGGGATGAGGTATGAAAGGATGAATTGTAAAGAGTAATGATAAATGGAAAAATAAAAGTGTCCAGGGATGGGAATCGAACCCACAGGTGTTCCGCTTACCGGGCAGATGCCATGTTCACTAGGCTAACCTGGTCATATTTTTCCTTTCGTAAATAATATATATATATATATACATAAAGTAATTTATAATACAATATAAGGGTTACATACAAGGGTACAATATATAGGGTTAGGAAAATATGTAGAGAGAGACAGAGAGAACACGTACATAGATGGTCGAAAAAAGTGAAAGGAAAAAAAAACAGTCTTTTCTTCAGGGGAATACTAATGGAGTGAAATTATAATAAAATAGGTGATCAGTTTTCTATCCTAAATTACTGAGGGGGGGAGAGAAGATTATCGTTTGTAAAAAAAAGTGGCTGGATAAATGTGATAAATTCGGGGATAAAAAAACCTATGTTCGATTTTTGTACGTTAACTTTCAAGAGATTAGGATATAGCATATTTTATATCATCGTATTTCTTATATTCTCCCTAATTCGCTCAAATTCGGGAGAGGGATGGATATAATGGAGGTAATTGAATAAACCCGAGAATCGAATTAACTCGTTAAATTGGAGGAAGAAACATGCTTAGCACAACATCTTTTGTATAAAAATCTAATTGTAAATTGGTTTTAAAAGTAAAACAAGAAATTGTAATATAGTGGAACTTGGATAATACAACGTATTTAATTCCAATATTTATCTTGGTCCCTAGAATTTCCTATAAATAGAATTTCCCTTTTTAATTAGAATTTTTGGATAGTTCGATTTTTGTCCCTTGGGCTTTATTTAGCCAAGTTCGACTGTATATATTACTTTTTTATGAAAGAAGAGTTCAAACTTGAAAGCTTGCCGCATTTAGGTAAAAATGAACTTAAGGTAAATTTTAAAAAAGGCACATCTCCTGATCGTGCAACTAAAAGTTGCTAATAGCTTGCGCCATCTGTCGGAATAAATATCAACTATTCCTTGATTCTTATTTTTTTCCAGAATTTGGCAAAATACCCATTATTGATTAATCAAGAAAAGCTAACCACGTACGCGTTTTGGGCTGTTGGCCCTCGTCAGCATAATGCAAGGTGTACCTCAATGACCTAAAAAAAAGGTCATTCAGGTATCCTGAAAAAATCATGAAACGGCTAGTTAAGGCCAGAAGTGCGTGATAACGCTAAACGATGTGAAAATAATACAATTATGGTAAATTGGGCCGTATAAAAATCATCAGTGTAACAATTTAACTCGGGTTCTACCCAGTAATCCAGGGAGGGGCACCAAACAACATATTTATATACTAGACGAAAGGCCCGGGCAACGCCCGGGGTTTACCCGAGTGCGAATATATTTTAAAAACGTTGTCTTGGGTGGTCGCTATTGACAGGGTGGTCTGTATAGACAGGTGGATGTATCACACAGCTGATAACAGGGTTGTCTAGGGTGACCGCTATAGACAGGGTGGTCTGTATAGACAGGTGGATGTATCACACAGCTGATAACAGGGTTGTCTAGGGTGGTCGCTATAGACAGGGTGGTCTGTATAGACAGGTGTATGCATCACACAGCTGATAACAGGGTTGTCTAGGGTGGTCGCTATAGACAGGGTGGTCTGTTTAGACAGGTGGATGTATCACACAGCTGATAACAGGGTTGTCTAGAGTGGTCGCTATAGACAGGGGTGGTCTGTATAGACAGGTGGATGTATCACACTGATGATAACAGGGTTGTCTAGGGTGGTCGCTATAGACAGGGTGGTCTGTATAGACAGGTGGATGTATCACACAGCTGATAACAGGGTTGTCTAGAGTGGTCGCTATAGACAGGGTGGTCTGTTTAGACAGGTGTATGCATCACACAGCTGATAACAGGGTTGCCTAGGGTGACCGCTATAGACAGGGTGGTCTGTATAGACAGGTGGATGTAACACACAGCTGATAACAGGGTTGTCTAGAGGGGGGCGGGCAGGGAGGTCACGTGTTTGCTGGCGGCCAATGGGCGCGCATTCTATCCGTGAGCTTCAGACAGACAGACAGACAGAATAAGGCAAATATATAAGTAGATCTTCTTATAGGCCATACATATACCCTTTATCTCAACTCTAATAAATCAGCAATGTCCTTTTATATTTTTATATTTAATTGAAAAGGCATATATTGGCTCAATATTATTTATTTATTCACCACTGAACACCAACCTCTTTCAAGGTATTACAACATATTTATGTCAACAACAAACACAGCGCCGCATAACGTCAATAGAATTAAGTTTAAAATATATAAATATAAAGTGTCCTTTAGGGAGAGGTGTCCTCGTACCGGAGAGTTCCTAAATTGTAAAAATTGTAAATTTGCAAATGAAAGCTGTCCTTTGTGGAGAGGTGCCCGCTAGCGGGATGTCCGCTAAAGGGAGGTTCTACTGTATATATATCCCTTTAGCGGACATCCCGCTAGAGGACACCTCTCTACAAAGGACAGTTTTCATTTGAAAAATTACCATTTTTACTAATCAGCAACTCTCCGGTAAGAGGACACCTCTCTAAAGGACACTTTGGCTCTGCAATTAGGTGTCCTTTACAGGGAGGTTCCATTGTATATATATAGTACAGACGAAATAAACTTTATATTAAGAGGGTGTGAGTATTTTAGAGATTAACCATAAAGTCAATTTTATGTTTACAATTAATTTTTACTATGTAAAATTTCCATAGAAATAAAATAACATTATATATAAAAGGAAAAAAGTACTAATTAAAAATGATATCGAAAACACATTAAATGTCCTTTATATTGTTATATGTTGAGTGAACTGGAATCTGATCAAGAGGTTTATATCACTAATTCAGTAAAACAGAATTTAGTAAAACTTGGTTAAGCTTGGCGCAGATATGTTAGAATTGCGAGCAAAGTTTTCTAGCAAGTTATATTTGTAGTTATCCTATGAAAACAAAAGCTGCTAAATTGTGATATATCTCGACGATTTTTTAATCTTCGCTCACTTAACATACAGATTAAATAATAAGGCAATATATTTCGAAAATAGATCAATCCTTAAATAGATATTTTATTTTTAAAAAGGCATATTTTGCATTTAAAAAAAATTAGATGGAAGTTTTGCCCTGAGGATATTGATCTAAAAAGACAAAGGTCGCCTCTCCCGTCAAAATAGACGTCAAAGCTAGACGCCATCTATTGACCGTCGCCGCAAATTAACGGCCTCGGGTCGGTGACAAAGCGGCAACACCAGCGTGCTAGCTTTGACGTATATTTTGAAGGAGAGTTGAACTTTGTCTTTTTAGATCAATATCCTTCCGGCAAAACTTCCATCTATATTTCAGCCATAGATTTGGCCCAGCCATTTAGCTAAACGCCTCTTTGGCAGATTGCCAAGATTCCATTGGATCCCGTGTGGATCTCGTGGAATAAAGTCTGCCCTAGGCTGACGAGGACCATTAGCCCGAAACCGTGGTCTCTAGGTGGACGCTTTTCAGTTTGCCAAAGCTGGTGTTGTGGCTTTGTCACCCGATCCGAGGCTGCTAGTTTGCGGCAACAGTCAATAGATGACGTCTAGCTTTGACGTCTACTTTGACGGGAGAGGCGACCTTTGTCTTTAAAAATATATATATTTATCAATATTTTTTTGCATCCAATATATGTCTATTTAATCATAGTAATATATATTTTAAAAACGAGATCTATACTTCGTTTCTTTATTTCAATAAAACAAGGCCGTGAAAAAAAATATTTTGACCTGAAAGTTGGTAGCCCATTTTTCTCGAAATAAAGAAGGGAATCGGTACAATTGTCGTGTTTGAACTAGCGTCAGTGATTTATGCCAATTATGATATATGTTTTTGTCTTGGCTTTCCTTATATTCCCATATATTTCAGCTATTGAGACTTGACATAGTTCTATGGACTGTCGTATGGATGTGACCATGGTGTGTGTGGCACAGACGGACACCGGGTCCTACGTGGTCCAGCGGCCCTGGACTCCCACCAAGCGGCGCGGTCCTATCGCCGCGGAGTTTGTCACGCCCAGTCCGGCCGACATCTCCCTGCCTTCCACCATCGGTGAGTGTGGGCTCTTCTCAGTAGGAACACTCATTAGTGGAATAATTGTGAACCAAGAGAATCACTACAGCCTGAAACATTCATAGCCTCTCATTGGAGGTTGGGTTGTGCCGAGTCAATCTAGATTTCACAAAGATGGTTTGTCCATCAGTCCACGAGAGGTTTTGTGATTACCCCAACATATTTGTTTTGGAGCTCACATATGTCGCCTTCATGAAAAGTTTAACTCGGCAACATCTCGATATATACATCATGTCTACAGTAACTATTATAGTAAATACATAGAGCTCTGTAAAACACATGTACTCGTATGTGTGTGTAATGTATAGCGCCTCAGTAGATATCCTTGTTTAGATGACTTTATCTAGCGAATCATTCCAATTTCTGGTCAATTGATGACATAAAAGTAGATTGTTTATTCCTTTTATCAATCTTTTTAATGTTTAGCATAAAACAAAGTTGGACGCTGAAATAACCCTGTATGTTTCTACTAACTCAAGAGCTTATGTCTCCAAGAATCCACATGAAAATGTCTGGTATGGTACTGGCCAAACTGCTGGGAAGGGTTCGCCACTATTGAGCCAGGCCCTCCCATTAATTTTATCGTTGCATTAAGGGAGGTAGAAAATCGTTTTATTAAAAATGAACATTTCGCGTAAAAATAGTTTAAATTTCCGATGAAATTGTCTGTTATATAAGCCATTCAAATGCCCAGGATTTCTGCCAGAATGGTTTTCCTAATCAAGATTGTTTTTAAGAAAGTCACATTAGTGGTAGTGTCAAAGTTAACGTATTATTATAACGGGGGTCGGTGGAAGAAACCATTGGTTTTCGACCGCTACGACCCGGGTTCGAATCCCGCATTGGGCACTTTTTTTTTCTGATTAAAAAAAAATGCTCCAATGGCCCCCGATTCTTGCAAAAGTCCAACCTCACCAGCGAGTGCAAGTAACCAAACGAGGCTCTGGCATATTTGTAAATGCAAAGTCGAACTGCTTTTCACATGTGTAGACATGTGGTGCACTTACAGTAAAAGCAGTCGCCTTCCTCTACCCACCATGATTATCATGGTCTGTACCACGTGTACTAGGGATAAGCAAAACAAAAGGTATTATTAGTAGCGGTATTATTAATGGTAGCAGAAGTTGAGAATGTAGGGATTCCTTATATTGTGTGTTATTATCATTTTCCTACCCCAGAGTTAATCTACACAGTATCAGACAAATGAGAATATTCCAAGCTGAAAAAACTCTTGCCATGTCCTAAATCTCTAACGTGGCGAAGTTTGTAATCTGGATAGTTCGACTAGTGTTGTAAGGTAGCGGAACATTTCTCGGTTTTATTTATGGATGAGGGAGATGTATTTATAAGATACTTACACCCGACCCCCAAATGACACACCATTATGTAGATTGGAGCTACAATTTCTACATCTTGGAGCATGTAGATGCTTAGATTTGTCGTGTATTTCGACGACATGAGGGTACTCCGCGGTGGTAGATTGAGCCGATCAGTGATGTCGTTTATTGAATGGAACTGAGGCTTACTGTCGACATAAACCCGCTTAGAACACTTTTAGC
Organism: Cordylochernes scorpioides; assembly: GCA_030710605.1. NCBI lineage: Eukaryota > Metazoa > Arthropoda > Arachnida > Pseudoscorpiones > Chernetidae > Cordylochernes > Cordylochernes scorpioides. The sequence continues at coordinate 45,812,233 of CP092867.1, forward strand.
GTGGTACATCACCATCCTGCCAGAAAAAAAGGTTATGTCATGGAGATGCGTAAGGCCAATAACACTTACAGCCAACCCGTAATATTTCCTAAATTGTAGCATAAGACATCAAAAAGAAGACAAAATAAATATATTACAAGAAGTAGACAAGAAATACAGACGAGGTATACAAGCAGTAAGCAAGAAGTCTAAGTGATTGCAAGAGCTTATGCAATGTTTTATAAGTGTATACTTTCAAACGTAGTCTATAAATAGAAGTACTGCTCTTCTATGTCATGGAACGGAGCCCCCTTGCAAGGCGCGAAACTCTTGTTGTTTTTCTTCTTTCCTAAAAGGATTACTTCAATGGTACCCGGTATTCTTGCACAAGTCCAACTCCACCAGTGAGGGCAAGTAATAAAACTGGGCATCTCTCGTAAATACAAGGTATTTTCTACCTGTGTAGATATGTGGTGTACCATCGATGGTTATCATGACCTACACAACGGATACTTGAGATAATTCAAATATGGATTATTGTATACAGAGTAAAAGTGAACTGAAGAAATTCGAGTAAACGCGAGTAAGGGAAAAAGGGGTAAGTTTGGGCATATCTCGGCCAACTAATAGACTTTAGCTTTTTGAATAGAAGAAACTCTTCCGTTTTCGCAACCCAGGTTCAAAATTCGCATTAGAGAACTATATTTTTCAAACACAGTATAGTGCTTCAATTGTGAACCTCAGATTCGTTCACCAGTACAGCTAACTCGACAGGTGAATGCAAGTAACTAAACTGAACCCTTGTACCTTGTAAGTGCAAATATTCAACTACTTCTCATATAAGCAGTACCTTACGTACTATGGTACTAAGGAGTAGGCACACATTGAAGCCACCGTGTGTTCCAAGACGCATGAAGAGAACACTAGACCAGGTGGAGTGACTCACCAGGTGGACGACAGCGGCCCAAACAAGGCCGAACAAGGTCGTCCACGTCGTCAAATGATGTGCGTTGCTTCCTCACGTTAGCCTCAACTCCTTGACTCGAGTGACTCGGGGTAATCTGATCTCTGGATAACTCTCTTGTATGGGGAATCTCTAGTCTGTCAACATCGACGTTGAACCTTACGTGAGCTGCCAGAATAGTTTCTAATAAGGTTTTAATTGCACAAATAGAAGGGTTTTATAAGATTTATTTTATTAAATATTCCAATAAATCTTAAAGTTGGATAGAAACTTAACGGTGAGGATTTTAATTTATAAAAAGAAATACTACCCTTCTCATCCATCTATTAACAGTCTATGCAATCTAGCATACTCGGATCAGTGAAAAAAGTTACAATACTAGCTTTGGCAAATTCAGAACGCCATATATATCTATTGGACACCATGAAACCAAAGCCTACCCTCGAGTGACGAGAGCCATATCCATGGTTTCCTGGTAGGTGTTCTGAATTTGATAAATCTTGTGTTGTCTGCCAGATTGCAGAGACAGATGGCGCATTGTTATCGCGGACGAGAGAAGTAGCCTTTCTTTATATACATTCTAAAAGTTAATGGGTTCGTAGAGAGATAATGTAAAATATATTGGTGGCCATTGAGAGACTTACAACGATTCTTAAATATGACAAAATTTGGTGAATAAAATGTGAACAAGAATATATCCAAATAAGTAAATTAGTTTTTAGGAATCCAAAGAATGTTAGTAGGAATTCAAAGTTTCGATAAAAACAAAGTTTTTTTTTACGTGTCATGTCAATAAAAATTGTGTTATTCTTACTTCAATTGTAAACTATTATAAGATTTACCAGAGATAATCCCTCTCAGCTGTTTGATCTATAGACAACCATTGCCTTGTCTTGTTTGGTCTATATCGCCATCAGTAGGTCTATTCTTGGCGACGCACCATTTACAAATGGTCTATAGAAACCTTAGAAAAGTCAATACATTCTGACTAAACGAGTCCATACAATAGGATCGCTGGGATATCATGTTCACTGGTGAAATGTCTACAGCCTGGCTAGCACTCAATCGGAGAGAGAGGAAGTACTTGGGCCAGATAATTTATCTCCATTAGCCTTCCTAAAGATGTCACTTGCCATCGCCGTTAGGTGGCAAAGAGATTAGATGAAGCTCGGCATAACACAATGTAGTCCCGCTCTCACGCGAACATCCATTTTACCAAACATTGAGAACAAGAGAGACTAAAACTACAATAATATTAAAATTTAATTTAAATATATTGTACCATATTGTAAAACATTGTTTTAAAATGTTTTTAAAATCAGCGCGAAATGGTTCTAATGAAATGTGAAGAAAACAATGGGGAAGGGAACAGGCGGAGGTGTATTCAAAGTCAAAGATATTTAAATGAGACCTAATAGGTTCCTCATCACCATACATATCGCCTTTTATGGTCATCGCCGTGATGCAGCCAATCCTGGTGGCCTTGGCCTCGCATATGTAGATAGGCCGTGTTTATGCAAATTTGCTAGTAGTTTGTCGCTCGACTAATAGCAGCCCTCGTATGCTCTCGGAATGGAACTGTGAGGATAGTTAGATTTTATCTTCCCCTCCATTGAGCTGATTGGTTTTATATTATCTCTGATGTACACACCTCGACTGGTGGGAACCATGTTAGGAGAGATTGTTATCTGTACAAGTTCTGTCAAGAAAGTTTGTTTTCCGGGGAGTCAGGAACCAATTTCACTATCCCAGGTTGTAAGTGTGTGGTGTGATGTTGGGGTGTAAGCTACACCAAATATCGTACAGTTTGTGGAGCCCAGTTATTGGTGTAGCTCCTCAAGTTTCTGTATTTATATCGCGGTAGAACACCCGTCAACCTTTATTTCGATTATTTGAAAAGCAAGCTAACGCCATTCTATTCTGATTAGCTTTCTGCCAATTGGAATAAAGGGAAACTTCGGTATAACGTTATCCCGTTTATTCCGATACTTTTCCTGATACCAAATTGTCTTCCATGATCTCTAGTAAATAAGGTTATCTCGCGCCTGAAATAAGATTTGTCCAAATTCCTGGTGGTTGTTATTACAAAATTGTATTATTGGAAATAAACATGTTTAAATATCCAATATTTCATTCATGAAGATATAACTATGTTTTTTTATCCCTAGTACACGTGGTACAGGCCATGATAATCATGGTGGGTAGAAGTTAGAGACTGCTTTTACTATAAGTGCACCACATTTCTACACATGTGAAAAAGAGCTCGACTTTTGCACTTACAAATGTGCCAGAGCCCCGTTTAGTTACTTGCACGCGCTGGTGGGGTTGTACTTTTGCAAGAATCGGGAGCCATTGGATCATTTTCTTTATTAGAAAAAAAGTGCCCAATGCGGGATTCGATCCCGGGTCGTAGCGGTCGAAAACCAACGGTTTAGATCATCCTTCCACCGACCCTTCATATATAAGTATGTGTATTGGTCTAGCTTTGAGAGATCCACACTTGTAAAATACAGTTCGAGATATAAGGATCCTAAACACAATTGATAACCACATGGGGTAACGGTCTCACACACTTCATCGTGAATTATTCTGTGAAGAGCAATGCTAATTGCATGATATATTTGTAAATATCATATATATGTATATACTATTCTTAAAGCATATGTCCATAATTTCCTTAAATGGATTTAACGAAAATTTATCTAAATTGTTTATTTAACAGAACAACCCATTTAAATAATGGAGCAATACGTTGGATTAAACTGGACGAAACCGCTGGGAGAGTTCACCTCTGAAATAAATCAGACCCTTCAAGTAGTTTTTCATAGAATAGTATATTATAAGTTTTATGTTTATAAATAGGACTTTAAGCTTCTAAATTTTTCTAAAAAGTAAAAGTTCGGGAGAGGGGGGTGACGATATTCCTGTGTAAAAAAAAGGTGCATCTCGCTTTCAAAAAACGTCTTTCTTTTCTGTTATCTAAGAAGAGCGTACAGAATCATATCATTGAATTATCCACAACACCAGTTTTGGAAAATTCCAACAAAGACCTCTATGTTTACATGGTTTAAGGCTATGGCCCTCAGCAGTACAGGAGTAAGCTACGATATCGTATCATCCTATGGTCGGAAATCGGCCGAATCTGGCAAAGAGATGTTTCAGCAATGTGGTTGAATTGGCAGGACCAATCTCAGGTCTGAATATATCGTAAAATTGCTGAGTCGTGTACAAAATGGCACCTTTAAATAAATACATTAAACAATTCTTCTATTGAATTTATCAAAACAATGGATTTCTTTGATCTTCTATCTGCATAGAGAATATGTACGAAATATTATGCCTCAGATGTCTCCATGCATCTCTATCACAGCAGTTGCAATGTTCTATAATCTTGGGTGTGTAAAGCGGCTGCTCCGGGTCCATGCTAATTTTCTGCAAGGCTGCAGCCATTGCTGGACATGAGAATATGTGGGTAGGTGTTAGTTCCACACCAGGATAATTGTTGCATGTCCTGTAGGTTCTTGTGCCATCTGGATGTATTGTCATTCCTTTGTAGTATTTCGTTGAGTCTTGTTATTGTTTTTGTAATTATTCTCTCAGAATTTATTCCACATATTTGATTTTCCTTATCTTTTGTTGAATTATCTTGTATTTTGCCAACGCATCAGTGTCAAATTTAGTACGAAATATTATAAATATATAATTTCATTTTGTCAACGAAAGAAGAAATTAGTACGCGAATGTTTCTTTTAAAAATAAAACAAACTTCTACTGTCCCTTACTGCGATGAAAAAAAATATTGGGATGGCTTGGCCCTCCCAGTGGTTTCGCCAATTTTTAATCTACCAGACCGCTTCTTTAGAGCTCTAATACTGTATTGGATCATTCTTCTTTTATATGCTACACTGAATGGTGGAATCTTAGAAATGGTATTTTAGCAAACTATGTGGACATAAGCTTTTAGGACAGTAGAATTACATTTAAATGTTTGCATCGAGAAATGTTCTTCCGCAAACAACAAGGACAAGTCAGGCATAAATTAATACAGAACAACAACGTGCCATCTATATACAACGAATGAAGACATTAATACGCGAATGTTTCTTTTCACAAATAAATCAAACTTCTACTAAGCGTATTAATGTCCTCATTCGTTGTATATAGATGGTGCGTTATTGCTTTGTACTAATTTCATTCTGTGTAAATGTCGGCGGTATCTGTAACTTGTCAAAACCTTCAACCCGGCTAGTATCTCCTCCATAGGTAACACCACCTGTTGCCACACAGCCTATCCATACCTAATCAACAACAGGTGGGTCAACCTACATTGTTAGGGAAGTAATCGATACTGAATCAATTAGTTCGATATACACATGATTGATCACCACTCAAATTTACAAACTAGAACGGCGCATAAATTCCGCCCGCTTCTAGAAAGTTCTTTCATTAAAGCTAATATGGGGGACGAGATAATAGTGTTAGATTAATGTAGAGAGGTGGGGGGTTGTAATCATTCTATACTACTGTACACCCACCCACTTGATTACACCAGCCATACCATAATAACGCTGCTGCGAGGCGCCGCCTGCGAGACCAGCCATAAATATAACGAGCAGTCCAGAAATTCCATTTGTGTAATGGGGCTCTATCGACCTCAGGCTGGTGGGAAACTATTTTGGCTGGAGTCTTCTGCTCTCTTTTCCACAGCAGTGCAGTCAACGTACCATCTATTGATGATTGTGCAGTTAACTATCTTAGCTATGACTTTTTAAAAAACATTACACAACACACAAAGCCTTTTTAAGAAATTAGTCATTACAGATTCTCGTACAAGGTGAAATTTCAGGAACGAGCAGCACAGGAAACCAGTAGTCCGCAACTATATACAATTATTTGTAATAACACGATGGCCCTCGATGTTCGTATCATTCTGAGGTGTAAGACAATAGCTTCCAAGTCTCTTTCTCCCTCTTACCACCTATGCCTTGTACCTTGTAAAAATTTATAGGGACTGAGCAACTAGTCTGCTTGTTTGAGGCACGGGTTACATTCATTTGGATCTGACCTAAGTTGGCTGGGGGTCTACCTTGAAAAGAATGTCTTCTCTCCTCTAATATCTTGGCATTCAAGATGGATGAGATAGTTCAGTTCCAAATTCTTCTTTGCTAAAAACATTACTAAAGTTCGTACTATGATGGAATCATAATGGAAGGCCTGGCTCATCAGTGATGAACCCTCAGGGTGATTTTGACAGTTTAAAATGCCAAAACGCTTTAATGTTGCATTGGGTTGGTCGAATTAAATATAGAGCAATTATGGGGAATTCATAGAAAATGTATTGTAGTATCCCTTGAGAGACAGCTTTAAACATGAATAACCCGGTCTCCCTAAGAACTGATCTCTCATCAGAAACTCTGTTATGTCATAAGCCAAGTCATGAGGAGTCTTTCAACTGAGACTCTCTGATGAAAATCGCCTCCAGAAGAAATCTGATTTAGCCATGTGTTTATGATATGGTTTCTCATGGGAAACTTTACTGTATTTAAGAGAAACTGTGGATCAAGGTATAGTGTATGTGTGTGTATTTAAACAGTTCCAAATGCTTGCGTCCATAGTTTCTCTAAATACCCTGAATTTCTAAGAATTACTCGCTATGTACCACTGGGAAATAAGCTGGAGTTTCAGACCTCAGGATTGTAATGAGAGTCTAGAAGTGACCGTCCGATTGAAACGCTGCTGTGCTGGGTGGTGTGGAGACTGGTAACCTAGAGAGGTGGTGTTTCTCGGTGTGTATTGGTCAAACAGGAAGGTACGGTCAGCTGAACTGTTGTACCTGTGCTACGGCGATGACCTCCTAAGATGGCGTCCAGGTAATGTGGACTGGCGATAATCGCGTGGCTTTTCGTTTATATATTATTGAAATACAAATCAATCGGCAATAAGAAATAATAGTTGAGATGTGTAGGTTTGAAATGACGATAGTTTATACTGCACTTTTTGATCGTTGCCAAAATGCCGAGAAACGATACATTGTACATAGAATACAGGCTCTTCTCGCTGATATGTAATCCACAAATCTCAACCACCATCTGACGAACTTGTCCTTTCAACAGATTGATTCCAAGTGATGCTCTACACAATTTAATCACCTATGATAAATAATTTTAAAACATATAAAATATATGTTTAATTAAAAAGGCATATATTGGATCAAAATATCATTTATTTTACCAAAATTTCAGTTGGCTGAACGCCAACCTTTTATCAAGGTATTATAACATATTAATGTGTGTCTTAAATAAATGATATTTTGATCCAATATATGTATTTTTAATTAAAGATTTATTTATGGATTGCTCTATTTTCGATAAGATATATGTGTAAATGACACGTACCCCCGGGACTACATGGACCGTGAAGCAATATTTCAACCCGATCAGAGATTGCGGTGTCATCGCAATATTTTAAATGGGAGAAGAATCGTCCGTTGGGAGATGTTTTGACCGGACTTGAGCGATTGCAGCTTCTCGTTTCATTTATATTGGAAGAATGCTGTTAGTTATCCCATTATTTGGAGACGAATAGGGTTATAGAGATGTTGTGGAGTAGAGGGAACTCTATAGGACGGAATCTGTTGGCGGAGGGAGATGTGCATACCTACAACTACAGCCCGGGATCGAATCCCGCATTGAATATCTTTCTATTTTGCTTCAATGGCCTCCAAAACTTGCACAAGTCCAACCCCCATTGAGTGTAAGCGACCAAACGGAGTCTATGGCACATTGTAAATAAAAAAATTCGAACTGCTTTCTAAGTGTATAAACATGTGATGCACTTGCATTAATGATTATCATGGCCTGTTCTACGTGTACTTGGGATAAGTCAAAAATATTCTCTGACTTCTTTGTGTAATTCCAGATGTAGATTAAGCTGTCCTAGACACACGTTGTCTGGTGGTGGACTCCAATGTACTGTGGAAATTCGACAGGATGATAAGTAACTTGATAAAATTTAGTACAGATTGGAACTATATTTCTTACAACAGGGTTGATTTATAGTATTTGTGCTCCAAGTCTTGTTATTTCTGATGAACTTCTATTCAATTTTTGGTTAACATCTCTATCTCAAAATAGTTTTATAAACACCTACGGCATTATATTCGGTGCAATTTATTATTTGAAATGTTTCTGTTTTTAGAGATTCCCAACTGAATGTGATTTCGCGCTTAATACAAGGTTGTTCCAAAAGGTTCGTAAACACTTGCAGAAAATTGAAATGCCAATATTATTTGCCGTTATGTATAATGTCTTTGTATTATGTATAAAGTAATTGTGAGTACACGTGATTATGCATTCACCGTAATAATATTATTCTCTAAGTAATAAGAAAAACACGAACTTTTGGGACAACCTTATTGAATCAGCTAAGTTGTGTTACACGAGCAGGTTTGAATAAGAGAGAGTAGAGTTGGAGAGAGATTGAAATTTCTGTATTGTTTCAATAGATTATATTTGTTATGTGTTCTATATTTGGCAACTTGTGATTATAGTACACATGATGGAATACAATTATATCAATATGTATAACGTATATAAATGAGATTATAATATAAATAAATTGATAAATAGAGAAAGAATTAAAAGAAGGATTTGAAAAGGATTGTCTTCTTCTTCTTCTTCCTTATCTCGACTCAATCATATTAGGGTATCAAGTTGTGACCCTTGATGGTGTCTGTTTGACAACCATCATGACTGGATGAAGTAGAATGTGTCTGCCTTTGTCATTAAGACTGGGAGCACTACTCAGTGGCAGGCCGACTTAGCTCCAAAAGAAATGGCCGCCTCTGACATGAGGAACAGACGCCATGTGCAGCCGCTCCTAACATGGAGTACAAACACTGCTCATCCTGTATACCTGGATTAGGAGCCCTTTCAGGGTACTATCAGCAGGGGCTACCTGGTTTTTTAGCGAGCTTGTTACTGCTCCCCCTCCTCCTTTTTCATCCGGGCTTGGGACCGGCAAAGGCGGAATTGAAAAGTATTGTAAATGGGTAAAGTTGTGATTTACCGAATTTTATACTAACGTCACGCTTCTAAGTTAAATGAATTCTTGGCAGAGATATTTTAAGGGTATATATAACATATTTTATTGCGGCGCCAATGAATTAATTATATAATATTTATATATCTAATTAATCCTCACCAAAGTTTGTTTGATTTATGTAAACGTGAGCAAAGCTATGTAAATGTGGGAGTAGCGTGAGTACAGTTGTAAGGGAGACACGCGAGCGATGGGGTTTAGAGGTCTCTATAATCTCCAGATTTAATGTCGCCTACAATAGCTCTAAGTTATATCCCACCCAGACATATAAACCTTATCTACCTTCTAAGATGAAGTAATGTCTTGACACGCCCTCACATCACGGCCAGCTCGTTCTAGAACTGCTAACGGTACATTTGTCACTATTCCCCAATCTTGCTTGCCAGACAGTGATATCGTGCAACAAACTCGGCGGGAAAGGTGAAAGGTTGTCAATTTAAACGTTATCATCGACTTGACACGTCTTGGAAGACATCGAATACGTCAAGCATCGGTCATTCTAAGAACTGATAGCATTATCTTCATTCTTTATCTCGATGACACCAAGTGTGAGGCAAAGACACTTCAGAACTATATAAACAGAACATTCCAGAAATTTCTGCGAGGATGATCCTTTTGTAAAACTTTAGACACAAAACGTGAACACGTTCGCAGTTCCTATATTTTGTGTCTATTTCCATACTGCATTATAATATGTAGCACAGATAGATGTGGGGATAGAAGATGTTTTCGTGGGCTAGATATGTACCTGTTCTATATATAACGACCATTTATTGTAGATATATGCACTGCTCTCATGTAAATTCTGGAACACAATCACCCCCCAGCTATTATTATAACATGATCCTGTGAATGGTTTCTAATTCAAGGTTAGCGGAGTAAATTGGTCATCTGGTCATTAATATTAATTTTTAAATCACAGAGAAGGGGGCTGAGAATATCCCCACGTATTGATTGCTTCATCAAATATTTACATAGGTCTGCTTGGGAATTCTGCTGATATGGTCTGAAACCACAGATCAAAACTTTGCCAGCGGCCCACATATGTGCCAAGGTATATAGCTTTGTTTCCATACACATTGAACTTGTTGGAATTACATAAACGAACTTAAGGTGGTTTACAGTAACTCACATTATCTACGTTTCGTCATGACACTATACGCATTTGTATTCTCTTTGAAATCATTAAAAAGGAAAAGGCATTCACATAGATTAAAAATTTAAACACCTCTTTCTCTCTTTAAAAATGCATTAAACAATGCACATTGTGGATTTTATCTTAAAAGTGTGAAGATATATTAAATAATGAAACATATTTAATCTTTTTGAAAACAGCGAGGAAATAAATTAAATCTCTCTCTGAAAACTAAGGCATATATTGTATTTTATCCAAAGTTCTGCTTATCTTAACGCTATTTTTATGGGGTTGAATGTTTGCCGATTCCATATAGGGGGCTTTGGTTTAAATAAAGATTTTCCTGTCTATTGGAATTTCGAGCATTATGTGCGAGATATATTCTCTATATATTGAACTGTTTCGGAGTCTCCATCGAATATAGCGATTAAAATAAATCAGATATCAAACTTGTGTATATATTGCATTTTAAAACATATGATGGATTTACAAAGATATTTGGAAAATAACAACACGACACATCTTTTTCGAGGCGTCGACTCTGCACTCTCCTCCATGTATGTATTGTTACACGTATTCAATATACACCCGAGTCCATTCTCACGAGATATAAAAGGAATACACATGGAGCCCTGTAGCACCAAGTGTATATTTGAATTAAACGTGCGAAGGCAGTATCTATTCGTGTTTAGTGATTGGCCGTCACATGTCGTGATTGGTGCAGGCCTACACATGGCCGAGGATATAAGGTTGTCCCAAAAGTTCGTGTTTTTCTTAAAACGTTGTTTTCTTTTACTTGGCGAATAATATTATAAAGGCGAATATACATCATAATACATAATACAATTACTTTATACATAATACAAAGACATTATACATAACGGCGAATAATATTGGTATTTCAAATTTTTTGCAAGTGTTTACGAACTTTTGGGACAACCTTGTATATTCTTGAATAACTTTACAGGCACACAAATACAGAAGTAGTTTGGTTTCATTTAAAATTATATGTTCTTGGGCTCTCTTTTAGAGGGTTGGACTTCTGCAAGAATTGTGTGGTCCTCTTGACAAAGACGTTGCTTCCATGCGGATTCGAACCTGTGTTTTTACAGATTGAAACTAACCCACTACTATATCGTGGTTGTTATTACGCTAAAAAGCTTCTTCCTCTCCTCGCGTTGAAACACAGATGGGTTTCAACTGTCGTCTTCAACAACCGGTGCACGGGTTCAAAACCCGCTCTGAGGCAGGTTTTTAAAATGAAGGTGTTATGGCATCTTCCCATTGAAAATTCGAAATGCTTTTTTATATGTTAATATATTGATGAAACATTTGCCGCGGGAGAAAATTGAGCTATATAAAGGTGGCCTCCCCCGTCTAAAAACGGTCAATAGTTTTAACGCCTATTTTGACAGGAGAGGCAACCTTTATTTTTACGTATGGTAATATGTAGTGTACTTGCAGTATATATAAGTTGTCACCGACATCTACCCACCGTTATTGTTTTCTTTTGGTTAACCAGGTTTGCTGGAACGTGCGTGATGTCGTCAACTATCCAAGCGCCATGAGTATCATGTGTATTTGGCATAATGATTTTAAAAGCGTATGTACTACCGTTGTATGACAACATGCTGACTGTCACCACACATGTCGAGCCAAGGTAACTAGATGTGATTTAGACTCGGCCGTTGGGCCATGGTGTGTTTAGCAACAGGAAGCATACCTCTGTGTGGAGAAACTCAGGGTCAACTACTACAGAACATATATGGTCAAATCTAACCAAGATATACGTGGGCTTCAGATGCAATTCTGGTGTATAGGATAACTAATTTGAATTAACACTTTTCGTATTTAATACTGAATAGAATTTTAGATTAATAAAGTCTTTAAAAAAAACTTATATATATTTATTTTTTATTTAATAGCATTAGAAAGACCACAAAATTGGTTAATATTATATATATTTTTGCTAATGCATCATATATGTTTTTTATATATATTTAACATAAATACGAATAGATAAATGTATATTCATTTATTTTGACTATTGATTATATGGAGACCAATATTCCATCTCCCCTAAACCTGGATCGTCAAAACTGACGATGCCTGATGGCGACACCGTCGATGGTTCCCGATGAGCTAGGTTTAAGTCTGAGATTTTATGTTGTTTATAGGACTTATTTAAAAATTATAAAATATCTACACGCAAGTTTTTAGTTTAGAAAATGAACGATTCCATTGACGGGTTTGCACATTACGTGATTAATAGAACTTATTGCAACATTTGTAAACGAGATAACATTCGAGGAGTGTCAATTCCAGTGTACTAGAGAACACTGATGATGGTCACAATGCTGTTACCGAAACCTACGTGTTCTTGTCAGCCCTGTAATAGTAATATTAAAACCTGCATTGTTAGAGTCATCAGTTATATATACCCTCGCTCTCTCCCCAATGAGGGGTTTATATAATCTCTACACCCCCTGTTACATTAGATTGGAGTATCTGACTGTTCTTCTTGTGTTAGAGTTCACTTCATGAAGGATTTCAATGAAGATACGGGATCTAACCATTACTCTAAACCACATATATAGTATATTTACATACTTTATCTTTTAAACAAGTCAATAAGTCTCCGGAGATGAGTTTCTCTTTATTGCCAACTCTTGCTTTCGTAGCCCTTCTGCAGGAGTAAAAATATACAATAATATCACACCGTTAGATAACTATTATACTTGTATATAGATATATAGGTTTTTGGCCGGATTTTGAATACTAGTAATTATGAGGGTTCTAGGATCACATTTTTATGCATCATATATATCACTAATATATAGAAAGATTTTAAATAATTTCAATTCAAAGAAATAAGCGTTAACTTATAGTAGAATATGGGAAATGTATATGACTTATTCATATCTTTTCCATAATTTGATGCAATGTTCTGATAGAAGATCGACCCGTGGATTCACAAAGAATAAAACCTTTAGTACATCAGTGATCCTGAATCATATATACGATATATACACTCATGGACAAAACTTAAGGAAGTTGAACCTTTTAGCATGTATATCGGATTCAGATAATAACTCTGAAATATATTTGATACACAGTGACCTTTATTGTGAATACACACGAGATAACCAAGTGTGAACAAAATCGCCTCTGTATCATAAAAAAAATAATAATAAAAATTAAAAAAAAAAAACGGATGAGAGGCGATATTAAATACTTTTCACTTCCTTTAGTTTTGTCCATGAATGCAATACCAGACTGCTGTAATAATGGTAAGTGGAGTTTGTACAGTTGTTGGAACTGTAAACTGCAGCATTTAATTATAGGTTAAAATAGCATAACATCCAAATACAGTATATAGATTATTTACAAGCTATATGTAACTTATATAAGTTCTTGTTTTTATAAATATGGAGTTTACTTTCCGATAAATACCCCCATTATATGTCTTCATACATTATCGATCACCATCAACACAATGTACAAAGTTTTACTTGTTCAAGGTGCTACGGTTGGTTGTGTACGCCTGTAGAAAGGTTTATAATACCTGAAAACTTGAAAGATCGTTTAAATAAAGCAAGAAACTTATCCTCGGAGGCCGTGTATTGTTACAACATTTGGTTGTTTTCCTTTCGAGCTTAGGTTGGACTCTGGCAACAGAAATTTTGAGTAAAAAAAAAACGGTTTCTCTCGGGATTCGAATCGGTGTAGTACAAGCGACGACTGGAGCCCAACTGGGCGACATTATATAGGGAACCGAGTTGAGCTATAAACCATTCAAGTCACACAATGGCGGCACTCAATCAATTTGCTGTCGCCACAATTGTGGTATTGTTCCGGCGTTACTTCATCATCGTCTCCTTTCTGGACTTCTCTACTATATGTTGTTCAACACGGGGTGACATGATGTTCAACACATGGGTATTGTTCAACGTGTTGTTCAACATGGGTCTTTGTACAACATATTGTTCAACATGAGACTATAATAGTCCGAATAGCCACTTTCAGACTAATGATATAATAATGAAACAATCATCTCCCAATCTGAAATTCTAATGCAATAAATATTATTTATCTCAGAAACTAGAATTTGTACAAAACTCTGTGGATGTTGACGCCACTATGTAGCAGGTTATTTGTTCACCGAATAACTGTGCTCCAGGAGGAACCTGGGTTATGAAATCTCTGAGATTTATAGAATAAGAAGCACGTTTTTGCAAATGTGTTGATTAAGATCCAGTAAAACTACCTTATCGGCGACTTGTGTTGAACTGTCCAACTTGTGGGAGATATAGATACAGGGTCCAACACACGGTTACTGTACAATATGGCGCCATGTAACAAGCATGTCGTCTGCCGCACTTTGTATATCGGCTGCCGGAAATTAATTTTTCCCTTTCCCTTTTCTCCATTTTATTCAAAACTTTTGTCTTTCTTTTAGAATAGAATTGTTGTGAAATTGTCGCTAATTGTACCCGCAGTTGAAATTTCCATTTATTCACCTGATTGTGCAAGATTCAATTTGTAAGGAACAAAAGTTTACCATTTTTTCAACGAACACAATCCTTGTACAGCCGAACATAGTGGAATCTTTTGCCTATTTTTATCTAAAGAATATCTCACGTTATAGGAGTGGCTGTGGCGAAAGCAAACAACAATAAACGTTTTAAATATTTCAACTTTTTTAGAGTTATTAAAGTGCTGAATCAATTTTCTGTGTTTAAAGAAATTTCCGAAGTGAAATTCCACTTTATCTTAAATAATTCAATATTATTTAACCGATATACCATGGTATAGCCAAGTTACATAAAGCAATAAACTCGCGAAACTCTCTTACAAAAATACCCTCTAAAATGTCTTCATTTAAAAAATCATATATTAGTTTCATTATGATCAAGGTTCTATTATGTTATAAATGTAAATATGTAAATATAAAAATAAAACAAATTGAAAATAATTGCATACACTTTAAAAATCAACAAAAAGGTGGGACATCTTTCAACCACCCTTGCCAATTGTCGCTTACCACCCCGCACACCAGAGCTGATTATTGCGGAACGTCCACCTATAAACCACCCATTTCAGCCCATAGTCCTTCTCAGAACGGCTTAAAGTTTACTGAATTCGCTAAATAGTTATTTTACTGGTTGTTTAGTTAGCTGAAGACGGGCTTTCCCGAAAGCTTCCTTTAATTAAGTAAAATAAAAAGAGTTGCGGCGTCTTATGATTTTTGTTGTTGTAATTTTTCTAGTTGTTTTACTGACCAAGGATTAAAAATCCAATAGAAGATAATAGACCCATATTTCTCCAAAATAAACACAAAACCTCTACATTTATATAGATGTTCTATTTATATATTCCAATTATATTATGCATTGATTATATGTGTTTGTTCAGTGAACTTAAAGATATTGGAAAAGCTTAGAACAAGCACAAATAATTTAGCATAAGGCTATTTCGAACAGGACGGTCTCGGGTAACAATGATACCAACATCACTTTCAATGGCAAATGACATTTTTACTGGTTGATTATATAATGGAATTAGAAATTAATATCTTTAACACATTTTTATATATTTTATTCATCTCTCCAACGTTTGGGCAACCCGCTATCACAATTTTCAAGAAAAACTGTATTTGTCATTGTTAACTTTATATTTGCTATTGTTTGTTTGTATTTGCTATTGTTTACTTTATATTTGTTATTGTTTACTTTATTTTTTACTTTGTATTTAAATTCTGAGAGCACTGGTATTTAAGAGTGAGGAGCGTGAGCTCTCTTAAATATCCGTCAATTCAGAATTCACTTCAAAGTAAATAATAGCAAATATAGTTTCCCTGGAAATTTCGACAGCGGGTCGCCGAAACATTGGAAATAAATTATAAAATAGTTTGAGTCAAAAGGCGATACATCAATTAAGATCATATAAAAGGGCGTACCTGGATCTGTAAAGAAAAAAAAAATCTCAAATATTTCGAGAGATTGCTCCCTGTGCAATACATTGATAAAGAGGGAACAATCTCTCGAAATATTTTGAGATTTTTTTTTCTTTACAGATCCAGGTACGCTCTTTTATATAAAATATTAAATGTTAAAGATATCCATTTGTGTATATAATTCAATTACTCTCAATGCTGAGTAGATAATATTGAAAGATTAGTTGCAAGATTGAGAGTGGAGGAAGCATGAGTGAGCTGGGAGCACCGTAAAATATCTCACTCCAGGCGCATTCAACCAGCCCTGACTTAGAATATATATATTATGAGAAGAAAACCTGTTGCTTAAAAGTTCACAGTACTTCATTACAAACAAATACACCATGCCGTTAATGCAACTTTTCAAAACCTGGTTGCATATAGGAATTAAACATTCTTATTGAAGCTAGCACTCTAAATTCTAATGGAGAAAGAAGGCTCTTAGTATAAAAACCTTTTAAAATTAAAAAAATAACTTAAAAGGACATAAAATAGAAGGAAATATATTTGCTAATTGTGGTGAAAAACGACAAAGAGAGTAAAATGAATTATAAATAGGTTCCTATAGCACTATACAGTGAGTGAATTATTTAAATGACCGCGAAATTTTGTTTGTGATTAATTTAAATGTCTTAATGGGACATTTGGCATGCGTGAAGGTCACGTGACAGGAGCTCCAATTAAATAATCATCTTTATAATTACGGGGCCCTCATTAATCATCTCAGGGCCGTCTGACAGTCTGATTTCTTCAAGTCCTGTGCAACAGGCCCTTATATCATCCTGGAGTCTGAAGAAAGATAAAATCAAACAATAGCAAGAATCTCAAAAATACAAGTGAAAATACTTGTAACTAAGTAATCAGTTATACCTTCTCTTGGTGTTGAAGGGGTAACACAACTGAGTGTTTTCTCATCATCTTTCCTTTTGTTTTGAAGCGCCATATTCTTAGTTATTCTTCTGGAGACTATAACTTGTAGTATGATAGATAACTTAAATGTATATTCATTGATTTTTACTATTGACTATATAGAGACCAATATTCCATCTTCCCCCAGCCTGGATCGTCAAACCTGGCGATGACTGATGGCGACACCGTCGATGGCTCCCGATGAGCCAGGTTTGTTGGACTCTTTGAATGGAGAATTATTTTTAACTATTGGCTGGTAGAGAGGATTTCTCCCACTTTCGTTCACAGGTAGTGTAATTAAAAGCTTGTAAGAAGCTATGACTTATAACGTTGATGTGCATGTGAGGCTGCCAATCCTCAAATCCTCCAGAGAACGCTACCAAACTGAATCTAAGATATAAATATGGAGGATCTCCATGACCTTAGATTATATCTTTAAAAACGTTGAGGAATAAAGACAACTACCTACCCGTGGAATGA
The DNA here is from genome assembly GCA_030710605.1 of Cordylochernes scorpioides. NCBI lineage: Eukaryota > Metazoa > Arthropoda > Arachnida > Pseudoscorpiones > Chernetidae > Cordylochernes > Cordylochernes scorpioides. The sequence continues at coordinate 45,829,795 of CP092867.1, forward strand.
AGAAGTAATTCTTGCGTCTCTGGATTGATCGATCCATACTCGAAATGCGTATTCAACCACTTTTAAGAATTAATATAAAGCAATAACGCGCCATCTATATATAATAAATGAAAGCATTAAAGCATGAGTGTTTATTTTATACGTAAAACAAACTTCCACTGTCCTTACTGCGATGAAAAAAATATTGGGATGGCTTGGCTCATTAGTGGTGAACCCTCCCAGCGGTTTCGCAGTAAGGACAGTAGAAGTTTGTTTTACGGGTAAAATAACCACACACATTCGTGCTTTTTAATACTTATAATAATAATAAATTGTTTTAAACTGGTATTTTCCTCTTGATCAAGCCCACCAGTGAACACAAGTAACCAAATGTAGCTCTGGTACCTTGTAAGTGCAAAGTCGAACTGTTTCTACATATGTAAGCTTGTGATAAAAATAATTTACAGTATAAGAAGACGCAAACACCATCCCACCATGACTATCATGACCTGTACTATGTCTACTTGAAATAGTAATAATTATCAAAACAATATTACTGAAATTTCGTTAACCTGACTTAATCTTGTCCATTTATTAATTTGGATTGTAATTGCAGCTTGTCATTAATTCTGTCATTTTTCATAATTTCACATACTTAATTAGCACTTGGTTTATTTATTTGTGTGTATATATATGTAGTAATCTGTTATGTAACTTGGTGTAGAGTATATATATTGATGTCTGAGATTCTGCCTCTCTCTGACAATGTACAGATGTATATGGTATAAATTTGTATTTTTACTGAGGTATGTATGTGTGAATAAAGATATCTGTAATGAAAAATGTATATAGATAAAGCATCAATACATTATCTTATACTGAATTTCTGTTATTTAATATAGCATCAAAATTTATATTCAAAATATAAAATGACTTTTTGAACGGGTAAATATATAAATTCGGAATGAATCTCCTATATTGATTTAATGAATAAATACCATACATGTCGTAACACAACAGTCGTATCGTCTTTTCGGTGTTTACAAGAGAGTTGAGGATAGTTCAATTTAACAAAAAAAAACTATTTCGAACTAAATAAAAAGAACACGGAGTCTTTAAACCTGAAGTGGAGATCCGAACACGTGTCGATAGAATGTTAAACCCATGTGTGCGTGCACAGAGGGTATTGCCCTGCATATTTCACTGGTCAGTGTACCGAGGACAAACATGATCAATACTGACCGAGTGGACAAACACGAGCAATAATGGCACATTGGGTAAATATGGCTTTAGCAAACAGACCTAGAGCAGGAAGTATGTCATAAAGAACATATTGTTATGGACATCAAGCCCTCACAATGAATTATTAAACAATATCCATTGAATCATGATTATCCAATCAACTTGATGTCTACATTGAATTACTTTGTTTATCTCTCAGAAAGTGAATGGCCAAAGAGGATTACATTATGTGTATATCAAATATACACATGACCATGATAATCATGATGGGTAGAATTTGCTCTAAATAAACCTAAACATGAACAAACATATCGACATTTGCACTCACAAGGTGTTCTTGCCCCGTTGGTTATGTTCACTCAATGATGGACCAGAATGGGAGGTCATCGATGTAATTTATTACATACTGGCCAAATGACTTGGCTTCGCCCGGGTTCTGCCCGAGTGAAGGTTTGTCCAACGAATTATGTTCTAACACAAATGTTAATTCTTATGTGATCATATTATTATCTATCTTAATAGTATTTGTTATAATGTTAGAAACTCTCTCATCAACATATTAGCATTAACATCACCATAATCATCATGTTCTGACTGTAAAATACGCAAATTATTTCGTTACCTAGGATAATTTACATATGTCCTAGATAGCCATACAAACATATAATGATAACAGAAATTCATTTATATTATCATCAATATATTCTAGATAAGAAATATTCAAAATAGCCGTTCTATTGATAACTTCCATATTCTTGGATAGAAATTATGATAGTGACTCCTTCCAGATCTTACTCTATATCTCCTGTTTAAAGGAACAAATCCCCACTTATTTAGATAGAGTGATTATAAAAGCTGTTTAAATGTGTAAGTTTCCATCTTGGACTAAGATTGCTGACAGTCCGTCCCGCTACTGTAATCTAGGTCTCATATATTCAACTATAAATAATTAAAAACTGCACACTACAATCCTAAAATGAACGTGGTGGCATTATTGTCTTCAGTAGCTCGTACAATAAATGTATTTTAACATTTTTATCTTCACGATAACAAGTGGTTTACAAAAATGGCAGAATTGCTCGAGAAGATTTATAACAAGAACTAGCAATGAGTATCATTATTATGCTATATAACGGTAGACATTTCTAGATTTTCAAAAAAGGTTCTTCCACTGGCTTACAATATGGGACTCTTTTAGACTCTATCATACAATCTCATTATTATCCTTAAGTAGCTAACACTTGAGAGAGAGAGACAGAGTTCTAAGAAAAAAAAGCACATTTTTATCTCTCCAAGAGTCCAAGGCTCAAACAATTAGCCTTGGTGAAACATGGAGAGATCAAGTTTAATTCAGATAAGGTCAGACTTACTGTCTGTCTGTACATGGAACATCTGGGGAACAGAGAGGAAAGTTGTCAACAAAACCTACAGCCCCCGTATCACCTAGATAGGGATATTTACAAAGTATATCTAGCATACTCTAGATTGTTTGCGGTGGGTTAACACCGCACAGGCTTAATGAGAAATCTAGAAGAATATTCTGAAATAGACCCAGGTTCCGGGCTTTGAATCTACTCAGACCAAAGGGAATTTAAAGAAAAATACGGATGATATTGCCACGTGGAAAATTATGGAAGAGAAAAACTTCAGGATGAGACAGCAATTTATTTAGGGCAAGGACAAACTATGAATGATAAACAAAAGATAAGGAATGAGGGAAATTTACAGAGTAGTAAAATATAAACAGAAAAAAATGATACTCTGTTAATACTAGTGTAAAATAATGAATTATTGTAAAATAATAAATACTTCACTACAATATTGTACTAATTCATCATAAAGTTGTTTGGTTAACGGAGTAATTGAGAAAGCTTCCTTTGAGATGGAAAATGGGTATTTTCTAACATTCCTGGAATTTATTTTATTTTTAACATAAAAAACATCTTTTATTTTCGATTTGATATGCCAACAACAACTAAAAAATGTTATGTTTTCAAAATATTTAGCTTGATAGATAGTGATGTGTTCAAAGATAAGATTTTCTTATAAACAAAAAGGCAAAATTGGCTTTTGGATTCTACAGATAATCTTGCATATAAGATCTATTTCTTGCTTCATGATTTATATAGAATGTGTTTATTTTAATTTTACTCTACCCTGCTCTCTCATAGTAGGTGAGCTGTGGTAATCGTTTTACTTTTCCCAAGTACACGTGCCCATGATAATGATGGTGGTCAAGAAGTGAGGACTTCTTAAACCGTGAATATATTATATGCAGAAGTATTTGCATTCGTAGCTTTATGCGTCCATAGGGGCTCAAAAATCATTCATTCTGGTTAGCAACCCGTAAATAACGATATTTCCGTTGCATTCGTAAGGTACCAATCCCCGTCTTATCACTTATACTCACTGGGGGGATTGGAGTCATTCAAGGGAATCATGTTCTCATTGAAGCAATTTATTATTTTAAAAAACCTCGCGTCAATGCGGGTTACGAAACTAGGTTTTGAGATGTGTGACATTTATGCAAATTAATATATTGTTTATATTCACACACAGAACAAAGGGATCTTGGTAGACACAACTTCCTACTGAAATCTCTCCACAAAAGGTGTTGGCATACATTGGCAATAATGACATCGGACAAACGAAGGCGCCACTTCCAAATAAGGCGTAGGATTTAATCTGTATTTGGCGAGGTAATGATGCCATGTGGGAGGTCGGCACAGCAAACAAACAAATCAGAACGGTAAGGACGTGTATGGCTGCTGAGTCAACAGTTGACAAACTTGGGCCTACTGCTTGCCACACTGCCCACCTCGCCTTTTTTACATATCTCCCTTTTTTATGTTTGATTTATAACTCCTTCTTTAGATAGAGCTCTCTCTTCATTATTTCACCTTAAAAAATCCTTTTGTTGGAGCTGTCTTAGATAAGTATTCTGGTTGTTTCTGCTGAGGAGTCTGCTGCCACTTGTGCTGCTGATATCATTTTGCTCTTATGTTCGTAATCAATGCGATGTTTTCTACATTGAAATTGAGATGGAATGTTAGAATTATAAATAGAATAACAAGAATAAATCTACTGAATACAACTATATATCAAAATTCTAAACTATTATAGACGCGTATGATTCTTTTTAAAAATAAACGATTTATATTGTCCTTACTGCAATGGAAAAATTAATGGGATGGCCTGGCTCATCAGTGGTGAACCCTCCCAGCGGTTTCGCCAGTTTAATCTACCATACCTCTGTTATATTGCATTTTTCGAACTTCCTTTTATAGTGATACTGATGATAGACTCTTTGAATGGTATTTTAGATGAACTATGGACATAAGCTTTGAAGACAGCAGAATTACATACATTTATAAATATGCATCATAATACAACTATATATTCAATAAATAAAACTATTATACCACGATTTTTTATTTCCTTTTACAAATGAAACATTTCCTCCTACTGTCCTTGCTGCAATGGGAAAATATTGGAAGGGGTGTCTGGCTCACCGGTTTCCCCAGTTACCATGTCAGATTCCACCTTATTGTATTTGCTTGCATTTAATATACATTTTATGTTTAATATAAACAATTACATATATTTTTGTATTTGTGTATATTTTAGACACACATATAACGAGTACATACATTATATTTTGATAATACTGTAGCAAAGTATTTATTATATGTACAGATTTTTTATTTTGGTATTTATATTATTTATATTTTGTTACTCTGTAAACTTCCCTCATTGCTTATCTTGTATCTTATAAATGTATCCCTAGAAAATCTCCCAAGAAAGAAATCTGCCTGGCAACACCTCATTAATTGGACTTATACTGGCATTGTATATAAATCCAAGAAGACTTAGGTCAGAAGGACATCCCGGGTAGTTGGCGACTTCTGTACGCTCCAGGAACCTGGGTTACTTAAATAAATAATAATAAATGTTGATTTTAGTTTTTGCCTTAAATAAATTGCCGTGTCATTCTGAAGTTTGTCTTTCCTGATTTTTCAAGTTGCAATATCAATAAGCAATCCAGGGTTGTTTCCTATACCATTTTTATTTATCTATCTTTCAGGATATATTGCACTGTTGAAGAGCACGTTAGCCTGAAACCTAGAGAAATAGAAAATGATGCAAGAAACTTAACCCTGTATTGCTTGTTGATAGCATACGTCAGATGGATGAACGTTTATTCTACATTATATATTATAGTGCCATTTATAGTTATCAGATAAACTGTAGGAGGAATATCTCGAAGGATTGCCAACCAACCACTTGTCCATCACCCACACGGCAGGTTGGTTGCGGAAGTCCGGCCGACAGATCCAGAAGAATCGATTGGCCTTGTGCAACGATTGGACCTGCTTCGTTGGTCTCGTCCTTGTTTTGTAAACTGAGCATCGACTCCTGTCGTGGGTGGACACGCTAGCTACTCTCGACTTGAACACCTCGTGTTGGGTGTCACGTCACTCCTACCTAACTACTCTGGTTATCAAAATTTGAAACTATCATAGACGGGTATGATTCTTTTATAAATTAAACAATTTCTACTGCCTTTATGGCGCGCTTATGCATCATAATACTCTAAGTTATATTCGAGTATTACTCTAATTTACGGTGCTTCCATTTAACTACCGTAAAACCTTCCTTGAGTTACCAATTTAGCAAATTATAAATGACCTAATATTGGGATGTAGGCGCTCGTCAACGCGGTGAAGGCAGCAAACCATCAATAATTATATCCTAATTCTTCTTAATTAAACGGTGAGGAAATTTACGTTAACTACAAGCAATGTTGTTTGTTCTATAACCGAGCTAATGTTTATTGCTTTCACGCGATATCGGTACAATACTATAACACTCCACTGATGTGTAGGTAGTCCCGCTACTTCGCAGCCTAAAATGTAAATAAAAATGTTTTCTTATCAAATTTTTCAAATAGTTATTTTTATCACTTGAAAGGGAAATTAATATATTTCAATCCAGCTTTTATCATTTGTTTAAAATCCTGTATCATGTATAGAATTAGAAAATCTAGCAATCAAGAACCTGTTCCACTTAAGAAAATGACAGTGAATCTACAAAACATCGGGATAACTCAAGTGTATTTGTATATAAACAAACTCCCCCCAAAGAGCAAATATTTTAAACAAAATGAATCATTTTTATCACTGTCATCCTGAATTTCTCCCTCGCAGTGACAATTGTAATAACGTTCACATATCTGCAACCAGGATTTGTGGAAGTAAGTGAACGCCTCCAGAACAATCCAGTTCCTGTTGCTCGGGAAAAGCCGCTCACTTGGGAGCTTTCTAAAAGTAGGTCAACAGAGTTCGTGCTGCATCGATTTTGATTTAGAAGTTCTTTAACCTTTTCCTTGGCGCCATGTCACTCGATGGTCTTTTCACTGAGGAGATTCCAAGCTTTTTATCTATAGAGGCGCCAATGTATGTTGAATAACTGAACTCGGGATCTCTCTTTATGGCAGAGAACCTTTTATCCACCTCGCGTTTATGGTAAAAGCAACATGTCCCACAGATAAGGTGTTCCATTTGGCTAATTTGGTGTCAATGGCCATTCACAGATAAAATATTCTTAGTCAGGCAACGTTATCTCTCTCTCACCCTGTTATATATATATATTCTTTGCTTCTCAAATTCTAAAAACACACACATGGTACAGGGTATGATAATCATGGTGGGTAGAGTTTTGGGTCTGCTATTGTAAGCACATGTGTCCACACATATAGAAAGAAGTTAGACTTTTGTACCCTGTGCCAGAATCCCATTTGATTATTTGCACTTGCTGATGGACTTGTGAAAGAGTCTGGAATTATTCGAGCATTTTTTTAGAAAATAAGTTGCGAATGTGGAATTCTATCATAGTTTATGGTTGTGTCGATGGGGGTCTATACAATTACGCCACAAACTCCTTCCTTGTGTTAGGGGAAGTTATTGCAGAAAACAAGAATTCTACACGCACGAATTCCCTTAGACTTTAGTCTCAAGGCGAAACTAACATCTTCTGACCAAACAACCACGGTTGTGGGAAATGCACTGAATGGGTTTCGCATCGCTTCAGGATTTCGCATCACTTCACACCCAAAAAGCAAAACATAAAAAAAATCCCAGAGAGGCTTATCTACGACAATTCGAAACTGGAAATATGCATGGATGTATTGATGAAAAGCGCACGGCGCCATTAATAATCATATCGGAACCAAATAGCAGAGCAATCGACAGCTACTCCCTCTAGTGTCACCAAAGAAATAAAACTCTTCTCTGTATGGGCTGAAAGTTTTTGAAACTGTGTCCTTTAATTGAAAAGAACTGATAGAAGTTTGTTTCCGTGGAACCACGCTCGATGCCCAGAGGGGGCTCCAAAGCCTTCAACATCTTTCTGTGGGAGTACAGAACTGTCTCGAAATGATAACGCCCGGAATCTAAGGTGGTAGAATGGAAATTCCCTCTGTTAAGGTATAAGAGGTCAAATTAAAGAAACCTCCTTTAACATATAAAAACTTTTACCCAAAGTCTTGATATTGTTTGGGCTGCCTCGGGTGATCAAGCAAGAAAGAAAATAAGGAAGACAAAACCAGCGGCTACACCTGTAAAGCTCTTCTGCTCTACTAAAAAACTCTTTATTTAAACAACACGGCTAAGTTATATACATTCAAAAGGAAATTTACATAATAATTTATACATTCAATAGAAATCTACATTCCTAGTCATACATTCAAAAATATATTTACATACTATATGTCATGACTTTTAACATACCCCCACCTTTCTTTTTTGTAAAACAAGAAAGAAAAAATCCGTTCCACCGTGATGGGGGGATCCTGGTAGGTGGGACACCGTTGCAGGGAGCCCAGGCTCTTATCCAGGAAAACCATCTTCTCCTCGGCACACTGCGGCACCCTCTCCATACACACCACCGGAGATTGCCCCATAAGCGTCCATCTTCTTCTTCCAAAGAAATCGGAGATAGTCCCAATTATTTTCCTTGATGTCCATCACCTGGAAATATCTCCTCATGTCGGCCAAAACTCCGAACTTATTTTCCCGAAGTTTTATCCCTATTTCCGGGATTCTTCTCAGCAGAATGGGTCCCCTCCTTAAATATCGTTTCAAGGAAAGTCCGTTATACCCCCGACAGGAAGCGTCGTCAAATACTGGCCGTATAGGCGTCGTTTTGGACCCACTCTTAAACAAAAAGTGACGGGGCAAATAGTGTCCTTTTACCTCAGGTGGATCTTCATTAATTCCTTCGATGAACCCTTCATTCAACCAATCCTTTGGATCAATAATTTTTCTCCCACCTTTGAATCAGTACCCTGTTCTGCATCTAGCTTTTCTTCCACCTTTGAATCAGTACCCTGTTCTACATCTAGCTTTTCTTCCACCTTTGAATCAGTACCCTGTTCTACATCTAGCTTTTCTTCCACCTTTGAATCAGTACCCTGTTCTACATCTAGCTTTTCTTCCACCTTTGAATCAGTACCCTGTTCTGCATCTAGCTTTTCTTCCACCTTTGAATCAGTACCTTGTTCTGCGTCTATATTTTTCGCTTCATTTCCATCATGATCTTTTTCCCGTTGTATTTATCGTCCTTATTCTCTGCATAATCAGATTTATTTATGATTTTCAAATCTTGGGATTCTGTTTCCTTATAATTATCCTTTATTTTAAATTCCGTATCTCCAGTTGGTCTTGCTTCCACCAATTTCCTCGATGCTTGAACTTTGACAACTCTTTCCTCATTATCATCAATCGATTTAGTTTCATCATCTGAAATCTTCACTTGATCAGCACCTTCAGCTACTGCTTTAGAATTGTTCACCGATTCATAACCTTTAATTGCTGTTCCAGAATCCTTTACTCCATTACCCTTGGTTTCAGCTTCCGAATCCCCTATTCTATCGCCTTTGGACTCAGCTTCAGAATCTTCCTTATTCTTTAAATTTGCATATTCACATTTTTCACTAGCAATTTCTTCTTGCTCCAACTCTTCCTTATTAAAGTCCATTTCTAATATATATTCATCACTTGAGACTTTGTCTCCCTTTATATTTGCTTCTTTAAATTCAACTCCATTCTTACCATCAGTAGAAAGAGCATCCCTATCCTGCTCACGCATTACGCGAATTCTAGCCTCTAAATAAAATCTTTCCATTATATAGGTTTCACACTCCTCAAATTCCTTATCTATCTCATCATCGCTAATAGCCTCTTGGGCCAATAAAATTCCCTGGCATTGTTCATTCAATGCCACCAGCTCCAAATGGAGAGATTCCAACCTATCATACCTTGCATATATGCCACTCCTATCAATGGAAGGATCCTTTAACTCTGCATTTAAACTATTGACTTGCTCAGCAAATCTACCTCTGGCAGCCTCTCTTATTTTGCTCAACTCCTCCATTTCACCTTGTAGTTATCCTTTCACCTTGTAGGTATCCTTTCACCTTGTAAGTATCCTTTCACCTTGTAGTTATCCTTTCACCTTGTAGGTATCCTTTCACCTTGTAAGTATCCTTTCACCTTGTAGTTATCCTTTCACCTTGTAGGTATCCTTTCACCTTGTAGGTAGCCTTTCACCTTGTAGGTATCCTTTCACCTTGTAGGTATCCTTTCACCTTGTAGGTAGCCTTTCACCTTGTAGGTAGCCTTTCACCTTGTAGGTATCCTTTCACTTTGTAGATATCCTTTCACCTTGTAGATATCCTTTCACCTTGTAGGTATCCTTTCACCTTGTAGGTAGCCTTTCACCTTGTAGGTAGCCTTTCACCTTGTAGGTATCCTTTCACTTTGTAGATATCCTTTCACCTTGTAGATATCCTTTCACCTTGTAGGTAGCCTTTAGCCTTGTCCCCCTAGATTTATCTTAGCTTCCTTGAGTTCTTTAGATTTTCCTTTAACCTCTTAGAATTCTTTAACCTTATCTTGAGCTTCTTCAACTTCTTTATCCTTACTTGAGCTTCCTCAACTTCTTTATCCTTACTTGAGCTTCACTTTTCCCTTGAGCTCCCCTAAACCTTTAACAAAGGGCTTTTGAGCTCCTTTAAACCTTTAACAAAGGGCTTTTTTTCTTTTCTCCTCAACTTGACCAGCCCATGCAGCCCACCCGGGGACGCCACAAAATGTTAAGGTATAAGAGGTCAAATTAAAGAAACCTCCTTTAACATATAAAAACTTTTACCCAAAGTCTTGATATTGTTTGGGCTGCCTCGGGTGATCAAGCAAGAAAGAAAATAAGGAAGACAAAACCAGCGGCTACACCTGTAAAGCTCTTCTGCTCTACTAAAAAACTCTTTATTTAAACAACACGGCTAAGTTATATACATTCAAAAAGAAATTTACATAATATTTTATACATTCAATAGAAATCTACATTCCTAGTCATACATTCAAAAATATATTTACATACTATATGTCATGACTTTTAACACCCTCCATACAGTCCAGACATTTCTCCATGAGACTATTTTTCAAGTGTTTGGACCGTTCGTGGAAAGGATAGGTTTTTCGATCGGACACAGGGGTGGACCTGCGGTGATAAGAAGGCTATGCTCCAAGTTGGAGACATTGACGAGCAGGGGATCAGTGGCAGAGATATCCAGAATTTATAATAGTATTTATTTCATAAATATTTATGGCCTTCTGTGTTTTTTTATATATATATATATATGTAATAAGTTGAGAGGTCTGGTAGCCTCTTGTAGAATCCTGTCGACTCTAGATGTGATAAAGAGTTGCTGTCGACTTATCTGTGATGAGATCCTGTCGACTCTCGCTATAAGCTGTGGTAACCGGTGGTCAAACCTGTAGTAGCCGAGAGGGACAGTCAGGGCGTGGAGAGTTTTCCAGTACCTCTCTGCACTTTGGAAGACCTTTAACAGTTTTCACAGAGTACAGGCAGTCGTGGTCGAGGCAGAGTGGAAAGCACACACATAAAACGAAGAGACACAGCTGTAGTAGGAAAGTTCCATGAACAGATAGGAGTTGAGCTAAGCAAGATGGAGATTTAGAGTATTTCTTACTGTTTTACATGGTGATGAGGTGGTCCTGGCTACGACCGACGGTGAAAGGGGTGACTGCTGACTAACTGCGGACTAACTAACTATTGTCGGCTAAAACCGAGGTGTTTATATACCATTCCCGAGGAGGGGGGGAAGACATCTGCGAATTTGAACTTTGAACGTCTGGGGCATTCTGCACCCTTTGGACCAGATGGCAACGGGCTGCCGAATTCCTTTTCAGGGTTGTTGGATTTCTCTCTCGATTTTAGACGTTTTTGAACTACTCAATCTTGCTTTAACTTAGCTCTTAATCTATTACATAGTTTTATTTATTTGTCTTTAGTTTGTACAAAGTACATTACATATGGTGATGCAATGACACAGATTAATCATGCACATAATTATTTATAGATGTGTTTCTATATACAACATGACAATCTTGTTATAAGTAATTATACAATATAGGGTTGTTGGTTTAAATTACCATATATATATTTCAACTTTTTTTTTCTATTGCGACTATTTCGCTATATAAATGGGATTATTAAAAAAGAGCCTCGAACAGTATGTCAAGAAATATGAAAGTGTTTGTTTTAAAAAATTGAAAATGGAATATAATGTATGTGTTCACAGCTCGAAGGGATATGTCATTTCTCAAAATGTCGATTCTTAATGGGTTTTTTTCATTGTTCCCAATGATTTTTCTGTGTTTCAACTAGGTATTCTATTCACTGAACACAAAATTCATCTGGCATTTTTATGCTAATTTTTCGTTAAAAAAATCAATATATTCTGCCTTAAATTTTGAATAAGTTTAAGCCTACTTCTCTAACTCGCAGCATCTCTTACGTCCCACACAAACTCCCTTTTCCATCATCAAAAGTATTCGAGCCAACACAATAGCAGAGCGGTTGGTAAGATTGATGAGTTATAGGATTTTTAATATATATTTATAGTAAAGTCTATAAACATTAGATATAGGATGTTTAAAGTACAAATGCTATTGAAAACACCGTGCCAAAAACAAGTATAATAGCTTAAAGCATTATAATTTCTGATGGTGGAAATTTCATTATTGAATCGCGAAGTATTTTGTTTTATTTTTAGCGCCTTTCTACTCCTAAATCACAGAATAAGTAACTATATAGCGCCGTAACAATAAGATAGGTTAAACTTTAGTTTTGAATTCTATGAAACTGGACTTGCAACAAAAGCAAAGGTGTTCCCTATTGAATACATTGGATTTCAACATCTACGTGAAGGGAATATTGAAAGATACTGAAACTGTTAGTTCACGGTTTTGTCATCTACTATTGTTTCCAAAATAGGGGTGTGATTAGGCAATTTAGACGTTCAATAGATTTGTCAGAGAACAGGAACTGTTCCTTATTGAATAAGTTCCAGGTTATCAGCTCTCAATGTGAGTGGAATACATTTATACTGTTCGCCACGGTGTCCACTTTATTTGCCAAAGATGGTGTGTGACTCGCCATTTATACGTTGAAACATCCTGCCATACAAGGAACTGCTCCCTCTTGTATAGGTTATCAGCGCTATGGGTACGTATAAACCGCTAGTAACGGATATCCTCCGTTGTCCTCAACAAGTTGCATAAGCGGAGCATGCATGACTCTAGCCAATTAGGAGGTTGACAGGACCCGCCACAAAAGGAGCTGTGGACATCAGGATAAATTTTGGAGCAATTAACGAGGAATTCCACACAGATAGGGAGGGAGGGCTTCAAGGTCCTGCGGTGGTACACAACCACTGGCGGGGTGCCAGTGCTATTGTGTAGTCGTCATTTCATATCTGGAGATGGCTAGTACACACCCAGCAGCTGTGTTGTGTTTTACGAATGGCCTCCAAACTACCACTGGTTCTCTTGTAGTGTTCATCAAATAACTTGTGTACTGTAACTGTACTCTAGTTGATACTTCTATATAAGATATAAATTCAATACTTTATTATTGTGAACTGCTATCATACTATTCGCGGTTTTTATTAGAGAGCAATAAATATTGTGTAAATCAGATCTTTCTAGAGAAGCCTCGTAACTTTCTTAACTAAGAAGTGAAAACGATGATACTAAAATACTTTTATTCTATAAAATTGACCCCAACGCACGATGGATTTCTTTCGTTTCTGTCGTCTTCCTTCAATGTCAGGACAACCGATTGACAACAATGGGTCAACTCGCCTGCAGCGATGTTTCTTTCTTTTTCCTTCGATGTCAGGACAACCGATTGACAACAATGGGTCAAATCACCTCTAGCGATGTTTCTTTCTTTCTCCTTCGATGTCTATGCAACCGATTGACAACAATGGGTCAAATCACCTCTAGCGATGTTTCTTTCTTTTTCCTTCGATGTCAGGACAACCGATTGACAACAATGGGTCAAATCACCTCTAGCGATGTTTCTTTCTTTTTCCTTCGATGTCAGGACAACCGATTGACAACAATGGGTCAAATCACCTCTAGAGATGTTTCTTTCTTTTTCCTCCAATGTCTATGCAGCCGATTGACAACAATGGGTCAACTCGCCTGCAGCGGGATGTTACCTATCCTCAAACGTGGATAAATTGCTAGCGGGAAAGAAAATTTTGGCTTAAATGAGGAAATCATCGACAGAGACCTTGATAATTCCCCCCCCCCCTTTTTTTTTTTTTTTGGAAGGGATGAAAAATAGTAGAAAATTTAGGAGAAGTGTATATCCTTAAAAGAGTACATGACATATCGGAAAATAGATCATTTGATTGTGTAAAAAAAAAAAACGGAGACTTTATTAAATCGCCCTTGTTTTGCGGATAATTTGAGTATTTATTGTTGGATCCATTTGGATTATCTATCAGTCACTTTAATTAAATATTAAACAAATATATTCACACGCCATATTATTTGTTTAAATGTCAGCGAGCTGTAAAGCCCGGTGTTCAGCCTCGGGCGGGGAACGTCGTGCTCGGCGTGTGGAGGTTGTGCAAGAATCCTTGGCGCCCACATATTCTCGTGCAGCCTTGCCACAGCTGGTTCCAGCCCTGCCTGCTCCAGTAGCCACACTACTGGGATCTTACATGTACCAAGGTCGTCACTGGAATGTTAGAGATGGTCTTCACAGCTTCTTTGGATAGAAGAAATTTGAACTATTTTTGACGCGTATGATTCTTTTTTAAATTAATCAATTTTCTACTGCCCTTACTGAAACGATAAAATAATGGGATGGCCTGACTCATCAGTGGTGAACCCTTCTAGCGGTTTCGCTCGTTTAATCTACCATACCGCTGTAATATTGCATTTTTCACCACTGATGGGCTTTCCCATTATTTTTATCACATATCAGTAAGGGCAGTAGAAAATTAATTTATTTAAAAAAATAATCACATGCCTCAAAAATAGTTCAAATTTCTTTTAACAGATGGCGCGCCAATACATCGTATCAATAATGTGTTTTAAAAATACTCTTACTCGCGATTTGCTGAAGAGCACAATGTTCGAAGCATATTACATATTTATCATTAAAAATAAAAAAAGGCATCTCCTGACCACGAGCACATGTGCTTTTAGATGGCAGAGCGCCATCTAGTGGAGCAAAAATAAACTAAACGTTTATTTAGCTTGCTCCGTGATATTTGGCCAACCCAATTTCTTGATTTATTAAGAAAAGCCATCCACGAAGTATCTTTATATTATGATGCATTAGCGCGCCATCTGTTATAAAGTATATTTATCATTATGTGTATTTCTACTATCCTCAAAGCTTAGTTCATTTAAAATACCATTTCCAAGAGTCTAGTTTCAATATCAGTATAAAAGGAAAACCTAAAAATATAATATTACAGCGGTATGGTAGATTAAACTGGCAAACCGCTAAAAGGATTCACCACTTATAAACTGTTGGCCCTCGTCAGCGTGGTACAAGCTGTACCTCAACGACCAAAAAAGCTGGTCTTTGGGGCATCCTGAAAAACCTTGAAACAGGTATTTAGGCCGTTAAGGCGTGAGAACGCCAAACAATGTGAAAAAGAGAACAAAAGTGAATTTGTATTTGGATCAGGTGAATAAATTAAGAAAAAAAAAGCTATATCCTGATCGTGCAACTAAAAATATCACCTAATCTTTGGCCAATTTTGTAAAAATTGAAAATCAACGATTAGTGGATATTTATTCCGACAGATGACGCAAGCCATCAGCAACTTTTAGTTGCACGATCAGGGGATACCTTTTTCCTTAATTTATTCACCTGGTCCAAGTACAATTTCACTTTTATACTATTTTCCACAAGATCACATATTGTTTTCACCTGACGAAAAGAAGGCGGTGGACGAGTGGGTAACACCCTCGTTTCCCGACAGCCATGAACCGAGATCGCATCTCGCGTTAACATTTTTTTTTTTTTTAATATATGAATAACCTTCACACATATCATTCATTGTTGCAAATATCATAAAGTAGGTTGATCTTTTTGAGCGGTACCTAATAAAGTGGTTTTGGAACAAGAAGAAGAAGAGCACCGGACGATGCCACAACCAAATTTGATGAAGAAATAAAGCTTCAAGAAGCTTGCGTACTTTGACGAACACATCAACTTGTGTTAGGGTACTGAACAAAAGACAGTTTGAGAAAGAAGCTCAAGTACAGAAATGTAAATATGTTGACAAACCATCACCAGGATGAACGTATAGGGTTGCACCACTTGCTGCCTTACAACACAGAGGGTGATGGCTTCTTCCTGGAATCATAGCTAGTTACGAAGCAATAGTTCCATCCAGTATACAATGAAAGCATCTCACATCGAGTTTTAAAATATTCAGGTTATGTAACTTTTTACTATAAAGTATCTTTATATTATGATGCATTAGCGCGCCATCTGTTATGAAAATTCGAAACTATTATAGACGCGTATGATTCTTTTAAAAATAAAACAATTTCTACTGCCCTTACTGCAATGTAAAAATTAATGGGAGGGACTGGCTGATCAGTGGTGAACCCTCCCAGCGGTTTCGCCATGAGCCAGGCCCTCCCATTATTTTTCCCATTGCAGTAAAGGCAGTAGAAATTGTTTTATTTTTAAAAGAATCATTCGCTTCTATAATAATTTCGAATTTTCATAAAGTATCTATGTTGCGGGGGGTTTAAAAATCATGTGGTTACAATCAATGCACATTGCTACACTGATAATCGGCATAAAACAATAAAGAATGATAATGACGGAATGCTTTCATCAGGGTTGGTTAGTCTTGATGACGATACGCGTCCCCATCTTAGAATTTCTTGTACATCCACTTTACACTCCGATATTTGACACCATGTGATTTTCATTTTAGATCCTTCAAAAAAGCTCTTTAGACGATGAAGTAAAAGCTTCAGTCCTGAAATGGTCCAAAGACCAACCGATGTGACTTTTCCACTAACGGTATTGCAGACAATCCAGTCATGGGGACACTTATTACAATAAGAGTGAAAACATCCTCAAACATGAAAGTCATACTTTAAATATTGACTTTTCTTTGTAAATATTACATTTTATTCAATTAAACAAATGTTGCAGGTTTCTGGAGAAGAAAACCATCTCCAGAAACCTGTAGCATTTATTTAATTAATATCCAGGAGATTTAAATCTATTGAAATAAATAGTGTCGTGTTGAAAAATAGACGCGAGGAGAGGTAAACACAAACAAACAACGGCCTACCTTACAATTGTAGCTATGCGCAATCATATAGCAATAGCACAATTCAAAACTATGTAAAAAAAATACAATCTAAAACTAAAAATGATGTAAATAAATTAATCACGCTACAATATTACATTTTGTAAACTATTTGTCGCTTGTATTAGTAAATGATATAGAACGGGGGTAAAATATAACCACACACACGCCGTATTTCTATATATCCCACTGACGTTTACGCGGCTTCTGCCTCTGACATGGCCATGTGGGTGATGCAGGGAACGGGAAAAGTGACTTCACTCGGTCCAAGTCTCCTGCCTTCACTTTCGGAGGAAAGTAAGTTCAACGCGTTTCAAATTTAACGTCAAAATACTTCTTGAAAATACTACGTTAAGTACTATGTATTTTATCTTAGCACCGTGGTTTAACAGCTCTACTCACAACATGGGAAGGTACTCCACTGATGAGCCAGAACATCCCAATATTGATACGGTGACAGAAAATGAATCAAAAACAAATACAAAAATTATAAAAACACATTTTTATTCCTTATTGCAATACTTTGGGAGAGAGAGTGTAGAAGAGAAATGTTGGTCATGAGATGATTGAATGTCTTGGTTTTTGATCAATTTGGTCATCCGTATTTTATTTTTTAATCTTATTCATAATTGATATTTTTAAGTTTAGCCATGCCCAGCTTATGTTGGAGGAAGAATTTATGAGGGAATCGTGTTATAAAGGTAAGAATATAGAGAAGGCTATAGGTTGGATTATATGATCACTTCAAGATGTAGCCGCACATCAACTTTTTAAAAGTTTGTCTGACATTCCTGCGAGCCACTGTCGCCCCGTTCAAGGGGGAAAGCTTTCAAGCGAAATTTGCCTGACAACCTTTCCACCTTTAAAAAGGAGACAGTGGGTCACCGAAGTGTCAGACAATAAACTTGTTGATGGTTGATGAGACTCCATCTTGAATTGAAAATTAAGAAAAGTTCCTAATCGTGCAACTGAACGTTGCTAATGACTTGCGCCATCTATCTGAATAAATATAAATTAAACGTTGATTTATTTTTACATTATAGTATTAACTTTAAAACATTCTGTACCTACCATGAATATTATAGCCGCCGGTGTGTAGATTTAATATATTGGGATAAGATCACACACACACCGATGTCATCCTCAGTTGTAGAAGCATGTGGGCCGCGATGTCGTACAGCTGAGTTCTACAGCCAGCTGCACATCAGCTACTGGTGGTGGCAGGGCAGCTATTATTGAGGAACTGACGTTTAAAAAAGAAACCTAGGCCTAACTTGAACACGAGACTCGAGTATCCTGCTGACATGTGGTCGTAGATAACATGGAGCCGGCAGGTATTGTACGGCCATCAACTAAGGTATTTATATCTCGAATGTTAGTGCACCTTGCTGACAGACCGGGTTGCAGGTACGAGGAGCGCAAGGAGCCCGCCAGCCCGGGACCCGGCAAGTACAACGTGGCCGGACTCTCGCGGACAGGCAAGGACACCTCTCCCGCGCCGACCCTCTCAGGCCGCAACCGCGAGCCCGAGCCCTTCAACACGCCAGCCCCGGGCCACTACCGGCCTGAGCGCAGCGACAAGGTCCTCAACACCCCGCCCAGCTACACCATCGCCGGCCGGCCGCGGGAGACCGAGCAATTCCGCACCCCCGCCCCGGGGCAGTACCGGCCTGAACGCAGCGATAAGGTACTGTGCACCGCTCCCAGCTACACCTTCGGCAACCGGCCCAAAGATTCCGAGTCATTCATGACACCTGCCCCAGGCACGTACAGCCCTGAAAAAAGCGATAAGGTCCTCAACACAACCCCTAGCTACAGCCTATCAGGCAGGCATAAGCCTCCCGAGCCCTTCAACACGCCAGCGCCAGGCCACTACTGCCCGGAGCGGAGCGACAAGGTGCTCAACACCACGCCCAGCTACACGATCAGCGGCAGGCCCAAGGAACCCGAGCCGTTCAAGACCCCCGCGCCAGGACAGTACTGCCCCGAGAAGAGTGACAAGGTACTCAACCAGACCCCGAGCTACAGTATCTCGGGCCGCCACAAGGAATCCGAGTCCTTCAAGACGCCGGCACCAGGCCAATATTGCCCCGAACGAAGCGACAAAGTCCTCAACACTACTCCCAGCTACTCCTTCGGGCTGAAGGGCCGGGAGGTCAAGCCGGACGAGACGCCGGGCCCCGGAGCCCATTCTCCTGAGAAGGTAGGACACGCCACCTAGTAGTAGATGTAAGGAACCCAACCGCAAAGTTGGGGATGTTTGCAGCACTTCTGGGCCATCCTTAATGGCGTGCCCAGGTACACGTTCGGCATCAAACACAGCCCCTATACTATCTTTGTGAAAGACATGTATGACACGTATGGTAGGTGGACCAGCTTGTGTGAACTCTGTCTCTTCCTGTAGAACTCTTTAGTCCTCTGAGAGCTGCTTCTGCTTGCTGCACGTTGGTTGGTGGTGGGGACGGGATGGACTTTGGTCGGGACACATCTATGGAGCTAGAAAGGAAGAAAAACTGATAAAATTTTCACACACATTGCCCACTCGGTATTTTCAAGAATAGTAATCTTTTCCACAGAGTTAGGTGATATGGTACTGTGATATTTCCATCTTATTTTCAATTATTGTCCGATTGTTTGATTCTCTCTCTCTCGGCAATATGACCGGCTATAAAAATAGTGTCACCTGTTTGTAGATTCTCAGTGTCGTTTTAATTTTAAGTATAACTTTTAATCCTTTTCTATATAATATAAAAAACATGGGTTGTACTGAATAAACTATGTTAAATGGATAGATAGCGACAAAGATGGGCAGCAGACTGGTGACTCAGCTGACGGGACAAAATCGCAGGGAGGAGTCGTCCCCAGTCAATCTTTCCACCACTGGATAGTGTTATAGCTAACAAGGTATCATCATGTTCACCTTTTGATAAGTTCCCGGGAAATCCCTTCATTGTTATCTTCAGCTACAAACACCAAATCGCTGTAAACTTAAGTTTTGAGACGTGATTTAATCCATCAATATTTTTCGATAGAATCCAACGCGAGGTAAATCGTTGTATTTCTCAGTCTTTTGTTTGTATAATGCAACCTTATACTTAAAAAAAAGTTTTTACTTTCAGCTGATCTCATTCCCAATGTAATTTACTTAGTAAAGTGTTTGAAAGAGAGAGGAAGAGTTTGTTTCATAAACTATATAGTTGTGTTTGCAGATATGTGCAAATATTTCCCCGCGCAATACTTTCATTAAAAGTTGAGTATTTGAGAATGTCAAATGTGAGGTTCGACAGGGAAAGTGAAACGTCATCTGTTTGAAGTTCTGTTCAAATATTTGTCCGAGATGACCGTGCAGCAACCAGGTGTCCTCGTAGCCGTGTTCCAGCAGATGTCTACCTCTACACAATCTTCTATTAGCACAACCGAGAAGGTCACAAATATGGAGTGATCTTGATTCATCAAGGAAAAATTGTGTCGACAGATTCGCGGGTGTAAAATCCATAGAGTTAAAAACAATTGTATTGGTTTCTAGAGTCTGAGATATTCGCATGTAAAATGTATTTGAGGAACCTAAGGATATATTTGCGCCACGACAAATTCTTACTTGTCAAAAGTAAAGTTGGATTGATTCAGTCAAGAGAGTCTCTCTCCAGGTTAATTGCTAGCTAGCACAGTTATTGAAAAGGGTTGATAGAGAGGTTCCATTGGCATTTTATAAATTGATTTTTTTCTGTTTTCCTCAAACAAAGTAATATTTATCACCAACCTCTTTGCTCTGCATATACTTCCCCAGCGCTTATGTTCTCTCCCTATCATCTATGTCGTTTAATATGTATTTATTTATTTTAAAAACATGTATGCGTCTAGATTTCATAAACCTTCTATAGCCTATATGTTTTGTAGGATAGTAGTCATGAAGGTATGCCGCCAAGGAGATCGGGCTACAAATAATCTATCTTTGTATTCAAAGTAGGCGGTCACGGCCTGGGGCAGTTCCGCAAATTATTAGAGTCCATATATTACTTGATTCAATTTCTTTAAATTATAAGCTAATAAGAAGAACCAAAGATATCCAGAGGATCCATCTAGCTAATACATATTATGTAAACAATCTGTATTTGCGTGCCATGTGTGAAACCTGACTGAGCCGGACAGCTGTTCCTGTATCCCCAGTACAAGAGGCCGACATCCTGTGAACACAACGTGAAAGTATTTCAACTCTTCAACAGAGTGCTAGAAAAACGCGATCTGACGGCGCGGCTTTACTTTCCAGTATCAAAAATGCAGAGACACTTTACGTAATCAGAGAAGGAAAGAAAGACTTATTTTAAAGCACTTACGCCTTTTGGTTCAATAAAGGAAATTCTCAAGACTATTTATAGACGCAGGAAGCTTTGATTTCCGAGATCCTGGATGGTTGGTACATCCGTTATGGCTTCTTACCTGGGAGGTGAGAAACCTATCGTACTCCCATCACTAGAATACTGGAGCCGTTTAGAATGCTCCACACAGCGCCATAGGTTTAACAAAGACTATTTCAAGATTCCTATAGCTTGGTATGGTAAATGCTTGAAAGCTCCTTCATCTTCTCTGGGAGTATCAATGTGGTGACTAATTCCATCCACCCACGCATGCACGCTGAACTTCTTCTGTGCTCTGTGCATGACTTTCTTCTGCCCACGATCCCTGTATATACCTCTGACATCTTGGGTCCGTGTTGACAGGCTCTTCTTGAAAAAGGACCCGCCTATACGTTCGGCATCCGCCATTCCCCCTACGCTGGCCACACCAAGGAGAAGTCGAAATAATTCCTCTTCTATATATACTTTAGCTCTTTAAAAAACTCTATTACATTGCTGCTTTCATTTTTAAATTCAATTTAGGATTTCGTATCATGTTGTGAGGGCCATTATATTGTGCCATAATCATTTGGTTTTACACTGGGATTTATTCTTTTTATATGTGTTGTTACGTTTTCTATATATCTTGTCACATGGATAAATACTAATCTGATTGGAGAAGAGCTTCTAGTGTCTGTAAGTTGATATTATGGAGGGAAATATGCAAATTGAAACTTGTTTACATATTTACCTATGCAAATTATATATATATATTCTTTCTATTTAGTCTATCATTTTTTTTCCTAATAAATTATATCTAATAATACTACTAATATTGAACATGTAAATATAGAAGTGTAGTCACAATTTTACCCAAACTCTGCCCAGATATAAACAAAGGATTCCCCCAAAGATTTTTTAAAGCCTACCTGCCTTCCAAAAGAATGTTTTTATATATTTCCTAATATATTTACCAATGTTAAGTAGGTTTCACTGCCATTTTAGGATTTCATATTTTTGTTGTTTGAGTTGAATGTATAGGAAAATATAGAAAGTGTGCTGTGTACAACCAACGTTGAGAGAGTAGACATGTCACATTCTATATGGCATACATCTCTGGCAGTGAATAAACTAACCTTTGGTGTAAATATTGTATTTTGGATTAATTTGTGTTACAATGTTGGCATTAGACTATTGCTATATATCTAAACATTGTCTTAAGCCTAATTTCGAGAGGTTCTCTCACAAAAGAACAGAGCAGCTAGATGGCTAATATTCCTTTTTATTACATTTTCTACAAAACCTATTATTTAGCAAAGGCTTGTTAACCCCTTTGTCATGCTTAAAGACTTTTTTTTTCTCCTTTATATAAAATATGTAAAGCTGCTAACTTCCTTTACTACTATGTTAATGTTTGTCTGTGAATGTGCAGAATAAATACATTTTATTTTTGACTGGTGACTTTCACTAAAAACCAAGTCTCTATTGCACTGCAATATTATGTCTTTTAGAATTATTGCCACTGCTCAAAATATATTAACCCATAAATTTATACTTTTAATAATACCAAAATAGGCACCTTTCCCATTAATTCCCATGGTTTCAGGCTATAGCACTCATCAGTTCAGGGGTGATTTCAATTTCCTATCATCCTACAAGAGTTATGAAATCTATAAAGCACAATTTGTAGATTATAGATTATTCTTAGATTATACTATAGATTAGACCTTATTTTCTTGAGTTATGAAATCGATCTAATTTTCCAAAAAGGTGTTTAAGCTGGTGAATACATTATAAGCTAGAATACAATATTGTGACGAAGAAATATTTTATTATTTAATTTAATATTATTCAATGAAAATATATTCAACAGATTATAAAAATATATATTAATCTGTATTTGTGAAATCATCTTTAAAATATTTCTTTGCTTGCTTGCTTAAGATCTCTAGCTGTAAATAGTTTTGCTGACCTGTTAATAATGGTCGACTCGTCGCTGTGACGTCATCAATAAATACTTTTACATCTTAGGATATTTCAAGGCTTGATTTCTACGTTACAACTGGTGGAGAAGCTGGACCGATACCCATTAAGAAATAAAAGAAAAATTGATTCTGTTGAACCAGAAGAAACTTCTATGAATGTAAAGAAGGAAGGTACCCAGGTAAGCAACTACGTTGTTCAACATCTGCCAAGGAACCCTTCCATTTTCTCCGGGGAGGATGGTGAAGATCTCCAAAAATGGTTAAAAGGGTATGCACGTGTGGCAAAGTACAACCATTGGGACGAAACCCTTTGTCTTACTAAAGTTTATTTTTATCTGTCTGGAACTGCTCTCAAATGGTTTGAGAACAACGAAGAAAGCATACAGACTTGGAAGGAATTCACATCTCAATTAGAGAATGTGTTCGGAAAAAAAGAAAATTCAAAATTGCAAGAGGAGAAGAAACTTAAAACACGGGCACAATTAAAAGGTGAAAGTACCGAATGTTACATCCAGGATGTCCTGTGCTTGTGCAAAGAGGTTGATCCTCAAATGAGCGAGGAAGATAAAATCTCCCACCTCATGAAGGGGATAGCTGAGGAGCTTTATCAAGCACTCCTACCGAGGGATGTACAGAGCACCGAGCAATTCATTACAGAATGTCGCCGTGTCGAAGCGCTCCGTTGTAGGCGAGTTACCCCAACCAGGTACGAGCGCCTACCAAATGTAGCCTCTCTCTGTGACCAGGATGACGGAGAAGATCTGTCATCTATGATTAAGCAAATTGTTTGTGAGGAGGTACAGCGGGCATTAGGCTCTCCTCGGGAGGAACCAAAAAAATGCTACAATCGAAGAAATTGTAAAGGAGGAGATTGGAAGAACCCTGGCGCCAATCTCAATGCCTAGGAGAAGTCCCCCTCAGAAGGAAAAACCCCGACAGTTTTTAAATACTAGATATGAGGCTGAAACGATAAGACCGCACCCTGAACCTCGATACCCAAAACAAGGAGGAAGACGCGACACTAATGATTGGCGTACAACTGAGGGAAGGCCAATCTGTTTCTACTGCGGACGCCCAGGTCACGTCGTCCGCTATTGTCGTGACAGGAAGAGACACAATGAGGAAAGGAGAAATGAATATTTCCAAAGAAAGCAAGACGCAATGGTATCCTACAACTCTCGAGCTGAATCTCAGGACCACAATGACGAATCATCGAGGAAAACTTTCACTCGCTACCGAAGCCCTACTTCATATCGCGGTCGAAACAGACAACATTTCTCACCTGCTAGAAGATCTAGCTGGACGCCCCGCAATTAAAACTAGATGATAGACCACATTGGAGGTGAGGCTGCAAAGTTATAAAATCCCCCCTTGCCGACCACAGTAGAAATGAGAAAAAGCTACCTTGACGTAAACATAGACCTACCAAGTCCTCATGAAGAAGATATCTCGACTGAAAGAAGACATCCACCGCAGTCACCTGAAAATATCCCTGGCCATAGTACTAGTTCTTAAGACTAACGACGTAAGTCTTCTGCTGAGCATCGGGTCGATGCTCTCTATAGGAGGAGGCTATGTGACGAAGAAATATTTTATTATTTAATTTAATATTATTCAATGAAAATATATTCAACAGATTATAAAAATATATTTAATCTGTATTTGTGAAATCATCTTTAAAATATTTCTTTGCTTGCTTGCTTAAGATTCTCTAGCTGTAAATAGTTTTGCTGACCTGTTAATAATGGTCGACTCGTCGCTGTGACGTCATCAATAAATACTTTTACATCTTAGGATATTTCAAGGCTTGATTTCTACGTTACAATATAAAGTTGCGGGAA
Source organism: Cordylochernes scorpioides (assembly GCA_030710605.1). Taxonomy (NCBI): domain Eukaryota; kingdom Metazoa; phylum Arthropoda; class Arachnida; order Pseudoscorpiones; family Chernetidae; genus Cordylochernes; species Cordylochernes scorpioides. The sequence goes on from CP092867.1 coordinate 45,854,909, forward strand.
GAAGGTACTCATGTACCAAAAGAGGAACCTCTCTCGTTTGGAATACATCAAAACAATAAAATGATCTAAACTTGGGCAGGAACATAATTGGTTATCTCCAAAAACTCTCAAAAGCTCAAAAATCACCTTCAATGGATACCCTCACACGGTGGCATTGAAACTGCTGATCCGCTAGCGAAAAAAGACACAAAAGAACCCTTTTAACGTAAAAACAAACTTATTTTTAAAGAAATAGAAACAGTAGCCAAAACAAAAATAAACAAGAACTGGAGGATCCCACCTAAGCACAGTTGGTGCAGTGGAGTGGACCCAGGAGGAGCTCTGAACCTCAGAAATAGACAGCACCAAGAAACACTAACAAGATTTAGAAAAGTCATCTCAAGAAATTTAAGATAGAAAATAATAACAAAATCTACCCCACTTGCCCAAAATGTAGCTTGGTACCTGCAGGTACCTTTGGGAGAGGCCGCTGCTTATCATAAAACAGCTTGAGGAGCATGGACTCATGGAATTGGTGGAATCTTTAAACAAATGAGTAAGAAACAGTAACAAACTTGGGCAACCAGGATCTGGGTTTGAAAGGCCTATTGAACACAGCACAGAAGTTAGCAGGGGTGTGATGGACAGACTATAGCGAGAGAGGAGGTTTCCCAAGATCATAGTAGTTTGGTCCGCCTCATTTTCTGCAATTACTGATAACCTTTATTTATATTTTATATTAAATGTGTTATAAAAGGTACAATTCAGATTATAGATTAGAAACACAAGGTAAATAAGACCAAATCCAAATAAATAAATAGTGTGCAACGTTTCAGTAACCACACTATTACTGAAATTTCACATACTATTTATTTATTTGGATGTGGTCTTGTTAACCTTGGGTTTCTATTTTATATTAAATAAATTATTTCAAAAATAACCTGTACTGATAATGAACATTGCCCAAAACCATGGTGTACAGGTTGGCTGTTGTCTGAATTTGCTAAAACTGATGTTGTTGTGGTTCATTTATTTATCATTAACAGCACATTCTATACAGACATAAATAAAAATTCATTATTTGAATGCACTTTTAAAGGGAGAAATCTCTCTTTTGGTACATGAATACCATCTTCCCAAAACTTTATATTATATAACATCATTCAAATATACAGTTAAACCTGTCTATAGCGCCCCCTCTTGGGACTCACCAAAATAGGGTGCTATAGAGATGGGGTGATATAGACAAGTCACTTTTAATGTAAATCGCATCGTACTACATATTTAAAATTGGGCACTATAGAGAGGGAGGCGCTATTTTAGATGGGGGGCTATAGACAGGTTTAACTGTAGTTTAATATAGTTTTAAAAAGTTTGAGAAAATCATATTTATATTTCTATAACACACACATATTTACATATTAGCCAGAACCTGCCCAATAGAGAGCCTAAATACAATGAGGTCATCCATAAAGTAGTTTCTACCAGTTTTGCCACAGGATCTGTTGTTGTCAGTAAGCACAGTGATATTTTAGGCTTAACAATACAAATTATGGAATTAAAAATGATGTGAAAGAAATACAGCTGGTGTGTGTTGTAAAACGATTTAATATATAAAAAACACAATAATTTACAACAATTCTATAAAGGTGTATAATCCAGATGGTATCAAAGCTTATACAACAATCACAATAGCTAACATAGGATGTCATTATACAAACATGGTATATGTATGAACAATGAGGTACAAAAATAGAGAATATAGCACAAGTATATATAAAACTAAATAGATATATCTAAAGAATATATGTGTTACAATTAAGAAAATAGTTGATTAACCACTCTAAGAATTGTTGATTATAATTTTGAAAAGGCTCAATGAATCAAAAAAGAATTTAATTCTCAGAGAAATAAATAAAATTGAAAAAAAAAATTGCTAGAATTTTTCCTCCCTTTTAAAAGAATTAAAAAATATAAGGATAAAAAGAAGAAGAAAAGAATTAAACATGTGTGCGGCAACAAATATCAGCATTGACAAACTGCTGTGGTCTGTGAATGTCGGCAAAATCTTGAAGTTCAATAGGCGGTGTATCAATAGAAGCACAAGACATGCATAGCTTCTGTCATTTGAATGGCAATCAAGTATCAATTATTAATATGATGTATTAGAATGCATAGACATATACCTGGATGCCTGCTAACATGCTTCGAGGACCAATTAAAGGAACTCACTGGCTTAACAATCGCCGAGATGGTACATCGAGCTCAAGACAGAGGTGGCTGGCGTTGCATCATGTTTGGGATGTAATATGTAAAGTGGGCCACAACGTTCGATCGCAAATAAAATGATTCAATATTAGCACAGCCATCTGTTATAGGCAATTTTGACACTATAATTTATGCCTTTATTTAATTTTAAAAGAAACATATATGTTAAGATATCAAAGTGGCCAATCAAGAGATGATAACACTCTGATGAGGATAAGGCAAGGTTATTGGTAGAGAGAAACAGTGGACAGAATGTGGACTTCAACAGTGACTTCTGTGGAACAGAACTATAGATCCTAGTGGTAGAACAAACCACACACTTCCTACAACAACAAGTTAGAACTGACACAACACCACAATGTAACTCCACAATGTAAAGACAGCAATCAACATGAAACTTGTATAGATTAATTCAATGTTATTCTTATCATTCTTGAGCAAAAGATGGTGAGATCAAAAACACTAAAATACTAAAATTTTACAATAAAATTATGATTAAATGGAAAAAATATTTCTATATAGCTTATATTTATTTATAAAAAACACTATCAAAAGTTTTTGAATACCTTCACATAAACAATTTGTACTAACTCTATGGACCTATTGACTCAACTTCCAAAGTACTACAACTACTGTACCAAACCTGTTCTACATGTCTTTTAAACCAATGGTATATACCCATCCAATATAGCATGGTAGAGAAAGAAGACCGATTGTCTAGATTTACTAACAACAGTTGCATTCACCAATCACAGCTAAAATACCACATCAATACAATCACAATTAACTGTTCTTGGTACCCAGCAAGCACTCACAGCTCTTGACTTGACACCATCTATTTTTAACATAAATTTTTTTCTCTTAATACCAAATAAAATAGCTTCCTTATGACCTTTATGTTTCCCATTACAGCGAAGACAGGAGGAAGATCTCTTTCTTTTTATTTGGTAAAAAGTAAAAAATGTGAAAAAAAAGTACAAAAGTAAAATTCTGAAGATAATTTGTTGAATGGAAGTAGATTCAGAGAAAAACACAGCCACATATACCGTTGGGAGTTGAAATAAACTATAGGTTGATGCAGCTGTGTTTTTCTCTAAAAGTAAAATTGTACTGAGAGATGTCAAGTGGATATATTAATAAAAGAGAAGAAAGACATCTCCTAATTATGCAACTAAAAGTTGCTGATGGTTTTGCACCATCTGTTGTAATAAATATCAACTATTCATTGATTTTTAATTATATAATTAATAATCAATGAATAGTTGATATTTACTCAGACAGATGGTGCAAGATATCAGCAACTTTAGTTGCATAATTAGGAGATGTCTTTCTTCTCTTTTATTAAGAAATGTTTCTCTACATAGCTCTTGAATTGTTCTGGAAGAAGAGAAGTCAAGGGTTGAATGGAACAGTTGGAATGGAAGCTAACCAACCATAGAGGATACTGGAGAGGGGGAGATTCCACAAAAGACAATTTCTATAGAGAATCCATGGAATATTATATCACAAAAAAAAAAGAAAAAATAATTTCTTTAAATTAAACATATAAAAGTTCAATAACAAAATTAAAGCTCTACCTACACAAAACAAAAAAAAACTAAACTTTAAACATGTACTTTAAACATTTAAACACACAAGTCATATAACAAAATATAAAAATTGACTACAGCACAACATTTTTTAACACACAAATATATTTTATAATTTAAAGCTTTTTTTAAAAACTTTCAATTTTTCTAATCAAAACTAGAATATTGTATGATGCACTAGCGCGCTATCTGTTATCAAAATTCGAAACTATTTTAAACGCGTAATTGTTTAATTTTTCAAATAGAATATGTATGTTATCAGATTATAATAATATAAAACCCACCAATATATACACACTGGTAAATAAAACACAAACCTATATATATATAAAATATATAATTATGTCTAAATAGAGATGAAACAAACACTTTGGTTAAATAGAATTAAAGCTCTCTCTACAATAAAGTATTAAAGTGATCAAATGGAAGTTAGCAGGTGTTGTATGTCATCAGGAGAGATCTCCCAGTAACTGGAGGTGGGATCCACTTAGAGCAGGGGTCGCCAATCTTTTGAGTCGGAACAGTCAAAAATTACAATTTACAAAATTTCAGTTTTTAAAGAGACACAAAATGTTTTTATTGTCAACAACAGGACCTTTGGGAGAGGCTGCTGCTTATCATAAAACAGCTCGAGGAGCATGAACTCATGGAATTCGTGTAATCTTTACACAAGGGGATAATAAAAACAATAACAACACAATAAATAGAATTAAAAATAAATAAGGCATCTCCTGACCACGAGCACATGTGCTTTTTAGATGGCAGAGCGCCATCTAGTGGAGAAAAAATAAACTAAACGTTTATTTAGCTTGTTCCGTGATATTTGGCCAACCTAATTTCTTGATAAATCAAGAAAAGCCATCCACGAACGCGTTTCGCGCTGTTGGCGCTCGTCAGCGTGTATATTCTTGCATAAATAAGTATTTGCTTATGGAACTAAAGAGCCGCAGCTTCATATCGAAAGAGCCACATGTGGCTCGCAAGCCACATTTTGCCGACCCCTGATCTAGAGGAATGAAAGGAAAGGTAGAGACACAACAGGAGGATTGGTTTGATAACCTAACAGGATGAAGGAACTGGAATTAGAAGATTGGGGAAGAGAGATTTGTTCTCAAACAAAACAGGGACGTTCCATGAAGAGACCAACCTCTGTATTGGAGGATGATAAGGCACAGTTTGGATTATAGATTAGAAACACAAGGTAATAAGACCAAATTCAAAATATATAAATAGTGTGTGACGTTTCGATTAACAGCGTTGTTACCTTCAGACAAAAGTGCTGAATGATTTGTATACATTCAGTACTTTTGTCTGAAGATGGTAACAACGCTGTTATTGAAATGTCACACACTATTTATTTGGATTTGGTCTTATTACCTTGTCTCCATATTGGAGATAACACTATGTGATGATGATGATAAAAGTATTTCTGTGACTGATAACAATTCAAATTGATCACAAAATTATTATTATTTACAAAAATTAATTATTTGAAAAAAAATACACTAAACAAACAAAAACTAAGAAATCTGGATGGGTTAAAACAGTATCCTAACTGTGGCAATCAATTTCTGACCGAGGAATACATTACTCAGTAAGCTCTGTTCCCACCTAGTTGTGATCAATTCTCAGAGAGATACTATGGAGGAAATGGGCAAAAAAAAATCAGAAATACCATAAATCCAATACTATCTTATACATTTCTAAGGCATCAATTGTGATCAGCAACTGCTTGTTCTTCTATTAAACCTGCCTGTTCAACACCTCTCTCAAAAAAAAGTTGTTGCAATTTTCAAACATAATGTAATCCCACTCTCCACATAGTTTCTTTAATCATTTAGTTAAAGTCCACAAGTACTTTGAGATCCAATTTACTCTTCTACGGGAGTTGTCCTCTTAGCAAGCTACACATATATATCTACACATTTAAATGGATTGTGTGAATGGCTCATTTTTGAAAGGGCAAGAATAAACCTAAACAGATAAGTTTGAGTTTGGTCCCATTCAAGGGTCTAACAGAATGTATTTAAAATGGGTAGATATAGAGTCAACTAAGAGGAAACACCTGTAGAAGAAGAGGAAAAGAATCTCTCTTGAAGACTTTATATGAATTATTAAAGAAACCAATATTACAGCGAATGTGATACATCATTATTTATATAGATTTTCCGTAATTTCCCTAGCGATGAATTTTCTATATCTTTCCTAAAAAATAGAGTAAGATCAATCCATAGTAAAACACACACTCAAAAGGCATTTCAAATATTAGAAATAAACATCCGAGAGATAAAACCATATATACAAATATCTATTGTTTTAGCCCAAACCTCGATAGATCAGTTGGCAGAACAACTCTACATTTTGTTCTCAAAGTTTCCAAGCTAACAATCAATAAAATGAACCTCATCTTAATAGTGGGATTGTCCAACTGGAAATACACAAGTCTGGTTGGAGAATATTCATCTAAAACTAGTTAGTAGAAGAGGACAAATAAACATTTAATGGGAAAATTATTAAATCCAGAGTAAAAAAATTAAAACAAGGATGATAAAGTACAATTTAGATTAGAGATTATAAACACAAGATATATTAAGACTAAATCCAAATACATAAATAGTATGTGACGTTTCAGTAACAACATTTTTACCCAAACATCACACACTATTTATTTGGATTTGGTCTTATTACCTTGTGTTTAAAACAAGGATGTTAATGCCAACAGAGTGCTCTTTTTGTTTTCTTCTTTGGAGAGAAATGGCAAGAAGAAACTATATACTTCAAAAAAATATATATAGAAAAGGTTTAAAGAGAAATTTTGCATATCAGAGTAGACAGAATAAATGAGCCTGTAAATAAAGAGTTTAAACAAGTATTTTCACATATATGGACATTTTTTTTAATACAAGATCATGTCAATTTATATCTTTCTATGCCAAGATGTATCTCATGCCTTATAAACTATCTAATTATCTAACTACAAAACATTGGAAATTGGAAAAAAAACATGTCAATGCAGGCTACACTATGTGCCATGGATTATAGAATAAAAGACAAACCCCTTGCATTTATATATGTGTGTATGTGTAAAAAGGGAAAAATATAGAAGATCAAATAGTTTAAATTATTTCTAAGAAAAGTCATATCCTAACCACTCAAATAAGCTTTTAAAGACGCCATCTAGTGGAATAAATATCAATTAAACATTGATTTTTAATTTTATTCCTGACTATAAATATATTTTAAAAAATTATTACAAAAAAAAATTATAGAAAAAAAATTTGATTAAAAAATAAAATATTTTATATAAACTATATATTAAAAATAAAAATCACAGATAAATTAAATAAAGGTTTTTAAAAAAAATTGTCACGATATAAAATGAGAGAGATTTGGTATTTAAAACAAAATTGGTTTCACAGTGCCGTGTTCTCTATACGTCTTTATATCGGGCTATAAAGTAGCGCTAGAGTCGGCCCTGAAATACATGCACTGTAGCTCTCACAACTTTCTCTGGATTATCTTGTTCAAGGTTAGAAAAAAAAAAAGACTTATTCATTATTTGTGAAAAAATAGTACAAATGTGATATTGTACTGGGATAAGATGCATGAATTAAGAAAGAAAGAAAGGCATCTCTTTATTATGCAACTGAAAGTTGCTGATGGCTTGCACCTTCTATCCAAATAAATATCAATTATTCGTTGATTTTTAATTATTCCAGAATTGGTCAAATACCCATTCTTGATTAATCAAGAATGGGTATTTGGCCAATTCTGGAATAATTAAAAATCGAAGAATATTTGATGTTTATTCGGATAGATGGTGCAAGCCATTAGCAACTTTCAGTTGCATGTTAAGAAGATGCCTTTCTTTATTTATTTATTATTTGTTGTCGCAATACTGAAGAGAATGGAGTACTTTCTGAAAGTAAAAAAGGCAAAATGTTAAAAGATTTCTGCCTCAGTTAGTATAAAGAGAAAGGTAAAACAAGAGTTACCGATACAAATACAAGTTCCAAATAATAACTTTCTGCATATTTTGATAATTCAACTGAGAAGTTCAGTGTGAGCATCAACACATTGAATAAATAAATACTCTTTAAATTGGATACAATCTGGCATTGTTATAGAGGGAATACCTTCTTGTTACAGAAAAAATTAAGTTAAATGACCCCTTTGGTAACAGTTCCGCCTTGAGAAACCTTGAGAATCGCAATAAAAGGACGTAAGTAGAACTAACAGCAGATGAGAATGAAGGGTTGTGACACACATCCAGGTCTCATCTAGTCAAACTTTCACCCAGCTGGGACTCCATATCTCCTACACTCGGGGGGAAGGGAACATCCCAAACAGCTCTCTTTACATTCCTCTTTGGCTTTTTATGATGGATTTGAAATATTTCTAATGGTTATTTGAAAAAGAAAAAGCTGTAACTATATCAATAAATCACATAAAAATAATGTGAGAACGGCAAGATGGCCCAACCAACTCAATATAACAAGAAGACTAGAGACCTAGATCAACACTTCAAGTTGTACAAACAATGGATCCTCCTAAGTGTCAATTCCAGACTTGAAAAATCTAAGAAGAGATCTTTGTTTGTCTATTCCTGGGGGTATCTTATTGTAAGAGAAGATCACATTTAGCGGACTGGGATGAATGAAGCCTTCAGTGCAGAAATAAAAGTGGAGAGAGGATTGATTTCTCCCATTTCTTACCTTGACAATCATCCAACACTCTCTAGGAGTATAATAAAACTTGTCATTTAGACAAGATTTCTAGATTATATTTTCTCTCTTTATATAAATATAGAAAGGTGTAAATATATATTTAAAATATGTAAGAAAAATAAAATGAAGAAATCTACCTTATAGCTAGAATGTATAGGAGAATGGAACAAAGAAGAAGAGATGTACAGAAATCAGCCATGGCACAAAATGACAAGAATAGATGGAGGATCTAAATGTGGGGAGCCCTGGTGTCACAGCCACAGCTGGACATGTGAGTCTGGCCATGGTTGTTGATGCTGCCGTAGGAGCAGTAGGGGGCCTTAGTGGGGGGGGTGGTCCGCATCCTCCTCCTCTGAGATGGGGCCAGGCTGCTGGGGGAGCACACTGCACACACTCCTGTGGTGTAGGGATGATGGAACTTCAGGTTTCTTGGTCCCAGCCATACCTATCTCATATTTACATATGAGAAATTTCAAAGAACTAATTTCAAATATAGAGTTTTAAAAGCACGCAATTCACAAAATGGAATATTTACAGTAGATCTCTGCAATATTCATTATTATTTCAAGTAAATATATAATAAAAAATCAAAATATCCCCTATTATTGTAACTTACTCGGAAATAATAAGTTAAAGGAAGGCTGACGTCTCCAGAGATAGCTGTGACAACTTGGAACCATATAAATTCACAACAGGAAAACAGAGAACAGGAAAGATCTGACCTTTGATCCCAGTAAGAGAGGAACTCCAGCTAAAATAAAATAGAGCCAGGGGATGTTATAAGAGAGTTGGGAGGTAGAGATCAAAGGAGATGCGGTGGTACTGGGCAGTCTCATTGCTGGAACCATGTCATCACGTCTTTTTATAGAGACATAGCCTTCTTGTCGCCACTAACCTCTGGTGTGTTCATTTCTACGAGTTCATTTCTCTCGTATATCCATTCACATTACAACATATATATATATTGATTAATGTCCTTATATTAATAAATATAGCTAACTGCTACAGGGCGCATCCCCAGGTGGCGGATAGGGGAATGACCTTCAGATAGGAAGGCCAACTGCGAAACAAGCAGAATAACTCTGATGAATAAGCAGTCGTGGACCAACAGCAGCATTGTTAGAAGAGGAGAAAGACCTCTTAAAAATCCTGAGTTCAACTGACCCGGTTGATGGACCTCAGCAAGGGTCCCACTCCAGGGATATGGAGGAGCTGCGTCTGTACTCATGTTAGAATCGGCAGCAAAGGCGTCTGCTTCCATGTTAGGAACGGCCTCAAATATAGGCAAAGTTAGACTTTCACCAAAGTGTGCCTGGATCATGGTGCCATGATCAACGAAAGCTGCACCCCATCACCCCATTCCATGAGATCATGAACTCATGGAATTCGTGTAATCTTTACACAAGGGGATAAGAAACAACAACAACACATAGATATTTCAGTAAAGCAATGGGACCCACAGGGAAAGCAAAAATTAGCCCCACACACACACACACACACACACACACACAATTTAAAGAACCTCTGGAACAGACTGGTCTTCCCAGTAATGAGAATTGATTGTATTTTATCTTCAAAGTGTGCTCCAGGTAGCAAACTACAATTTTACCTCTTGTTAGTCATCTTTTCATCTGTATTGATAGTCAATGAAACATTAAATTTGTCTCTCCAGAAACAACATATAACCACCCAAAAGAGTGACTAAGAAACAATTAATACAAAACAATAAGGTGCCATCTTTATACAGAAAATGAAAACATTAAGACGCGAATGTTTCTTTCACACATCAATTGAAAACTTTTACTGTCCTTACTGCAATGAAAAAAATAGTGAGATTTCATTTTATGTATAAAGAAGAATCTGACCTGGAGTGGCGGAGGAGGAGTGGAAGTTGCGGCACCAGACAGGACTGGAGGCCCGGCTGCTCTCCCCTCCGGAGCTGAGGGGCCGGTAGAGGGAGCTGGTGGTGGAGAAGGATGAGGTGGTCTGCACCACATCCCACTCACTGTGGCACATGTCGGAGCTGAGGATGAGTAGTGGTGGCCTTCACATGTCATTGTGAATAGGACAACAAATCCTGGAGGCCTTGTGATGGCCTAGTTTCATGGTGGTTTCATCATATGACCAATCTTTGTTGACAGATTTTATTAGAACAGATAACATTATTTTGGAGCTGACAAAACAACAAATTCAAAATTATATTCACTGTTATATGAAACTCAAATTTATATAGATACTAGCCGAATGACCCGGGCAACGCCCGTGTTTTACCCGATTGAATGTTTTGATTCAAATACTATTTGTTACAATTATAAATTGGCGCCTTAAATAAATGCATATGTTAGTTAATAACTATAGCCTATGTGCTTTATCTGTCTATGTACTGTTGGCTTCCGTAGGCGTCTCTTACTGGGAAAAAGAAAGAGAGGATTCCATTTAGTTATTAACTAATATATGCATTTATTTAAGGAGCGACCCGCTCCAACACAATAGTTACAAAGACGAAATGGCGAGTGGGGGGGGGGGGGGGGCAAAGGTGGCGTGATCGTAGCCAACCAATAGGAGGGCGCCATTCCAAAAAAAAAGCAAACGGTGACAGAGGTGAAAACTGATTAAGAGATGAAGAATGACGCTCGTAACTGTATATAGAATGATATATATATTTGCATGGTTTAAACACCATGACCAACAATTGAATCTTGCATTGGGCACTTTTTTCTAAAAGTCATGTGGCCCTGGACTTTTGCCACAAGTCCACCAGTGAGTGTAAGCAACCAAACTGGCCCACACTTGTGAGTGCAAAATTCACACTACTTTCAACATGTGGTGCAGTTACAGTAAAAAATAGTTGCAAACCCACCATGATTATTATTGCATGTAACAATGTGTACTTGAGAATAGGTTTAAAAGATTATATATATAATGTCTTTCAAGAGTTTAGAAAAAGTATATCAAACAATTAACATTCATCAGGGGGGGTCGGTGGAAGGCTGGTTAAACCGTTTGGTTTTCGACCACTACGACCCGGGTTCAATTCCCGCATTGGACACTTTTTTCTGTTTAAAAAAAATGCTCCAATGGCCCCCGATTCTTGCAAAAGTCCAACCCCACCAGTGAGTACAAGTAACCAAGCGGGGCTCTGGCACATTTGTAAGTGCAAAGTCAAACTGCTTTTCACATGTGTAGACATGTGGTGCGCTTACAGTAAAAGCAGTCGCTAACTACCCACCATGATTATCATGGCCTGTACCACGTGTACTAGGGATAAGCAAAAAAAAAAACATTCACCAGTTATATAGGTCCTATGTTTTTATTTTCCTTTCTAATATTTTTTGTTCAGAGTTTTCCTTCCCTCATCCATAACTTACAGGAATCTATATTTAAAAAAAAGAGTGCAAGAGAATACCCATTTTTCCTGTACATTATATCACAAAACAATTATAGCTCAGCTCATAAAACTTTGTGAATTATAATTTATTTCTCCCTCTCTTTTCCAGTATGTTTTGCATCTCTCAGGAGAATCCTCTGTATACAGTAGAACCTCAATAAAAAGATTCTCAGGCTAAAGGACAAATCTACATCTCTACAATGTCGGTTTTCATCATCAAAATTATAGTTTTTACTTTTAGCTATTCTTCAGTAAGCATCTCTCTAAAGGACACTTTGGCTCTGCAACTAGGTGTGGCCTTTTGTGTTAGGTTCTACTGAGGCCAAATGTCAGCTATAATTAAAAAAGGAAGGAGGGAACTTACACTGACTCCCAGGAGTCTCTCCTGCTCCTCAGGGGTGAGGCTGCGGGCTGGCTCCACAAACCACAGCAGCACCCAGATGGGACAAAAGTACTTCACCACCTGTCCCACACAACATCATCCTTGCTGCAGCTGACAGAACTGGTGAGCTAGCCAACACAGTCTCTCAAGTAACACTGTCTACATAAAATATGTGACCTACTCAGCCCCACAACTACCATCCTGCTGTGGGGGATAATGTACACACATTGAGGATTATATTGCTATATATTACAAAGAGTTGGAAGAATAAAATATGACTTTCAAAGAATTACAAGACTAAATAAAACCTTAAACTTGAGTAGTAACAACCGCAAGTACAGACAAAACTCATAACATTAGATGGGGCTGTGACCATGTTTTGGATTATAATCCCGGTTAATGTAAATGGAACCTAAAAATTGGGACAAAGTTGTTAGTAAACCATAGCATATAGGTAAAATTCTCAGCTAAGAGTATCTCTCAAATTACCCACATTCTGTACACAAGTAAAGTTAAAGATGGAGGAAGGGGGGATTCAAGAAATGAACTACAAAGGTTGTAGATAGAAGTGTAAAATAGAACTCACTGTGGTGAAGAAATGGATGACTGAGTAGATCTCTTGGTGGTAGCCCTGCAGAAACACACAGAGTTTCAACAGGTGCTCAGTTACAGTAGGACAGCACTCTCTTTCTCTCAAATAATTTAAACAACTCACTGTTGTAATTAAGATAATGCAATGGGGGAGGAGTGGCATACACCAAGTTTCAACTCCCACCACCTGGGAACTACCACATCCTGCATTCCGAGCTATTTTGTTGAGCTTCAATGGCCCACAAGTTTTGCCTAACCCCACCACGAGTGAGTGCACGAAACCGTACAAAGATTCAGAATCTTGTAAGTTCAAACTTAGAGTAAAAATCAGTCGCTAACTACTCACCATGATTATCAGGGTTTGTTCCATGTGTATTCGGCATAAAGGAAAAACAATGCCCCATATAACAGCAATTTTTAGATGAAAAAGCAACAAGTCCCACTGTATGCAGCAGCAGTGTCACGAGAATACTCAGTACACATGGTGGTCTGATTGAAGAACAGTAGCAATGCTGATACTCTAAAGTCACACTTAACCTTTATTTGTAGGTGTGTGCTGTATCTTTGGACAATGCAAAAATATTTTATCGACACTTAGTCAATTGCTACAAAACCACAAATGAGAAATATAAACAAGGATGCTATTATTCACAATATGGTGATAAAAATATATACACAGTTGTTTTCAAGGAGGGAAGTTCTTTCAACAGGAGAGGGTATCCTCACCTTGAGGTTCTTTGGAGAAATTTAGAGAAACTTCAATAATTGGTGTCAATATTAAAGTTCTGACCCACAGGAAAAGAGGCAGTTTAAAAATAAACAAATCGCTTCAACGTCTCTCAGATTCTTGTATATGACCAGTAGGTATATAATAATAACTCAACAGAGCTCTGCATGTGAAGATGTGTGGTGTACTTGGAGTATAAGCTGTTTCAACCTCCTACCCAGCCCAAGTTTACTATGGTTTGTCTATGTTTAACAGTGTACAGTAAAATATTTGAGATTATTATTTTTAGCAATATGTTTCTTATGAAACATATATTAGATGAGAATCATTACAGTTATGGTCTCTCTGTGGAGAGAAAATATTTGATAATAAATTTAGCATATGTGAAACATAATTGCTAACAATAATTATTACATATTTTATTGATAGATAGCAATTGAAATGATAATAACAATGTACAGTAGTAACAAAACTGGCATGAGAACCCCAGAGGCTAGTCCCATTCAACAGCTTGGCTAAGCATTTGTTACGGTAAAATATAGAATGGAAGTAAGATTAATGATGTGTGTTCTATCAAACCTTCAGAACCCTGATGTAAACACTTTCACAACAAATCAAATTCTACACTCCATTGTATTGGGACAGACCTCTGTGACCTCAGCAAGTTGACAAGTAGGTGTCAAGACAAACTCACATAGAGGGCGCTGCAGCCGTTCTTCTTGCTCACCACTGAAACAACACAATGTCAACACTGAACATACTGATGAGTAGACTTCCTAGGTGCTTACTGGTCTGATCAACTAGGTGAGACACCAATGAGTTTGAAGTGTAATTTAAGAAAAAAGCCAAAAAAGAAAACCAGCAAAAAATTTCCAGATGAAGAAGACCATAATACAGCTCATATGGCTATTACAGATTTTAAAATTACAAAATATTTTCTCACAATGAGTTTCTTTTTATTTCAAAACGCTAGCTTTCAAGTGATAATCGCTCTTCAACAGGCTTAATAATATTGTTTTATTAAGTCCGTTGAAGAGCGATTATCGCTTGAAAACTAGCGTTTTGAAATAAAAAGAAACTCATTGTGAGAAAATATTTTGTAATTTTAAAACGTTTCTCACAATTTTATCATGAATAGAGATTTATATTACGGATTTAAAACCTAAGTAGTTTAGCAATCATAGTACCTAATTCTAGCCATGGTGCGGGATTCAATTTGTTTAACACTTCACTTTGAATTACTGATTTTATTCATTTTTTTGTATGCGACTGTGTGCGTCATTTTCTATGGGTAGATGCAGTATATGTGCCGCATACACAAACCTTGTAGCTGTACTTAGCAGGAGAGATTGTTTAACTCCTCTATGCATGGTGACTGAACATAAACTACGGAGAAAACTACAAGAATGCCATAGCTAGGGTTTGGAAGCTTCACAAACACAAGAAATATTATGTCCAGAAATATGATGTTGCCAAAACCTTGAAAGGAGATCACCCACCCTCCAGCAGCCATTTGAGAAATAGCCTCATGTATCAGTTAGGAGGGTAGGAAGACTGACCTGTGATGAAGACAATCTCCTGACTGAGGCAGACAATGGCTGAGATCTCGTACACCAGGACAGTACTGCCAACACACAGGTAGAACACTGGTTACAATACTGGGGAAGAAGGGAAATTTCCCCATCATCAACACAAACACAATTCAGATTAGAGCTCGATGGCATAGCAGTCTGGAGATTAAACCATTGGACAGGGTGAACCACATTATAATTATGAAGGCAGTATAAGGTCAGTAGAGAAATGATTAGGTACAATTTGGATTATAGATTAGAAACACAAGGTAATAAAACCTATTTATCTGTATTTGTGTCTCAGCTGAGAAAGGTTTTAATTTTTAAAAAAGTAGCATACAAAATTTCAACAAATTTCAAAGATAAAGGTTAAGATGCTGCTTCAGACCAAATAGGCAAGCCACATCATCAGACCTTATGTGTTGGTGGCATGATTGAGAATGCCGGTTCAATCATTCAGTCTTCTCACCTTATTGCAGGTGGATTTTAACAAATTAGATTGTTGATACATATCATGTAGCCTTGAAACAAAATCTATGTAGGCAAACTTGTTACCTAGTTACAGAGCCTTTAGAGAGAGTTACCATAGAGAATCTTTTTTTTTTATTTTATTATCCTTAATAAACATGGTACAGGCCATAATAATCATGGTGAGTATTAGTTTGTGACTATTTTTACTGTGACTGTACTGCATATCTAGAGAAGTGGAAAGCATTTCAACTTTTTCACTTACAGTATGCCAGAGTTTGGTTACTTCCACTCTCGAGTGGGATTGGACTTTTTCAAGAATCAGGAGTCATTGGAGAAATTTTGTATTCAATCAGAAGTATTCAATGTGGGATTTGATCTTGGGTCATGGGGCTGTCAAAAATCCGACAGTTTATACCATCCTCCACCAACACCCTAGAGAAAGAGCAGCTAAATAGTAAAAATGCAATTGTGATGATGGAAACTGTCCTTTGTAGAGATGTGTCCTCTATCAAGGGTGTCCATAGAGGTTCTACTGTACTAGAATGATGCACAGAGTTGATGTTGCCTCACAACAATGTGCCGAGATAAAGGGAAGCCATTTGTAACCAGTACCTCCAGAGGTAGACCTTCTGATTGCACTTGAAGGAATCCTCTGCAGATATCCTATTGATCTTGCGGTTGATCAGGACGGCTGGGATGAGTTCCAACTGGACGATGAAGAACTCTGGCAGAGAGAGGAGCAGCCACTGGGGCTCTGGACACAGGGGTCATCATCATGTAACTTCTCTATATACTATATATACAGTAAAACCCCTCTATAGTGAACCCCAATGGGACAGAGCTTTGGTTCACTATAGCCACGGTTTGGCTTTTTTTTTTTAGATTGCATAATTAAAGGACAGTCATACACACATGGTCACTTTGTTTACTTCCCATAATTGACCAATTTCCATATATTAATACTGAATAATAATAGAAATCATTAGATGATAGGTTCTTCTTATCATTAACATACATGTACCTATATGTCTAATTTCAAAATCAAGGAAAATCCTAGGCAAAGTTTTATCAAATATTTATTCAAAGATATAAAATGATTTTAAAACATCTTTATCACATTATATAATACAATGTTTACTTGAAAAAATGGCTCTAATACCTTGTTGCTTCAAAGCACTCTTCTAGCACTGCACCTTTCAAATAAAGTTAGCGTTTTTCTTCCATTTTTCATGTTTCCACATATTCTTCTTAAGTCTAGATTTCCTTTTGTTTTGAACCTGTCATGCAAACCATTGCTGGCTTTAAAATCGCCATAGTTCATGGCATAAAAAATAGTTGCATCACAGGCCCGTTTATTTGGACTTTTTTTTTTTTTTTTTTAGCCCTAAGATGTACGATCGCAGCAAAAGTTGAGGTTGATTCCTCTTTGTAAACAATTTTTAATAGCCTTCTATTTTATCTCTTATAATAGAAAAGTTATATTTTCTTATTTTAACATGTGTTCTGAAATTTTGCCTGTGTTGTTTACTTTGAAAAGTTCTGAAAATGGCCTTTTTTTTTAAAGAAATAACGTTTTTGTTTTTGGAATACCTTTATTTTTTTTTATTTTGGAAGCCATTTGCATTTTTATATTTCAAATTTGATGGTTGCAAAGATATTCTATTTAATAAAATGTGTAATGTGTAAAAATTTATACAACATACAGTGAAAATAGAATGTAAATGAAAACAAACAATACCGCTAAATTTATTGTTTTGAAATCATGATCCGCGAGCTGAAACATGCTCAAAATTTTGTTGTTTTAATTTTTTTTAATTACAATTTTAGGTTCGTTAAAAGCATAGTATTTTAAATAGATTTTATTATTTTGGGACCTAAAATAGGTTTGTTATAGGGGTAGTTTGTTATATTAAAAATTGCAAAGTTTGTTGTAACGATGGTATTTTCAATGGAATGGAATTGGGAATCGTCGTAGGTTTGTTATAAGGGAAGGTTCGCTATATCCGGGATTTGTATTAGCGGGGTTTTACTGTATATAGGTTGGGAGTTTTAGTGTCATGGTTTCGGGCTAATGACCCTTTGGCCTAGCCACTTAGCCAGCTAAACACCTCTTTGGCAGATTGTCAAGATTTCACCAAGTTAAAAATAGTACAAAAGTGAATTTGTACTTGGATCAGGTGGAATAAACAGAGAAAAAAGGGTATTTCCTGTTTGTGCAACTAAAAGTTGCTAATGGCTTGCGCCATCTATTGCAATAAATATTACCTAATTGTTATTTTTTATTATTCCAGAATTGGCCAAATTGGCCCGAAACGTGAATGTGGTGTGGTTAGCTTTCCTTGATTAACCAAGAAATGGTATTTGGCCAATACTGGAATAATTAAAAATAAATGATTTGTTGATATTTATTCCAATAGATGGTGAAAGCTATCAGCAACTTTTAGTTGCACGATCAGGAAATGGCCTTTTTCTCTATATATAGAGAGCACATGTGCTCCTGGTCAGGATATGCCATTTTTAATATTGATTTCAACACCTGATCTTTTTATCTTTTATTTTTTTCTTTCGTTTTTTAATGTGCTAAGCATATTTACACAAGTTTGGCCTTAAATACCCATTTCTTGGTTTTTCAGGAAGCCACTGGGACCAAAAAATATTTTTTAGTCGCAATGGTTCAGCCTACTCCACGCTGACGAGCGCCAAAAGCGCGAAACGCGTTCGTGGATGGCTTTTCTTGATTTATCAAGAAATTGGGTTGGCCAAATATCAGGGAACAGGCTAAATCAATATTTAGTTGATTTCTGTTCCACCAGATGGCGCTCTGCCTTCTGTAAAGCACATGTGCTCCTGGTCAGGATATGCCATTTTTAATATATATATATGTAATTATTTTAACACAAAATAGGCATATCCTGACCATGCTCACATGAGCGCTTTTCATTTTTTAAAATGATATGGTATAAAAAATTAGGGGTTGCAAATTTTATAGTCAGGTGAATGTGGGGGAATTTATGTGTGTCCAGAGTGGTAAAGCAAAAGAATCAGCAGACCAATGGGTTGAAAATGGGAAACAAAACAGTGGATCTGAAAGGAAGACAAACACTCACTAGCCCAGCAAGCTTGGGCCAAGTTCCAGCCCACAGTGTAATAACTGAGAAAACTCCTCAAATACAAAAAAAAACATATTTATATGGAGGAAGGGGAAGCCAGATAAAGAAAATAATGTCAGCCATGTTGTGTAAGCGCACCGGATATCCATTTTAAAGCAAAATTAACCCCATGTTCTCAGTGAAATAGTTAATCCAACCTGAAACCTAGTGTTGTGGCTAAATTAAAATTTATCTGTGGAATGTGACCTTACTTCAAATGATTATCTCTGAAGTTTCTTTTATATTCTGTTTATATAAGTTGAGTTATAAACAAGTTGAAGTATTTTAGGTTTGCTGAATGTTGCCTTTGGGGTAAATTCCTTCTTTAGTCCCTCCAAAGAGGTTTGTTTATTAAAGGCTGTGTAGTGGCTTGAATGTTCAATAAAGACAACATAAAGAAGCATTTTGCCACTTGATTTTTTAAAATATTGGTTTATTAAGTTTTAAAATTAGCTTAGATTTAGCTACCAGAGAGAGAAAGTTTTAAACATTGTAATTCAATACTCATTCTTACTGACTGCTTGAATTTACACATATATTTTATATAATAAAGTAGAACATCCCTTTAGAAGACATCCCGCTAGCAGGCACCTCTCCACAAAGTACAGTTTTCACTTGCAAAATTACCATTTTTACAATTTAGTAACTCTCCGGCAAGAGGACACCTCTCCATAAAGGACACTTTGGCTCTGTAATTAAGTGTCCTTTACAGGGAGGTTCTACTGTACAATGATTGAATTTATAGAGAGATTTTGGATTAATTTGCATAAATAAAGATTGAATTCAGAAATTATAAAGAATAGGATCCAACAGGCTGCTTAGTTGGCACACTGCATAGTTTCTAAGAGATTGCCCCATTTCAAACTATGAGAGAGTCTCCAAATAAATGAAGTTTTATTGAGAACCTACAAACAGAAGAGTGTGCTAAACTTGATTAGGTACAATTTGGATTATATAGGTTAGAAACACAAGGGAATAAGGCTAAATCCAAGTAAATAAATATTGTGTAACATTTCATGGTTACCATCATCAGAGAAAAGTACTTAATACTGGATGATGGAAACAATGCTGTTACCCAAAACATCATAACTCCGCCTTTGCTGGTCCCAAGCCCGGATGAAAAAGGAGGAGGGGGAGCAGTAACAAGCTCACTAAAAAAACCTGGGCTCAGCTGGCCTGGCTGATAGTACCCTGTAAGGGCTCCTAAATTCAGGGATACAGGATGAGCAGAGTTTGTACTCCATGTTAGGAGTGGCTGCACATGGTGTCTGTTTCTCATGTCAGAGGCGGCCATTTCTTTTGGAGCTATGTCGGCCTGCCACTGAGAAGTGCTCCCAGTCTTAATGACAAAGGCAGACGCATTCTATTTCACCCAGCCAAGTCTCAAGCTTTACAAGCTTGATACCCTAATATGATTGAGTGGATATAAGAAATAAGAAGAAGAAGAAGAAAACATCATACAATATTTATTTATTTGGACATTTAGTTCTTTTGTCTGATGATGGTGTAACCAAAACCTCACACAGTATTTATTTATTACTTTGTAATGCTAAACTTTATTAGAGTGAGACATCCCATCTGGCGATACTCCAGAGTGACCCAAACACTACTGTATAATAAAAGTGACTGAACTAAAAGGACTTCTAAGAACATCAAGGAGGATGTGGTTATCTTTTTATTATTTTACTTATCCTGACTATATTCTCTCAGGCCATGATAAATCTTGGTGGCTAGTTAACAACTGCCTTTACTGCAAGTGCACCACATGGAAAAAAGCAGTTCAACTTTTGCATTAAAAGTTTGCCAAAGTCTGGTTACCTGCACTCACTGGTGGAGTTAGACTTTTGAAAGAATTATGGGCTAATTGAGGCACAATTCTTCTACTTTAGAAAAAAAATGACCAATGAGGAATTCAATCATTGATTTGGCCAGAGCAGAAGTGTCAAACACAGGTTACTTGGTACCTATATAAAATACTAGCAGAATGAACCCACCAGCTTTGCCCAACGATTAAAGTCTGCAACAAATGTAAATTATTAGGATATTATATAATTATTGATTTCTTCATAGCTGTGACAATAGAAATCGTTAGTATATAATCCTCAACATCATTACACTTTCCAACAAACCCAAAAATATGAAAATGAGTTTGTTATTGGGCAAATTTGTGTGTAGGCTTTGAATAGACTTCTAGGTTAAACTACATCAACCTAAGTATAAAATATATTGTTTTCAGTAGTTTTTTGGTAGAGAAGAATAACAAGCATCCATTTAGCATTTCTTTTTTACATCTATAGTCAAATCTTGATATAAGAATATTGTTATCATAACCATGTTTGGTGTTTGTAATTTTGGCAATTACAGGGTATACTATGTTGAAACAAAAAAAAAACATAAATAAATGACTTACCACAAGTTTTTAAAAAATATATATTCACTGGTGGCTTTCGGGAGAAAGGGCAAGACTCGGACAGGACAACCGGGGATAACAAACTATGAAACTTCTTAAGTGTGTGTCCATGAGTGCATGCTATCTCCCAACTTATTGGACTTCCTATATTCCATGATAGAGCACAATTTGGATTATAGATTATAATAAAAGAAAATAAGACCTAATCCAAATAATTTATTAGTGTGTGACGTTTCGGCAACAACATTGTCACCATCATCAGACAAAAGAATAAAATGTCACACACTAATAAATTATTTGGATTAGGTCTTATTTTCCTTTATTCCTATATTCCAAATAAATAAGTGTACAGACTACTTACAAACATGGATAACCACCGGGGGTTGGTGGAGGAGGAGTCATCTAAACTTTTGATCTTCAATAGCCCTGACCCAGAATTGAATTCCTCATTAAACTTTTTTTTCTAAAGTAAAAAATATATATTGTTAAAAACTTGTGGTAAGTCATTCATTTATTTTTGTGTCAACCATGTTCCTGTTATAAAAGATGCTGTTAGGGAGATTATTGATTGTAGATAGATTGCTAAAGCAACATAACTAACAAGTTAAAATATAGCACAAAGTGAAATTATACTGGGATCAGGTGGATAAATTAAGTAAAAGGCATCTCCTGATTGTGTAACTAAAAGTTGCTGATGGCTTGTGTCATCTGTCAAAATAAATATCAACTATTTGTTGATTTTTTAATTATTATAGAATTGGCCAAATACCCATTCTTGATTAATCAAGAAAAGCTAACCACATACAAATTTTGGGCTGTTGGCCCTCATCATGGTGGTGCAAGCTGTACCTCAATGACCAAAAAAACTGGTCTTTCAGGCATCCTGAGAGATCATGAAACCTGATCCCAGTACAATTTTGTTTTTTCCTATATTTTCACAATTTTTGGT
>CP092867.1:45877209-45895386 GCA_030710605.1 Cordylochernes scorpioides
TGATGATAACAGATGACCTTTTTAATTGAATATATACAAAAATCAGTGAAAAAAATGAATATAATTAATTACAAAATTCTCACAAATGTGAGAATATATATATGTTATTTTTTTTACAAAAACTTTTGAACTTCCTTTCAAATTCATATAAAATGAGGGTCTATTTTTCCTATGTTATCTTATGTTGGCCATGCACATTGTCACTATTTATTCTACAATAGAAACAAAACAGGGTTGAATGAGAATGGCTGAACAAACTTCCCACCTGCGCAGGTTCATGATCCCAATGGCTTTCTTCACTGCACTCTACTTCCTCTTTGTCATAGTCCTGGGCATCCTGACAGCGCACAATTCCTGGGACGAGTGCATACGTGAGTAGCCCTCACACACCCTGTCAAACTTCCCCTGGGCCACCACTTTATGTTCATAGGGCACACAAGACTTATTTACAAATATTTAAACTGATGTTGCAGTAATACTGCTATTGAAAAGTAATTTCTAACTTATTTATACAAAATTGGTCTTATTATTTATTAAGAAAAAGGTATCTCCTGATTGTGCAACTAAATATTGCTGATGGCTTGCATTATCTGTCGGAATAAATATCAACTCTTCGTTGATTTTTAATTATTCCAGAATTGGCCAAATACCCTTTCTTGATTAATCAAGAAAAGCTAATCATGTATGCATTTCGGGCTGTTGGTCCTCATCAGCGTGGTGCAAGCTGAACCTCAATGACCACAAAAAATTTGTCATTCAGGCATCCTGAAAAATCGTAAAATGGGTATTTAAGGCCAGAAGTGCGTGAGAACACCAAAAATTGTGAAAATATAGGAAAAAAAAAAATGAAATTGTACTGGGATCAGGTTTCATGATTTTTCAGGATGCCTGAAAGACCAGTTTTTTTGGTCATTGAGGTACAGCTTGCACCACCATGATGAGGGCCAACAGCCCAAAATGCTACGTGGTTAGCTTTTCTTGATTAATCAAGAAAGGGTATTTGGCCAATTCTGGAGTAATTAAAAAAATCAAGGAATAGTTGATATTTATTCCGACTGATGGCAACTTTTAGTTCCACAATCAGGAGATACCTTTTTCTTAATTTATCTAGCTGATCCCAGTACAATTTCACTTTGTGCTATATTTTCACTTGTTAGTTATGTTGGTTTAGCAATCTATTTACAATCTATATTCCCTGTAACAGCATCTTTTATAACAGGAACATGAATATATCAACATGGTTAACACAAAAATAAATGAATGACTTACCACAAGTTTAAAAATATTGGTAGCTTTTGAGTCTTGCCCTTTCTCCCCCGAAAGCTTCCAATGAATATATATATTTTAAAACTTGTGGTAATTCTCTCTCTCATTTATTTATTTTTGTGTCAACATAGTATACCTTGCAATTGCCAAAATTACAAACACCAAACATGGTTATGACAACAATATTCTCATAGCAATATTTGACTATTGATGTGAAAAGGAAATGCTAAATGGATGCTTGTTATTCTTCTCTACCAAAAAAAGACTACTGAATACATCAACAATATATTTTATACTTAGGTTGATGTAGTTTAACCTAGAAGTCTATTCAAAGCCTACACACAAATTTGCCCAATAACAAACTCATCTGCATATATTTGGGTTTGTTGGAAAGTGTGATGTTGAGGATTATATACTAATATACATTCCTATCATTACAACTACTGAGATCAATAATCCTAATAATTTACATTTGTTACAGACTAATCGTTGGGCAAAGCTGGTGGGTTCATTCTGCTAGTATTTTATATAGGTACACCAAGTAACCTGTGTGACATTTCTGCCCTGAATATACACACACACACACAAAGCCTTTATTAAGACATTAGTCTTATACAGATTCTCCGTACAAGGTGCAATATCAGGAAAAGAGCAGCACAGGAAACCAGTAGTTCCGCAACTATATACAATTGCCCTGAATATATAATATAGTATATATATATATATTATATTTTAAAAAATAAAAAGATATGATTTCTGTTGTTTTGGATCATCTTGATGATTATGCTATGGTGGTGCAGTCGTGGTTGAATAATCTTGAAATAATAATAAAAATATTGGTTTTGATCAGTAATTGTTTTTATTGTGCTATAGGATAAACATAACTTGGTAAAATTACTGCCTGGCTTAAGGCGTAAGAATAAAAAAAATGAAAAGCGTATTTACATAATGTACAAATGTTTTTGGGCCGATCAACGGGGAACAACAACAATGAGTATTTATAGAGAAAGCGTGACCTCTGGCGGTCGATTTATACAGAGTATTTATATCTATGAAATTATAATTTTAAATAAAATATTTTAATATAACATTTTAAATAATATCTTAATATAACATATAAATATAGTAATTATAATTATAAATTATAAAAAGTAATTATATATAATATAAAAAATTATTTTAATTCTTGCAAAAATCTAACCTCACCAGTGAGTGAATTAAAAGAACAGAACTCTGGCACACTTTTAAATACAAAAGTTGAACTGCTTTCACCATGTGTAGACATGTGATGCACTTGCAGTAAAGGCAGTTGTTAACTAGCCACCATTGTTTATCATGGCCTGAATATAGTATAATAAAAAGATAACCACATCCTCCTTGAGGTTCTTAGAAATCCAGTAGTGGTCGGTCACTCTGGAGTATTATCTGTCAGGTCTCACTCTATTCAAATTTAGCACTACAAGATAATACATAAATATTGTATGATGTTTCAGGTAACAGCCTTGTTTCCATCATCCAGTATTCAGTACTTTTCTCTGATGATGGAAAACAATGCTGTTACCAAAACACGTCACACAATATTTATTTACTTGGATTTGATCTTTTTTCCTTGTGTTTTAATCTATATTATCCAAATTGTACCTAATCAAGTTTAACACATGAAAAAATAATAGAAAAAATAAAAGATAAGTGGGTCAGGTGTTGATATTAAAAATAAAGAAGGCATCACCTGACCACGAGCACATGTGCTTTTTAGATGGCAGAGCGCCATCTAGTGGAGCAAAAATAAACTAAACGTTTATTTAGCTTTATTTAGCAAATATCATGGAGCAAGCTAAATAAACGTTTAGTTTATTTTTGCTCCACTAGATGGCGCTCTGCCATCTAAAAAGCACATGTGCTCGTGGTCAGGAGATGTCCTAATCAAGTTTAGCGCAATCTTCTATTTGTAGGTTCTCAATAAAACTTCATTTATTTGGCGACTCTCTCGTTGTTTGAATGAGGCATTCTCTTAGAAACTATGCTGTGCGCCAACTAAGCAGCCTGTTGGATTCTATTCTTTACAATTTCTGAATTCAATCTTTATTTATGTAAATGATCCAAATTATCTCTAAATTCAATCAATGTATTATATAAAATATTTTCAATATATAAATTCAAGCAGTCAGATAGAAAGTTAATTCAATGTTTAAAACTCTCTCTCTCTCTGGTAGCTAAATCTAAGCTAATTTTAAAACTTAATAAACCAGTTTTTTTTTAAATCAAGTGGCAAAATGCTTCTCTATGTTGTCTTTATTAAACATTCAAGCTATTACACAGCCTTTAATAAACAAACCTTTTTGGAGGGACTAAAGAAGGAATTTACCCCACAGGCGACATTCAGCAAACCTAAAATACTTCAACTTGTTTATAACTCAACTTATATAAACAGAATATAAAAGAAACTTCAGAGATAATCACTTGAAGTAAGGTCACATTCCACAGATAAATTTTACTTTAGCCACTACACTAGGTTTCAGGTTGGATCAACTATTTCACTGAGAACATGGGGTTAATTTTGCTTTAAAATGGATATCCGGTGCGCTTACACAACATGGCTGACATTATTTTCTTTATCTGGCTTCCCCTTCCTCCATATAAATATGTTTTTTTTTTTGTATTTGAGGAGTTTTCTCAGTTATTACACTGTGGACTGGAACTTGGTCCAAGCTTGCTGGGCTAGTGAGTGTTTGTCTTCCTTTCAGATCCACTGTTTTGTTTACCATTTTCAACCCATTGGTCTGCTGATTCTTTTGCTTCCCCCCCATTCACATGACTATAAAATTTGCAACCCCTTATTTTTTATACCATATCATTTTAAAAATGAAAAGCGCTCATGTGAGCATGGTCAGGATATACCTATTTTGTGTTAAAATAAATACAACTATATATATTAAAAATGGCATATCCTGACCAGGAGCACATGTGCTTTACAGAAGGCAGAGCGCCATCTGGTGGAACAGAAATCAACTAAACATTGATTTAGCCTGTTCCCTAATATTTGGCCAACCCATTTTCTTGATAAATCAAGAAAAGCCATCCACGAACGCATTTCGTGCTTTTGGGGCTCGTCAGCGTGGAGTAGGCTGAACCACTGCGACTAAAAAAGATTTTTTGGTCCCAGTGGCTTCCTGAAAAACCAAGAAATGGGTATTTAAGGCCAAATTTGCGTAAATACGCTTAGCACATTAAAAAACGAAAGAAAAAATAAAAGATAAAAAGATCAGGTGTTGAAATCAATATTAAAAATGGCATATCCTGACCAGGAGCATATGTGCTCTCTATATATAGAGAAAAAGGGAATTTCCTGATTGTGCAACTAAAAGTTGCTGATGGCTTTCACCATCTATTGGAATAAATATAAACTAATCATTTATTTTTAATTATTCCAGAATTGGCCACCAAATACCATTTCTTGGTTAATCAAGGAAAGCTAACCACACCACATTCACGTTTCGGGCCAATTTGGCCAATTCTGGAATAATAAAAAATAACAATTAGTTAATATTTATTGCAATAGATGGCGCAAGCCATCAGCAACTTTTAGTTGCACAAACAGGAAATACCCTTTTTCTCTATTTATCCTCTGATCCAAGTACAAATTCACTTTTGTACTATTTTTGACATGGTGAAATCTTGACAATCTGCCAAAGAGGTGTTTAGCTGGCTAAGTGGCTAGGCCAAAGGGTCATTAGCCCGAAACCATGACACTAAAACTCCCAACCTATATACAGTAAAACCCCCGCTAATACAAATCCCGGATATAGCGAACCTTCCCTTATAACAAACCTACGACGATTCCCAATTCCATTCCATTGAAAATACCATCGTTACAACAAACTTTGCAATTTTTAATATAACAAACTACCCCTATAACAAACCCATTTTAGGTCCCAAAATAATAAAATATATTTAAAATACTATGCTTTTAACGAACCTAAAATTGTAATTAAAAAAATTAAAACAAAATTTTGAGCATGTTTCAGCTCGCAGATCGTGATTTCAAAACAATAAATTTAGGGGCATTGTTTGTTTTCATTTACATTCTATTTTCACTGTATGTTGTATAAATTTTTACACATTACACATTTTAGTAAATAGAATATCTTTGCAGCCATCAAATTTGAAATATAAAAATGCAAATGGCTTCCAAAATAAAAAAATAAAGGTATTCCAAAAACAAAAACGTTATTTCTTTTAAAAAAAGGCCATTTTCAGAACTTTTCAAAGTAAACAACACAGGCAAAATTTCAGAACACATGTTAAAATAAGAAAATATAACTTTTCTATTATAAGAGATAAAATAGAAGGCTATTAAAAATTGTTTACAAAGAGGAATCAACCTCAACTTTTGCTGCGATCGTACATCTTAGGGCTAAAAAAAAAAGTCCAAATAAACGGGCCTGTGATGCAACGAAATTTATTTTTTATGCCATGAACTATGGCGATTTTAACCCTTTGCAGACTTATGGCTGATACGTGAGAACCTTCAGCAAGACTAGGCTTAAATTGGCAACCTGCCAAGTTTTATATACAGTATGCTTAAAACTTGAATTAAGACACAAAACATAATATTTAGTGAACAAATTTATTCAAAATATAAAAAATAAGACTATTCTACATATATATGTGTAAGGAGAAAATTTAAAAAAATTAAAAAGATTTATAAACAACCTTGGTATGGTTTGCCTCAAAACAATCTCCAATGCACAAACCAGGTTTTTTTTGTGCAGGTTTTGCAAAAAAACAGTTTCTTTTCTTCCTCCTTTTACCTTTCTATTGGAGCATACACGACAGTCTTTTGTTTTCCCTTCTGGATTTCGGACCATTACATGTAATTTATTGGTCAAGCGTTCTTCTGTATGGAGACTTGATTGGTGAACTCTTTTCCTTGACTCTTGTGGCACTCGGACATTTTTTATCAATTCCATATAATTATTTCTTTCCTAAATTCTAAGTGATTTTTATATTTTATGTTATGTTTGATGTTATTTTCTTTATATAAAATATATGAATTTATAATGGATACTTCAAGACCCCAAAAAAAATAATTTTCTCCACCACTTCAAAGATTTCTTAGAAAAGAATAGGTGGAATTGGTCAGCAATATCAACACCTCCCATCTTTTGAGTGTAATCAGAAACAACTATAGTTTTTTTATCATAATAATAATATTAATATCTATATTAATAAAATGGAAATTTCATAAGTGGTGTTCGCTAAAAACTTTCGTTGCAATGCATCAATTTCGATCAAATTTTCAACATTTATGTAAAACGAGATGGAGCAGGTTTTGCTTAACATCAAAATATTTTTCCTAACTTTAACATGCGTAACTTCGCTGTTATCGATTAAATACAAAAAAAATCAACAGAGTTAATTTTATTTATATATAAATACAAAATAAATTCAGCAATTCATTCAACTCAATCTAAAAAAATTTTCAAAACAAGCAATTTTAAGATAACACCATATGTAAAACAGTCGGCCAAGAAAACAACAACGATATTACATCTTTCTCACATATTCACACACAATCTTGATTAATAATTAAAACTAATCTTTAACATTGTTTTTATTATACTTCATAATATATAATATTCGTTAGGCAAACTTTCACTCGGATAAAACCCGGGCGAAGCCGGGTACACATCCGCTAGTAATATATAATAAATAATAATATAATAATAATAATAATAACAATAATAGTGGATTCACTAAAGGACGCCATTTTTCAAAAGTAAATAAAAATATATTAAAAAATTGGGCAGATGCCAAATTAGTTAAAATTTTTATTCATAGATGGCGCGAGATGTCCATAAAACGTTTGTCTAGCGTAAGTCGACACTGGAGTTAATATAGGGGGGCTCAGTTTCCATGTCGACACAAGACCTGCTGGATCATTTTACCTTGTCGACCTGAGGTCGACACAAGGTCCGCAAAGGGTTAAAGCCAGCAATGGTTTGCATGACAGGTTCAAAACAAAAGGAAATCTAGACTTAAGAAGAATATGTGGAAACATGAAAAATGGAAGAAAAACACTAACTTTATTTGAAAGGTGCAATGCTAGAAGAGTGCTTTGAAGCAACAAGGTATTAGAGCCATTTTTTCAAGTAAACATTGTATTATATAATGTGATAAAGATGTTTTAAAATCATTTTATATCTTTGAATAAATATTTAATAAAACTTTGCCTAGGATTTTCCTTGATTTTGAAATTAGACATATAGGTACATGTATGTTAATGATAAGAAGAACCTATCATCTAATGATTTCTATTATTATTCAGTATTAATATATGGAAATTGGTCAATTATGGGAAGTAAACAAAGTGACTATGTGTGTATGGCTGTCCTTTAATTATGCAATCTAAAAAAAAAAAAGCCAAACCGTGGCTATAGTGAACCAAAGCTCTGTCCCATTGGGGTTCACTATAGAGGGGTTTTACTGTATACAGTAAAACCCCGCTAATACGAACCCTGGATATAACGAACCTTCCCTTATAACGAACCCACGCCGATTCCCAATTCCATTCCATTAAAAATACCATCGTTATAACGAACTTTGCGATTTTTAGAATAACGAACTACCCCTATAACGAACCTATTTTCGGTCCCAAAATAATAAAATCTATTTAAAATACTATGCTTATAACAAACTTAGAATTGTAATTGAAAAAAAAATTAAAACAAAATTTTAAGCATGTTTCAGCTTGCGGATTGCGATTTCAAAACAATGAATTTAGCGGCATTGTTTGTTTTGATTTTTGCACTTTATTTTCGTTGTATGTTGTATAAATTTTTACACATTATACTTTTTATTAAATAGAATATCTTTGCATCCATTAAATTTGAAATATAAAAAATGCAAATGGCTCCCAAAAAATGAAGAAAACAAAGTCATTTTAAAAACAAAAACGTTATTTCTCTCTAAAAAAAAAGGCCATTTTCAGAACTTTTCAAAGTGAAAAAACACAGGCAAAATGTCAGGAACATATTAAAATAAGATAATATAACTTTTCTATTATAAAAGATAAAATATAAAGCTATTAAAAATTGTTACAAAGAGGAATCAACCTCAACTTTTGCCGCGATCGCGATCGTACGTTTTAAGGCAAAAAAAAAAAAAAAAGTCCAAATATGGTCCCGTGATGAAACAAAAATAATTTTTATGCCATTAACTATGATGATTTTAAAGTCAGCAATGTTTTGCATGACAGGTTAAAAAACGAAATCTAGACCTTGAAGAATATGTGGAAACATGAAATGGAAGAAAAACACTAACTTTATTTGAAAGGTGCAATGCTTGAAGAGTGCTTTAAAGCAATAAGGTATTAGAGCCATATTTTCAAGTAAACATTTTATTATATAATGTGATAGAGATGTTTTAAAATCATTTTATAACCTTAATATATATTTAATAAAACTTTCCCTAGGATTTGTCTTTATTTTTAAATTAGACATACAGATACATGTATGTTAATGATAAGAAGAACCTATCATCTAATGATTTCTATTATTATTCAGTATTAATATATGGAAATTGGTCAATTATGGGAAGTAAACAAAGTGACCATGTGTGTATGGCTGTCCTTTAATTATGCAATCTAAAAAAAAAAAAAAAGCCAAACCGTGGCTATAGTGAACCAAAGCTCTGTCCCATTGGGGTTCACTATAGAGAGGTTTTACTGTATATATAGTATATAGAGAAGTTACATGATGATGACCCCTGTGTCCAGAGCCCCAGTGGCTGCTCCTCTCTCTGCCAGAGTTCTTCATCGTCCAGTTGGAGCTCATCCCAGCCGTCCTGATCAACCGCAAGATCAATAGGATATCTGCAGAGGATTCCTTCAAGTGCAATCAGAAGGTCTACCTCTGGAGGTACTGGTTACAAATGACTTCCCTAGGCACATTGTAGTGAGGCAACATCAACTCTCCGCACTATTCTGGTACAGTAGAACCTCCATGAAAGGACACCCTGGCTAGAGGACACCTCTCTACAAAGGACAGTTGACATCGCCTAAATTCCATTTATACTATTTAGCTGCTCTTTCTCTAGGAGGTTTGTAGAGGATGGTATAAACTGTCGACAACCCCATGACCAAAGATCAAATCTCACATTGAATACTTTTGATTGAATACAAAATTTCTCCAATGACTCCTGATTCTTGAAAAAGTCCAATCCCACTCGAGAGTGGAAGTAACCAAACTCTGGCATACTGTAAGTGAAAAAGTTGAAATGCTTTCCACTTCTCTAGATATGCAGTACAGTCACAGTAAAAATAGTCGCAAACTAATACTCACCATGATTATTATTATTAGGGGGGGTCGGTGGAAGGCTGGTTAAACCATTTGGTTTACGACCACTACGACCCGGTTTCGATCCCCGCATTGGACACTTTTTCTGTTTAAAAAAAAAAATGCTCCAATTCGCCCCGATTCTTGCAAAATTCCAACCCCACCAGCGAGTGCAAGTAACCAAACGGGGCTCTGGCACATTTGTAAGTGCAAAGTCGAACTGCTTTCACATGTGTAGACATGTGGTGCGCTTACAGTAAAAAGCAGTCGCTAACTACCCACCATGATTATCATGGCCTGTACCACGTGTACTAGGGATAAGCAAAAAAAAAAAATATATTATTAGGGATAATAAAATAAAAAAAAAAGATGCTCTATGGTAACTCTCTCTAACCTCTCTCTCTCTAAAGGCTCTGTAACTAGGTAAAAGAGATTCTACTGTAGCATCGTTGTCCCCAAGTTGTTTGCCTACATAGATTTTGTTTCAAGGCTACATGATGAATAATGTAGAACTAATGTAGAAAAATAGCAAAGTGTCCAACCTTTCCAATGATGTATAAAAAGTTGTGATTAAATTTGTTTTTTCTATGAAAAAAAAAATAGGCGACCTTACTTTTCTACTCACCCTCGTAATTTGTTAAAATCCACCTGCAATAAGGTGAGAAGACTGAACGATTGAACCGGCATTCTCAATCATGCCACCAACACATAAGGTCTGATGATGTGGCTTGCCTATTTGGTCTGAAGCAGCATCTTAACCTTTATCTTTAAAATTTGTTGAAATTTTGTATGCTACTTTTTTAAAAATTAAAACCTTTCTCATCTGAGACACATGGTAATGAGACCAAATACAAATGAATAAATAGGTCCTATTACCTTGTATTTATAATCTATAATCCAAATTGTACCTAATCATTTCTCTACTGACCTTATACTGCCTTCATATTTATAATGTGGTTCACCCTGTACGATGGTTTAATCTCCTGACTGCTATGCCATCAAGCTCTAATCTGAATTGTGTTTGTGTTGATAATTGATGATGGGGAAATTTCCCTTCTTCCCCAGTATTGTAACCAGTGTTCTACCTGTGTGTTGGCAGTACTGTCCTGGTGTACGAGATCTCAGCCATTGTCTGCCTCAGTCAGGAGATTGTCTTCATTACAGGTCAGTCTTCCTACCCTCCTAACTGATACATGAGGCTATTTCTCAAATGGCTGCTGGAGGGTGATCTCCTTTCAAGGTTTTGGCAACATCATATTTCTTGTGTTTGTGAAGCTTCCAAACCCTAGCTATGGCATTCTTGAAGTTTTCTCCGTAGTTTATGTTCAGTCACCATCCATAGAGGAGTTAAACAATCTCTTCTACTAAGTACAGCTACAAGGTTTGTGTATACGGCACATGTACTGCATCTACCCATAGAAAATGATGCACACAGTCGCATACAAAAAAAGAAATAAAATCAGTAATTCAAAGTGAAGTGTTAAACAAATTGAATCCCGCACCATGGCTAGAATTAGGTACTATGATTGCTAAACTACTTAGGTTTTAAATCTGTAATATAAATATCTATTCATGATAAAATTGTGAGAAATGTTTTAAAATTACAAAATATTTTCTCACAACGAGTTTCTTTTTATTTCAAAACGCTAGCTTTCAAGTGATAATCGCTCTTCAACGGACTTAATAAAACAATATTATTAAGCCTGTTGAAGAGCGATTATCGCTTGAAAGTTAGCGTTTTGAAATAAAAAGAAACTCATTGTGAGAAAATATTTTGTAATTTTAAAATCTGTAATAGCCATTATGAGCTGTATTATGGTCTTCTTCATCTGGAAATTTTTTGCTGGTTTTCTTTTTTGGCTTTTTTCCTAAATTACACTTTAAACTCATTGGTCTCTCACCTAGTTGATCAGACCAGTAAGCACCTAGGAAGTCTACTCATCAGTATGTTCAGTGTTGACAGCAGCATTGTGTTGTTTCAGTGGTGAGCAAGAAGAACGGCTGCAGCGCCCTCTATGTGAGTTTGTCTTGACACCTACCTGTCAGCTTGCTGAGGTCACAGAGCTCTGTCTGTCAATGGAGTGTAGCATTTGATTTGTTGTAAAAGTGTTTACACCAGGGTTCTGAAAGTTTGATAGAACACACATCATTAATCTTACTTCCATTCTATATTTTACCCTAACAAATGCTTAGCCAAGCTGTTGAATGGGACTAGCCTCTGGGGTTCTCATGCCAGTTTTGTTACTACTGTACATTGTTATTATCATTTCAATTGCTATCTATCAATAAAATCTGTAATAATTATTGTTAGCAATTATATGTTTCACATATGCTAAATTTATTATCAAATATTTTCTCTCCACAGAGAGACCATAACTGTAATGATTCTCATCTAATATATGTTTCATAAGAAACATATTGCTAAAAATAATAATCTCAAATATTTTACTGTACACTGTTAAACATAGACAAACCATAGTAAACTTGGGCTGGGTAGGAGGTTGAAACAGCTTATACTCCAAGTACACCACACATCTTCACATGCAGAGCTCTGTTGAGTTATTATTATATACCTACTGGTCATATACAAGAATCTGAGAGACGTTGAAGCGATTTGTTTATTTTTAAACTGCCTCTTTTCCTGTGGGTCAGAACTTTAATATTGACACCAATTATTGAAGTTTCTCTAAATTTCTCCAAAGAACCTCAAGGTGAGGATACCCTCTCCTGTTGAAAGAACTTCCCTTCTTGAAAACAACTGTGTATATATTTTTATCACCATATTGTGAATAATAGCATCCTTGTTTATATCTCTCATTTGGTTTTGTAGCAATTGACTAAGTGTCGATAAAATATTTTTGCATTGTCCAAAGATACAGCACACACCTACAAATAAAGGTTAAGTGTGACTTTAGAGTATCAGCATTGCTACTGTTCTTCAATCAGACCACCATGTGTACTGAGTATTCTCGTGACACTGCTGCTGCATACAGTGGGACTTGTTGCTTTTTCATCTAAAAATTGCTGTTATATGGGGCATTGTTTTTCCTTTATGCCGAATACACATGGAACAAACCCTGATAATCATGGTGAGTAGTTAGCGACTGATTTTTACTCTAAGTTTGAACTTACAAGATTCTGAATCTTTGTACGGTTTCGTGCACTCACTCGTGGTGGGGTTAGGCAAAACTTGTGGGCCATTGAAGCTCAACAAAATAGCTCTGAATGCAGGATGTGGTAGTTCCCAGGTGGTGGGAGTTGAAACTTGGTGTATGCCACTCCTCCCCCATTGCATTATCTTAATTACAACAGTGAGTTGTTTAAATTATTTGAGAGAAAGAGAGTGCTGTCCTACTGTAACTGAGCACCTGTTGAAACTCTGTGTGTTTCTGCAGGGCTACCACCAAGAGATCTACTCAGTCATCCATTTCTTCACCACAGTGAGTTCTATTTTACACTTCTATCTACAACCTTTGTAGTTCATTTCTTGAATCCCCCCTTCCTCCATCTTTAACTTTACTTGTGTACAGAATGTGGGTAATTTGAGAGATACTCTTAGCTGAGAATTTTACCTATATGCTATGGTTTACTAACAACTTTGTCCCAATTTTTAGGTTCCATTTACTTTAACCGGGATTATAATCCAAAACATGGTCACAGCCCCATCTAATGTTATGAGTTTTGTCTGTACTTGCGGTTGTTACTACTCAAGTTTAAGGTTTTATTTAGTCTTGTAATTCTTTGAAAGTCATATTTTATTCTTCCAACTCTTTGTAATATATAGCAATATAATCCTCAATGTGTGTACATTATCCCCCACAGCAGGATGGTAGTTGTGGGGCTGAGTAGGTCACATATTTTATGTAGACAGTGTTACTTGAGAGACTGTGTTGGCTAGCTCACCAGTTCTGCCAGCTGCAGCAAGGATGATGTTGTGTGGGACAGGTGGTGAAGTACTTTTGTCCCATCTGGGTGCTGCTGTGGTTTGTGGAGCCAGCCCGCAGCCTCACCCCTGAGGAGCAGGAGAGACTCCTGGGAGTCAGTGTAAGTTCCCTCCTTCCTTTTTTAATTATAGCTGACATTTGGCCTCAGTAGAACCTAACACAAAGGCCACACCTAGTTGCAGAGCCAAAGTGTCCTTTAGAGAGATGCTTACTAAAGAGCAGCTAATTAGTAAAAACTATAATTTTGATGATGAAAACCGACATTGTAGAGATGTAGATTTGTCCTTTAGCCTGAGAATCTTCTTATTTAGGTTCTACTGTATACAGAGGATTCTCCTGAGAGACGCAAAACATACTGGAAAAGAGAGGGAGAAAGAAATTATAATTCACAAAGTTTTATGAGCTGAACTATAATTATTTTGTGATATAATGTACAGGAAAAATGGGTATTCTCTTGCACTCTTTTTTTTTTTTTAAATATAGATTCCCGTAAGTTATGGATGAGGGAAGGAAAACTCTAAACAAAAAAAAAAAAAAGAAAGGAAAATAAAAACATAGAACCTATATAACTGGTGAATGTTAATTGTTTGATATACTTTTTCTAAACTCTTAAAAGACACTTTATAATCTTTTAAACCTATTCTAAAGTACACATTGTTACATGCAATAATAATCATGGTGGGTTTGCAACTATTTTTTACTGTGAATGCATGTTGAAAGTAGTTTGACTTTTTCACTCACAAGTGTGCACCAGTTTGGTTGCTTACACTCACTGGTGGGGCTGGACTTGTGGCAAGAGTCAGGGGCCACATGACTTTTATAAAAAAGTGCCCAATGCAAGATTCAATTGTTGGTCATGGTGTTTAAACCATGAAAATATATATCATTCTATATACAGTTACGAGCGTCATTCCTCATCTCCTAATCAACTCTGTCACCGTTTGCTTTTTTTTTGGAATGGCCCCCTCCTATTGGTTGGCTATGATCACGCCACCTTTGCCCCCCCCCCCCCCATCATGCCACCCCCACTCGCTTTTTCGTTTTTGTAACTATTGTGTTGGAGCGGGTCGCTCCTTAAATAAATGCATATATTAGTTAATAACCAAATGTAATCCTCTCTTTCTTTTTCCCAGTAAGAGACGCCTACGGAAGCCAACAGTACATAGACAGATAAAGCACATAGGCTATAGGTATTAACTAATATATGCATTTATTTAAGGTGCCAATTTATAATTGTAACAAATAGTATTTGAATAAAAACATTCAATCGGGTAAAACACGGGCGTTGCCCGGTTCATTCGGCTAGTATCTATATAAATTTGAGTTACATATAACAGTGAATATAATTTTGACTTTGTTGTTTTGTTAGCTCCAAAATAATGTTATCTGTTCTAATAAAAACTGTCAACAAAGATTGGTCATATGTGTACATGATGAAACCACCATGAAACTAGGCCATCACAAGACCTCCAGGATTTGTTGTCCTATCCACAATGGCATGTGAAGGCCACCACTACTCATCCTCAGCTCCGACATGTGCCACAGTGAGTGGGGTGTGGTGCAGACCACCTCATCCTTCTCCACCACCAGCTCCCTCTACCGGCCCCTCAGCTCCGGAGGGGAGAGCAGCCGGGCCTCCAGTCCTGTCTGGTGCCGCAACTTCCATTCCTCCTCCGCCACTCCAGGTCAGATTCTTCTTTATACAGAACATGAAATCTCACTATTTTTTTCATTGCAGTAAGGACAGTAAAAGTTTTTGATTGATGTGTGAAAGAAACATTCGCGTCTTAATGTTTTCATTTTCTGTATAAAGATGGCACCTTATTGTTTTGTATTAATTGTTTCTTAGTCACTCTTTTGGGTGGTTATATGTTGTTTCTGGAGAGACAAATTTAATGTTTCATTGACTGTCAATACAGATGAAAAGATGACTAACAAGAGGTAAAATTGTAGTTTGCTACCTGGAGCACACTTTGAAGATAAAATACAATCAATTCTCATTACTGGGAAGACCAGTCTGTTCCAGAGGTTCTTTAAATTGTGTGTGTGTGTGTGTGTGTGTGGGGCTAATTTTTGCTTTCCCTGTGGGTCCCCATTGCTTTACTGAAATATCTATGTGTTGTTGTTGTTTCTTATCCCCTTGTGTAAAGATTACACGAATTCCATGAGTTCATGATCTCATGGAATGGGGTGATGGGGTGCAGCTTTCGTTGATCATGGCACCATGATCCAGGCACACTTTGGTGAAAGTCTAACTTTGCCTATATTTTGAGGCCGTTCCTAACATGGAAGCAGACGCCTTTGCTGCCGACTCTAACATGAGTACAGACGCAGCTCCTCCATATCCCTGGAGTGGGACCCTTGCTGAGGTCCATCAACCGGGTCAGTTGAACTCAGGATTTTTAAGAGGTCTTTCTCCTCTTCTAACAATGCTGCTGTTGGTCCACGACTGCTTATTCATCAGAGTTATTCTGCTTGTTTCGCAGTTGGCCTTCCTATCTGAAGGTCATTCCCCTATCCGCCACCTGGGGATGCGCCCTGTAGCAGTTAGCTATATTTATTAATATAAGGACATTAATCAATATATATATATATGTTGTAATGTGAATGGATATACGAGGGTGAGTAGAAAAGTAAGGTCTCCTATTTTTTTTTTCATAGAAAAACACATTTAATCACAACTTTTTATACATCATTGGAAAGGTTGGACACTTTGCTATTTTTCTACATAGTCGCCTTGATGCTCAATCACTTTTTCATCCTGTCAACCAACTTTGCAATTCCGGTGTTGTACCACTCTTCCGCCGCCTCTTTGAGCCACTTGTCGACCCACCTGGCGGACACCTTTCTGTAGCCGAGGGTCTCAGACACAATCTTGTGCCCGGAGAAGTGGCTGCAATCTTCATTCAGGCCATCCTCGATCTCTTCAAGGGTTATCCGCCGGTTTGCGCGCACCATTTCGTCGATTCGAGCCACGGTTGATTCCGGCAAATTCGGCCGCCCAGACCGCTGTTCATCGTGGACGTTTATCCGCCCCTCGTTAAACTCCTGGCACCATTTCCGCACATTTTTGATGTCCATGCACTTCTCACCATACACTTCCACTAACTGACGGTGAATTTCGACCGGAGAATTATTTTTCGCATTTAAAAAGCATATAACTGAGCGCAACTCGCACTTGGCGGGAGAGCTAAGGGGAAGCTCCATCGCGAACGGCTGCCAGACAGCGACTGAGCGTCCCAAGATCACCGGGAAGGTTCTAGACAGTAGAGGGGGAACCAAGGAAGACAGCGGTGTTGTCGGATTTCACCTAGCAACGCGCGTTCGGAAATTATCTCGTAGAAGACCTTACTTTTCTACTCACCCTCGTAGAAATGAACACACCAGAGGTTAGTGGCGACAAGAAGGCTATGTCTCTATAAAAAGACGTGATGACATGGTTCCAGCAATGAGACTGCCCAGTACCACCGCATCTCCTTTGATCTCTACCTCCCAACTCTCTTATAACATCCCCTGGCTCTATTTTATTTTAGCTGGAGTTCCTCTCTTACTGGGATCAAAGGTCAGATCTTTCCTGTTCTCTGTTTTCCTGTTGTGAATTTATATGGTTCCAAGTTGTCACAGCTATCTCTGGAGACGTCAGCCTTCCTTTAACTTATTATTTCCGAGTAAGTTACAATAATAGGGGATATTTTGATTTTTTATTATATATATACTTGAAATAATAATGAATATTGCAGAGATCTACTGTAAATATTCCATTTTGTGAATTGCGTGCTTTTAAAACTCTATATTTGAAATTAGTTCTTTGAAATTTCTCATATGTAAATATGAGATAGGTATGGCTGGGACCAAGAAACCCTGAAGTTCCATCATCCCTACACCACAGGAGTGTGTGCAGTGTGCTCCCCCAGCAGCCTGGCCCCCATCTCAGAGGAGGAGGATGCGGACCACCCCCCCCACTAAGGCCCCCTACTGCTCCTACGGCAGCATCAACAACCATGGCCGGACTCACATGTCCAGCTGTGGCTGTGACACCAGGGCTCCCCACATTTAGATCCTCCATCTATTCTTGTCATTTTGTGCCATGGCTGATTTCTGTACATCTCTTCTTCTTTGTTCCATTCTCCTATACATTCTAGCTATAAGGTAGATTTCTTCATTTTATTTTTCTTACACATGTCTCTATTTTTAAATATATATTTACACCTTTCTATATTTATATAAAGAGAGAAAATATAATCTAGAAATCTCTCTTGTCTAAATGACAAGTTTTATTATACTCCTAGAGAGTGTTTCAAATGGATGATTGTCAAGGTAAGAAATGGGAGAAATCAATCCTCTCTCCACTTTTATTTCTGCACTGAAGACTTTATTCATCCCAGTCCGCTAAATGTGATCTTCTCTTACAATAAGATACCCCCAGGAATAGACAAGTAAAGATCCCTACTTTCAAGTCTGGAATTGACCATTGTTTGTACAACTTGAAGTGTTGAGCTAGGTCTCTAGTCTTCTTGTTATATTGAGTTGGTTGGTTGGTTAGGCCATCTTGCCGTTCTCACATTATTTTTATGTGATTTATTGATATAGTTACAGCTTTTTCTTTTTCAAATAACCATTAGAAATATTTC
>CP092867.1:45895486-45935350 GCA_030710605.1 Cordylochernes scorpioides
GTCGAAGAACCAGGTTTAAGTCTGAAAATTTATGAACTCTTTAAATCGAGAATCATTTGCAACTATTGGCTGGGGAAGAATTTCCACCACTTTCCTTCAGGCAGTGTCTTCTTTCTACCTCCGAAATTTGTCATTTTAAAACACTTTTTTGTTGTTGTTGTTTATAAGACTTATTTCAAAATTGTAAAATATCTATACGCACGTTTTTAGTTTGAAAATGAATCATTTCTCTCATTGACGCGTTTGCATTACGTGATTTTTTTTTTGACAATTGAAACACTTTTATTGACATACATTTTAAATAAATGAAAGGTAATGAGAATATACATGGATTTATGAGCTAGGGAGGCTCCACCATCTTGATAGAGTCCTCCTCCAGACCAAGAGGGGGTCTTCTAGGACTCCCTGCATCTCCAGGCCCAGGAAGTGTTTGTAGATACGGGTCTTGGCAGAGACGCCATGGTGGCCAAGGCGTTGTCCTCCAGGTCATGCCCGAAGATCCAGCTCTGCGGGTCACGGGGCCGCTGGATGATGGTGAAGGCCTCCACGATGACTGGCCTGATCCGCCTACAGGACCAGTAGCGGTGGGCCAGTGACAGGTCTCCGGACCCACAGGCGATGCAGGACTCCCGGGTTTGCATTACGTGATTAATAGAACTTATTACAACATTTGTGGAAACGATATAACAATCAAATAACACTCGAGGAGTGTCAATTCCAGTGTACTAGAGGACACTGATGAAGGCAACAATGCTGTTATCGAAACTGATTTGGTCTTGTCAGCCCTGGTATAGTAATATTAAAACCTGCATTGTTAGAATCACCAGTTGAGGACCCTCGCCTACTCCCCAGTGGGGGGGGGGGTTCTATAATCTCCACACACCTGCTACCTTAGATTGGAATATCTGACTGTACTTCTTGTGTTACTTCACAAATTATTTCAATGAAGATACGGGATCTAACCATTATTCTAGACTCCACATTATTATATTTACATACTTTATAGTTGAATTATATTAATTATGAGATTTCTAGGATCACATATTTATGCATCATATATATCACTAATATATAGAAAGATTTTAAATAATTTCAATTCCAAGAAATAAGCTTTAACTTATAGTAGAATATGGGAAATTTATATGACTTATTCATATCTTTTCCATAATTTGATGCGATTTTTTGATAGAAGATGGATTCACAAAGAATAAAACATTCAGTACATCAGCGATCCTGAATGATATATACGATATATACACTCATGGACAAAGGAAGTTTTACCTTTTAGTATGTATATCGGATTCAAATAATAACTCTGAAAGATATTTGATATTTACAGTGACCTTTATTGTGAAGACACACGAAATAACCAAGTGTGAACAAAATTGCCTCTGTATCCTAAAAAAATAAATAAATAAATAGAAGATGACCGGCGATATTAAAGACTTTCCACCATCTCAAGTTTTGTCCATGAGTGCAATACCAGACTGCTGTAATAATGGTAAGTGGAGTTTGTACAGTTGTTTGAACTGTAAACTGCAGCATTTAATAGATTAAAATAGTATAACATCAAAATACAATATGTAGATTATTTACAAGCTATATGTAACTTATATAAGTTCTTATTTTTATAAATATGAAGTTTACTTTCCAATAAACACTCCCATTATATGTCTTCATACATATTCGATCACTATCAACACAATGTACAGAGTTTTACTTGTTCAAGTTGCTACGGCTGGTTGTACACTCCTGTAGAAGGGATACCTGAAAACTTGAAAGATCGTTTAAATAAAGCAAGAAACTTATCCTCGAAGGCAGTGTGTTGTTACAACGTTTGGTTGTTTTCCTTTCGAGCTGAGGTTGGGCTCTGGCAACAGAAATGTTGAGTAAAAAAAACTGTTTCTCTCGGGATTCGAACCGGTGTAGTACAAGCGACAACTGGAGCCCAACTGGGCGACATTATATAGGGAACCGAGTTGAGCTATAAACCATTCAAGTCACACAATGGCGGCACTCAATCAATTTGCTGTCGCCACAATTGTGGTATTGTTCCGGCGTTACTTCATCATCGTCTCCTTTCTGGACTTCACTACTACATGTTGTTCAACACGGGGCGATATGATGTTCAACACATGGGTATTGTTCAACATGTTGTTTAACACGGGTCTTTGTACAACATATTGTTCAACATGAGGCTTTAATAGTCCGAATAGCCACTTTCAGACTAATGATATAATAATGAAACAATCATCTCCCGATCTGAAATTCTGAAAAATGCAATAAATATTATTTATCTCAGAGACTAGAATTTGTACAAAACTCTGTGGATGTTGACGCCACTATGTAGCAGGTGATTTGTTCACCGAATAACTGTGCTCCAGGAGGAACCTGGGTTATGAAATCTCCGAGATTTATAGAATAAGAAGCACGTTTTTGCAAATGTGTTGATTAAGATCCAGTAAAACTACCTTATCGGCGACTTGTGTTGAACTGTCCAACTTGTGGGAGATATAGATACAGGGTCCAACACACGGTTACTGTACAATATAGCGCCATGTATCAAGCATGTCGTCTGCCGCACTTTGTATATCGGCTGCCGGAAATTAATTTTTCCCGTTTCTCCATTTTATTTCAAACTTTTGTCTTTCTTTTAGAATAGAATTGTTGTGAAATTGTCGCGCTAATTGTGCCCGCAGTTGGAATTGCCATTTATTCACCCGATTGTGCAAGGTACATCTTGTAAGGAACAAAATTTTACCATTTTTTCAACGAAGACATCCTTGTACAGCCGAACATAGTGGAATCTTTTGCCTATTTTTATCTAAAGAATATCTCACGTTATAGGAGTGGCTGTGGCGGAAGCAAACAACAATATGAACGTTTTAAATATTTCAACTTTTTTAGAGTTATTAAAGCGCTGAATCAATTTTCTGTGTTTAAACAAATTCCCGAAGTGAAATTCCACTTTCTCTCAAATAATTCAATATTATTTAACCGATATATAACCAAGTTACATAAATAAATAAACTCGCGAAACTCTCTTACAAAAATAACCTATAAAATGTCTTTATTTTGAAATTCACATATATATATTCAATATGATCAATGTTATATATATGTTATAAATTTAAATATGTAAATATAAAAATAAAACAAATTGAAAATAATTGCATACACTTTCAAAATAAAAAAAGGTGCGACATCTTTCAACCACCCTTGCCAATTGTCGCTTACCACCCCGCACACCAGAGCTGATTAATGCAGAACGTTCACCTATTAAACCACCCGTTTCAGCCCATAGTCCTTCTCAGAACGCCTTAAAGTTTACTGAATTCGCTAAATAGTTATTTTACTGGCGGTTTTATTTATCTGAAGAAAGGCTTGGCCGAAAGCTTCCTTTAATCAAGTAAAATAAAAAGAGTTGCGGCGTCTTATAATTTTTTTTGTTGTAATTTTTGTAGTTATTTTACTGATTAAAATCCAATAGAAGAGAATAGAACCATATTTCTCCTAAATAAACATAAAACCTCTAAATTTATATAGATGTTCAATTTATATATTCCAATTATATTATGCATTGATTATATGTGTTTGTTCAGTGAACTTAAAGATAATGGAAAAGTTTAGAACAAGCACAAATAATTTAGCATAATACTATTTCGAACAGGACCGTCTCAGGTCACAATGATACCAAAATCACTTTCAATGTAAAATGACATTTTTGCAGGTTGGTTATATGATGGAATTATAAATTAATATCTTTAACACATTTTTATATATTTTATTTTCAACGTTTTGGCAACCCGCTGTCGCAATTTTCAAGAAAAACTGTATTTGCTATTGTTAACTTTGTATTTGCGATATTGTTAACTTTGTATTTGCTACATTGTTTACTTTATATTTGTTATTGTTTACTTTATTTTTT
Organism: Cordylochernes scorpioides; assembly: GCA_030710605.1. Lineage (NCBI taxonomy): Eukaryota > Metazoa > Arthropoda > Arachnida > Pseudoscorpiones > Chernetidae > Cordylochernes > Cordylochernes scorpioides. The sequence goes on from CP092867.1 coordinate 45,899,415, forward strand.
ACTTTGTATTTAAATTCTGAGTGTACTGGTATTTAAGAGCGTGGACCGCACAGCTCTCTTAAATATCCGTCAATTTTCAGAATTCACTTCAAAGTAAATAATAGTAAATATAGTTTCTCCCTGGAAATGTCGAAAGCGGGTCGCCGAAACGTTGGAAATAAAATATAAAAGGTAAAATATATTCATTTGTATATATAATTCAATTATTCTCAATGCTGAGTCGGTAATATTGAAAGATTATTTGCAAGAATTGGAGGTGGAGGAAGTATGAGTTAGCTGGGAGCACCGCAAAATATCTCACTCCAGGCGCATTCAACCAGCCCTGACTTAGAATAGATTTATTATGAGAAGAAAACCTGTTGCTTAAAGTTCACAGTACTTCATGGCAAACAAATATACCATGCCGTTAATGCAACTTTTCAAAACCTAGTTGCATATAGGAATTAAACATTCCTATTGAAGCTAGCACTCTAAATTCTAATGGAGAATGTGGACTCTTAGTATAAAAACCTTTTTAAATTTAAAAAATAACTTAAAAGGACATAAAATAGAAGGAAATATATTTGCTAATTGTGGCGAAAAACGACAAAGAGAGTAAAATGAATTATAAATAGGTTCTCATAGTGAGTGAATTATTTAAATGACCGCGAAATTTTGTTTGTGATTAATTTAAATGTCTTAATGGGACATTTGGCATGCGTGAAGGTCACGTGACAGGAGCTCCAATTAAATAATCATCTTTATAATTACGGGGCCCTCATTAATCATCTCAGGGCCGTCTGACAGTCTGATTTCTTCAAGTCCTGTGCAACAGGCCCTTATATCATCCTGGAGTCTGAAGAAAGATAAAATCAAACAATAGCAAGAATCTCAAAAATACAAATGAAAATACTTGTAACTAAGTAATTAGTTATACCTTCTCTTGGTGTTGAGCTATAACACCACTGAGTGTATTCTCGTCATCTTTCCTTTTGTTTTGAAGCGCCATATTCTTAGCTATTCTTCTGGACACTATAACTAGTAGTATAATAGATAACACTTAAATGTATATTTATTGATTTTGACTATTGACTATACGGAGACCAATATTTTTATCTCCCCCAAGCCTGGATCGTCAAAACTGGCGATGACTGATGGCGACACCGTCGATGGCTCCCGATGAGCCAAGTTTAAGTTTGGAATTTTCTGGACTCTTTAAATATCGAGCATTATCTGCTACTATTGGCTGGTAGAGAGGATTTCTCCCACTTTCGTTCACAGGTAGTGTAATTAAAAGCTTGTAAGAAGCTATGACTTATAACGTTGATGTGCATGTGAGGCTGTCAATCCTCAAATCCTCCAGAGAACGCTACCAAACTGAATCTAAGATATAAATATGAAGGATCTCCATGACCTTAGATTCTATCTTTAAAACGTTGAGGAATAAAGACAACTACCTACCCGTGGAATGAAGAAGTAATTCTTGCGTCTCTGGATTGATCGATCCCTGCTCGAAATGCATATTCTACCACTTTTAAGAATTAATATAAAGCAATAACGCGCCATCTATATATAATAAATGAAAGCATTAAAGCATGAGTGTTTATTTTATACGTAAAACAAACTTCTACTGTCTTTACTGAGATGAAAAAAATATTGGGAGGGCTTGGCTCATTGGTGGTGAACCCTCCCAGCGGTTTCGCAGTAAGGACAGTAGAAGTTTGTTTTACGGGTAAAAGAACCACACATATTCGTGCTTTTTAATACTTATAATAATAATAAATTGTTTTAAACTGGTATTTTCCTCTTGATCAAGCCCACCAGTGAACACAAGTAACCAAATGTAGCTCTGGTACCTTGTAAGTGCAAAGTTGAACTATTTATACATATGTAGGCTTGTGATAAAAATAATTTACAGTATAAGAAGACGCAAACACCTTCCCACTATGACTATCATGACCTGTACTATGTCTACTTGAAATAGTAATAATTATCAAAACAATATTACTGAAATTTCGTTAACTTGACTTAATCTTGCTCATTCATTATGTTGGATTGTAATTGCAGCTTGTCATTAATTCTGTCATTTTTCACGATTTCGCATTCTCAATTAGCACTTGGTTTATTTATTTGTGTGTATATATATGTAGTCATCTGATATGTAACTTGGTGTAGAGTATATATATTGATGTCTGAGATTCTGCCTCTCTCTGGCAATGTACAGATGTATATGGTATAAATTTGTATTTTTACTGAGGTATGTATGTGTTGTGAATAAAGATATCTGTAATGAAAAATGTATATAGATAAAGCATCAATACATTATCTTATACTGGATTTCTGTTATCTAATAACATCACAATTTATATTCAAAATATAAAATGATTTTTTAAATGTGTAAATATAGAAATTCGGAATGAAACTCCTATATTGATTTAATGAATAAATACCATACATGTCGTAACACAACAGTCGTATCGTCTTTTCGGTGTTTATAAGAGAGGTGAGGATAGTTCAATTTAACAAAAGGAAAGCTATTTCGAACTAAATAAAACGAACACGGAGTCTTTAAACCTGAAGTTGAGATCCGAACACGTGTTGGTAGAATGTTAAACCCATGTGTGCGTGCAGAGAGGGTATTGCCCTGCACTGGTCAGTGTACCGAGGGCAAACATGATCAATACTGACCGAGTGGACAAACACGAGCAATAATGGCACATTGGACAAATATGGCTTCAGCAAACAGACCTAGAGCAGGAAATATATCATAAAGAACATATTGTTATGGACATCGAGCCCTCACAATGAATTATTAAACAATATCCATTGAATCATGATTATCCAATCAACTTGATGTCTACATTGACTTACTTTGTTTATCTCAGAAAGTAAATGGCCAAGAGGATTACATCATGTTTACATCAAATATACACATGACCATGATAATCATGTCGGGTAGAATTGGCTGTAAATAAAAAAGGTCTGAACATGAACAAGCATATCGACATTTGCACTCACAAGGTGTTCTTGCTCCGTTGGTTACGTTCACTCACTGATGGACCAGAATGGGAGGTCATCGATGTAATTTATTACATACTGGTCAAATGACCTGGCTTCGCCCGGGTTCTGCCCGAGTGAAGGTTTGCCCAGCGAATTATATTTTAAAACAAATGTTAATTCTCATAATCATATTATTATCTATCTTAATAGTAGTTGTTATAATGTTAGAAACTCTCTCATCAACATATTAACATCATCATAATCATCATGTTCTGACTATAAAATATGCAAATTATTTCGTTATTTAGGATAATTTACATATGTCCTAGATAGCCATACAAACATATAATGATAACAGAAATTCATTTATATTATCATCAATATATCCTAGATAAAAAATATGCAAAATAGCCATTCTATTGAAAATTTCCATATTCTGGAATAGAAATTAGGACAGACACTGCTTCCAGACCTTACTCTATATCTCCTGTTTAAAATCCATACAGATAGATCAAATAGTGGTGTTTCTATAAGGAACAAACAAATCCCCACTTATTTAGATAGAGTGATTATAAAAGCTGTTTAAATGTGTAAGCTTCCATCTTGGACTAAAATTGCTGACAGTCCGTCCCGCTACGGTAAAATATGTTTATATTCAAATATAAATAATTAAAAACTGCACACTACAATCCTAAAATGAACGTGGTGCCATTATTGTCTTCAGTAGCTCGTACAATAAATGTATTTTAACGTTTTTATCTTCACGATAACAAGAGGTTTACAAATGGCAGAATTGCTAGAGAATATTTATAACAAGGACTTACAATGAGTATCATTATTATGCTATATAACGGAAGAGCTTTCTAGATTTTCAAAAAAGGTTCTTCCACTGGCTTACAATATAGGACTCTTTTAGACTCTATCATACAATCTCATTATTATCCTTAAGTAGCTAACACTTGAGAGAGACAGAGTTCTAAGAAAAAAAAGCACACTTTTATCTCTCCAAGAGTCCAAGGCTCAAACAATTAGCCTTGGTGAAACATGGAGAGATCAAGTTTAATTGAGATAAGGTCAGACTTACTGTCTGTCTGTACATGGAACATCTGGGGAACAGAGAGGAAAGTTGTCAACAAAACCTAGATCGGGATATTTACAAAGTAGATCTAGCATACTCTAGATTTGAAAAATAATACAAATGTGATATTGTACTGGAATAAGGTGCATAAATTATGGAAAAGGCATCTCCTTATCGTGCGACTGAAAGTTGCTGATGGCTTACGCCATCTATCGGAATAAATATCAACTATTCTCGTTGATTTTTAATTATTCCAGAATTGGCCAAATACCCATTCTTGATTATTTAAAATATTAATTAAAAACTTTCAGTTGTCCGATAAGGAGATGCCTTTTTTATAAAATACTCTAGATTGTTTGCGGTGGGTTAACACCGCACCGGCTTAATGAGAAATCTAGAAAGAATATTCGGAAATACTTTATAGACCCGAGTTCCTGGCTTTGAATCTACTCAGACCAAGGAGAATTCAAACAAAAATACAGATAATATTGTACTAATTCATCATAAATTTGTTTAGTTAACGGAGTAATTGATAAAGCTTCCTTTGAGATGGAAAAATGAGTATTTTCTAACATTCCCGAATTTTTTTAGAACATAAAAAACCGTCTTTTTTTATTTGATATGCCAAAAACAACAAAAAAGGTATGTTTTTAAAATATTTAACTTGATAGACAGTGATGTGTTCAAAGATAAGTTTTTCTTATAAACAAAAAGGCAAAATTGGCTTTTGGATTCTACAGATAATCTTGCATATAAGATCTATTTCTTGCTTCATGATTTATATAGAACTAGCGGACCCGCCCGGCTTCGCCCGGGTTTTACCCGAGTAAAAGTTTGTCTAACGAATCTCTCGATAAAGTGAACATTTTTTTCCCGGTCCCTTGAAAAATACTCGATAAGTTGAATAAAATCAATATTAATTGGTTCCCTCGGTAATTGGAAGTTAAAGGAATAGTATCTTGCCTTGGAATTGTATCATTATTCTTGTATGGATGTACCCGGCTTCGCCCGGGTTTTACCCGAGTAAAGGTTTGTTTAACGAATATCTCGATAAAGTGAACATTTTTTCCCGGTCCCTTGAAAAATACTCGATAAGTTGAATAAAATCAATATTAATTGGTTCCCTCGGTAATTGGAAGTTAAAGGAATAGTATCTTGCCTTGGAATTGTATCATTATTCTTGTATGGATGTACCCGGCTTCGCCCGGGTTTTACCCGAGTAAAGGTTTGTTTAACGAATCTCTCGATAAAGTGAACATTTTTCCCGGTCCCTTGAAAAAATACTCGATAAGTAGAATAAAATCAATATTAATTGGTTCCCTCGGTAATTGGAAGTTAAAGGAATAGTATCTTGCCTTTGAATTGTATCATTATTCTTGTCTCAAATAAATTGCCGTGTCATTCTGAATTTTGTCTTTCCTAATTTTCTACATTACAAAATCATCGTATCATCATGATAATATTTAGAGCAGATTGTTGAATTATAACAGATAAATTAGAATAATTATCTTGATTATTTCTAGGCGAAAAGTTATTTCAAAAATTTTATTTGCTAGAAACCTTCCCAGTACTATACTAAATAACTTCCCAAAGTTTCATGGCGATCCAATGAGTGGTTTGGTCAGGCATAAAGGACAAACAAACAGACATACATTCATTTTTATATATATAGATATGTAAATAGAGTCTCTTAAGAAAGACCACCTAAAAACATGAATCAACTTGTTTCTCCTGTTGGTGGTCTCTCATTGAAGATTCTAATTGCTATTAAAGAATCTCTAATAGACCTTTAATAAGAGACTGCCTCTTGGAGAGACGGTGTAGCTACGAAATGGATATTCCCGGCTTCGCCCGGATTTTACCCGAGTAAAGGTTTGTCTAACGAATCTCTCGATAAAGTGAACATTTTTTCCCGGTCCCTTGAAAAATACTCGATAAGTTGAATAAAATCATTATTAATTGGTTCCCTCCGTAATTGGAAGTTAAAGGAATAGTATCTTGCCTTGGAATTGTATCATTATTCTTGTCTCAAATAAATTGCCGTGTCATCCTGAATTTTGTCTTTCCTAATTTTCTACATTACAAAATCCTCGTATCATCATGATAATATTTAGAGCAGATTGTTGAATTATAACAGATGAATTAGAATATTTATCTTGATTATATCTAGGCGAAAAGTTATTTCAAAAATTTTATTTGCTAGAAACCTTCCCAGTACTATACTAAATAACTTCCCAAAGTTTCATGGCGATCCAATGAGTGGTTTGGTCAGGCATAAAGGACAAACAGACATACATTCATTTTTATATATATAGAAGAGAAGATATGTTTATTTTAATTTTACTCTACACTGCTCTCTCATAGTAGGTGAGCTGTGGTAATCGTTTTACTTTTCCCAAGTACACGTGCCCATGATAATGATGGTGGGCAAGAAGTGAGGACTTCTTAAACCGTGAATATATTATATGCAGAAGTATTTGCATTCGTAGCTTTATGCGTCCATAGGGGCTCAAAATCATTCATTCTGGTTAGCAACCCGTAAATAAAGATATTTCCGTTGCATTCGTAAGGTATCAGCGCCCGTCTTATCACTTATACTCACTGGGGGGATGGGAGTCATTCCAGAGAATCACGTTCTCATTGAAGCAATTTATTATTTTAAAAAAATCTCGCGTCAATGCGGGTTACGAAACTAGGTTTTGAGATGTGTGACATTTATGCAAATTAATATATTGTTTATATTCACACACAGAACAAAGGGATCTCGGTGTACACAACTTCCTACTGAAATCTCTCCACAAAAGGTGTTGGCATACATTGGCAATAATGACATCGGACAAACGAAGGCGCCACTTCCAAATAAGGCGTAGGATTTAATCTGTATTTGGCGAGGTAATGATGCCATGTGGGAGGTCGGCACAGCAAACAAACAAATCAGAACGGTAAGGACGTGTATGGCTGCTGAGTCAACAGTTGACAAACTTGGGCCTACTGCTTGCCACACTGCCCACCTCGCCTTTTTTACATATCTATCTTTTTTTATGTTTGATTTATAACTCCTTCTTTAGATAGAGCTCTCTCTTCATTATTTCACCTTAAAAAATCCTTTTGTTGGAGCTGTCTTAGATAAGTATTCTGGTTGTTTCTGCTGAGGAGTCTGCTGCCACTTGTGCTGATATCATTTTGCTCTTATGTTCGTAATCAATGCGATGTTTTCTACATTGAAATTGAGATGGAATGTTAGAATTGTAAATAGAATAACATGAATAAATATCTACTGAATACAACTATATATCAAAATTCGAAACTATTATAGACGCGTTTGATTCTTTTTTAAAATAAACAATTTATATTGTCCTTACTGCAATGGAAAAATTAATGGGAGGGCCTGGCTCATCAGTGGTGAACCCTCCCAGCGGTTTCGCCAGTTTAATCTACCATACCTCTGTTATATTGCATTTTTCGAACTTCCTTTTATAGTGATACTGATGCTAGACTCTTTGAATGGTATTTTAGATGAACTATGGACATAAGCTTTGAGGGGACAGCAGAATTACATACATTTATAAATATGCATCATAATACAACTATATATTCAATAAATAAAACTATTATACCACGATTTTTTATTTCCTTTTACAAATGAAACATTTCCTCCTACTGTCCTTACTGCAATGGGAAAATATTGGAAGGGGGGTCTGGCTCACCGGTTTCCCCAGTTACCATGTCAGATTTCACCTTATTGTATTTGCTTGCATTTAATATACATTTTAGGTTTTATATAAAGAAGTACACGTATTTTTGTATTTGTTTATATTTTAGGCACATATAACGAGTACATACATTATATTTTGATAATAATGTAGCAAAGTATTTATTATATATACAGATTATATTAATTTTGATATTTATATTATTTATATTTTGCTACTCTCTGTAAACTTCCCTCATTGCTTATCTTGTATCTTATAAATGTTGACTTTGTTTTTGCCTTAAATAAATTGCTGTGTCATCCTGAAGTTTGTCTTTCCTAATTTTTCACGTTTCAATATCAATAAGCAATCCAGGGTTAAGTTTCTTATACCATTTTTATCTCTCTAGCTTTCAGGATAACTTGCACTGTTGAAGGGCATGGTAGCCTGAAACCTAGAGAAATAGAAAACGATGCAAGAAACTTAACCCTGGATTGCTTGTTGATAGCATACGTCAGGGGGATGAACGTTTATTATACATTATATTATAGTGCTATATATACCATGGTAGTTGTCAGATAAACTGTAGGAGGAATATATCGAAGGACTGCCAACCAAACACTTGTCCATCACCCACACGGCAGGTTGGTTGCGGAAGTCCGGCCGACAGATCCAGAAGAATCGATTGGCCTTGTGCAACGATTGGACCTGCTTCGTTGGTCTCGTCCTTGTTTTGTAAACTGAGCATCGAGCAGTGTCGTGGGTGGACACGCTAGCTACTCTCGACTTGAACACCTCGTGTTGGGTGTCACGTCACTCCTACCTAACTACTCTGGTTATCAAAATTTGAAACTATCATAGACGTCTATGATTCTTTTAAAAATGAAACCATTTCTACTGCCCTTATGGCGCGCTAATGCATCATAATACTCTGGTTATATTAGAGTATTACTCTAACGTACAGTGCTTCTATTTAACTGCCGTAAAACCTTCCTTGAGTTACCGAATTAGCAAATTAAAAATGACCTAATATAGGGATGTAGGCCCTCGTCAACCCGGTGAAGGCAGCAAACCATCAATAATTACATCCTAATTCTTCTTAATTAAACGGTGAGGAAATTTCCGTTTACTACCAGCAATTGTGATATGTTTTTTGTTCTATAACCGAGCTAATGTTTATTGCTTTCGCGTGATATCGGTACAATACTATAACACTCCACTGATGTGTAGGTATTCCCGCTACTTCGCAGCCTAAAATGTAAATAAAAATGTTTTCTTAGCAATTTTTCAAATAGTTATTTTTATCGTTTGAAAGAGAAATTAATATATTTCAATCCAGCTTTTATCATTTTGTTTAAAATCCTGTATCATGTATAGAATTAGAAAATCTAGCATTCAAGAACCTGTTCCACTTAAGAAAATGACAGTGAATCTACAAAACATCGGGATAATTCAAAAGTATTTGTATATAAACAAACTCCCCCCAAAGAGCAAATATTTTAAACAAAATAAATCATTTTTTATCACTGTCATCCTGAAATTCTCCCTCACAGTAACAATTGTAATAACCATTCACATATCTGCAACCAGGATTTGTGGAAGTAAGTGAACGCCCCCAGAACAATCCAGCTCTTGTTGCTCGGGAAAAGCCGCTCACTTGGGGGCTTTCTAGAAGTAGGTCAACAGAGTTCGTGCTGCATCGATTTTTGATTTAGAAGTTCTTTAACCTTTTCCTTGGCGCCATGTCACTCGATGGTCTTTTCACTGAGGAGATTCCAAGCTTTTTTTATCTATAGGGTCGCCAATGTTTGTTGAATAACTGAACTCGGGATATCTCTTTATGACAGAGGACCTTTTATCCACCTCGCGTTTATGGTAAAAGCAACATGTCCCACAGATAAGGTGTTCCATTTGGCTAATTTGATGGTCAATGGCCATTCACAGATAAAAGATTATTAGTCAGGCAACGATATCTCTTTCTCTCACCCCATTATATATATATATTCTTTGCTTCTCAAATTCTAAAAACACACACATGGTACAGGGTATGATAATCATGGTGGGTAGAGTTTTGCGTCTGCTATTGTAAGTACATATGTCCACACATATAGAAAGTAGTTCGACTTTTGTACCCTGTGCCAGAATCCCATTTGGTTATTTGCACTTGCTGATGGACTTGTGAAAGAGTCTGCAATTATTCGAGCATTTTTTTTATATATAAAATAAGTTGCGAATGTGGAATTCTATCATAGTTTATGGTTGTGTCGATGGGGGTCTATACAATTACGCCACAAACTGCTTCCTTGTGTTAGGGGAAGTTATTGCAGAAAACAAGAATTCTACACGCACGAATTCCCTTAGACTTTAGTCTCAATGCGAAACTCACATCTTCTGACCAAACAACCACGGTTGTCGGAAAATTCACTGAATGGGTTTCGCATCGCTTCACACCCAAAATGCAAACCATAAAAAAATGTTCCCAGAGAGGCTTATCTACGACAATTCGAAACTGGAAACATGCATGGGGCGTATTGATGAAAAGCGCACGGCGCCATTAATAATCATATCGGAAACAAATAGCAGAGCAATCGACAACTACTCCCTCTGATGTAAAGTCGCCAAAAAAATAAAAATCTTCTCTGTATGGGCTGAAAGTGTTTGTAACTATGTCCTTTGATTGAAAGGAACTGATAGAAGTTTGTTTCCGTGGAACCACGCTCGATGCCCAGAGGGGCTCCAAAGCCTTCAACATCTTCCTGTGGAAGTACAGAACTATCTCGACATGATGACGCCCGGAATCTAAGGGGGTAGAATGGAAATTCCCTGCATACAGTCCATACATTTCTCCATGAGACTATTTTTCAAGTGTTTGGACCGTTCATGGAAAGGATAGGTTTTTCGATCGGACACAGGGGTGGACCTGCGGTGATAAGAAGGCTATGCTCCAAGTTGGAGAGCAGGGGATCAGTGGCAGAGATATCCAGAATTTATAATAGTATTTATTTCATAAATATTTATGGCCTTCTGTGTTTTTTATTTATATTTTTTATTTAAACTTTTTTTTTCTATTGCGAGTATTTTGATATATAAATGGGATTATTAAAAAAGAGACTCGTACAGTATGTCACGAAATATGAGAGTGTTTGTTTTAAAAATTTGAAAATGGAATATAATGTATGTGTTCAGCTAGAAGGGATATGTCATTTCTCAAAATGTCGATTCTTAATGTTTTTTTCCATTGTTCCCAATGATTTTTCTGTGTTTCAACTAGGTATTATATTTACTGAACACAAGATTCATCTGGAATTTTTATGCCAATTTTTCGTTTAAAAAAAATCAATATATTCTGCCTTAAATTTTGTATAAATTCAAGCCTACTTCTCTAACTCACAGCATCTCTCATGTCCCACACAAACTCCCTTTTCCATCATCAAAAGTATTCGAGCCAACACAATAGCAGAGCGGTCGGTAAGATTGATGAGTTATAGGATTTTTAATATATATTTACAGTAAAGTGTATAAACATTAGATATAGGATGTTTAAAGCACAAATGCTATTGAAAACACCGTGCCAAAAACAAGTATAATAGCTTAAAGCCTTATAATTTCTGATGGTGGAATTTTCATTATTGAATCGCGAAGTATTTTGTTTTATTTTAGCGCCTTTCTACTCCTAAATCACAGAATAAGTAACTATATAGCGCCGTAACAATAAGATAGGTTAAACTTGAGGTTTGAATTCTAGGAAACTGGACTTACAACAAAAGCAAAGGTGTTCCCTATTGAATACATTGGATTTCAACATCTACGTGAAGGGAATATTGAGAGATACTGAAACTGTTAGTTCATGGTTTTGTCATCTACTATTGTTTCCAAAATAGGGGTGTGATTAGCCAATTCAGACGTTCAATAGATTTGTCAGAGAACAGGAACTGTTCCTTATTGAATAAGTTCGAGGCTATCAGCTCTCAATGTGAGTGGAATACATTTATACTGTTCGCCACGGTGTTCACTTTATTGGCCAAAGATGGTGTGTGACTGGCCATTTATACGTTGAGACATCCTGCCATACAAGGAACTGCTCCCTCTTGTTCTACGTTATCAGAGCTATGGGGACCGCTAGTAACGGGTATCCTCCGTTGTCCTCAACAAGTTGCATAAGCGGAGCATGCATGACTCTAGCCAATTAGGAGGTTGACAGGACCCGCCACAAAAGGAGCTGTGGACATCAGGATAAATTTTGGAGCAATTAACGAGGAATTCCACACAGACAGGGAGGGAGGGCTTCAAGGTCCTGCGGTGGTACACAACCACTGGCGGGGTGCCAGTGCTATTGTGTAGTCGTCATTTCATATCTGGAGATGGCTAGTACACACCCAGCAGCTGTGTTGTACGAATGGCCTCCAAACTACCACTGGTTCACTTGTAGTATTCATCAAGTTTATCAAATAACTTGTATAATGCCACTTACTCTAGTTGATACTTCTATAAGATATAAATTCAATACTTTATTATTGTGAACTGCTATCATACTATTCGCGGTTTTTATTAGAGAGCAATAAATATCGTAAATCAGATCTTTCTAGAGAAGCCTCGTAACTTTCTTAACTAAGAAGTGAAAACGATTATACTAAAACTAGCCGAATGACCCGGGCAACGCCCATGTTTTACCCGATTGAATGTTTTGATTCAAATACTATTTGTTACAATTATAAATTGTGGTCATGTGGCCTAATGGTCATGGCATCTGCCCGGTAAGCGGAAGGTCGTGGGTTCGATTCCCATCCCTTGACACTTTTTTTATTTTATTCATTCTGACCAAAATCTATCCGTGAACTTCACACAGACAGAATAAGGCAATTATATAAGTAGATACTATTATTATATAAAATTGACACCAACTCACAATGGATTTCTTTTGTTTCTGTCGTTTTCCTTCGATGTCAGGACAACATATTGACAACAATGTGTCAACTCACCTGCAGCGGGATGCTACCTATCCTCAAACGTGAATAAATTTCTAGCGGGAAATAAAATTTTGGTCTAAATGAGGAAACCATCGCTAAGACGATACCTTGACAATTCCTTTTTTTTTTTTTTTTTTTTTTTTGAAGGGATGAAAAATAGTATAAAATCTTGGAGAATTGTATATCCTTAAAAGAGTACATGACATATCGGAAAATAGATCATTTTATTTTGTAAAAAAAAACGGGAGACTTTATTAAATCGCCCTTGTTTTGCGGATATTTTGGGTATTTATTGTTGGATCCATTTGGATTATCTATCAGTCACTTTAATTAAATATTAAACAAATATATTCACTCGCCATATTATTTGTTTAAATGTCAGCGAGCTGTGAAGCCCGGTGTTCAGCCTCGGGCGGGGAACGTCGTGCTCGGCGTGTGGAGGTTGTGCAAGAATCCTTGGCGCCCACATATCCTCGTGCAGCCTTGCCACAGCTGGTTCCAGCCCTGCCTGCTCCAGTAGCCACACTACTGGGGGCTTTAGTCTTACATGTACCAAGGTCGTCACTGGAATGTTAGTGATGGTCTTCACAGCATCTTTGGATATATGAAACTTGAACTTTTTTGACGCGTATGATTCTTTTTTAAAATTAATCAATTTTCTACTGCCCTTACTGACATGATAAAATAATGGGATGGCCTGACTCATCAGTGGTGAACCCTTCCAGCGGTTTCGCTCGTTTAATCTACCATACCGCTGTAATATTGCATTTTTCACCACTGATGGGCCTTCCCATTATTTTTATCACATATCAGTAAGGATAGTATAAAATTAATTTATTTAAAAAAATAATCACATGCCTCAAAAATAGTTCTAATTTCTTATAACAGATGGCGCGCTAATTCATCGTATCAATAAAGTGTTTTAAAAATACTCTTACTCGCAATTTGCTGAAGAGCACAATGCTCGAAGCATATTATATATTTATCATTATATGTATTTCTACTATTCTCAAAGCTTAGTTCATTTAAAATACCTTTCCATGAGTCTAGTTTCAATATCAGTATAAAAGGAAAACCTAAAAATGCAATATTACAGCGGTATGGTAGATTAAACTGGCGAAAACGCTAAAAGGATTCACCACTGATAAACTGTTAGCCCTCGTCAGCGTGGTACAAACTGTACCTTAACGACCAAAAAAGCTGGTCTTTGGGGCATCCTGAAAAACCTTAAAACAGGCATTTAGGCCGGAAGGACGTGAGAACGCCAAACAATGTGAAAAAGAGAACAAAAGTGAATTTGTACTTGGATCAGGTGGATAAATTAAGAAAAAAAAAGCTATCTCCTGATCGTTGCAACTAAAAATATCAACTAATCTTTGGCCAATTTTGTAAAAATTGAAAATCGACGATTAGTGGATATTTATTCCGACAGATGACGCAAGCCATCAACAACTTTTAGTTGCACAATCAGGGGATACCTTTTTTCTTAATTTATTCACCTGGTCCAAGTACAATTTCACTTTTATACTATTTTTCACAAGCTCACATATTGTTTTCACATGAAGAAAAAACGATTCCCGACAATAAGTCGGTGGATGAGAGGGTAACACGCTCGATTCCCGACAGTCATTAACCGGGATTAAATCCCGTGTTAAAAATTGTTTAATATGTAAATAACCTTCACATATTATTCATTGTTCAATTATCATGAACTAGGTTGCTCTTGCTGAGCGGTACCTATTGATGTGATTTGAACCAGAACATGAAGAAAAGAAGTCGGTGGACGAGTGGGTAACACCTTCGATTCCCGACAGCCATGAACCGGGATCGCATCTCGAGTTAACATTTTTTTTTTTAATATGTGAATGACCTTCCAATATTATTCATTGTTGCAAATATTATAAAGTAGGTTGATCTTTTTGAGCGGTACCTAATAAAGTGATTTTGGAACAAGAAGAAGAAGAGCACCGGACGATGCCACAACCAAATTTGATGAAGAAATAAAGCTTCAAGAAGCTTGCGTACTTTAACGAACACATCAACTTGTGCTAGGGTACTGAACAAAAGACAGATTGAGAAAGAAGCTCAAGTACAGAAATGTAAATATGTTGACAAAACACCACCAGGATGAACGTATAGGATTGCACCACTTGCTGCCTTACAACACAGAGGGTGATGGCTTCTTCCTGGAATCGTAGCTAGTTACGAAGCAATGGTTCCATCCAATATACAATGAAAGCATCTCACATCAAAGTTTTAAAATATTCAGGTTATGTAACTTTTGACTATAAAGTATCTTTATATTATGATGCATTAGCGCGTCATCTGTTATCAAAATTTGAAACTATTATAAACGCGTATAATTCTTTTAAAAATAAAATAATTTCTACTGCCCTTACTGCAATGGAAAAATTAATGGGAGTGCCTGGCTGATCAGTGGTGAATCCTCCCAGCGGTTTCGCCATGAGCCAGGCCCTCCCATTAATTTTTCCATTGCAGTAAGGGCAGTAGAAATTGTTTTATTTTCAAAAAGAATCATTCTCTTCTATAATAGTTTCGAATTCTCATATCTATGTTGCGGGGGGTTTAAAAATCATGTGGTTACAATCAATGCACATTGCTACAGTGATAATCGGCATAAAACAATAAAGAATGAGAATGGCGGAATGCTGTCTTCTCGGGTGGTTAGTCTTCATGGCAATACCCGTCCACGTCTTGTAAACAAAGGTTTCTTTTAACAAATTGAGAATTTCTTGTACATACACTTTACACCCCGATATTTGGCACCATGTGATTTTCATTTTAGATCTTTTTAAAAAATCTAAGATGAGTTGAAGCCTTCAGTCGTGAAATGGTCCAAAGACCAATCGATGTGACTTTTCCACTAACGGTATTGCAGACAATCCAGTCATTGGGCCACCTATTACAATAAGAGTGAAAACATCCTCAAACATGAAAGTCATACTTTAAATATTGACTCTTTTCTTTGTAAATATTACATTTTATTCAATTAAACAAATGTTGCAGGTTTCTGGAGATGAAACTCGTTTCCAGGGACTTGTAGCATTTGTTTAATTAATATCCAGGAGATTCTAATCAATTGAAATAAATATTGTCGCATTGCAAAAAATAGACGCGAGGAGAGGTAAACACAATCAGACTTTATTCTCTGTAACAACGGCCTACCTTACAATTGTAGCTATGCGCATTTATATAGCTATGACACAATTCAAAACTATGTAAATCAATACAATCTAAAACTAAAAATTATATAAATAAATTAACCACGCTACAATATTACATTTTGTAAACTATTTGTCGCTTGTATTAGTAAATGATATAGAACGGGGGTAAAATATAACCACACACACGCCTTATCTATTGCGTATTTCTATATATCCTACTGATGTTTACGCGGCTTCTATCTCTGACATGGCCATGTGGGTGATGCAGGGAACGGGAAAAGTGACTTCACTCGGTCCAAGTCTCCTGCCTTCACTTTCGGAGGAAAGTAAGTTTAACGCGTTTCAAATTTAACGTCAAAATACTTCTTGAAAATACTACGTTAAGTGATTTGTACTATGTATTTTATCTTAGCACCGTGGTTTTAACAGCTCTACTCACAATATGGGAAGGTACTCCACTGATGAGCCAGAACATCCCAATATTGATACGGTGACAGAAAATGAATCAAAAACAAATACAAAAATTAGAAAAACACATTTTTATTCCTTATTGCAATACTTTGGGAGAGAGAGTGTAGAAGAGAAATGTTGGTCATGAGATGATTGAATGTCTTGGTTTTTGATCAATTTGGTCATCCGTATTTTATTTTTTAATCTTATTCATAATTGATATTTCAAGTTTAGCCATGCCCAGCTTATGTTGGAGGAAGGAATTTATGAGGGAATCAACATATATAGTCACGACCGTCTTTCCTCAATTCCTCATCGCTGTCACGGATGCGCGCGCATCATCATTATGATCATTATCATTATCTAATGATAATAATAATTATTATTATATTATTTTATTATTATTAATATTAATATCAACATATATAGTCACGACCGTCTTTCCTCAATCAATTCCTCATCGCTGTCACGGATGCGCGCGCATCATCATTATGATCATTATCATTATCTAATGATAATAATAATAATTATTATTATTATATTATTATTATTAATATATATAGTCACGACCGTCTTTCCTCAATTCCTCATCGCTGTCACGGATGCGCGCGCACAGGGAGGTCACGTGCTCGCCGGCAGCCAACGGGCGCGCGCCGCCGGCATTACGTCATAGATTATAAACACAAGGTAATATGGCCAAATAAAAAAATAGTGTGTGATAAGGCACAATTTGAATTATATACTTATATAATTGCCTTATTCTGTCTGTGTGAAGTTCACTGTGTGAAGTTCACGGATAGATTTTGGTCAGAATGGATAAAATAAAAAAAGTGTCATGGATGGGAATCGAACCCACGACCTTCCGCTTACCGGGCAGATGCCATTACCACTAGGCTACCCTGGACATATTTTTCCGTTCACATTTTTATTTTTATATTTTCAAGACACACACAGTTTGGGGCGGGACGTTTCATAAGAGAGACATCCACGGCGCCAATTTATAATTGTAACGAATAGAATTTTAATTAAAACATTTTTAAAATATATACGCACTCGGGTAAAACCCGGGCGTTGCCCGGGCCATTCGTCTAGTATATATATAGTCACGACCGTCTTTCCTCAATTCCTCATCGCTGTCACGGATGCGCGCGCATCATCATTATGATCATTATCATTATCTAATGATAATAATAATTATTATTATATTATTTTATTATCAACATATATAGTCACGACCGTCTTTCCTCAATTCCTCAATTCCTCATCGCTGTCACGGATGCGCGCGCATCATCATTATGATCATTATCTTCTATAGAAGCTTCTATCTTTATAATCTCTATATATATAAAAGTCAATTTCTGTCTGTCTGTCTGTTTCGCGATAAACTCAAAAACTACTGAACCAATTGGTACCAAATTTTGCATGTCGCTTTTTATAAACCTGAGGAAAATTTTCGGCTGCATTTTGATTAGTATTTTTGGCTATTTCTTTTTTTCATTTGAAGAACTTTTTTTACGCGGACTAATCCGGAATGGAATGAATACCTAAATATGGCCATTTTTTTAAAGCATCGGTGGTTCAGTGGTAGAATGCTCGCCTGCCACGCGGGCGGCCAGGGTTCGATTCCCGGCCGATGCATTTTTTTTAAAACAATTTTTAAAACTCATTTATATTATATCTTCTATATATATAAAAATGAATGTTTGTATGTTTGTTTGTTGGTTTGTATGTCCGGTATACAAATTCGCAGTAGTTCACTAATTCAAACCAAAATTTCCATACATAGGTAAAAAAAATACGAGGAAAACGATAGGCTATTTTAAATTATATATAAATTAAATATTAAAACTATATATTCAAATTATTCTACTTAGCTCACGAACAGCACCCTCTATCAAGGTTATAAATACGTCTAAAATCGAAATCTTCTCAAAATTTTATTAATAATAGTGTGTTCGCTTAATAATTAGAATACTTGATCTAAATCGAAATATTTATAGACTCTCGCTCGATTTGAAGATTTATATCGTAACTAATCTGACTGTAAAGTTTGGAGCGGGACGTTTCACAAGAGTGACATCCACGGCGCCAATTTATAATTGTAACGAATAGTGTTTGAATAAAACATTTAATCGGGTAAACCCGGGCGTTGCCCGGGTCATTCGTCTAGTTATGTATATTTACAAAAAGTCAATTCGCTCGCGCCTCTAGCGGTGAAAATGAGGGGTAATACCAGCTGACCTAATGTACATGTAAAGTTTGGAGCGGGACGTTTCACAAGAGTGACATCCACGGCTCCAATTTATAATTGTAACAAATAGTATTTGAATAAAAACATTCAATCGGGTAAAACACGGGTGTTGTAGATTATAAACACAAGGTAATAAGACCACATCCATGATAAGGTACAGTTTGGATTATAGATTATAAACACAAGGTAATAAGACCACATCCATGATAAGGCACAATTTGAATTATAGATTATAAACACAAGGTTGTCCTCACTTCTTTTTTCTAGATTTAATTCATTTTGTCTCCTCTCTAATTGTAAATACGCTGCTTTATCACCTCATAAGCGTAAATAAAAACACAAGGTAACAAGACCACATCCATGATAAGGCACAATTTGGATTATAGATTATAAACACAAGGTAATAAGACCACATCCATGATAAGGTACAATTTGGATTATAGATTAGAAACACAAGGTAACAAGACCACATCCATGATAAGGTACAGTTTGGATTATTACTATATATAGTCACGACCGTCTTTCCTCATCGGTCGCCTCTGTCACGGATAATATACAGTTATAATCGTCATGCGTTCTTAATTCTGTCACCGTTTGCTTTTGGTTCAGTGGTAGAATGCTCGCCTGCCACGCGGGCGCCCCGGGTTCGATTCCCGGCCGATGCATATATTTTTTTTTTTTTACAATTTTTAAAACTCATTTATATATTATACAAGAATGACATCCACGGCGCCAATTTATAATTGTAACGAATAGTATTTGAATGAAAGCATTTAATCGGGTAAACCCCGGGCGTTGCCCGGGTCATTCGGCTACTCGTGTTATAAAGGTAAGAATATAGAGAAGGCTATAGGTTGGATTATATGATCACTTCAAGATGTAGCCGCACATCAACCTTTTAAAAGTTTGTCTGACATTCCTGCGAGCCACTGTCGCCCCGTTCAAGGTGGAAAGCTTTTAAGCGCAGTTTGTCTGACAACCTTTCCACCTTTAAAAAGGAGACAGTGGGTCGCCGAAGTGTCAGACAATAAACTTGTTGATGGTTGATGAGACTCCATCTTGAATTGAAAATTAAGAAAAGTTCCTAATCGTGCAACTGAACGTTGCTAATGACTTGCGCCATCTATCTGAATATCAATTAAACGTTGATTTATTTTTACTTTATAGTATTAACTTATAAAACATTCTGTACCTACCATGAATACTATGGCCGCCGGTGTGTAGATTTAATATATTGGGATAAGATCACCCACCGATGTCATCCATCAGTTGTAGGAGCATGTGAGCCGCGATGTCGTACAGCTGAGTTCTACAGTCAGCTGCACATCAGTTCCTGGTGGTGGCAGGGCAGCTACTATTGAGGTACTGGCGTTTTAAAAAGAGACCTAGGCCTAACTTGAACACGAGACTCGAGTATCCTGCTGACATGTGGTCGTAGATAACATGGAGCCGGCAGGTATTGTACGGCCATCAACTAAGGTATTTATATCTCGAATGTTAGTGCACCTTGCTGACAGACCGGGTTGCAGGTACGAGGAGCGCAAGGAGCCTGCCAGCCCGGGACCCGGCAAGTACAACGTGGCCGGACTCTCGCGGACAGGCAAGGACACCTCTCCCGCGCCGACCCTCTCAGGCCGCAACCGCGAGCCCGAGCCCTTCAACACGCCAGCCCCAGGTCACTACCGGCCTGAGCGCAGCGACAAGGTCCTCAACACCCCGCCCAGCTACACCATCGCCGGCCGGCCGCGGGAGACCGAGCAGTTCCGCACCCCCGCCCCGGGGCAGTACCGGCCTGAACGCAGCGATAAGGTACTGTGCACTGCTCCCAGCTACACCTTCGGCAACCGGCCCAAAGATTCCGAGTCATTCATGACACCTGCCCCAGGCACGTACAGCCCTGAAAAAAGCGATAAGGTTCTCAACACAACCCCTAGCTACAGCCTATCAGGCAGGCATAAGCCTCCCGAGCCCTTCAACACGCCAGCTCCAGGCCACTACTGCCCGGAGCGGAGCGACAAGGTGCTCAACACCACGCCCAGCTACACGATCAGCGGCAGGCCCAAGGAACCCGAGCCGTTCAAGACCCCCGCGCCAGGACAGTACTGCCCCGAGAAGAGTGACAAGGTACTCAACCAGACCCCGAGCTACAGTATCTCGGGCCGCCACAAGGAATCCGAGTCCTTCAAGACGCCGGCACCAGGCCAATACTGCCCCGAACGAAGCGACAAAGTCCTCAACACTACTCCCAGCTACTCCTTCGGGCTGAAGGGCCGGGAGGTCAAGCCGGACGAGACGCCGGGCCCCGGAGCCCATTCTCCTGAGAAGGTAGGACACGCCACCTAGTAGTAGATGTAAGGAACCCAACCGCAAAGTTGGGGATGTTTGCAGCACTTCTGGGCCATCCTTAATGGCGTGCCCAGGTACACGTTCGGCATCAAACACAGCCCCTATACTATCTTTGTGAAAGACATGTATGACACGTATGGTAGGTGGACCAGCTTGTGTGAACTCTGTCTCTTCCTGTAGAACTCTTTAGTCCTCTGAGAGCTGCTTCTGCTTGCTGCACGTTGGTTGGTGATGGGGACGGGATGGACTTTGGTCACGGGACACATCTATGGAGCTAGAAAGGAAGAAAAACTGATAAAATTTTCACACACATTGCCCACTCGGTATTTTCAAGAATA
Organism: Cordylochernes scorpioides; assembly: GCA_030710605.1. NCBI lineage: Eukaryota > Metazoa > Arthropoda > Arachnida > Pseudoscorpiones > Chernetidae > Cordylochernes > Cordylochernes scorpioides. The sequence goes on from CP092867.1 coordinate 45,920,701, forward strand.
GTAATCTTTTCCACAGAGTTAGGTGATATGGTACTGTGATATTTCCATCTTATTTTCAATTATTGTCCGATTGTTTGATTCTCTCTCTCTCGGCAATATGACCGGCTATAAAAATAGTGTCACCTGTTTGTAGATTCTCAGTGTCGTTTTAATTTTAAGTATAACTTTTAACCCTTTTCTATATAATATAAAAACATGGGTTGTACTGAATAAACGATGTTAAATGGATAGATAGCGACAAAGATGGGCAGCAGACTGGTGACTCAGCTGACGGGACAAAATCGCAGGGAGGAGTCGTCCCCAGCCAATCTTTCCACCACTGGATAGTGTTATAGCCAACAAGGTATCATCATGTTCACCTTTTGATAAGTTCCCGGGAAATCCCTTCATTGTTATCTTCAGCTACAAACACCAAATCGCTGTAAACTTAAGTTTTGAGACGTGATTTAATCCATCAATATTTTTCGATAGAATCCAACGCGAGGTATATCGTTGTATTTCTCAGTCTTTTGTTTGTATAATGCAACCTTGTACTTAAAAAAAAAGTTTTTACTTTCAGCTGATCTCATTCCCAATGTAATTTACTTAGTAAAGTGTTTGAAAGAGAGAGGAAGAGTTTGTTTCATAAACTATATAGTTGTGTTTGCATATATGTGCAAATATTTCCCCGCGCAATACTTTCATAAAAAGTTGAGTATTTGAGAATGTCAAATGTGAGGTTCGACATGGAAAGTGAAACGTCATCTGTTTGAAGTTCTGTTCAAATATTTGTCCGAGATGACCGTGCAGCAACCAGGTGTCCTCGCCGCCGTGTTCCAGCAGATGTCCACCTCTACACAATCTTCTATTAGCACAACCGAAGGTCACAAATATGGAGTGATCTTGATTCATCAAGGAAAAATTGTGTCGACAGATTCGCGGGTGTAATATCCATAGAGTTAAAAACAATTGTATTGGTTTCTAGAGTCTGAGATATTCGCATGTAAAATGTATTTGAGGAACCTAAGGATATATTTGCGCCACGACAAATTCTTACTTGTCAAAAGTAAAGTTAGATTGATTCAGTCAAGAGAGTCTCTCTCCAGGCTCTCTAGCACAGTTATTGAATAAGGTTGTTAGAGGTTCCATTGGCATTTTATAAATTGATTTTTTTCTATTTTCCTCAAACAAAGTAATATTTATCACCAACCTCTTTGCTCTGCATATACTTCTCCAGCGATTATGTTCTCTCCCTATCATCTATGTCGTTTAATATGTATTTATTTATTTTAAAAACATGTATGCGTCCAGAGTTCATAAACTTTCTATAGCTTATATGTTTTGTAGGATAGTAGTCATAAAGGTATGCCGCCGAGGAGTCGGGCTACAAATAATCTATCTTTGTATTCAAAGTAGGAGGTCACGGCCTGGGGCAGTTCCGCAAATTATCCAAGTCCCTAATACTCTATTCAATTTCTTTAAAACATAAGCTATAAAGAAGAACCCCAGTAGAGAGGTTTGTAATATTTTGGAATTAGGCGACGTTTTATTCGTTTATTTATGTTCTTCTGTAGAAGGGCAGAGATACCCGAAAGCTTGAGACTACGTTAATAAAATGGAAAGAAACTCATCTCCAGAAAGAAACCTGTGGTATTGTTTAATTGAAGAACCAGTGGTATCCAGAGGGCCTATCTAGCTAATACATATTTATGTAGACAAGCTGTATTTGCGTGCCATGTGTGAAACCTGACTGAGCCGGACAGCTGTTCCTGTATCTCCAGTACAAGAGGCCGACATCCTGTGAACACAACGTGAAAGTCCTTCAGCTCTTCAACACAGTGGTAGAAACACACGATCTGACGGTGCGGCTTTGCTCTCCAGTATCAAAATGCATCGGCACTTTACGTAATCAGAGAAGGAAAGAAAGATTTATTTTAAAACACTTACGCCTTTTTGGTTCAATAAAGGAAATTCCCAAGACTATTTATAGACGCAGGAAGCTTTGATTTCCGAGATCCTGGATGGTTGGTACATCCGTTATGGCTCTTACCTGGGAGGTGAGAAACCTAGCGTACTCCCATCACTAGAATACTGGAGCCGTTTAGAATGCTCCACACAGCGCCATAGGTTTAACAAAGGCTATTTCAAGATTCCTATAGCTTGGTATGGTGAATGTTTGAAAGCTCCTTCATCTTCTCTGGGAGTATCAATGTGGTGACTAATTCCATCCACCCACGCATGCACGCTGAACTTCTTCTGTGCTCTGTGCATGACTTTCTTCTGCCCACGATCCCTGTATATACATCTGACATCTTGGGTCCGTGTTGACAGGCTCTTCTTGAAAAAGGACCCGCCTATACGTTCGGCATCCGCCATTCCCCCTACGCTGGCCACACCAAGGAGAAGTCGAAATAATCCTCTTCTATATATACTTTAGCTCTTTAAAAAAAAACTCTATTACATTGCTGCTTTCATTTTTAAATTCAATTTAGGATTTCGCATCATGTTGTGAGGGCCATTATAATGTGCCATAATCATTTGGTTTTACACTGGGATTTATTCTTTTTATATGTGTTGTTACGTAATATCTTGTCACATGGATAAATACTAATCTGATTGGAGAAGAGCTTCTAGTGTCTGTAAGTTGATATTATGGAGGGAAATATGCAAATTGAAACTTGTTTACATATTTACCTATGCAAATTATATATATATATATTCTTTCTATTTAGTCTATCATTTTTTTTCTTAATAAATTCTATCTAATAATACTACTAATATTGAACATGTAAATATAGAAGTGTAGTCACAATTTTACCCAAACTCTGCCCAGATATAAACAAAGGATTTCCCCCAAAGATTTTTTAAAGCCTACCTGCCTTCCAAAAGAATGTTTTTTATAAATTTCCTAATATATTTACCAATGTTAAGTAGGTTTCACTGCCATTTTAGGATTTCATATTTTTGTTGTTTGAGTTGAATGTATAGGCAAATATAGAAAGTGTGCTGTGTACAACCAACGTTGAGAGAGTAGACATGTCACATTCTATATGGCATACATCTCTGGCAGTGAATAAACTAACCTTTGGTGTAAATAGTGTATTTTGGATTAATTTGTGTTAAAATGTTGGCATTAGACTATTGCTATATATCTAAACATTGTCTTAAGCCTAATTTCGAGAGGTTATCTCTTACAAAAGAACAGAGCAGCTAGATGGCTAATATTCCTTTTTATTACATTTTCTATAAAAACCTATTATTTAGCAAAGGCTTGTTAACCCCTTTGTCATGCTTTAAGACTTTTTTTTCCTTTATATAAAATATGTAAAGCTGCTAACTTCCTTTACTACTATGTTAATGTTTGTCTGTGAATGTGCAGAATAAATACATTTTATTTTTGACTGGTGACTTTCACTAAAAACCAAGTCTCTATTGCACTGCAATATTATGTCTTTTAGAATTATTGCCACTGCTCAAAATATATTAACCCATAAATTTATACTTTTAATAATACCAAAATAGGCACCTTTCCCATTAATTCCCATGGTTTCAGGCTATGGCACTCATCAGTTCAGGGGTGCTTTCAATTTCCTATCATCCTACAAGAGTTATGAAATCTATAAAGCACAATTTGGATTATAGATTTTTATTCTTAGATTATACTATAGATTAGACCTTATTTTCTTGAGTTATGAAATCGATCTAATTTTCCAAAAAGGTGTTTAAGCTGGTGAATACATTAAAAGCTAGAATACAATATAAAGTTGCGGGAAGAAGGTACTCATGTACCAAAAGAGGAACCTCTCTCATTTGAAATACATCAAAACAATAAAATGATCTAAACTTGGGCAGGAACATAATTGGTTATCTCCAAAAACTCTCAAAAACCTCAAAAATTCACCTTTAGTGGATACCCTCACATATTGGCATTGAAGGCAATGAAGCTGCTGATCCGCTAATGAAAAAAGACACAAAAGAACCCTTTTAACGTAAAAACAAACTTATTTTTAAAGAAATAGAAACAGTAGCCAAAACAAAAATAAACAAGAACTGGATGATCCCACCTAAGCACAGTTGGTACAGTGGAGTGGACCCAGGAGGAGCTCTGTGTTTTGTTTCTCTAAGGGAATCGGGCTACGATGGTGAACACTTCTTTATTTAAGAACGTAACTTTCCTAACTAACTGACAACTTACAATTATCTCTATTTATATCCTAACTCGAGCGTCTATATGCAAAACCATATTTACATCTGAATATGTACAATTACATCACATCTCCCCTCTTAGAGATTAGCTCTAGTCCTCTCCAAAACGTCTGGGCGGACGAACTGTTCTTCCAGGAGATGTTGATGAATCGGTCACATCCGTAGCAGCATCCGAAGTGTGTGGGTTGGCCTCTGGGTAATTTACATATGGCTCCCCGTTAAGGTCCGTCAGCCAAACTCGATCATTTACTTCCAATGGAGGCAGTTCTCGTACTCCTGCGCCCTTAGGCTTCGCATCAGAATCCTTTAATCCGTCGCCCTTAGGCTCCTATTCAGAATCCTTCATTCCTTCGTCCTTAGGCTTCGCTTCAGAATCCTTCACTCCTTTTCATCAATAGCATTCACAACACCTATTATAGAGGGAGCAGAACAAGCTTCCTTTGATTTGCCATAGTGATCCGAATTGTCACTCCGCACCTTCAAAGGAATCCCACAGGAACCACAATTTTACTTTTGTACAATTTCACTTTTGTACAATTACACTTTTGTACAATTTCACTTTTTGTACAATTTCACTTTTGTACAATTACACTTTTGTACAATTTCACTTTTGTACAATTTCACTTTTGTACAATTTCGCTTTTGTACAATTACACTTTTGTACAATTTCACTTTTGTACAATTTCACTTTTGTACAATTACACTTTTGTACAATTTCACTTTTGTACAATGGGTCTAGCTTGGTAGGAGCATGATCTTCGACAATATTTATCCTCCTAACGAGACCTAGGATCTCACTAGCCCTACAGCTTAGTAAAGGTCGGGCAACCCCTTTAACGATGTAGATGGTCTCTTCGCACTTCTGCCTTTTTGACTCCAAAAAAGCCTGGAACATTCCATTTACCTCTATCTTCTCGGAAACAGCAAAAATATTCTTATCGGCCTTCTCCGTCTTAAGGTATCCAAAATGTTGCAAGTAAGTCCCTTCTGGCATAACCGAAACCTCTGCTCCTGTATCGATTTTAAATTTTATTGGCTGGTCATTCACCTTTATCACTTCACACCACTTATCTTCCGCATTCTCCTGCATTCCCACTATTCCAATGAATGCATCATTTAGGGAGCTTAATACTTCTTGTACGGTTTTTGTGTGACAAACCTTGGCAAAATGACCTTTCTTTCTGCACTTGTTGCAAATAGCATCCTTAGCAGGACATTGTTCTTTCGAATGTCCTTGGTAATATCCACATCGGAGACATTTACGTTTCTCATTAGAAGACCATCCTTGAGGATTCTTTGGAAAATTAGAATTGTACGTTTTTGTACCTTTCATTCTTGTGTTCTGGAAATTTGTGCCATTTCTCCCTCCTTTCCTGTCAATCACATCCACGTTCCGCTTTTCAGTGTCTTGCCTGATTTCTTTTTGTTGATTTTTTACACTTTCTGATTGGCGCACAATCTGGATTGCCTTCTCCAAGGTTAGTTCCGATTCTAACTGTAATTTCTCAGAAAGATTAAAGTTTTTCACTCCAACTACCAACCGATCCCTGATCATCTCTTCTTTTAAGCTACCATAGCTGCAGGTTTCTGCCAGCACGTAGAGATTGGTTATGAATTCCTCTACAGGTTCCGTCTCCCCTTGACTTCTTCTATTGAATTTTGCTCTTTCATAAATAACGTTTCTTTTTCCTATGAAATAGTCCTGAAATTTGGACGCCACTAATTTATAGTCATCAATTTGCGCTTCACTTAAGTTAAATAAGATCAAAATTTCTTCTGCCTTATCGCCCATAATGTAAATCAGAGCATTTACTTGCTCATTTTCACTTTTCTCTGAAAGTCCTGAAGCGATTCTGTATCTTTGAAATCTTTTGAACCATATCGGCCATTCATTAGGTTTACCAAAATTGAATCCTTCTGGAGCAGCTACTTGTATATAATTAGCCATTTTTTCTTTTCTTAAGAAAAATAATTTACTTATATTTCAACTTTATAACTTTAACAATTGCTTTTACGCTTTTGCCGCTTATACCGCTTTTACGCTGCCACCATGTTTAGTTTCTTCAAGGGAATCGGGCTACGATGGGGGGGGTGAACACTTCTTTATTTAAGAACGTAACTTTCCTAACTAACTGACAACTTACAATTATCTCTATTTATATCCTAACTCGAGCGTCTATATGCAAAGCCATATTTACATATTTACATCTGAATATGTACAATTACATCACACTCTGAACCTCAGAAATAGACAGCACCAAGAAACACTAACAAGATTTAGAAAAAGTCATCTCAAGAAATTGAAGATAGAAAATAATAACAAAATCTACCCCACTTGCCCAAAATGTAGCTTGGTACCTGCAGGTACCTTTGGGAGAGGCCGCTGCTTATCATAAAACAGCTTGAGGAGCATGGACTCATGGAATTGGTGGGATCTTTAAACAAATGGGTAAGAAACAGCAACAAACTTGGGCAACCAGGATCTGGGTTTGAAAGGCCTATTGAACACAGCACAGAAGTTAGCAGGGTGTGATGGACAGACTATAGCGAGAGAGGAGGTTTCCCAAGATCATAGTAGTTTGGTCCGCCTCATTTTCTGCAATTACTGATAACCTTTATTTATATTTTTATATTAAATGTGTGATAAAAGGTACAATTCAGATTATAGATTAGAAACACAAGGTAAATAAGACCAAATAAATAAATAGTGTGCAACGTTTCAGTAACCACACTATTACTGAAATTTCACATACTATTTATTTATTTGGATGTGGTCTTGTTAACCTTGGGTTTCTATTTTATATTAAATAAATTATTTCAAAAATAATCTGTACTGATAATGGACATTGCCCGAAACCATGGTATACAGGTTGGCTGTTGTCTGAATTTGCTAAAACTGGTGTTGTTGTGGTTCATTTATTTATCATTAACAGCACATTCTATACAGACATAAATAAAAATGCATTATTTTAATGCATTTTTAGAAGGAGAAATCTCTCTTTTGCTACATGAATACCATCTTCCCAAAACTTTATATTATATAACATAATTCAAATATACAGTTAAACCTGTCTATAGTGCCCCCTCTTGGGACTCACCAAAATAGGGTGCTATAGACAGGTCACTTTTAATGTAAATCGCATCGTACTATGTATTTAAAAGCAGGCGCTATAGAGAGGGAGGCGCTATTTAGAGGAGGCGCTATAGACAGGTTTAACTATAGTTTAATATAGTTAAAAGAGTTTGAAAAAATAATATTTATATTTCTATAACACACACATATTTACATATTAGCCAGAACCTGCCCAATAAGCAGCCTAAATACAATGAGGTCAACCATAAAGTAGTTTCTACCAGTTTTGCCACAGGATCTGTTGTCAGTAAGCACAGTGATATTTTAGGCTTAACAATACAAACCATGGAATTTAAAAATGATGTGAAATAAATACAGCTGGTGTGTGTTGTAAAACAATTTAATATATATAAAAAACACAATAATTTACAACAATTCTAAAAAGGTGTATAATCCAGATGGTATCAAAGCTTATACAACAATCACAATAGCTAACATAGGATGTCATTATACAAACATGGGATATGTAGGAACAATGAGGTACAAAAATAGATAATATAGCACAGGTATATAAAACTATATATAGATATATCTAAAGAATATATGTGTTACAATTAAGAAAATAGTTGATTAACCACTCTAAGAATTGTTGATTATAATTTTGAAAAGACTCAATGAATCAAAAAAGAATTTAATTCTCAGGGAAATAAATAAAATTGAATTGCTAGAATTTTTTCTCCCTTTTAAAAGAATTAAAAATATAAGGATAAAAAGAAGAAGAAAAGAATTAAACATGTGTGCGGCAACAAATATCAGCATTGATAAATGCTGTGGTCTGTGAATGTCGGCAAAATCTTGAGGTTCAATAGGCGGTGTATCAATAGAAGCACAAGACATACATAGCTTCTGTCATTTGAATGGCAATCAAGTATCAAATATTAATATGATGTATTAGAGAGAATGCATAGACACATACCTGGATGCCTGCCATGCTTCGAGAACCAATTGAAGGAACTCACTGGCTTAACAATCGCCGAGATGGTACATCAAGCTCAAGACAGAGATGGCTGGTGTCGCATCATGTTTGGGATGTAATATGTAAAGTGGGCCACAACGTTTGATTGCAAATAAAATGATTCAATATTAGCACAGCTATCTGTTATAGGCAATTTTGACACTATTATTTATTACTGCATATATATACTGCCTTACTAAAAAGCCTTTAATTTTCAGAATATTTTATTATATTATTATTTTTATTTTATTTTTTTATGTATCATTATCAATAATTATTTTTGACCAATGACAAATTTGTTTTCATATGATGTACAATAATTTGTAAATTAAATTCACTGTGCAATAAATTGATAAAAAGGGAGCAATCTCTTGAAATATTTTAAGAATTTTTTTTTTCTTTACAGATCCAGGTACGCCCTTTTATATAACTATTATTTATGTATTTATTTAATTTTAAAAGAAACATATACGTCAAGATATCAAAGCAGCCAATCAAGAGACGATAACACTCTGATGAGGATAAGGCAAGGTTATTGATAGAGAGAAACAGTGGACAGAATGTGGACACGCCAATAGTGACTTCTGTGGAACAGAACTATAGATCCTAGTGGTAGAACAAACCACACATTTCATGCAACAACAAGTTAGAAGTGACACAACACTTGAATAATAACTCCACAATGTAAAGACAGCAATCAACATGAAACTTGTATAGTTTGATTCAATGTTCTTCTTGTCATTCTTGAGCAAAAGATGGTGAGATCAAAAACAAAAACACTAAATTTTACAATAAAATTATGATTAAATGGAAAACTATCTCTATTTAGCTTATATTTATTTATAAAAACACTATCAAAAGTATTTGAATACCTTCACATAAACAATTTGTACTAACTAACTCTATGGAACTATTGACTCAACTTCCAAAGTACTACAACTGCTGTACCAAACCTGTTCTACATGTCTTTGAAACCAATGGTATATACCCATCCAATATAGCATGGTAGAGAAAGAAGACCCATTGTCTAGATTTACTAACAACAGTTGCATTCACCAATCACTGCTAAAACACCACATCAATACAATCACAATTAAGCGTTCTTGGTATCTAGCAAGCACTCACAGCTTTTGACTTGACACCATCTATTTTTAAAATCAAATTTTTCTCTTAATACCATATAAAATAAATTCCTAATGAACATTTTTGTTTCCCATTACAGCGAAGACAGGAGAAAGATCTCTTTCTTTTTATTTGGTAAAAAGTAAAAAATGTGAAAAAAATAGTACAAAAGTAAAATTCTGAAGATTATTTGTTGGATGGAAGTAGATTCAGAGAAAAACACAGCCACATCAACTGTTGGGAGTTGAAATAAACTATTAGTTGATGCAGCTGTGTTTTCTCTAAAAGTAAAATTGTACTGAGAGATGTCAAGTGGATAAATTAATAAAAGAGAAAAAGGCATCTCCTAATTATGCAACTAAAAGTTGCTGATGGTTTGCACCATCTGTTGGAATAAATATCAACTATTCATTGATTATTAATTATATAATTAATAATCAATGAATAGTTGATATTTACTCCGACAGATGGTGCAAGATATCAGCAACCTTTAGTTGCATAATTAGGAGATGTCTTTCTTCTCTTTTATTAAGAAATGTTTCTCTACATAGCTCTTGAATTGTTCTGGAAGAAGAGAAGTCAAGGGTTGAATGGAACAGTTGGAATGGAAGCTAACCAACCATAGAGGATACTGGAGAGGGGGAGATTCCACAAAAGACAATTTCTATAGAGAATCCATGGAATATTATATCACAAAAAAAAAGAAAAAATAATTTCTTTAAATTAAACATATAAAAGTTCAATAACAAAATTAAAGCTCTACCTACACAAAACAAAAAAAAAACTAAACTTTAAACATGTACTTTAAACATTTAAACACACAAGTCATATAACAAAATATAAAAATTGACTACAGCACAACATTTTTTAACACACAAATATATTTTATAATTTAAAGCTTTTTTTAAAAACTTTCAATTTTTCTAATCAAAACTAGAATATTGTATGATGCACTAGCGCGCTATCTGTTATCAAAATTCGAAACTATTTTAAACGCGTAATTGTTTAATTTTTCAAATAGAATATGTATGTTATCAGATTATAATAATATAAAACCCACCAATATATACACACTGGTAAATAAAACACAAACATATATATATATAATTATGTCTAAATAGGGATGAAACAAACACTTTGGTTAAATAGAATTAAAGCTCTCTCTACAATAAAGTATTGAAGAGATCAAATGGAAGTTAGCAGGTGTTGTATGTCATCAGGAAAGATCTTCCAGTAACTGGAGGTGGAATCCACTTAGAGCAGAGGTCGGCAATCTTTTGAGTCAGAAAAGTCAAAAATTACAATTTAGAAAATTTTAAATTCTTTAAAAAGCCACAAATTTTTTTTATTGTCAACAACAGGACCTTTGGGAGAGGCTGCTGCTTATCATAAAACAGATCGAGGAGCATGAACTCATGGAATTCGTGTAATCTTTACACAAGAGGATAAGAAACAACAACAACACAATAAATAGTATTAAAAATAAATAAGGCATCTCCTGACCACGAGCACATGTGCTTTTTAGATGGCAGAGCGCCATCTAGTGGAGTAAAAATAGACTAAATTTTTATTTAGCTTGCTCCGTGATATTTGGCCAACCTAATTTCTTGATAAATCAAGAAAAGCCATCCACGAACGCGTTTCGCGCTGTTGGCGCTCGTCAGCGTGTATATTCTTGCCTAAATAAGTATTTGCGTATGGAACTAAAGAGCCGCAGCTTCATATCGAAAGAGCCACATGTGGCTCGCAAGCCGCATTTTGCCGACCCTTGACCTAGAGGAATGAGAGGAAAGGTAGAGACAACAGGAGGATTGGTTTGATAACCTAACAGAATGAAGAAACTGGAATTAGAAGATTGAGGAAGAGAGATTTGTTCTCCACACAAAACTGGGATGTTCCATGAAGAGACCAACCTTCATATTGGAGGATGATAAGGCACAATTTGGATTATAGATTAGAAACACAAGGTAATAAGACCAAATTAAAAAAAATAAATAGTGTGTGACATTTCGATTAACAGCGTTGTTACCTTCAGACAAAAGTGCTGAATGATTTGTATACATTCAGTACTTTTGTCTGAAAATGGTAACAACGCTGTTATTGAAATGGCTCACACTATTTATTTATTTGGAACTGGTCTTATTACCTTGTCTCCATATTGGAGATAACACTATGTGATGATGATGATAAAAGTATTTCTATGACTGATAACAATTCAAATTGATCACAAAATTATTATTATTTACAAAAATTAATTATTTGAAAAAAAATACACTAAACAAACAAAAACAAAGAAATCTGGATGGGTTAAAACAGTATCCTAACTGTGACAATCAATTTCTGACCGAGGAATACATTACTCAGCAAGCACTGTTCCCACCTAGTTGTGATCAATTCTCAGAGAGATACTATGGAGGAAATGGACAAAAACCAGAAATACCTTAAATCCAATACTGTCTTAGACATTTCTAAGGCATCAATTGTGATCAACAACTGCTTGTTAAACCTGCCTGTCCAACCAACCCAAAAAGTTGTTACAATTATCTACATAGTGTAATCCCATTCTCCACATAGTTTCTTTAATCATTTAGTTAAAGTCCACAAGTACTTTGGGATCCAATTTACTCTTCTACGGGAGTTGTCCTCTTAGCAAGCTACACATATATATCTACACATTTAAATAGATTGTGTGAATGGCTCATTTTTGAAAGGGCAAGAATGAACCTAAACAGATAAGTTTGAGTTTGGTCCCATTCAAGGGTCTAACAGAATGTATATAAAATGGGTAGATATAGAGTCAACTAAGAGGAAACACCGGTAGAAGAAGAGGAAAAGGATCTCTCTTGAAGACTTTAAATGAATTATTAAAGAAACCTATATTACAGCGCGCACGCGAATGTGATACCTCATTATTTATATAGATTTTCCGTAATTTCCCTAGCGATGAATTTTCTATATCTTTCCTAAAAAATAGAGTAAGATCAATCCATAGTAAAACACACACTCAAAAGGCATTTCAAATATTAGAAATAAACATCCGAGAGATAAAACCATATATACAAATATCTATTGTTTTAGCCCAAACCTCGATAGATCAGTTGGCAGAACAACTCTACATTTTGTTCTCAAAGTGTCCAGCTAACAATCATTAAAATGAACCTCATCTTAATAGTGGGATTGTCCAACTGGAAATACACAAGTCTGGTTGGAGAATATTCATCTAAAACTAGTTAGTAGAAGAGGACAAATAAACATTTAATGGGAAAATTATTAAATCCAGAGTAAAAAAATTAAAACAAGGATGATAAAGTACAATTTAGATTAGAGATTATAAACACAAGATATATTAAGACTAAATCCAAATACATAAATAGTATGTGACGTTTCAGTAACAACATTTTTACCCAAACATCACACACTATTTATTTGGATTTGGTCTAATTACCTTGTGTTTAAAACAAGGATGTTAATGCCAACAGAGAGCACTCTTTTTGTTTTCTTCTTTGGAGAGAAATGGCAAGAAACTATATACTTCAAAAATATATATATAGAAAAGGTTTATAGACAAATTTTGCATATCAGAGTAGACAGAATAAATGAGCCTGTAAATAAAGAGTTTAAACAAGTATTTTCACATAGGCTAACATTTTTTTTATAATACAAGACCACTTCAATTTATATCTTCCTATGCCAAGATGTATCTCATGCCTTATAAACCATCTAATTATCTAACTACAAAACATTGGAAATTGGAAATAAAACATGTCAATGCAGGCTACACTATGTGTCATGGATTATAGAATAAAAGACAAACCCCTTGCATTTATATATGTGTAAAAAGGGAAAATATAGAAGATCAAATAGTTAAAATTATTTCTAAGAAAAGTCATATCCTAACCACTCAAATAAGCTTTTAAAGACGCCATCTAGTGGAATAAATATCAACTAAACATTGATTTTTAATTTTATTCCTGACTATAAATATATATTTTAAAAATTCATTACAAAAAAAAAAATTATAGAAAAAAAAAATTGATTAAAAAATAAAATATTTTATATAAACTATATATTAAAAATAAAAATCACAGATAAATTAAATAAAGGTTTTTAAAAAAATTGTCATGATATAAAATGAGAGAGATTTGGTATTTAAAATAAAATTGGTTTCACGGTGCCGTGTTCTCTATATGCCTTTATCTCGGGCTATAAAGTAGCGCTAGAGTCGGCCCTCCCTAAGCCTGAAATACATGCACTGTAGCTCTCACATCTTTCTCTAGATTATCTTGTTCAAGGTTTGAAAAAAAAAAAAAGACATTTATTATTTGTGAAAAATAGTACAAATGTGATATTGTACTGGGATAAGATGCATGAATTAAGAAAGAAAGAAAGGTATCTCCTTATTATGCAACTGAAAGTTGTTGATGGCTTGCACCATCTATCCAAATAAATATCAACTATTTGTTGATTTTTAATTATTCCAGAATCGGCCAAATACCCATTCTTGATTAATCAAGAAAAGCTAACCACGTATTAGTTTCAGTACAGCTTGCACCACACTGACAAGGGCCAACAGCCCAAAATGTGTACATGGTTAGTTTCTCTTGATTAATCAAGAATGGGTATTTGGCCACACAATTCTGGAATAATTAAAAAATCAATGAATAGTTGATATTTATTTGGATAGATGGCGCAAGCCATCAGCAACTTTCAGTTGCACAATAATGAGATGCCTTTCTTTCTTTATTATTTGTTGTCGCAATACTGAAGAGAATGGAGTTCTTCCTAAAAGTAAAAAAGGCAAAATGTTAAAAGATTTCTGCCTCAGTTTGTATAAAGAGAGAGGTAAAACAAGAGTTACCTATACAAATACAAGTTCAAAAGAATAACTCTCTGCATATTTTGATAATTCAATTGAAATTCAATTCAATCTGTGAGAGCATCACACAAGACTAAATAAATACTCTTTAGATTGTATGCAATCTGGCATTGTATATAGGGAATACCTTCTTGTTACAGAAAAAATTAAGTTAAATGACTCCTTTGGTAACAGATCCGCCATGAGAAACCTTGAGAATCGCAATAAAAGGATGTAAGTAGAACTAACAGCAGATGAGAATGAAGGGTTGTGACACACATCCAGGTCTCATCTAGTCAAACTATCACCCAGCTGGGACTCCATATCTCTACACTCGGGGGGAAGGGAACATCCCAAACAGCTCTCTTTATATTCCTCTTTGGCTTTTTATGATGGATTT
>CP092867.1:45935450-45945642 GCA_030710605.1 Cordylochernes scorpioides
TTACGTGAAATGTATATACAGTAAAACCTCCCTGTAAAGGACACCTAATTGCAGAGCCAAAGTGTCCTTTAGGGAGAGGTGTCCTCTTACCGGAGAGTTGCAAAATAGTAAAAAATGGTAATTTTGCCAATGAAAACTGTCCATTGTAGAGAGGTGTCCACTAGCGGGGTGTCTGCTAAAGGGTTCTACTGTATAGAAAGAACGATCATAATAAAAGACATATACAAACACCAAGAATATAATTTGCACATCTCCTTATTATAACAACAAACTAAAATTAACATTTTAAAAACATATTTTAAAATTTAAAACAAAACGTTACAATATATATACAGTAAAACTCCTCTATATTGAACCCCAATGGGACGGAGCCTTTGGTTCCCTATAGCCATGGTTCGTTATAGTAATAGTTCACTGTATTATAAAATTAAAATGTGGGGATTATTTCAGGTTTATTATAAGGGAAGATTCATTATATCCCAGGTTCATTTTAGAGTGGTTTTACTGTATATGGAGCTAACCACATTTTCAAATTGGCTGGTGTTACAATATAAAGTTCATATAAATCAAAACCAAATAAAATTGTTATATTTAAACCTATGAATAAGTTTCACTGCAATAAGAATCAGTTTGATGAAGCATAAATGATTCATCCTGACACAGAGCAAAATGAAAGAAACTTTATTCACTCAACGTTACATAACTCCTTTCTCATGCCCCACAACTGTCAAGAACTAGAAGCTACAGGGTTGTTGTCGTCGTGTACAATGAATAGCCTCAGATGTCCCCGTGCATCTCTATCAACAGCAGTCTCAATGTCCACTATCTTGGGAAGCTATAGAGTCTTTTATACTTTAAAGACCCTCGGTAGAGCTGACTGCTACAGGGCGCGTCCCCAGGTGGCTGTGAAACAAGCAGAATAACTCTGAAGTATAAGCAATTGCAGACCAACAGCAGCATTGCTGTATTCATTTGCTCCTTAAATTAATTTATACTGAGAGGCGATAAAGCACAATTTTGATTATAGATTATAATAAAAGAAAAGAAAATTAATTTTATTCTTTTGTCTGATGATGGTGACAATGTTGTTGCCGAAACGTCACACACTAATAAATTATTTGGATTAGGTCTTATTTTCTTGTATTATACTGAGAGATATATTCTTATAGACACCCTCATTGAAAATATAACTAAATCTCTGACTTGGTCTTAAATTAAGAATGGACTACATATATATACAAGTAAGTATTAATGCAGTGCATAACTTGAGAATTTCAATTGGCAGCATGTCATAATTTTCCTTCTGATATTTATAAGAGCCACCAAATGAGATAGTGGAGAATAAAATATGCGTGATATCCTGTAGCCATTGAAGATATAGATTGTACCATCTTTAGAAAGTAGCTACAGGCCAATGTTGTGGTTTCTTATCTCTGGGTATAAAGATTACACAAATTCCATGAGTTCATGCTCCTTGAGCTGTTTGGTGATAAGCAGCAGCCTCTTCCAAAGGTCCTGTTTAGTGCATCTAATGCAAGCTAAAATGTTTTCTGGGGCTAAGGTGCCAAGCTACACTTTGGCAAGTAATGTAGATTTTGTTGTTATTTTTTATCTCATCAATGGCTTGAGATGGCCTGTTCTAAATCTTGTTAGTGTTGCTTGATGCTGTCTATTTCTGTCTATTCCTGATTCAAGACAGACCTAGAATACCAGCAATTTCTGTTCTTTCAATTTGATCTCATTTCCAGTCACATTATAGAATTGTATTTGGAACTAAAGAGAAATCTTGGTTTTAAATCCAATGGTTCTTTAAAAGGAGAATAAACTCCAACAGGCTGCCCATAAAATTTCTTCTAGATTGAACTTATAATTGGTGTTATTTTTATTCTCTAGAGTATCCAAAAAGTGAAGGAAACTACCAGAACGGTGAGTGATGGTCAGCAACAGATCAAATTAGAGAAGATTTGTCCATATAGTCAACTAAAATTTGAACTCAACTTGATAGACAACAGCATCCACAAAGTAACCCATCTCCCACCAATCAATCTATTTGTATAACACAACATACACACACACCTTATATAAGAAATTTAAACTATTTTAGACACGTATGATTATTTTTAAAATTAAACAATTTTCTACTGCACTTACTGCAATGTTAAATTAAAGGGAGGGCCTGGCTTATTCTTGGTGAACCCTCCCAGCGGTTTCACTAGTTTACTCTACCATACCAGGGGGTCGGTGGAAGGCTGGTTAAGCCGTTTGGTTTTCGACCACTACGACCCGGGTTCGATTCCCGCATTGGACACTTTTTTCTGTTTAAAAAAAAAAAAATGCTCCAATGGCCCCCGATTCTTGCAAAAGTCCAACCCCACCAGCGAGTGCAAGTAACCAAAAGGGGCTCTTTTCACATGTGTAGACATGTAGTGCGCTTACAGTAAAAGCAGTTGCTAACTACCCACCATGATTATCATGGCCTGTACCACGTGTACTAGGGATATGCAAAAAAAAAAAAACTCTACCATACCGCTGTAATATTGCATTTTACTGTTTTCCTAACTCCGCCTTTGCCGGTCCCAAGCCTGGATGAAAAAGGAGGAGGGGGAGTAGTAACAAGCTCGCTAAAAAACCTGGGCTCAGCTGGCCCGGCTGATAGTACCCTGTAAGGGCTCCTAATCTAGGAATACATGATGAGCAGCGTTTGTACTCCATGTTAGGAGCGGCAGTGCACATGGTGTCTGTTCCTCATGTCAGAAGCAGCCATTTCTTTTGGAGCTAAGTCGGCCTGCCACTGAGTAGTGCTCCCAGTCTTAATGACAAAGGCAGACGCATTCTACTTCACCCAGTCATGATGGTTGTCAAATACCATCAAGGGTCACAACTTGATACCCTAATGATTGAGTGGAGATAAGAAAGAAGAAGAAGAAGAAGACTGTTTTCCTTTTCTACCAATGCTGAAGCTGACCACTTAGAAATGGTATTTTAAATGTACGTCGAAATTAGTTTCAATTTCTTATTACAGATGCCCCCCACATGCATTCATATAACACACACCTAATATAATTTGAAGTAAATATTAAGACACAAGGTAATAAGACCAAATCCAAATAAATAAATAATGTGTGACATTTAGGTAACAATGCTGTTAATGAAACATCACACATTATTTATTTATTTGGTCTTATTACCTTGTATTTATAATCAATAATCCAAATTGTGCCTAATCATTAAATATTGAGACAAACATCTCACTCAGTAAAAAGGTGAAGAAGACAGATCAAGTCAACTAAGGTGGTCTTAGAGTTGAATGAACCACTCAGGTGTTTCCAGCTCTATCAGGAGATTAGTTCCCTATCCTTCCAACCAGGACGTACAAAAAAGAACCAAGAAAGGAACAAGATTATCTTGGGTTAAACAAATGATTCACACACATTGAGGTGATAGCAATCTACTTTTTTTTTTTTTTGGAGAAAAAGACTAAAAAAGAGAAGAGAGATAAAAAGTGCTGTGACTAATGTAAAGAGAGAACAATGGGTAATCTGGAGACAACTTTTTTTTAGAAAATTCAAATGCCGTCACAACTGAATGACTCAGTGCTGGTAAGATGTTGCCAGTTCCTGATATGGACTTTTGATTCTCCTGACTTGAAACCCACTATGATTATATCATGACTAGGTATGCGTGTCTACTTAAAATTAAAAAAATCAAAGACTTACCATTTGACTGATACAGTAGAACCTCCCTGTAAAGGACAACTAATTGTAGAACCAAAATGCCCTTTAGGGAGAGGTGTCCTTTTACCAGAGAGTTGCTAAATAGTAAAAATGGTAATTTTGATGCTTGAAACTGTCCTTTGTAGAGAGGTGTCTTCTAGCATGAGTGTCCTCTCATGGAGGTTGTACTGTATTACAAATTAAACTAGCAAAGCATATCTTCATTAAAAGATTTGAATAAAGATTACTAGTTCAATTTTAAATATAAGTTGACCATTTTGTAACATTTGTATTATTATTTTTAAGAAACAAAAGCAAGAAGAAGAAAAAGACTTACCAGTTGATGAGGTTCTCCTTCCTGAGGATGCGGCTGGCAATGACCCAGTGGTAGTTACAGAGGGTGATGAACTGCAGGAGCTTGCAGTAGCAGGCCACAAAGTCAAAGAAGGCATCATTTCTCTCATAGATGTACTTCACCAGCCTGGCACACAATGTACTACCATTACAACCAACACCTGGCTGTTGTACTGAAGCCATCACCAATCAGAAGGGTAAACACTGCCCTAGGTAACATAATTAGCTACCTATAGGCTCAGTTGGACAATCTCTATGGGGTAGTAGCCTACATCCTGGGATATGTAGTGGTGGAAAGAGTCTTCATTTTTCTGTATAGCAGTGGTAACAACATCTGTACCTCACAGGCAGGATAGAGATAAAATGGTTGAATGGAAAACCCCAGTTCTGGTAATAAGTGGAACCACAGAGTGTTAACTGGGCATACAAAAGGTTTCTGCTTATGACTAGTTTTAATCTGTGCAGCAGAAAAATATATTTGTTAGTTATTAAAGAGAGAAAGAGAGAAAAATACTTTCAACTTGAACACTATTAATTGATGGTGTTCTATGTGTTTGTTTTTATAATTGCCTTCCAGAGGAGGGCGTCAAAAATTACCAAAGGCTCATTAAGAATCTCCTCTCCACAGAAATCTTTAGTAAAAGACGAAATATTAAAACATGGGTGAAGAGAAGCCAGGTTCTATTAGGTATTTAAGGATTTGAAGGTGGAGGAGAGCTTCTACCTTGGACAAAGAGGTTGTACTTCCAGTCACCATTTTATTATCTCACACTTTTACTTCTGGTTTCACTTCTTTTTGACAAGATTCAGGAGACAATTGGCCTTGGAGGGTTTTAAAGGAGAAAACATGAAAAGACCAAGAAGAATGTGAATCTCAAGAACTAGAGTGGAGTGAGTTAAATGCTGGTAAATAGAAAGTTCCAGAATTGAAGAGGATGGAGCTCCATGTCTGCCAATCTTGGGATCACAGATGATGATTCTTAATAACTTTCTCCACATTAGAAAATAAAATAAAAAAGAACTTGAAGTTTGCCTGATAAAACCAAGTGGTAAATCACTATCACATGGCTGTTCTAAGATATTTTCCTATATGTGTCTACCTAATCATAATTTTATTTGAAATTTTTTGAAAAAAAAAAAAAGAATATTTCTCAAAACCTTGGTAAAAGTTTAAGAAGGCTACTCCCACCCCCAGAAATTTGTTGATCATAAGAACATTACCTATTGTCAATAGTGGGAGTTTGACTGATTACTTTCTAGATTTTATTTTTCTACAGAGAACATTCTGATGGAATGGACTTTGTGACTACTTATAGTGTAAGTGCACAACCACAAGTCTATACAAGTAGAAAGCAGCTCGAGGTGCCAGTCTCCACTTGTTCACTTACACTTCCAGGTAGGCTGTACAAAATATTGAACTGATATCCTGGTTCAGACCACCAGTGGGAGAGAAATCCAAGTGCTTCCAACTGTTGCAATTAGAAGATAACAAAAGAGGTTGGAGCCTCACGACCCCAATATAGCACTAAAATGTGTCAACTAGAACCTTGATGGAGGGTATAACCTTCTGAATGATGAAATAATCAAATGTAAACATATCCTAAAGATCAATGGGAGATCATCTATTAGCTGTATTGGAGGGAGAATGAATGAAGGGAGAGGTACATCAAAAGAATAAAAATTGGTTTGATAATCTAACAGAGAATGGTATGGAATTGGAAGATGCACAGATGTAAAAAAGAGAAATGTGCATGGCTGACTTCCATGTAACACACCTGCCAGGGTAGCTGACACGGTGAGACCATTCAGTTTAAAACGACAATCCTGTTATCACCCAGTGGCAACTTATCACAACTTTGCTGATATTCTACGGATCTATCAACTTTTGCTTGGCCATAACACCTTGGTTGAGACTACTGTGTCAAAACACATATTTAGTATTTTCTATATCCATGCTGCTGATTGGAAGAAGAGATTTTCAACAAGTAGCTATGTGCATCAGTGATCAGCTACATGACATTGCTACCAATCTGATTGGATGGTTTTTTGTTTTGCTTATCCCTAGTACATGTGGTACAGGCCATGATAATCATGGTGGGTAGAAGGCGACTGCTTTTACTGTAAATGTACCACATGTCTACACACGTGAAAAGCCGTTCGACTTTGCACTTACAAATAAATATGCCAGAGCCCCGTTTGGTTACTTGCACTCGCTGGTGGGATTGGACTTTTGCAAGAAATGGGGGACATTGAAGCATTTCTTTTTTTTATCAGAAAAAAGTGCTCAATGCGGGAATCGAACCAGGGTCGTAGCGGTCGAAAACCAACGGTTTATACCAGCCTTCCACCGACCCCCCGTTCTGATTGGATGTCATTTACTTGGTTGTTTGGTTTGGAACCCAGTAAAATCTGTATGTACACTAGATCACAGCACTCTGGAGTACTGAGTAGTTTTTTAGAGTTTAAAGTTTTTGTCTGAAAATGACAACAATAATGCTGTCAAAACCTCATGCATAAATTACATATTGGATTTTGTTATATTTTGATATTCAGATATAAGAAAATAGTGTGTGGCATTTCAATAACAACGCTGTTATCGAAAGGTCCCACATTATTAATTTATATGGATTAGGTCTTATTTTCTTATATCTATAATATATAATCCAAATTGTTCTCTATCATTTTGATATTCACAGTTAAGGATTATATAGTTAAAAGAGAGGCTGAACTATTATTTATTTATTTTTTTATTTATCAATTGCAGAGTACACGCTATATCCACAATTCGGATATTTGCGCGTGAAATATAGACATTTAAATGAAAGACACAAAAGAAAAGTAGTTAAGAAGATATATACATATTTACATATCAGTATGCAAATTGATTACATTAGTAATTACTTAACTAGCTAAATACATTCTGCAAAATTTGTTGAATCTTTGGTATATGTCCTTAGTGGAGACCAGATGTTGCAAATTTTTCCCTAAGATCAGCGGTCAGCGGGCAGTCAGTTAATAAGTGTCTGGGGTTCTGTTCTTCGCCTCCACACGAGCATCCAGGTGATTCAGCTTTGCCAATTTTAAACAGGTATGAATTGAAGTCGCCATGTCCAGTGAGGAATTGCACATTATAGAAGTTAGGTTTAATAAAATTAGGAATTTTTGGGCCACTGAAGAAACTTTTGAAATTTTCATTGGTCGCTTCGTAATATTCCTGCTGTTTCTGGTTTATAAAGTTAGAAATTATGACTATTTTTGCTGGGACAAATCGGTTGTAATCTATATTTATTTTCAATATATTTGATTCAATGAAGTGAGTGAGCTTTGGAGTTCTAGCAATGATATGCGTACAATTTGACGATGTTGTATTGTATGCTTGTATACCATGTTTGAGAATTTTATACTGTAGCGAGTTTAATTTGTCTTTGGCTTTTTTTGGGATGAATTGGTACCATATCGTAGATCCGTATATTATTGTATTTCTAAATAGTGTTTTGTACAGTACAATTCTCCTTTTGCTGTCAAGACCCCAGGCCTTCTTTGTTAATCCTAATAGATATCCACTTTTATTTATTGTTTTAGAAAAAACTATTAGCATTAATAAATAAGATTTCAATACCTATTTCAAACATTTTGTCTTTAGAAAATGGATTTTAGAGATAATATGCACTTTCTTAAATGATAAGGAACCAACTTGTAATAATTCTGTATTCTACCTTTTAATTAGGTTGCTGGTCCTTGGAATTAATGTGATTTCACTGTAGTATCATTTTTTCAGTAAGTATGGGGGGTGTGCAAGGGATAATTGCCAACTGGTATCAATATTAATGCAACCGCAGATATGCTGGATTGAATTAAGGGCAGGTGGATATCCAAATACAGTAGATCCTCTCTATAAAGGACAACTAGTTGCATAACAAAAGTGTCCATTAGGGAGAGAGATGCCCTCTTACTGGAGAGTTTCTAGTTAGTGAAAAAAATGGTAATTTTGACAATGAAAACTGTGTCCTTTGTAAAGAGAAGTGTCCTCTCGTGGAGATTGTACTGTTTAGTGCCCAACATTGACCTTTGCTTTCAGCAAGCATAGGGAGTAGAGTGAATATTTTAAATGCACTATAAAAAAAGGACAATTTTACAATTTATAAGGATTTCCTAAATATATAAATGTTAAAATAGGCACATAAAATTGTAGTCAATATGGAAAGGAAAATCTAAGTAAGACTGTATGAATTTGATTACAACATTCTACCAAAATGTCAATGGTACATTTGGTTTGGGCCTAATTTTTAAATTCCTCCAATATTGAATTGTGAGAGAGAGATGGGAAACTTCATATAGAAACAAATACCAGTGGATATAAAATACACTCATGGACAAAATTTGAAGCTTCATAGTTTGATGTTGGCGGTCATCTATTTTTTGAAGGAGACAGAGATAATTTTGTTTACACTTGATTATCTTGTGTGTCTTCAATAAAGGTCATTGTGTATCAAATATCTTTCAGAGTTATTGTCTGAATCCTGAAATATGTGATTAAAAGTACAACAACTTCCTCAAGTTTTGTCCATTAGTGTAGTATAAGACTTCCTAGAATAACCAGGGGCTCTTCTGGAGATATTAGTCCCTCATTAGAGGTTGGATTAGTCGTGTTTCGGTCATTTTGGATTTGGAAAAATGGTTGCTCATCAGATGGCACATGGGATGACATGAAAGTCAAGGAAGAGCTTTTGATAGACTCGGCTCTTTCATGTAGAACTAACTTATCAAAGGTATTTTTGTCCCAATATGTTTACTTTGGTGGGTAGTTGATTGTTAACTAAAGTGAAAAGGGGGTTGGTGGAAGGGTGGTCTAAACCATTGGTTTTCGACCGCTATGTTGTTGTTACCTACAATGTTGTTACCGAAACGTCACACAATATTATTTGTTTTCGGTATTATTACCTTGTATTCCAAAAAAAAAAATGCATCTTTTCTTTCAATTTTAATATCATAAACAGTCCACCTTATTTAAAATAAACATATTAAGAGATCTGAATTTTGAGTTGAATTAAATTCAGTGTTGAATATTATGGTTGGTTAATTCATTGCAACATTTAATTTGTTAGTGGACATTTTTCTAGGATATTTTGTTGTCAGCACTGAAGGGCTAATTCAACACATAGCTGGTTAATTTAAAGTAAATAGACCAATTGATACTCGATAAACAGTTGAATTATATAGTAGACTGAATTAAAAATAGAAATTTGAAAGGGAAATGGATACATTTGGAAAAAAAGGATGTTTGAATTAGAGTAAGTGTGTTGAATTAGAGTGTGTTGAATAAGAGTGGGGTTGAATAAAAGAGGTAGTGATAAATTCCAGCAGCCCTAGTAGGGTGATGTCCCCCCCTGTAAACAACATTCCATTGTGCAGGCAGGGCAGGCAACAAGATTAGATAGGCCACTCACAAGGTCAGGCACTCCACGGCCGCCAACACAATGATGCTGTAGGGGAACCACTGGGAGAAGTAGTGCTGGTAGAACCTCACCAGCCGAGCCACACACAGTAGGAGGGTCAGCAGGGAGATCCAGAACAACAGCTGGTTCCTGGACATCAGGATTCAACTACAATCTGATAATTTGTATTCACTCTCTTATCATGAATTCCATTGATAAAGCACAATTTGGATTATAGATTATAATATAAGAAAATAAGACCTAATCCAAATAATTTATTAATGTGTGACGTTTCGGCAACAACATTGTCACCATCATCAGACAAAAGAATGAGAAAAAATATGATAGAAAAATGAGAAAAAAATATATGAAAATAATTTTTCTCATTTATTCTTTTGTCTGATGATGGTGACAATGTTGTTGCCGAAACGTCACACACTAATAAATTATTTGGATAAGGTCTTATTTTCTTTTATATGAATTCCATTGTAAATACAGTTAAACCTGTCTATAGCACCTCCTCTAAATAGTGCCTCCCTCTCTATAGCGCCTGATTTTAAATATGTAGCACGATGAGATTTACATTAAAAGTGACCTGTCTATAGCACCCCCTCTCTATAGCACCCAATTTTGATGAGTCCCAAGAGCTATAGACAGGTTTAGCTGTATATGTAAATAAAATATTGGAAT
>CP092867.1:45951901-45992900 GCA_030710605.1 Cordylochernes scorpioides
GTTCTCACACACTTCTGGCCTTAAATACCCATTTCATGATTTTTCAGGATGCCTGAATGACAATTTTTTTTTTGGTCATTGAGGTTCAGCTTGTACCACGCTGATGAGGACCAACAGCCCGAAATACATACATGATTAGCTTTTCTTGATTAATCAAGAAAGGGTATTTGGCCAATTCTGGAATAATTAAAAATCAACGAATAGTTGATATTTATTCCGACAGATAATGCAAGCCATCAGCAACGTTTAGCTGCACAATCAGGAGATACCTTTTTCTTAATAAATAATAAGACCAATTTTGTATAAATAAGTTAGAAATTACTTTTCAATAGCAGTATTACTGCAACATCAGTTTAAATATTTGTAAATAAGTCTTGTGTGCCCTATGAACATAAAGTGGTGGCCCAGGGGAAGTTTGACAGGGTGTGTGAGGGCTACTCACGTATGCACTCGTCCCAGGAATTGTGCGCAGTCAGGATGCCCAGGACTATGACAAAGAGGAAGTAGAGTGCAGTGAAGAAAGCCATTGGGATCATGAACCTGCACAGGTGGGAAGTTTGTTCAGCCATTCTCATTCAACCCTGTTTTGTTTCTATTGGAGAATAAATAGTGACAATGTGCATGGCCAACATAAGATAACATAGGAAAAATAGAACCTCATTTTATATAAATTTGAAAGGACAGTTCAAAAGTTTTTGTAAAAATAATATATATAAATTCTCACGTTTGTTAATTTTGTAATTGATTATATTCATTTTTTTCACTGATTTTTGTATATATTCAATTAAAAAGGTCATCTGTTATCATCATTATGTGCAATGTATATACAGTAGAACCTTCTTGTAAAGGACACCTAATTGCAGAGCCAAAGTGTCCTTTAGGGAGAGGTGTCCTCTTACCGGAGAGTTGCAAAATAGTAAAAAATGATAATTTTGCAAATGAAAACTGTCCTTTGTAGAGAGGTGTCTGCTAAAGGAAGGTTCTACTGTATAGAAAAAAACAATCATAATAAATGACATATACAAACACCAAGAATATAATTTGCATATCTCCTTATTATAACAACAAACTAAAATTAACATTTTAAAAACATATTTTAAAATTTCAAACAAAACGTTGCAATATATATACAGAAAAACTCCTCTATATTGAACCCCAATAGGACGGAGCCTTTGGTTCCCTATAGCCATGGTTCGTTATAGTAATAGTTCACTGTATTTTAAAATTAAAATGTGGGGATTATTTCAGGTTTATTATAAGGGAAGATTCATTATATCCCAGGTTCGTTTTAGAGTGGTTTTACTGTATATGGAGCTAACCACATTTTAAAATTGGCTGGTGTTACAATATAAAGTTCATATAAATCAAAACCAAATAAAATTGTTATATTTAAACCTATGAATAAGTTTCACTGCAATAAGAATCAGTTTGATGAAGCATGAATGATTCATCCTGACACAGAGCAAAATGATAGAAACTTTATTCACTCAACATTACATAACTTCCTTCTCATGCCCACAACTGTCAAGGACTAGAAGCTACAGGATTGTTGTTGTTGTCATGTCCAATGAAGAACCTCAGATGTCCCAGTGCATCTCTATCACAGCAGTCTCAATATCCACTATCTTGGGAAGCTACAGGGTCTTTTATACTTTAAAGACCCTCGGTAGAGCTGACTGCTACAGGGCGCGTCCCCAGGTGGTAGATAGGGGAACGACCTTCAGATATGAAGACCAGCTGTGAAACAAGCAGAATAACTCTGAAGTATAAGCAATTGCAGACCAACAGCAGCATTGCTGTATTCATTTGCTCCTTAAATTAATTTATACTGAGAGGTGATAAAGCACAATTTTGATTATAGAGTATAATAAAAGAAAAGAAAATTAATTTTATTCTTTTGTCTGATGATGGTGACAATGTTGTTGCCGAAACGTCACACACTAATAAATTATTTGGATTAGGTCTTATTTTCTTGTATTATACTGAGAGATATATTCTTATAGACACCCTCATTGAAAATATAACTAAATCTCTGACTTGGTCTTAAATTAAGAATGGACTACATATATATACAAGTAAGTATTAATGCAGTGCATAACTTGAGAATTTCAATTGGCAGCATGTCATAATTTTCCTTCTGATATTTATAAGAGCCACCAAATGAGATAGTGGAGAATAAAATATGTGTGATATCCTGTAGCCATTGAAGATATAGATTGTACCATCTTTAGAAAGTAGCTACAGGCCAATGTTGTGGTTTCTTATCCCAGGGTGTAAAGATTACACAAATTCCATGAGTTCATGCTCCTTGAGCTGTTTGGTGATAAGCAGCAGCCTCTTCCAAAGGTCCTGTTTAGTGCATCTAATGCAAGCTAAAATGTTTTCTGAAGCTGCAGGTGCCAAGCTACATTTTGGCAATAATGTAGATTTTGTTGTTATTTTCTATCTTCAATGGCTTGAGATGGCCTGTTCTAAATCTTGTTAGTGTTGCTTGATGCTGTCTATTTCTGTCCAATTCCTGATTCAAGACAGACCTAGAATACCAGCGATTTCTGTTCTTTCAATTTGATCTCATTTCCAGTCACATTATAGAATTGTATTTGGAACTAAGAGAAATCATGGTTTTAAATCCAATGGTTCTTTAAAAGGAGAATAAACTCCAACAGGCTGCCCATAAAAATTTCTTCTAGATTGAACTTATAATTGGTGTTATTTTTTTATTCTCTAGAGAGAGAGAGAGTATCCAAAAAGTGAAGGAAACTACCAGAATGGTGAGTGATGGTCAGCAACAGATCAAATTAGAGAAGATTTGTCCATATAGTCACTAAAATTTGAACTCACTTGATAGACAACAACATCCACAAAGTAACCCATCTCCCACCAATCAATCTATTTGTATAACACAACACACACATCCCTTATATAAGAAATTTAAACTATTTTAGACGTGTGCGGTTCTTTTTAAAATTGAACAATTTTCTACTGCACTTACTGCAATGTTAAATTAAAGGGAGGGCCTGGCTTATTCTTGGTGAACCCTCCCAGCGGTTTCACTAGTTTACTCTACCATACCAGGGGGTCGGTGGAGGGCTGGTTAAGCCATTTGGTTTTCGACCACTACGACCCGGGTTCGATTCCCGCATTGGACACTTTTTTCTGTTTAAAAAAAAAAAAATGCTCCAATGGCCCCCGATTCTTGCAAAAGTCCAACCCCACCAGCGAGTGCAAGTAACCAAAAGGGGCTCTTTTCACATGTGTAGACATGTAGTGCGCTTACAGTAAAAGCAGTTGCTAACTACCCACCATGATTATCATGGCCTGTACCACGTGTACTAGGGATATGCAAAAAAAAAAACTCTACCATACCGCTGTATAATTGCATTTTACTGTTTTCCTAACTCCGCCTTTGCCGGTCCCAAGCCTGGATGAAAAAGGAGGAGGGGGAGCAGTAACAAGCTCGCTAAAAAACCTGGGCTCAGCTGGCCCGGCTGATAGTACCCTGTAAGGGCTCCTAATCTAGGAATACATGATGAGCAGCGTTTGTACTCCATGTTAGGAGCGGCTGTGCACATGGTGTCTGTTCCTCATGTCAGAAGCAGCCATTTCTTTTGGAGCTAAGTCGGCCTGCCACTGAGTAGTGCTCCCAGTCTTAATGACAAAGGCAGACGCATTCTACTTCACCCAGTCATGATGGTTGTCAAATACCATCAAGGGTCACAACTTGATACCCTAATGATTGAGTGGAGATAAGAAAGAAGAAGAAGAAGAAGACTGTTTTCCTTTTCTACCAATGCTGAAGCTGACCACTTAGAAATGGTATTTTAAATGTACGTCGAAATTAGTTTCAATTTCTTATTACAGATGCCCCCCACATGCATTCATATAACACACACCTAATGTTGTATAGTTATTATTTAATTAAACATTACTCACCAGATGAGATTATTATTACAAATTGTTTATTACACTTTATATTTATATTTTTACATTAACACGTTGTTTACATTAAACATCGTATATATTGTTTATGATGATGATCTATTATATATTTTAAAACACAGAATACTACATTCCCTCCTTCCTTTAGATGAAAGGAATCATGTCTTTATATCTTGATGATGGCTTGACGACTCTTCCACTCCTGGTGATCACGGGTTCCTTGGTAGTCGGCAAGGGTGGAGAAACCTCTGGTGGCAACTGGTGAAGAGCCTCGGCATCAAGTCTATCTGAAACAACTGGGTTAAATGTAGACCCTGTTCTACTTGAACTTGGTCGGTTTAAAGAAGTGTCCTTGTCTTGGTTTGAGGAATTATCATCTGGTATTTGTACATCAGAAGAGTTGAGGTGTTCAATTCTTGTTGAATCTGAACTAAGATTTTCCTGGCTCTCTTCTGGAATCAAGTCAGAAATGCCTTGATTGGTCTCTTGAGTAGGAACATGTTTCAAATGTTTAGCATTTCTATGAATTATTTTCCCATTTTTAGTGTTGACTAATTTAAAAGAATTTATTGAAGTGTTTTCAAGAATGACATGATGTTCTGATCTGAAATTTGAATCAAGTTTTCCATTATTTGGATTTGCCACATAAACTAAATTTCCAATTTCAAAATTATGAGGACTAGCTTTCCGAATTATATCATTATATGTTTTCATTTTTTCTTTGTAGACCATATTGAATTCTTTGATGTTGGATTCATCTTCTTCTGCATCATTAACAAGTGAGCTTAATTTAGTTTTGATTTCTCTTGAAAATAATAGGAATGCTGGAGTCTTTCCTGTAGATCTGTTTGGAGTAGTTCGGTAAGACATTAAAATTCTGGATAAATCTTCTTTCCAATCTTTCCCTTCTTCAGAACTTGAATTAAATTGTTTCTTTAGAAATCTATGGAATCTTTCTATCTTCCCATTACTTTTTGGGTAATAGGGTGAGGCTTTGATGTGCTTGATTCCACATTCTTTTAAAAATCTTTCCATTGATGTACTTACAAACTGTAAGCCATTATCTGTTACAACTTCATGTGGATAACCATGTCTTGCAAAAATCTCCATCAATTTTTCAATAATTGTCTTGCTGGAAATGTCTTCTATTATCATTGCTTCAGGATATGAAGAATAGTAGTCTATCACTGTTAAAACATAATGATGGCCAATTGGACCAACTATGTCAATTCCAAGTTTCATCCAAGGTTTTGATGGTAACGGAACTATTTGCAATGGTTGATCATTTATCAATGGTTGATTCCTTACACAAATTGGACAGTTTCTAATCAAATTTTCAATGTCAAAGTCCATGTTTATCCAAAAATATTTTTCTCTTAACAGTTGTTTGGTTCTTGTCATTCCTTGATGTGTTTCATGTGCAATTCTCAAGACTCTCTTTATTAGTTTTGAAGGTAGCAAAATTCTACTTCCTTTTAAGATAAGATTATCAAAAATTGAGAGTTCATCTTTAAACTTATAAAAACATTTGAATTCTTCATTCAAAGGATATGGCCAAACTCCCTTTTGAACCATATCTTTCAGTTTTTGAAACAAAGGATCTTGCTCTGTACAAACTTTTATCTCTTTCAAAGACAGTGCTTGAAGCTCTTCAGAAGTGATGGATAAGACTTTATGAACATAGTCCTCCAGCCATTTTTCATCACTTGTGTTAGAAAGAGGTTGTCTTGAAAATATATCTGCAATATTTTGCTTTCCTTGAATGAATTCAATTTCAAAGTCATATGGTTGTAATCTCCAACTCAATCTTTGAATTCTTGGAGGCAAAACAGCTCCATTTTTAGGATTCAGCATATAGATTAGAGATTTGTGATCTGTTTTTAACACAAATTTCCTTCCCCAAATATAGGTGTTAAAATGTTCAATTGCCCATACACATCCCAATGTCTCTTTTTCTATTTGTGAATATCTTTTTTCAGTATCAGTTAAGGATCTGCTGGCATATGCAATGGGTCTTTTAATGCCATTTTGTTGTGTTTGTATTAATACTGCTCCAAGACCGATAGGGCTTGCATCTGTGATTAATTCAGTTGGTGAGTTCAAGTTGTAATATGCCAAGCATGGCTCTTTTGTTAGTGACTCTTTAAGATCCTGAAATGCTTTATTTGTTTTCAAATCCCAATTCCACCTAACATTTTTTCTAGTCAAATTATTTAGAGGTTCTGCCAATTTAGAAAAATTAGGTATGAATTTTCTTAAAAACCCACAAGTTCCTAAGAATGACCTTAACATCTCAATATTTTTTGGTATTGGAAAATTTAAGACTGCTTCTATTTTCCTATTATCAGGTTTAATACCTTCACTACTAACAATGTGACCTAAAATATCCAATTCTTCCATGACAAATTTGCACTTATTCCTGTTGAGCCTAATGCCTACTTTATCAAATCTTTGTAAGACTTTTCTAAGCCTTTCTTCTAGTTCTTGTCTATCTTTGGCGTAAACTACGACATCGTCCAAGTAACAAATTACACCTTTCAAATCAAGCAAAATTGAATCCATTCCTTTCTGATATGCCTCTGGAGCACTTGATAGACCAAAAGGAACTTTACAAAATCTGTAACAACCACGGTGCGTGATGAAAGTTGTAAGGGGTCTTGATTGAGGGTCTAAGTCAACCTGCCAAAACCCTTTTTTTGCATCCAGCTTTGCAAATACTTTAGCACCTTTAAGGGCATGTAACATATTGTCAATTGTAGGAATTGGATGTCTTTCTCTCAATATTGCTTTATTCACTTCCCGAAGGTCTATGCATAGTCTAATTTCCTCACTATCCCTTTTTGGAACAACTATTATGTTAGAAACCCATTCAGAACCTTGATGCACTTCTTCAATGATTCCATTCTCTAGCATCTTATCAAGCTCTTGATTTACTGCTTCTACCATTGCATAAGGTATACGACGGCATCTCTGGGCAATGGGCCTATAGTTGTCTTTCAATGTCACTTTATGACAATAGCCTTTTATAGTTCCAAGTCCATGGAAAAGATGTTCATGTTCTTGAACAAGAGTTTCTATATTAGTAGACATTGATTCATTTACATGATTTACCTTTTTAATTATACCTAGTTCAAAACTAGCCTTGCCTCCCAACAAAGATTCAACTTTTTTATCAATCACATAAATTTCTTCTGAAACTGAATTTTCTTTCCAAGAAATCACAGCATTGAAATAACCATAACATGGAAGAGGTCTATCTTGACCATAGGCAAAAAAGGTTCGGGTGGTGTCATGTAATTTTGGCATAATTTTATGGCCATATAATTCAAGCATCTTATTATAGCTTATGAAAGTTCTATCACTCCCTGTATCAATTATCATATTTATTTCACTACCATCTATTTGCACTTTTTCTTTATTTTCAGCACCTGTATAGTAGGTATATTCATCTGAACTTTCACCTACTTCAGTCTTATTTTCTTCTTGTATGGTCTTAACTTTAGTTTGATTGAAATTTTTGTGGTTTCTATTATTATTTTGATTTGGGCGGTTCCTGCAAGCTCTAAAAAGATGTCCTAATTTATTGCAATATGAACAAGTCATTTTTTTAGCACCACATTCTTGTGCTGAATGTGTATCTAATCCACAGCGATAACATTTAGGCTTTGAGGCACCTGAAAATGATGGGGTACCTTGATTAGTGAATCTACCTTTGTTGAAATTATTAGCATTATAGTGCTTTTTAGGTTTATTTTGAACTCTATTTAGTG
Source organism: Cordylochernes scorpioides (assembly GCA_030710605.1). Lineage (NCBI taxonomy): Eukaryota > Metazoa > Arthropoda > Arachnida > Pseudoscorpiones > Chernetidae > Cordylochernes > Cordylochernes scorpioides. The sequence goes on from CP092867.1 coordinate 45,959,611, forward strand.
TTTGATCATTTGAGGTTCAAGAAGTCTAATTTCTTTTCTAGAAATTTCTAACATTCTAGCAATATCAATGGTTTTTGACAGTGTCAAATTTTCTTGTTGCAACAATTTTTCTTTAAGTTTTTTGTTGTTACATTTTTCAATTATTTGGTCTCTTATCATATCAGCTTCTAAATTCCCAAATTCACAAGATTTAGAAAGTTCCCTTAAAGAAATTAGGTAGTTGTCGATCGATTCATCATCTTTCTGGACTCTTTGTCTAAATTTAAATCTCTCAGTGACCACATTTTTATAAGGTGTGAAATATTTATCTAAAGCCATTTTAGTTTGTTCATAATTTTCCTTTTCATCTGGCAAGTTGAAAAATATACGCTGTACATTTGGCCCTAAACAATGCAATAGAGTTGCTCTCTTAATTTCATCCGATTTTTTTGAAATTCCAGATGCTATTTCAAAAATGGCATAGGATTCCATCCATTGCTTATATTCCGCAAATAAATTGCTAGCATTCATATTCATGGGTAACGGTGGCGTCAGGTTGGCTGCCATACTTGTTTTTTTTTTTTAGGGCTACAGTTATATTTTCAAATTCTCGTCGCCAATTTATGTTGTATAGTTATTATTTAATTAAACATTACTCACCAGATGAGATTATTATTACAAATTGTTTATTACACTTTATATTTATATTTTTACATTAACACGTTGTTTACATTAAACATCGTATATATTGTTTATGATGATGATCTATTATATATTTTAAAACACAGAATACTACACCTAATATAATTTGAAGTAAATATTAAGACACAAGGTAATAAGACCAAATCCAAATAAATAAATAATGTGTGACATTTAGGTAACAATGCTGTTAATGAAACATCACACATTATTTATTTATTTGGTCTTATTACCTTGTATTTATAATCAATAATCCAAATTGTGCCTAATCATTAAATATTGAGACAAACATCTCACTCAGTAAAAAGGTGAAGAAGACAGATCAAGTCAACTAAGGTGGTCTTAGAGTTGAACGAACCACTCAGGTGTTTCCAGCTCTATCAGGAGATTAGTTCCCTATCCTTCCAACCAGGACGTACAAAAAAGAACCAAGAAAGGAACAAGATTATCTTGGGTTAAACAAATGATTCACACACATTGAGGTGATAGCAATCTACTTTTTTTTTTTTGGGAGAAAAAACTAAAAAAGAGAAGGGAGATAAAAAGTGCTGTGACTAATGTAAAGAGAGAACAATGGGTAATCTGGAGACAACTTTTTTTTAGAAAATTCAAATGCCGTCACAACTGAATGACTCAGTGCTGGTGAGATGTTGCCAGTTCCTGATATGGACTTTTGATTCTCCTGACTTGAAAACCCACTATGATTATAGCATGACTATGTATACGTGTCTACTTAAAATTTAAAAAATCAAAGACTTACCATTTGACTGATACAGTAGAACCTCCCTGTAAAGGACAACTAATTGCAGAACCAAAATGCCCTTTAGGGAGAAGGTGTCCTTTTACCAGAGAGTTGCTAAATAGTAAAAATGGTAATTTTGATGCTTGAAACTGTCCTTTGTAGAGAGGTGTCTTCTAGCATGAGTGTCCTCTCATGGAGGTTGTACTGTATTACAAATTAAACTAGCAAAGCATATCTTCATTAAAAGATTTGAATAAAGATTACTTGTCCAATTTTAAATATATGTTGACTATTTTGTAACATCTGTATTTTTATTTTTAAGAAACAAAATCAGGAAGAAGAAGACTTACCAGTTGATGAGGTTCTCCTTCCTGAGGATGCGGCTGGCAATGACCCAGTGGTAGTTACAGAGGGTGATGAACTGCAGGAGCTTACAGTAGCAGGCCACAAAGTCAAAGAAGGCATCATTCCTCTCATAGATGTACTTCACCAGCCTGGCACACAATGTACTGCCATTACAACCAACACCTGGCTGTTGTACTGAAGATAGTTGTATCAGAAGGGTAAACACTGCCCTAGGTAACAAATGCTGCAGAATTAGCTACCCATAGGCTCAGTTGGACAACCTCTGGGTAACCCACAACACATCCTGTGATATGTTTTTTTTATTATTATTATTCCTAGTACACGTGGGTACAGGCCTTGATAATCATGGTGGGTAGAATGGCGACAACTTTAATATGTAGTGGTGGCAAGAGTCTTCATTTTTCTGTATAGCAGTGGTAACATCTGTACCTCACAGGCAGGATAGAGATAAAATCTTTGAATGTAAAACCCCAGTTCTGGTAATAAGTGGAACCACAGAGTGTTAACTGAGATAAGAGGATGCCAGCGGGCGACGTCCCACACCCGTGCTTCCCACGTGACCGCCGCCGCCGCGCATGCGCGCCGACCGTGACGTCGCCACCGGGGGCTGCGCGCGCACTTTTCGAACACCGCCTGATGTCAGCCGGCGGTAAACGCGGTAAACAGCGCATCGCTACAACCTGCGGCGTTTCCTTCCATTATATAATACTCTAGGCGCTGGTGGAGTAAAAACTGTACTCCATCTGCCTCTTATAATTGTATGTAATTTTTGGACTTATTAAAATATAAATTATTAATTTATAGTTCTCACTGCAGCTCGAACCTTTACCCTAACGCGGTAGAACATGGCGCAGTCGACATTCGGTTAATTATAGCCGTTTTTTAAGTGACAGCTCAGTGACAATTAATAATAAAGATGCCCTCAAGAAGGAATCGCCGACCATCCCAAACCCCTCCAGAGAACCCTGCCTCGCCGACCAGCACCGACATCCTCAGGTCCATAGCCGCACTGTTGCAGCAGATGGCTACTCGGAATCCGACACCGACAGTCCCATTAGGAGCTCCTCCTCACCACGCCACAAAAATCATCCAGCTTCCTAAACTGGCTTCCCCGGAGGAGTTAACGATGTCTTCTTTCCGCGATTGGAAACAACGTTGGAACGACTACGTGGACGCCCAACAAGTAGCCACCTTCCCGCTATCCACACAGCAAGTGACTTTGCGTGCCGCCCTCCATTCCGAATGGACCATCCTTTGGCAATCAGGCCGCCTTCATATTTCTACCACCACCACCCTCGATGAAGCCGTGAATGCTCTCGAGGCCTACCTACGCAAGAAGCGAAACCCCCTCCTTGATCGGCAAGATTTTCATCGTAGGGACCAACAAACCGGAGAATCGGTGGATCGCTACTTCGCAGCCCTTAAAGCTCTTGATGACTCGTGTGCACATGAGCTGGATTTTAAGTGCAGCACATGCGGCGACCCGTGTATTACAATATGCACAAAAAGAGCTTGTGGGAAAACGTTTGCCCTTGCTGGTTATCAACAGCAACTCCGTATCCGTGACAGGTTAATATGTGGCCTGTTTGATAAAGACCTCCAACGAAAAGTACTGGCGGAGCAGTACAATTCCGACCTCTCCCTGGACCGAGTCCTCTCAATTTGCATCGCACATGAGAGTGCTACCGCCGTGGGCGCAACTCTTTCAGCCTCCCCAACCACCTCCCCCGAAGCCTTCATTGCAACCAGACGTGCACCATCAACCTACAAGCATCAACAAGCCAGCTCGTCTGAAACCTCACCTAAGGCCAACCGTTTCTTTCAAAAAACCCTATGATCCTAACGACCCCTGCTCCGGTTGTGGGGCTAACCCAAGACACCGCCGTGACCAGTGCCCAGCAAAAGACATAGAGTGTAACAAATGCGGCATCACCGGGCATTACGGAAGGGTTTGCCGACAACTGAAACGGAAACCCACAACCAAACCTAATATCCCGCCACCCGCAACCAGAAACAATCAGTCCCAACCAGGACCCTCAAACACAGTTGTTGCAGCTGGAGTACGCAACGAACTCATAACCATTCCGACCGATATCAACCATAAGTTACACCAAATCCGTTGGCTGGCGGACCCGGGGTCAGATCTGGATCTAATCCCAGAATCAGAATTCCTGTTACTGGATGAGCAGACCCGATCAGCACTCAACCCGAAGAACGTCCCTTGCGTAGGAGCCAACGGCATCAGCTTAAGTCCTTGTGGATCGTTCGTCGCGGCACTGCATCTCAACAGGAAAACATACAGTACTACCGTTGGAGTCTGCAAGCACCTGAACGCCCCTCTCTTGTGCAAGAGCGGATGCAAAGCCTTAGGACTTCTGCCGGATAACTGGCCCCATTCAATGATCGTCAATGCCATAACCAACGGACCCGTCGGCGAAGCCATCGATTGGTGCCATCCTATGGTAGTCGTCCCGAAAAAAGGCTCATCACAAGTCACTATACAAAATGATCTCGCCGGTGCCATCATTGGGAAAGGTGGTCAACGCATCAGGAAGATCCGGCGCGAGTCTGGTGCGGGGATCACCATAGATGAGTCTCAACCTGGTAGCAACGAACGGGTCATCACCATCTCTGGCACGCCCCAGCAGATCCAGATGGCCCAGTACCTCTTGCAGCAAAATGTAAGAGAACATTCCTTCCGGAAGCGATACAATCGCAACGCCAAGCCACTCTCACATTTGGAAGTGGGAGCAATAGTCCTTGTCCAGGATCACCGCACAAAACATTGGACCCTCCTTGCTGAGGTTCTCGAACAACTTCCACGCGGTCGCAGCTACCTCATCCGGACCGACGCCGGACGCCTTCTTCGCCGTAATCGCAGATTCTTACGACCTTTCGTGCCTCCACCGTGCACCACCCCACCCAACTCAGCTCAACATCAGCAGACCTTATCCCCTCGAACCCGAGAACCGAACCCGCGTTATAGCAACTACGTTGGATCGGTCCCAAGTCCCAATCTCCAGGGGGGGCATGAGATAAGAGGATGCCAGCGGGGGACGTCCCACGCCCGTGCTTCCCACGTGACCGCCGCCGCCGCGCATGCGCGCCGACCGTGACGTCGCCACCGGGGGCTGCGCGCGCACTTTTCGAACACCGCCTGATGTCAGCCGGCGGTAAACGCGGTAAACAGCGCGTCGCTACAACCTGCGGCGTTTCCTTCCATTATATAATACTCTAGGCGCTGGTGGAGTAAAAACTGTACTCCATCTGCCTCTTATAATTGTATGTAATTTTTGGACTTATTAAAATATAAATTATTAATTTATAGTTCTCACTGCAGCTCGAACCTTTACCCTAACGCGGTAGAACATTAACTGGGCATACAAAATGTTTCTGCTTATGACTAGTTTTAATCTGTGCAGCAGAAAAATATATTTGTTAGTTATTAAAAAAGAGAAAGAGAGAAAAATACTTTCAACTTGAATACTATTAATTGATGGTGTTCTATGTGTTTTTTTTTTTTAATTGCCCTCCAGAGGAGGGCGTCAAAAATTACCAAAGGCTCATTAAGATGCTCCTCTCCACAGAAATCTTTAGTAAAAGGTGAAATATTAAAACATGGGTGAAGAGAAGCCAGGTTCTATTAGGTATTAAAGGATTTGAAGGTGGAGGAGAGCTTCTACCTTGGACAAAGAGGTTGTACTTCCAGTCACCCCATTTTATTATCTCACACTTTTACTTCTGGTTTCACTTCTTTTTGACAAGATTCAGGAGACAATTGGCCTTGGAGGGTTTTAAAGGAGAAAACATGAAAAGACCAAGAAGAATGTTTTTTTTTTTTTGCTTATCCCTAGTACACGTGGTACAGGCCATGATAATCATGGTGGGTAGTTAGCGACTGCTTTTTACTGTAAGCGCACCACATGTCTACACATGTGAAAAGCAGTTCGACTTTGCACTTACAAATGCCAGAGCTCCGTTTGGTTACTTGCACTCGCTGGTGGAGTTGGACTTTTGCAAGAATCGGGGGCCATTGGAGCAATTTTTTTTAAACAGAAAAAAGTGTCCAATGCGGGAATCGAACCCGGGTCCTAGTGGTCGAAAACCAAACGGTTTAACCAGCCTTCCACCGACCCCCCCAAGAAGAATGTGAATCTCAAGAACTAGAGTGGAGTAAGCTAAATTCTGGTAAATAGAAAGTTCCAGAATTGAAGAGGATAGAGCTCTATGTCTGTCAATCTTAGGATCACAGATGATGATTCTTAATAACTTTCTCCACATTAGAAAATAAAAAAGAACTTGCAGTTTGCCTGATAAAACCAAGTGTTAAATCACTATCACATGGCTGTTCTAAGATATTCTCCTATATGTGTCCACCTAATCATAATTTTATTTGAAATTTTTTGAAAAAAAAAAAGAATATTTCTCAAAACCTTGGTAAAAGTTTAAGAAGGCTACTCCCACCCCCATAAATTTGTTGATCATAAGAACATTACCTATTGTCAATAATGGGAGTTTGACTGATTACTTTCTAGGTTTTATTTTTCTACAGAGAACATTCTGATGGAATGGACTTTGTGACTACTTATAGTGTAAGTGCACCACCACAAGTCTATACAGGTAGAAAGCAGCTCGAGGTGCCAGTCTCCACTTGTTCACTTACACTTCCAGGTAGGGCTGTACAAAATATTGAACTGATATCCTGGTTCAGACCACCAGTGGGAGAGAAATCCAAGTGCTTCCAACTGTTGCAATTAGAAGATAACAAAAGAGGTTGGACCCCAATATAGCACTGAAATGTGTCAACTAGAACCTTGATGGAGGGTATAACCTTCTGAATGATGAAATAATCAAATGTAAACATATCCTGAAGATCATTGGGAGATTATCTATTGACTATTGGAGGGAGAATGAATGAAGGGAGAGGTACATCAAAAGAATAAAAATTGGTTTGATAATCTAACAGAGAATGGTCTGGAATTGGAAGATACACAGATGTAAAAAAGAGAAATGTGCATGGCTGACATCCATGTAACACACCTGCCAGGGTAGCTGACACGGTGAGACCATTCAGTTTAAAACGACAATCCTGTTATCACCCAGTGGCAACTTATCACAACTTTGCTGATATTCTACGGATCAATCAACTTTTGCTTGGCCATAACACCTTGGTTGAGACTACTGTGTCAAAACACATATTTATTTAGTATTTTCTATATCCATGCTGCTGTTTGGAAGAAGAGATTTTCAACAAGTAGCTATGTGCATCAGTGATAAGCTACATGACATTGCTACCAATCTGATTGGATGTTTTTTTTTTAATTATCCCTAGTACACGTGGTATAGGCCATGATAATCATGGTGGGTAGAAGGCGACTGCTTTTACTGTAAATGCACTACATGTCTACACATGTGAAAAGCCGTTCAACTTTGCACTTACAAATAAATATGCCAGAGCCCTGTTTGGTTACTTGCACTCGCTGGTCGGGTTGGACTTTTGCAAGAATAGGGGGACATTGAAGCATTTTTTTTAAATCAGAAAAAAGTGCCCAATGAGGGAATTGAACCCGGGTCGTAGCGGTCAAAAACCAACGGTTTATACCAGCCTTCCACCGACCCCCTGTTCTGATTGGATGTCATTTACTTGGTTGTTTGGTTTGGAACCCAGTAAAATCTGTATGTACACTAGATCACAACACTCTGGAGTACTGAGTAGTTTTTTAGAGTTTTAAAGTTTTTGTCTGAAAATGACAACAATAATGCTGTCAAAACCTCATGCATAAATTACAAATTTGTTTTATTTTATTTTGATATTCAGATATAAGAAAATAGTGTGTGGTATTTCAACGCTGTTATCAAAATGTCACACACTATCAATTTATATGGATTAGGTCTTATTTTCTTGTATCTATAATATATAATCCAAATTGTTCTCTATCATTTTGATATTCACAGTTAAGGATTATGTAGTCAAAGAGTGAACTACTATTTGATGTATTAGAAAAAAACTATTAGCATTAATAAATAAGATTTCAATACCTATATAAACCATTTTGACTTTATAAAATGGATTTTAGAGAAAATATGTACTTTCTTAAATGATAAGGAACTAACTAGTAATAATTCTGTGTTCTACCTTTTAATTAGGTTTCTGGTTCTTGGAATTAATGTGATTTCACTGTAGTATCATTTTTTCAGTAAGTATGGGGGGTGTGCAGGGGATAATTGCCAACTGGTATCAATATTAATGCAACCGCAGATATGCTGGATTGAATCAAGGGGATGTGGATATTCAAATACAGTAGAACCGCTCTATAAAGGACAACTAGTTGCATAGCAAAAGTGTCCATTAGGGAGAGAGATGCCTTCTTACTGGAGAGTTTCTAGTTAGTGAAAAAAAATGGTAATTTTGACAACGAAAACTGTGTCCTTTGTAAAGAGAAGTGTCCTCTCGTGGAGATTGTACTGTTTAGTGCCCAACATTGAGCTTTGGTTTCAGCAAGCATAGGGAGTAGAGTTGTTGTTGTTGTTGTTTCTTATCCCCTTGTGTAAAGATTACACGAATTCCATGAGTTCATGCTCCTCGAGCTGTTTTATGATGAGCAGCGGCCTCTCCCAAAGGTCCTCTTTAGTGCATCTAATGCAAGCCAAAATGTGTTCTGAAGCTGCAGGTACCAAACTACATTTTGGGCAAGTGGGATAAATTTTGTTATTATTTTCTATCTTCAATGGCTTGAGATGGCCTGTTCTAAATCTTGTTAGTGTTGTTTGATGCTGTCTATTTCTGATGTTCAGAGCTCCTCCTGGGTTCACTCCACTGTACCAACTGTGCTTAGGTGGGATCCTCCAGTTCTTATTTATTTTTGTTTTGGCTATTGTTTCTATTTCTTTAAAAGTAAGATTATTTTTCTGTGGCAAGGGTTCTTTTGTGCCTTTTTTCGCTAGCACATCAGCAGCTTCATTGCCTTCAATGCCAACGTGTGAGGGTATCCATTGAAGGTGAATTTTTGAGGTTTTTGAGAGTTTTTGGAGATAACCAATTATGTTCCTGCTTACTTTGTCTCTGAGTTCCCCTGTGTGACTCAAGTGTTGTATGGCACTTCTACTATCAGTAAGAATCCAGATATCTTGATAATTAGTATTTCTGATGGATTTTAAGGCTTCATAGATGGCTATAAGTTCTGATCTGAAGACTGAGCAAAAATCTGGGTTTCTTCTGTTCATTTTCTCAATGCCATTTGTGGTTTTGATGAGACAGCCACTGCCAGTGTGTCCTAGCTCGTCTCTGCTACCATCGGTATAGATAGTTATTGCATTTTTAGGAATGTTATTAATTATTTCTAATGATAATTGTTTTAAGTATTCTGGATTTTGGTATTGTTTGTTGGTGGGTTCATTTAAAGTGGCATTAAAAATAACATTTTGTAGTGGTTTGCATGGAGAAATTTTTTCTGCTAAATAATTTTTTTCCACTTTATATTTTAAAAATTCATTTCTTTTGGCCAGGTGTAGAGGGCCTTCTTTTTTTAGTCTTAAATTGGATTCCCAATTAAGTATGTACTTGGAAGTTCTGTGTTTGTTTCCATAACTCTTGATTTTGTTTATATATTTTGGCAGATTGTAGCTTCTTCTATCCTTTAAGGGCATAATGTCTGCCTCGTAAAGTACAATATCATTAGGGCAGGTATTTCGAAGACCTGTAATAATTCTAGCTGCACTTAGTTGTATCCTTTCCAGTGATTTTAGATTTGTTTCAGATGCTGTACCATAGATTTGATATCCATATTCCAGGATAGGTCTAATTAGAGATGTGTAAGTTAATTTTAGTGTGGTTGCATCGGCTCCCCACTCTCTTCCTGAAATATATTTTAGGATTTTTAGTCGGTCTCTTCCTTTTCTAATAACTTCTTCAATATGTTTACTGGAGTTAATTTCTGGATCCAGGGTGTAGCCAAGATATTTTGGATGTTTATTATATTGTAATTGTTGTTCTTTCAGAATAATTTTTGGTCTTATTTTGTATAGTTTCTTATCGGTAGTAAAAAGACAGGTTTCAGATTTTTGGGGTTAAATTCTAATTTATGTTTATTAGCAAATTTTTCTAGGTGGAAAAGAGTCTTGTTCAAATCTCTTTCAGCTTTTTTCCAGTTAGTATTGCTGCTCCATAGAATAATGTCATCAGCGAAAAGTCCAATATTGGTTTATGTGAAATTTTTTCTTCTATGCCTGCAATAAATAGGGTGAAGAGAGTTGGGCTAAGGACTGATCCTTGTGGTAATCCTTGGTACAATTTGAAGGTTTTAGATAGAGTGCCATTATATTTGACCCTGATGTATCTATTTTTAAGGAAATCATTTATCCAAGTGATAGCTTTTCCATCAATTTTGAAATGTTTGTATAATTTTGTAATTAACTTGTTTTTCCATACCTTATCAAAAGCTTGTGTAAGGTCTAAAAAAGCAGCTATTGTGTGGTTAGTTGGTTTTCTGTTTTGTGCATCTTTTACCTTTTGTGTGAAAAATAAGAGTTGGTCTATTGTCCCATGTCCTTTCCTAAATCCATATTGTTCTTTTGGTAAGAGATTTCTTGTGTCGAGGTGGTAGGTGAGTCGTCTGAGTATAATTTTTTCCATTAATTTGCAGCAAATACTTGTGAGGGAGATAGGTCGGTAGTTTTTTGGGTCATCAGCAGATTTATCAAGTTTTTTAATAGGAATTATTGTTGCAGTTTTCCAGTCTTGAGGCAATTTTCCTTAAATGCACTATAAAAAAAGACAATTTTACAATTTATAAGGATTACCTAAATAGATAAATGTTGAAATAGGCACATAAAATTGTAGTCAATGTGGAAAGGAAAATCTAAGCAAGACTAAATTTGATAACAACAATCTACCAAAATGTCAATGTTACATTTGGTTTTTGGGCCTAATATTTAAATTTCTCCAATATTGAATTGTGAGAGAGAGGTGGGAAACTTCATATAGAAACAAATACCAGTGGATACACTCATGGACAAAATTTGAAGCTTCATAGTTTGATGTTGGCGGTCATCTATTTTTTGAAAGAGACAGAGATAATTTTGTTTACACTTGATTATCTCGTGTGTCTTCAATAAAGGTCATTGTGTATCAAATATCTTTCAGAGTTATTGTCTGAATCCTGAAATATGTGATTAAAAGTACAACAACTTCCTCAAGTTTTGTCCATTAGTGTAGTTTAAGACTTCCTAGAATAACCAGGGGCTCTTCTGGAGATATTAGTCCCTCATTAGAGGTTGGATTAGTCGTGTTTCGGTCATTTTGGATTTAGAAAAATGGTTGCTCATCAGATGGCACATGGGATGACATGAAAGTCAAGGAAGAGCTTTTGATAGACTCGGCTCTTTCATGTAGAACTAACTTATCAAAGGTATTTTTGTCCCAATATGTTTACTTTGGTGGGTAGTTGATTGTAAACTAAAGTGAAAAGGGGGTTGGTGGAAGGGTGGTCTAACCATTGGTTTTCGACCGCTACGACCCGGGTTCGATTCCCGCATTGGGCAATTTTTTATGTTTCAAAAAAATGCTTCAATGGCCCCTGATTATTGCAAAAGTCCAACCCCACCAGCGAGTGCAAGTAGCCAAAATGGGGCTCTGGCAAATTTGTAAGGTGCAAAGTCGAACTGCTTTTCACATGTATAGACATGTGGTGCACTTACAGTAAAAGCAGTCGCCTACTTCTACCCACCATGATTATCATGGCCTGTACCATGTGTACTAGGGATAAGCAAAAAAAAAAAAAGGATGTGTAATCTAGATGCCGTAAAGTAGGCTGCTGTAGTCTCTCTCTGTAACAGACTAATATACCACAGATTATGCAAACAGCAACTCCTCCCTGCTGTTGATCTTGCAAGTGGCCACCCACTAGCATCTATCATAACACATAGGGGGGGTCGGTGGAAGGCTGGGTAAACCGTTTGGTTTTCGACCACTACGACCCGGGTTCGATTCCCGCATTGGACACTTTTTTCTGTTAAAAAAAATATGCTCCAATGGCCCCCTGATTCTTGCAAAAGTCCAACCCACCAGCGAGTGCAAGTAACCAATCGGGGCTCTGGCACATTTGTAAGTGCAAAGTCGAACTGCTTTTCACATGTGTAGGCATGTGGTGCGCTTACAGTAAAAGCAGTCGCTAACTACCCTCCATGATTATCATGGCCTGTACCCCGTGTACTAGGGATAAGCAAAAAAATAATAATAATAATAATAATAATACATACCCCAACTATACCTTTTTACACACACATGCTTAGTTATTGAGTAGTATTAACTTAAATCTGGTCAAACTATATATATATTTAAATATATAAAAATGAATGTTTGTATGTTTGTTTGTATGTCCGGTATACAAATTTGCAGTAGTTCACTAATTCAAACCAAAATTTCCATACATAGGTAAAAAAGTATGGGGAAGACGATAGGCTATTTTAAAAAATATATAAATCAAATTTTAAAACTATATATTCAAATTATTCTAATTAGCTCGCGAGCAGCGCCTCTAGCGGTGAAGATTGGAGGTATTCTCAGCTGACCTAATGTACATGTAAAGTTTGGAGCGGGTAGTTTCACAAGAGTGACATCCACGGCGCCAATTTATAATTGTAACGAATAGTGTTTGAATAAAACATTTAATCGGGTAAAACCCGGGCGTTGCCCGGGTCATTCGTCTAGTATATTTTTTTTTATAGAGAAAACTCTACTCTATATCATAACAACAACAAAACCTTTCTGTTAAAAAAAAATGATAAGACACAATTTGGATTATAGATTAGAGCTACAAGGTAATAAGACCAAATTTAAATAAGTTAACATTCGGTAACAATGTTGTTGCCGAAACGTCACACACTATTAACTTATTTGTATTCGGGATTATTACCTTGTATTCCAAAAAAAAATGCATCTTTCAATTTTAAAATCATAAACAGTCCACCTTATTTAAAATAAACATATTAAGAGATCTGAATTTTGATTTGAATTAAATTCAGTGTTGAATATTATGGTTGGGGTTAAGATTAATTCATTGAAACATTTAATGGACATTTTTCTAGGATATTTTGTTGTCAGCACTGAAGGGGTGGGTAATTCAACACATAGCTGGTTAATTTAAAGTAAATAAACCAATTGATATTCGATAAACAGTTGAATTATATAGTAGACTGAATTAAAAATAGAAATTTGAAAGGGAAATGGATAAATTTGGGAAAAAAAGGATGTTTGAATTAGAGTAAGTGTGTTGAATAAGAGTAAGTGTGTTGAATAAAAGAGGTAGTGATAAATTCCAGCAGCCCTAGTAGGGTGATGTCCCCCCTGTAAACAACATTCCATTGTGCAGGCAGGGCAGGCAACAAGATTAGATAGGCCACTCACAAGGTCAGGCACTCCACGGCCGCCAGCACAATGATGCTGTAGGGGAACCACTGGGAGAAGTAGTGCTGGTAGAACCTCACCAGCCGGGCCACACACAGTAGGAGAGTCAGCAGGGAGATCCAGAACAACAGCTGGTTCCTGGACATCAGGATTCAACTACAATCTGAAAATTTGTATTCACTCTCTTATCATGAATTCCATTGATAAAGCACAATTTGGATTATAGATTATAATATAAGAAAATAAGACCTAATCCAAATAATTTAATAGTGAGTGTGATGTTTTGGCAACAACATTGTCACCATAATCAGACAAAAGAATGAGAAAAAATAAGATAGAAAAATGAGAAAAAATATATGAAAATATTTTTTCTCATTTATTCTTTTGTCTGATGATGGTGACAATGTTGTTGCCGAAACGTCACACACTAATAAATTATTTGGATTAGGTCTTATTTTCTTTTACATGAATTCCATTGTACATACAGTTAAACCTGTCTATAGCACCTCCTCTAAATAGTGCCTCCCTCTCTATAGTGCCCGATTTTAAATACGTAGTACGATACGATTTACATTAAAAGTGACCTGTCTATAGCACCCCCTTTCTATAGCACCCTATTTTGGTGAGTCCCAAGAGCTATAGACAGTTTTAACTATATATGTAAATATGTTATTGAAATATTTTGCCAATATTCAAGTTTGAGGAATAAAGATTATTCTTCCCCTGTTTTCAACCAGGAAAAGTCATTGTTACCTGCACGTCATTACTTTATGAAGTCACACTCAGGTCTTACATATAATGTGGTAGAAAATGACAGGAAGAAACCTACCCAAACTACACCACCAGAGATTGGTGTAACGACATATACAAAGTTATTTATATAAATAGGATCTCTATCTTTCGCATAAGGTTTGTACCTTATTACCACAGTTATCCAAGTAAATGTGTACTATCTAAGGAACTGATTTAATGAGCCATCCACGGTTTCACCTTGCTAGGCGTGTACTTAGACATGCATGGCTTAATCTTTGAGACAAGCATATGTCTAATAAAAGCACCCTCACCCTAAAAGGGACGAGGGCTCAATTGCATGTATTTGTTTGTACCTTATGTGTTCATAAATACCTTCATTAAGAATTCATCTAAAATTTCCAGCTATAAGGCAGAAAAGTAATAAGTAGAGCAATGTGATAGGTTAACCTTTTCCACATCGGTGCCTGCTATGTGCTGGTGAAGAAATCTGAAAAAAAAAATCAAAACATGTTTCACACAGGTGCTTCATTGAAGCAATCAGTCAAATTCAGTATTGAAATGTGTGAGAGTTCCATGTTTATAATAAATCCTCTTACTGGAGAGTTGCTAAATAGTAAAAATGGTAATTCTGCAAATGAAAACTGTCCTATGTAGAGAGGTGTCTTCTAAGGCAAGTATACTCTCAAGGGGAGGTTCTACTGTATTTCTTAACAGATCTTGTGTGAAGTAGAGCATTCAATCAGTTGTTGTTGTTGTTGTTTTTTGTGTAGGTAAAATATTTTATTGGACTTCATATTATTTGATTGTTGATTTCTAGCGAGCATCAATGAATAATTGTTGTTGTTGTTGTTTCTTATTCCCTTGTGTAAAGATTACACAAATTTCATAAGTTCATGCTCCTCGAGCTATTTTATGATAAGCAGCGGCCTCTCCCAAAGGTCCTGTTTAGTGCATCTAATGCAAGTCAAAATGTGTTCTGGAGCTGCAGGTACCAAGTGGGGTAGATTTTGTTATTATTTTCTATTCTCAATGGCTTGAGAAGGCCTGTTCTAAATCTTGTTAGTGTTGTTTGATGCTCTCAATGAGATGAGATTCAATTAGTAGAAAAATTCACCTCTGTGTGGTTGTGAAGGTACAACACCACCCTTGCTATAAAGAAGTGCTGAGTCAATGCTCCTGGCTGGCATCAAGTAAGCTTGTGTGGAGGCTGTTATCCCCTCTTTTCTAGTAATTTGTACATGTCTGAAATTGTCAGAAGTCAGTCTATACCATAGGATGTTGGTAGAGAAAGGGATAAAGTGGCAATCTCACACACAAGGTTCACCACTGATGAGGCTGTGACTTTTGAATTATTTTTTTATAGCAGTAGGAAACTTTTTAAATGAAGTAAAAACTGCTAAATGGAGAAATAAGGCAACTATACTCGCAGAGATGCCAGGATTCCTAGGGTGCTAGTCAGTTTAGTAGCATAGATTCTCCTATTTGAATCTTTTTGTAATTTGACATGATTTTAGAATTGAGAATTCTTCAAATCAAAACCTGTCTTATAAGGGTAATAGTGGATTACATTGCCGGCAACTAGGACTCTCTGGTTTTAAACTCCAATAGAAGCATTTGTTTAAAAATATAAATTACAGTTAAACCTGTCTATAGTGCCCCCTCTTGGGACTCACCAAAATAGTGTGCTATAGACAGGTCACTTTTAATGTAAATCGCATCGTATTACATATTTAAAATTGGGCGCTATAGAGAGGAAGGTGCTATAGACAGGTTTAACTGTATTAACTTTTTTAATTCTTCAATTTTGGGGTTTCTTGCTGAGGGTTCAATTCTCCCAATAAATTATGGTAACAAATGGGACTCTGGCATTTTTCAAGTGCAAAAGTAAAACTACTTCTACATGCGTAAAAAAGAGGTGCACTTAGAGTAAAAGGCAATTTCCCACTACTTATCATGGCTTGTACCACATGTTCTTTGTAACAACACAGTGTTGGAATCCTACAAAGTGATCATAGAGTGGCAACATTTCCAATTTGTCACTCAGTCTGAGAGAGATTCTTTGTTTCCTCACAAAGATGTAAGAACAAAACAAGACCTAAAGGCAACAAAACCAGTAAGGAAACAACAATAAACCTATCTTATATGTTTTCCTACAAAGACATCCATTTGGGTTAGGAATCTTTATTTCTAATCAAATCTGACAGGAGACAAACATATTTTCTTTTCTATTTATAAAACACAAAAAAAATGATAATAAATTTTTGAAATTGAGTGAAATTAATCTCAATATGGAAATCAATATTCCCTGGAATTAAGACAAGAGTCAGGAATGGAAATCTAATGCTGCACATGACTGGTACAGAGCAGGAGGGACAAGCACCGGTTCTGTCCTCCCAAGAGAACAACAGTCTTTGATTTCCAGACTTAAGTCTGGGAATCTACGGACAATGACTTTCCAGAATGGTTGCAGGGTTTTCCCACTATGTACTAAGTGCAAATCTCAGCCTGCAACCCCAAGACATATTATTGACTGTATTGACTCTCATCAATTGATGAGCTCTACTCTTCCCCGGCAGACACCATCAAAAGTCTCAAGCTTTACAAGCTTGATACCTTAGTGTGATTTGAGTGGAGATAAGAAAGAAGAAGAAGAGAAGAAGACAGGAGTGAAGTGTATGGCAGCAGAAATGCTGCCATCATCAGTATTGGGTAGAAGAAAAAAACCAGAAGGAGGCTTAAATAGTACTGCTATCAGATTAGCAAACATGGGGGAAATGTTCAGATAAGATCAACAAGATATCTGAGAACCCTAGTACAGTAGAACACAGAGGCACGCCTCTAACATCCACACCAGGTTGGCAGCCAGTTTTCTCCAGTACTCCTCACCTTTGTCCTACAATAGCAACCAACACCTCAAATCAGACTATTAAAATTGATCACCAATATCTTTTAACAATTTACCTAAAGAATGACCAGCCATATCACTATTGTCAAAACATGTAACACTTATTTATTATTATTTTTATTTTCCCTAGTACACATGGTACAGGCTGTGTTAATCATGGTGGGTAGTTAGCGACTGCTTTTACTCTAAGTGCAACACATGTGAAAAGCAGTTCGACTTTGCACTTACAAATGTGTCAGAGCCCCATTTGGTTACTTGCACTCGCTGGTGGGGTTGGACTTTTACAAGATTCGGGGGCCATTGGAGAATTTTTTTAATTAGAAAAAAGTGTTCCCAACACTGAATTCGATCCCAGGTCATAGTAGTTTAAAACCAATGGTTAAGACCACCCTTCCACCGACCCATACATGTAACACATGAACCAAAATTATGAAGAGTATTGTGAAATCATCATCATGTAGGGCTATCTCTGATACACAGAGATGGAATCCCATTTTTACCTTGTTGTTCTACGTGATTCTCTTCATCTCTTGGCATATCCTATATCAGGATTACTCCATTTTGCACATCCCCTCTCCATTCATTCTTTAAAGTTCTTTACTCCAGCAAGGTCAATACACAATCTTCTGATCCCCCACAGAGTACCAGCCCTGAAAGCTTACTTCATTTATATGACTAAACTCTCTCCACACTTCTTATTGTGTCAATTCCAACAAGGAGATAAATTAATGAAAGCTATTTTTTACAAAGGTATTTCTCTAATAAGACATTTTATTGTCACTTGAAATGAGGGGGTTAGAAGTGGAAGAAGAAAATAATAAACAAAATTACAAGAACACACAACACACACAAAATCCTTTATTAAGGCATACAGTCTTTAATATGGATTCACTACAGGATTTGCAAAGGCTAAGAATTAAAAAGAGAGAAAGATATTTATATTTAATGTGATAAAATAGTGTAGAGATTATATAAACAGGAAAATCTCATTTTAAGACAATCAGTCTCATAAACAGGTTTGTATGAAAAGTTCAAAAATAAAAACACAGGTACAGTAGAACCTCCATGAGAGGACACCCATTCTAGAGAACACCTCTTTATACAGGACAGTTTTCATCTTCAAAATTACCATTTTAACTATTTAGCAACTCTCCGGTATGAGAACACCTCTGTCTAAAGTACACTTTGACTGCAACTAGGTGTCCATTAGAGAAAGGTTCTACTGTATTTACAGAAATTATGCAAAATCCTCAAATGAGGGGGAACAGAGGCTTTAAAATTTTGAAATACAACTTGTATACTGTATATGCATTCATAATGAGTGAAATTCAAAAGAAAAGATAGGCAATATGAAAGGAGAAATATTAAAATCCAAATATAAATACCAAGACTTGGAAGCCAAATATATACATACATTTTAGTATCACAGGGTGAAAAGACCAAATCTTACAATATTCAGACCAAAAAAAACAAATGATTTTCAATATTTTTTTGTAACATTCTAAAATAAAATATCAGGGGTTGATTGGAGTAATTCTTTTTTTTTTTTCAGTTTGTATTAATACTGACTACATATTAGTGTTTTCATTATTGTTTGATCTAAAAACCTCCAAAATACAAAAATCCAAAAACCTCTGTTGATTGAATGGCAAATTTCCTTTGAAGGATCTGCTAGTAATCTTTTAGAAGTCTTGTGCACATATCTTAGCAGTGCCTTTGCTTAATTGTGTCTACAAGAGTCTTGTAATGCTCCCTCTGAATATTCCACAAACTAGGCACAATCAAGAATTAACGAGGGGGGTCGGTGGAAGGCTGGTTAAAACCGTTTGGTTTTCGACCACTAGGACCCGGGTTCGATTCCCGCATTGGACACTTTTTTCTGTTTAAAAAAAAAAAATGCTCCAATGGCCCCCGATTCTTGAAAAATCCAACCCACACCAGCGAGTGCAAGTAACCAAACGGGGCTCTGGCATTTGTAAGTGCAAAGTCGAACTGCTTTTCACATGTGTAGACATGTATGTGGTGCACTTACAGTAAAAGCAGTCGCTAACTACCCACCATGATTATCATGGCCTGTACCACGTGTACTAGGGATAAGAAGAAAAAAAAAGAATTAATGAATGGGGTAAAAATATTATGGTGAAGCAATAATTTATATTTTATTTTTTAATTTAATTATTCAATGAAAATATTTAACACAGAATATTACTCTGTATTTGTAAAAATCATCATAAATGTTCCTTTGCTTGGTTGTTCAATATTTTCCAGCTGTATATAGTTCTTTTGGGGTTTTGTTGATAATTGTCGACTAATCCTGCTGATGTAATATAAAACATATAAAATACTCTCACATCTTAAGACATACAAAGACTTCCACACTACAATATGGTAGAACTTCCCATGAGTGATAGCCTAAAAAAAAAACATAAATGGATCTCACCTGGATTCACAGTTTGACTCATCTTATAAAATATTTCCCAAAGCTAGCAGGAAGGTTGATGGATTGCTACTGTAGTATTATTCCCTTTTCCCAGTTATATGAATGGTACACACAGGTATTCCCCAAGTTTATATTGAATATATATTGCCCAATTCATCATTTTTGACCCAGAAAGAAAGATAATTCTTTAAAATATGCTACATAAAAATTATATTCTGCTGTTGAAAGCAGAGAAGGGACATTGTGTCAAAAGTTGGTAAGCCTTCAACTGAACACTTGATCCCTGCTGACTCTCACACAAGAGAATATAGCATGGATGTTTCTTGTTGGTCTCCGTGGTTTGTTCACTTACAAGAGTGTATGTGGGAGAAGGATAAAGCACAATTTGGATTATAGATTATAGCTACAAGAAAATATGACCTAATCCAGATAAATTAATAGTGTGACGTTTCGATAACAATGCTATTACTGAAACATCACACACTATTAATTTATTTGGATTAAGTCTTATATTTCTTGTAGTTTGTAGGAGAATTGTGTTTAGACTTGTGTAGGAGAACAAAGAAGCCCTGTGAGTCCAGAACTCACCGTACACATGCGGTGGGGCTGTGGTGGACAAAGTAGCCCTTCGAGATGATGGATTGGAATAGATCTTATTTTCTTGTAGTTTGTAGGAGAATTATGTTTAGACTTGTGTAGGAGAACAAAGAAGCCCTGTGAGTCCAGAACTCACCGTACACATGCGGTGGGGCTGTGGTGGACAAAGTAGCCCTTCGAGATGATGGATTGGAATAGATCTTATTTTCTTGTAGAATGTAGGAGAAGTTTAGACTTGTGTGGGAGAACAAAGAAGCTCTGTGAGTCCAGAACTCACCGTACACATGCGGTGGGGCTGTGGTGGACAAAGTAGCCCTTCGAGATGATGGATTGGAATAGATCTTATTTTCTTGTAGAATGTAGGAGAAGTTTAGACTTGTGTGGGAGAACAAAGAAGCTCTGTGAGTCCAGAACTCACCGTACACATGCGGTGGGGCTGTGGTGGACAAAGCAGCCCTGTGAGATGATGTCCAAGGATTCGTTGATGTGGGTGTAGTTCATGGGAGAGCCGGGAGGCCACAAGTTGGTCCAGTCAATGGCAACCATCAGACCCACTCCTGCGCACACAGATTACCTCAGCGTATCACGCTGTAGCAGTACTTATCTCAGGTCTAACCCACACTGCTCCAATTCCTACTAGAGTCCCAACAATTTCATGTTTCTCAAATGGACTCAATTTTAGATGGGTTGAAACTCTCAGACAAATTCTTTGAACATATATTTGGTGTTCTATAAATAAATACTTCATGAATAGATTAACAATAGGAATGAAGCCATCTGGAAATGAATTATTTTCAACTACACCATTGTGGGTACAGAAAGAAAAAAATAACTATGTGGTGTACATATCCTGAATCTTTTAGTAATAGTCTACTAAATATCACTGCAAGACCTCTTTACAAACAACCAATGGAAAAAATACCAATTCTAAATTTAAAATGTGGCAGGTATATGCATAGAATAAATAGGAGACAAATATTCTACATAGGTTAATGTTAACCAAGCCTCAATCAAAACCATTTGAAAAGCACAAGGATGGACATTGTAGGAATTATAAAACATCTTCAACATTTGACAGCTTGTAGGGTTGAAGGATATTTTTGTGGAATCATTTGTGGGGTATATGTAGATGGGTTGGCTAAATTCCTTAAGTTCTGCATATGCACAAATTTACATATAATTCACATATTACATATATGATGCTTACATATAAGCATGTATACTGTACTTTGAGGACTCTCCAGGCTATAGAACAACAGCATTGAACTGCATCTCACACTCTCTCAAATTTATCCCTTCTCTTGATGATATAAATCTTGTTCAATTTACAGAAGAAGAAACACGAGTCAGGGAGAAGAGATTCTTTATAAAAGAAGACGATTGTATAAGTTTTCGTGCAAGATGTCCTTCTATCATTGTCTTAATCCTTGTTCAATTTGCTTACAGTAGAACAAGCTCCATGAGCAGACACTCATGCTAGAAGAGGTTCTCTACAAAAGACACTTTTCATCACTAAAATTACCATCAATATTAATTAGCTACTCACCAGTATGAGGACACCTCTCTCTCTAAAGAACACCTTGGCTTTGTAATCAGGTATGAGAGAGTATATTTGATGTATATTCCTGTAGCCACTCATGAAGTCAATGAATGGATTTATGAAATAAACAAAGGATGGGTGGAGGAATGGTATAAACCATTCATTTTTGGCACCCAGGATCAAATCCTACATTGGGCTCTTTTTTTTTTATTTTCAAGAAATTGCTTCAACGGCTTCAATTGCTTCGATGATACAAATCTTATATAAAAGGGCGTACCTGGATCTGTAAAGAAAAAAAAAAAATTTTTTTTTCTTAAAATATTTCGAGAGATTGCTCCCTCTTTATCAATTTATTGCACCAATTTATAGATTATAAACCTCCCTCTGCATCAATTTATAGATTATATAAAAGGGCGTACCTGGATCTGTAAAGAAAAAAAAAAACATTTTTTTTCTTAAAATATTTCGAGAGATTGCTCCCTCTTTATCAATTTATTGCACAAGATATAAATCTTGTTCAACTTACATAAGTCGAGGAGAAAAGATTCTTTATCAATCATATAAACTTTCGGGCAAGACGTCCTTCTATCCTTGTCTTAATCCTTGTTCAATTTCCTTACAGTAGAACAACCTCCATGAAAAAAATCCAACCTCACCAATGAGTGCAAGTAACCAAACAGAACTCCAGCAAACTTGTAAGTGCAAAGGTCAAACCTTGCATTTTCTACATGCATAGACATGTGATACAGTAAAAGAAGTCACTTACTAATCACCATCATCAACCTTTTTTATCAAATAGATGAAATTCCTCTCTAGTACAACAGCCTTCATTTATTAAACTATATTTTTGCAATTTATCTCTTAACAACGAGCTGATTGTTGAGTGTTTGGTGCAATAGGTGTAGAACAACATTTGACAATTTTTACCGTAAATGTTTCTTTTGAATGAAAAATCGTAATTTATTTTAAGGAGAAATAACGACTATTTCTATCCCTAGGGGTGAAGTATGAAAGAATGAATTGTGAAGAGTAATGATAAACGGAAAAATAAAGTGTCCAGGGATGGGAATCGAACCCACAGTGTTCCGTTTACTGGGCAGATGCCATGTCCACAGGTGTGTGTGGCACATATACAGTGGACAAAGTTCTACTTAGTTTCAGTTGAAGTGTCCTTTAGGGAGAGGTGTAAAATTCAGGATGTTTGATCCCAGGATGTTTACACCACTCATCCATCAATATATCTCCTTAATCTTCTTCTTCTTCTTTCTTATCTCCACTCAATCACACTAAGGTATCAAGCTTGTAAAGCTTGAGATTCTTGATGGTGTCTGCCGGAGAAGATTAGAGCTCATCAATGGATGAGTCAATACAGTCAATAATATGTTATCTCCTTAATGATATCCACCAATTTGTTACTGACTCATGGAAACTTTGGAGATATTCTGTTTCGAATAGAAGCTATAGATGATCCAGGGTGTGGAGAGAGAAGGCAGGATTCCAGTCACTTGCTTATTGAATGTCCAATCTTCCAGAACTATAGAAAGCAGGAAGACATTGAATACAAGGTTCTTTTTATGTCATATTTAAAATTTAGATAATTCTGTAAATATATTATTTTCTCTCTTGGTTAAAAAAAACTGTAATTGCTAAACTATGTATTTATTTCATTGGTTATTCCTAGGTAGGATGTAGAATCAAGCAAGATTTTAATGTCCTTTCCTTTCTTTTCTTTTTAAAACTTCTACTCAAATCTTGTAATTCACCAATTGTTTATGTAAAATAGTTCTCTGAATTTAGTGTTGTTGCTTGACATAAGCATCCCTTGTGGGGATATTGTGTCTGATTTGATGGTAATGAATATTTAGAAATCAACATGGAAAAAACATGTTTTCCCCCTATAAACTATTATTGAATTAATAGCTAGGATATAGGAATGAAGGTTACAATTTCTGCCAAAATCAATGCTTGCCTAAATTAATGACAAAACAAGTCTTTTTAAATACTCAATGATGCAAGTAAAAATCAGATGATACAGAATAATGCCTCGAGTTCAACAATAAATTTGAACATCAGATATCTTCCATAATGAGATTAAATGAATTATACTTTTTTTTTTTGAAAAATCAGAGCCACACACATATACTTGTTCTAATTTCATTAAAGCTATTTGATCTGTACATTTGACATTGACAAACTGAAATGAGGACTAACAAGATATCAGAAAATTTTACAATTTCAGGTAAATGCCTCTAGTAAATTCAGAAAATTGTTTATTAAATTCTGTTCCACTCTTTTATTGAAACATCTGAACATTATTTTTATTCAATAATAGTTTTTTTTTTTATGATAATAATAATAATAATCAGCATGATTTGATAAAATTTTTGTATTGGGCTAGATATTTCAAAATTAATAGAGATGTTTTTTTTTTACATTTTTAATATTTTGTGATATTTGGAAATTTAAAAAAATAATAATAATAAAGTTTCAAATTTCATATTAAAATTTTAAATTATGAAAAAAAAAAAAGATATTTTAAAGGGCATTCTCACTCTCAAATGTAATTATAAGAATATATATTTGACCCACACTTTACAAATAATATTTCTATAATTAAAGTATTGTTTTTTTTTTTTTTAACTTTGGCAAATAATCTCAATGTTTAGTTTTATAACACAGTTGTGTCCGTCTTCTGCTTTCAAAGTTTGGGATCTCACAGGCGTATGACGTAGGGAGCGTTCCTAGTTAACAACAACTCTGGTAGGCGGCGCTGTACGTTGCAGGCGCCGTACCATCGAGGCGTTTTACACGAGTTAAAAATACAATTTCGGTGAAATACTTTGAATTTTACCAATTTAAATATATATTTTTTCAAATTATAATTTTTAAAAGTTTTAAAAGTAAAAAAAAAAAACATTTTTTAAAATAAAATATTAAACTAATTATTCTAAAAACGAACATTATTTTTTTATTATCTGAAACTAACCTAATTCAACTTATCTAAAACTAACCTTATTTATCGATTAAACTAACCTAATTTATATCCTATCAGAAACTAACCTAATTGATAACCCATATCTGAAACTAACCTATTTTATCTATTGGAATATAACATAACGTCATGTTATTAAAAATGTCTTAAGAATATTTAAGTTTATTAATCACATCTTATATCGCTCTTAATCAAACTCGTGTAAAACGCCTCGAAGGTACGGCGGTGGCAACGTACAGCGCCGCCTACCAAAGTTGTTGTTAACTGGGAACGCTCCATCTCTGACGTAGATAACAATAAAATATCGGTGGAACAATAACTTTGCACTAGATACTTAGTCCAATATATAAGACAATCTAGCATTTGAATTAAAATGACATTTAATATTAAAATATATTGGCAAAATAAGTGTATAAAAACAAATTTTAGAAAGATGTAATTATTAGGTTTTAAAATATTCTTAATATGCGTTATCTGAAAAAAAACTTACCTTATATCAAATATTCGACCGTATCGGGTCAAAATTTGCTAAACTAATATTAACAAAGGTTGTTAAATTAACAGGAACCCTCATAAATGCACCTAAAAAAGTCTGGCCGATACACC
The DNA here is from genome assembly GCA_030710605.1 of Cordylochernes scorpioides. NCBI lineage: Eukaryota > Metazoa > Arthropoda > Arachnida > Pseudoscorpiones > Chernetidae > Cordylochernes > Cordylochernes scorpioides. Next base: position 45,984,634 of record CP092867.1, read on the forward strand.
CAGAGAAAAAACGCAGTTGATCGAAAGTAAAAATTGTTTACTCACGACAATAACATACGATTTGATTTTTATTGATAAAACAAACCGAAAATAAGTATGACATTAAATGATTGAAATTGAGCAAATTGTCAATATAACAAGCGCTTATATTTATAATTATATTTCAAATATAAATTATAATGTGTGATATAATTTATCTATTTAAATCAAATAATTATAATCAACAAAAAAAAGCTTTTATGATTTTGAAAAGTTTTCATATTATGCTAGAAAAAAAACTTTTATTGCTATAAAATCATTAGATTACATAGTTATGCATTGTATGGAATGATAAATTTTATAGTGATTTGTTTTATTGTATATTTTCAATTATATATATTTTTGAAGTTGTGTGCGGTTGTTGCCAGAGTTTAAGAGAAATATTTGGTATATAGAAGTATAAAAACTTTTTTTTTTCAAATTTTAGAGAGTATAATGAAAACTTTTAAATGATACTTTTCTTTAAAATATTAATTTGTTGTTTCTATTTGGTTCCTTCACACACAAGACATAAGACTTCAATTAGAAAATAACACAGAACTATCTTTGTGCATATTATTCTAGATATACCTCTTATAATATAAAAATTGAATAGGCCCACCACTATTTTATATATCGATTAAAAACGACTTCTAGTGATCCTACTACCATAAGCAAAATATAGAGAGGAATATGCTCATCAGTAGCGATCTCTCCAAGCTGTTTCGCCAGTATTATCACTGCGTAAAAACCAATCTACTGCTGTGAAGGTTCAATACGATCCTCCCCCTCCCCCCCCCCCCCAATATTTATCACGAAGCAGTATAATTTTTCTAAGAATCATTCTTAATTTAAAATATAGCGCTATAAATATATTACTGTTTAAACCATTACGCGGCCACGTTGTGTCGAGCTCCGCGGATTTTGTCATCTAGCTACTGCAATATGGAATCCCCAATCCGTTCAATATACCTGAAAACTCCCTACAAAATTACATAAATATCAACAAAACTAACCTAAATATGGCTGAGGAATTGGCAAACAAAAGAACGTTGAGATGACGCCACCTCCCCCAAGATCAGCGTCAAGCCACTAGCCACAGCAGTTGGCGATGACCCCCAGATGTTTCCTCCTCGATGTGAACTGGGCGTATATTATGGATGACCAAGATGCTTCGCGTAACCCTACTCCCTTCACTGTGGTTAGCAGGAAGAGGCGGAAGACTTGATTCATCCGCGATCCTCAGCGGCGCAGTCTGGCAACACCACCAGCAGTCAAAAGAGTGTCAACCCTTCCCATAACATGCCTCCTGTGAACCACCACCGCCTTCACAAGAGATCAATGCCACGCGACAAATAAGCGCGTAATTTAGGGCACCCGGGAACAGTGCGTCTATGTGGAGCACTTTGGGCAGCACACTGCTCGACTTCAGCCAGCTGGAAACCTGCAGGCATTGGACAAGCTGATAGGAGTTAATATCATCCTTCAGTTGGCATAAATGAACGGCCATGTCCTCGTTTTCTTCTCCATCAAGGTCCACGCTGACCATCTCAACGAAGATGGCATGGAAATTGAAAAGACCCTCCTTAAGTCCCTCCCCTTCCGCAGAAGGGCGGAAAAGGTAATCATTAGTAACATGCCTTTTTTTTTTTAGAATACGCAGAAATAATTTCTGCCCTAAGACCTTATGGGCAAATTACATCTACTGCCCCAGTATTCCTCACCATAGGGGGGGGGGGGGCTTCATATTTAAGTACAGCAGGAGAGTGATGTTCATACTGCTGAATGCTGGCAATGGTTGCCATTGAGCATCGACATCAAGTCCAAGGGTTAGACCCTGCCAGTATTCAGTATTCCTCTCCTATTGAGTTAAATGCTCATGGTGCCAGAGGGAGGGGCATCGTTAAATCAACTGCCCACCGCCTGGTAGCGTCCTGGTGAGACCCATCTCTCTTGAAGGATTCGGCCTCATCGACATCGAGACCGAGCTACAGTTACCATGCTTCAAGGGCGTGCAGGCTGCGCTGCGTGGTAGCCGCAATGCCTACTCCTGACTGGTCGAGAGCGGTGCGTGGCTATATTCCCCTCCATCCATCCGGTCCTGGCCCCCACCGCGAGTCTCCTGCTTCTTAAGATCTCGGAGGCGGTCGCTGACATTCTCACGCTGGACCACCGCGCGCATACACCGCCTGAACCTCCCCATCATCGGTGGCTGCCGCCTTCTCGGCCACCCGACCTTCTGGGTCCTACCCAGTGGGTCAGCGCTTGCATTGGGAACTTCGTTGGCCCTGCCGCTCCTCTCACTCGGCCAACGCGCTGCATCGACTGACGCCACGTCGTTGACCAGCTTCTGCCGTCGTCTTAGCGGCGAAACTCTTCGTGGGACCTTCCGAGTAAACACCATCGGCGAGGTCGTAGGGCTGCGCGGGACGACTACGCAGTTTTCGCGAGTCATCACCCGAACTGCCCACCGCATGCTAGAGCGCCCATGCCTGGATGTCCTGCCCATCTCCCAGTTACCTAGACGGTAGGAGAAACATATAAACCTGCCCATCAATATTGGCTAGTTATCGTTCCGGAGCTGCGCCTTCTATGGGCACAACACGGAAGTAGCAGGGAGGCTAGCTCTTACACGCCTTGCCCCATTCAGCCTACCCGGCCTCGGTCTGACAGTCCTCAGTCCTGTGGGTCCCAACGACCTGTCACTGGCCTACCATCTGGGAGGACTTCACCATCATCCAATGGCCCTCTTACTTGCAGGGCTGGATCTTCATATGTGGCCTGGAAGATGTCACCCTGGCTATCCTGGCGTCTGCCAAAACTCGGCATCTATAAGTACTTCCTTGGTGTGGAAATGAGAAGGGTTCAAGAAGACCCCATCCCTGTCTGGAGGAGAACTCTCTCAAGGTGGGGCAGTCTTCCTTGCTGAAGAAATGTGTACATATATAATGCTTCCCTACATAATCTCTTTTGTGTTCATTTTATTATATATTTTTAAAAATATTTTATCAACCATTAATTCGAAGTCAATAAAATTGTTTAAATTTTCTACATTTTAGGATTTTAAAACTACTACTACATGCGGTAACCTGCACTCATGGAGAGTCTATGTAGCCTGTACTTTATTATTTTCGATTCTCTATTTCTATTTTTAACAAATATTTACATATTTAGAAATATATTGAGAGAAAAAATTATTTTCTAAGTAAATAAAAACCTCAAGGGCATTCATATATTGTGTTGAAAACAAAGTTATTTTTAAAGTATTTAAGGGTAGAGATGAGAAGTTGAGAGAAATTAAGTATTTGTTTTGTGTTCAAAAAATAACTTTCCAAGAATTGCTTCCAATGGAAGAAGACAGGGGGCTTTTGGGGTAGATACAGGTTCTTGAGAATGAAAAAGAGGAAAATCTGGTGATTTCTATGGACACAAATATATTGGAAAAGAAGAAAGAGGGTTCAGAAGTTTCTCCATGGCCCCAAATATGTAAGAAAAACTTTCCTAGAGGAAGTACTCCCTTGGACCTAGCACTCAATGCAAACTGATCTCTTTGGTGTCATCTTCAAATATACCAAAATTTAGTCCATAGCCTGCATGATGGGTAAAAAGAGCTGCTGTTGTTGGTTGGGTAACCAGAGGGCACCACATGACAGCCAGACTTTGCCCCCCAAATTTAATCCATGAATTCAGCCTCCATTTCCTTGTATAATTATATACAATGGGATAATAAAAATAAATCTTCAAAAATACAGATTAAGTATTTTTGAGCAAGATATTTAGCATTACCCACTTGAAAAAATATTTATATGGAATGTAGTTAAGTTTCTGTTTATAATGTGAATAGGCTTTTATACTTGGCCACTTGAGACTATCCATTTACCTAATATTCAAACCATTTTTATTCTTGACCTTGCAGGTTAGGTTGGACTCTGATAAGAATTGTCAACAGAGATGATCCTTATAATAGTTGTTGTTTCTTATCCCCTTGTGTAAAGATTACACGAATTCCATGAGTTCATGCTCCTCGAGCTGTTTTATGATAAGCAGTGGCCTATCCCAAAGGCCCTGTTTAGTACATCTAATGCAAGCCAAAATGTGTTCTGGAGCTGCAGGTGCCAAGCTATATTTTGGGCGAGTGAGGTTATAATAGTTATTTCCATGTAAGTTTAGAACCTGTGTTAAATATGTATCACTTCTCAACCAGTACCAAGGAGACCTACCCCGTGTTATGTGATAATGGAGAAAATGACAGTCCAAAACTGTGACAGGATAAAAAAAAAAACAATCAGAAGCATTTAGAAATTTCTGTATTTTTTTTCTTTTTCAACAATTTCAAAGACACACAATGTGACTGAATATCACACATAAAAATTTTAAATTAATAGATTTCTATATATATATATATATAAAAACATTTCATTTTAAAAATTTGTTCATTTTTTTTAAATAGGAAAAAAAAAAAGAAAATTTATTTAAAAAAAAAAAAAGGCTTACATACAGAAAAAAAGAAAAGCAAAAATAAAAAAATAAAAAAAAGAAGAGAAAGATAGAAAGAAGTCAGTGAGCGGAAAAAAGATATTGGTATATCAACAACGATCAAGATATAATAAAGATAAAAATTTCCATAAAACTTTTCTCTATAAGATATATAAATAAATACATGTTTTCTTTATTTAAAAAATACAATCAATCCAACAAGTCAACATTTTCTGTGAGAGAGAGAAAAAAAAATTAAAAAATAGTATCTACATCTCATTTTGAAGGCAACTGTGGTGAATCCCTGACAGGAGGTGCACATTGAGGAGGCGTGAGAGTGGAGGCTACATTATACACATGCCTAACAGTTGTCATAACAAAAATAGAGCTATTTGTTTGTACAAGGTGTAACTTGGCACGTTTGCAAAGAGTTTAAAAAAAAAAAAGGAAAACAACAACATGTTTGCTACCAAAATAAAATTTTCATTCAATATAGATAGATATATATACAACAAAGCTGGTGGTTGTGTAGAGAATTATATAAAGATGGAGATAAATTTATACTTTATATCAAACTTTCATTGTTTTATGAACAACGTTGGGTGTTTTGAAAAATTACATATATTGACATAAAATTTATCTGTGAAAAACTTGGGAGGTGAGAGAAACTAGAGAAAATTTTCCAATCACAGGCGAGTTGTGAGCTGGTGACTTTATTGAGCGGCGGTGGCAGCCATAACACAGATTGGCATTTTGCCGGTGATGCCGGCCACTTTGTGCTCCACCAGGTAAAACATGTACTCGTCAAAGAGCAGCCGCAGGAGGTGGAAGGAGCCAAAGGAGGCTGCTGAGCGGAGGGTCAGGTCGCGGATGACCAGGGAGCAGTAGAAGGACCAGCGCAGGAGAAAGGTCCGCGCAGCATGCTGGATATCGCCAGTGTTGTAGGGGGAGATGACCAGATTGACCACCCGCTCCAGCCAGTCGGCCCACTGCTCGAAACTCTTTTTCTCCCGCAGGGAGTCCTTGAACTGGGAGGTGAGGTGGTGCAGCAAGCTCTCGTCACACTGGCACACCCAGCTGGCCTGCTCCCGCACATGGTTGAAGTCCACCTTGCCCAGATCTAAGGCCATCTGGGCCAGCTGTCCTGGGTTCTGCAGCACTGCCCGTCCAGCTTGGGCCAGGTGGTTCAGGCTGGTGTAGCGCCGGAGGGTCTGGGACAGGGCCCCTGCTGCTGACAGCTTGGCCTGGATGGCCTCACGAGGTGCCGCCCGCATGGCTCCTGTCAGCCAGCCCTCCAGGTGCTTGGCAAAGTGGCGGATGCTCTGGGTCATTGAAGCTGGGACACACAAAGGGGGTTTCTTAAATGCAAATAAAAAGTACGACAAAATGTAGAACTTGGGGCTCTGTACTTAAGAGCAATGGCCAATAGGTATTTTCTTTCATGTATGATTGTTCATACTAAATCCTTGCTGTAAAATAAATCAAGAAGTATATAATTATAATAAACAAAATGAAAGCACCGCATACATCTGAAACAAGTAGAATTTTCCATAAGCATTAAAGATACTGAAACCAATAATTCCAGGGTACAGAATGTTGCTACTGAACCAATGGTCTACATACTCTACAACATAGGAATATATAAATTGGTCATCTCTATAGAACTGCTTATAAAAAAAACTAATATTTATCTCACATTAAAGATTGACCTGAATAAAGGGTGTATAGTGGCGGGAGAGCAACTCACTTGGGATGGGTCTGAGCACGTCTGGGATGAGGATGTCCACCAGGTTCTGGTAGAACTGCAGGTCTGTGTCCTGCATGAAGTGGAGCACAGCCTGGTAGGAGCACATCTGGTAGAGCTTCTCCTTGGCCAGGAGCTTCTCCAGCTCCCCCAGGATGTGGCTGCTGGAGTAGGTGCGCCAGAAGGTCTGCCAGATGGTTTCCACCATCACAAAGTTGAGGCTCACCACAGAGTCTAGGAATGCCTGCTCACACACACACATCTACTTAGCTAGTGGCCATCTACATTGACAGGTAAGAGAGGAACACAAGATTATAGCCTACATATGGATGGTTTCACAGGTGATAGATTTATAATCTAGTTTACTTTGTTGTTGTTTCTTGTACAAATATTACACAAATTCCATGAGCCCATACTCAAGCTGTTTGATGATGAGCAGTGGCAACTCTCAAGTTTGCTTTGGGCTTTTACTTGAGGCTCACCATAGGTCTTAACAACGTTTTGTAACACTTGAGATGGCTATATTCTTTGACTTAGCATCTGAGAATTTGGAAGCTAAAAATGAATCAATATTGGTGAATTTTAAGACTAGAAATATATGTAAGGCAGTGTGTAGAATACTATTATATATTTCTAATTATTATTATTTTTTTTATCATACACACATTTATAAAACAATAAATCTACAAATTTTAGATAAAATATTCTGTATGTCTCAGATACTTAAAACCAGCACAGGACAATAGTCATTCAGAATCACACCAGAGTCAAACATGAGAGTAAGTTAGCGTTGTTACCTCTAGATGCTACCTTCAGAATCCCAATAGTTTAATGAAGTGATTTGATGGGGAAATTGAGGGTTTCATCTTGCTAAGGCACTTAGTGAACGGATGACAGAACCAAGAGAAGCCCACATCTGGCTAAGGAATGATAGTTCATCAATTGATAGTAGATTCTAAAGAAAATAAGATAGTAATAGTGCTCTAGCTAGACCCACACTAACTCCACCAGAGCAGCTTTTCCACGAGTTAATAAATACATACTATTTATATGAGGTGCGTTTATACCTATATACAGAACTTTTTATAACACTATTTCAAGAGAAGTTTATGAGTGGTAGACACAGGTTGTATATTATATACAGGTTATTACACAGGTAATATATTTTAACAAAAGTAGAGTTCTCTATAGATGGAAATAGTTTCAGAAGCTTATAAAAACAGTTCTAACCAATATGTGCTAGCTAACATTACCTCACAATGCTCCTTGTAGAGCATCTTGAAGCTGCTGACATCCTCCTCTGTGATGCCAGACTCTGGGGTCACCACGGTGGAGTGGTCCAGGTTTGGAAAGATGGGAATGGCATCTGAAGAGTCCCCCAGGAACTGGAGGTGCTTTGAGTTGATGTTGGCTGAGCTGTTGCATGGGAAGTAGCCGTTCTCGTAGAAGGAGTCTGAGCTACAGATGCTCCTGCACACATGGATGAGAGTTGGCACTTCACGGCGACAGTCACCCAGTAAATCTGACAAACAGATCACATACCACTGTAACAAAGGTTGACCATAATGAAATATTATTTCACTTTGATACAAGTAAGCTAGCTTTCCATGATGTGATGCAAATACGTTGATATTATATAAGAGCTCCTAGAACCAAATACAGGTTTATGATTGAAATTGTCTCTTTTATATGAGTTGCTCCTTGAGGAACCTGGGTTTACCAAATAATTGCCCATCAAGGTTATAAAGAGCCCCATTTTCCTTTGGGGTGAAATTAGTTTTCCCTCTCCCAGTTGAACTATCAGTTCTGGCTTTATTGCAACCAAACCCTACCTTGTCATAAAATTAGGTCTAGTTTATGTGGCATTCTATAACCACAAGTTACTATGGTTGTATGTACAGGTGTAAAGAGCCAGGTGATATAACCCAACAGGGCATTCTTTTCAAAGCCTTCTTTTAGCAAGTGAGAAAAATAGAGGCATCCATTATTGCAGCGGTCAGATTATAAAGGAGCAATTGTTACAAGTTTC
>CP092867.1:46009797-46183961 GCA_030710605.1 Cordylochernes scorpioides
GATATTATTTTCTTGTAGTATGTAGGAGAAGTTTAGACTTGTGTGGGAGAACAAAGAAGCCCTGTGAGTCCAGAACTCACCGTACACATATGGTGGGGCTGTGGTGGACAAAGCAGCCCTGCGAGATGATGGATTGGAATAGATCTTATTTTCTTGTAGTATGTAGGAGAAGTTTAGACTTGTGTGGGAGAACAAAGAAGCCCTGCGAGTCCAGAACTCGCCGTACACATGCGGTGAGGCTGTGATGGACAAAGCAGCCCTGTGAGATGATGGATTGGATTAAGTCCTATTTTCTTGTAGTATGTAGGAGAAGTTTAGACTTGTGTGGGAGAACAAAGAAGCCCTGTGAGTCCAGAACTCACCGTACACATGCGGTGGGGCTGTGGTGGACAAAGCAGCCCTGTGAGATGATGTCCAAGGATTCGTTGATGTGGGTGTAGTTCATGGGAGAGCCGGGAGGCCACAAGTTGGTCCAGTCAATGGCAACCATCAGACCCACTCCTGCGCACACAGATTACCTCAGCGTATCACGCTGTAGCAGTACTTATCTCAGGTCTAACCCACACTGCTCCAATTCCTACTAGAGTCCCAACAATTTCATGTTTCTCAAATGGACTCAATTTTAGATGGGTTGAAACTCTCAAACAAATTCTTTGAACATATATTTGGTGTTCTATAAATAAATACTTCATGAATAGATTAACAATAGGAATGAAGCCATCTGGAAATGAATTATTTTCAACTACACCATTGTGGGTACAGAAAGAAAAAAATAACTATGTGGTGTACATATCCTGAATCTTTTAGTAATAGTCTACTAAATATCACTGCAAGACCTCTTTACAAACAACCAATGGAAAAAAGACCAATTCTAAATTTAAAATGTGGCAGGTATATGCATAGAATAAATAGGAGACAAATATTCTACATAGGTTAATGTTAACCAAGTGTGTCAAAACCATTTGAAAAGCACAAGGATGGACATTGTAGGAATTATAAAACATCTTCAACATTTGACAGCTTGTGGGGTTGAAGTATGTTCTTGTGGAATAATTTGTGGGATATATGTAGATGAGTTGGCTAAATTCCTTAAGTTCTGCATATGCACAAATTTACATATAAGGCACATATTATATGATGCTTACATATAAGTATGTATACTGTACTTTGAGGACTCTCCAGGCTATAGAACAACAGCATTGAACTGCATCTCACACTCTCTCAAATTTATCCCTTCTCTTGATGATATAAATCTTGTTCAATTTACAGAAGAAGAAACACGAGTCAGGGAGAAGAGATTCTTTATAAAAGAAGACGATTGTATAAGTTTTCGTGCAAGACGTCCTTCTATTGTTGTCGTAATCCTTTTGTTCAATTTGCTTACAGTAGAACAACCTCCATGAGAGGACACTCATGCTAGAAGATACCTCTCTACAAAAGACAGTTTTCATCACCAAAATTACCATCATTATTAATTAGCTACTCCGGTATAAGGACACCTCTCTCTCTAAAGAACACCTTGACTTTGTAATCAGGTATGAGAGAGTATATTTGATGTATATTCCTGTAGCCACTCATGAAGTCAATGAATGGATTTATGAAATAAACAAACTCCGCCTTTGCCGGTCCCAAGCCCGGATGAAAAAGGAGGAGGGGGAGCAGTAACAAGCTCACTAAAAAACCTGGGCTCAGCTGGCCTGGCTGATAGTACCCTGTAAGGGCTCCTGATCCAGGAATAAAGGATGAGCAGCGTTTGTACTCCATATTAGGAGCAGCTGCACATGGCGTCTCTTCCTCATGTCAGAAGCGGCCATTTATTTTGGAGCTAAGTCGGCCTGCCACTGAGTAGTGCTCCCAGCCTTAATGACAAAGGCAGACGCATTCTACTTCACCCAATCATGATGGTTGTCAAATCTCTTTTTCAAAAGTCTCAAGCTTTACACCCTAATATGATTGAGTGGAGATAAGAAAGAAGAAGAAGAAGATGAAATAAACAAAGGATGGGTAGAGGAATGGTATAAACCATTCATTTTTGGCAATTACGACCCAGGATCAAATCCTACATTGGGTTCTTTTTTTTTTTATTTTCAAGAAATTGCTTCAACGGCTTCAATTGCTTCGATGATATAAATCTTGTTCAACTTACAGAAGTTGAGAAGAAGAGATTCTTTATCAATCCTATAAGCTTTCGGGCAAGACACCCTTCTATCCTTGTCTTAATCCTTGTTCAATTTCCTTACAGTAGAACAACCTCCATAAAAAAAAAATCCAACCTCACCAATGAGTGCAAGTAACCAAACAGAACTCCAGCAAACTTGTAAGTGCAAAGGTCAAACTTTGCATTTTCTACATGCATAGACATGTGGTACAGTAAGTCACTTACTAATCACCATCATCAACCTTTGTTTATCAAATAGATGAAATTCCTCTCTAGTACATCAGCCTTCATTTATTGACACTATATTTTTGCAATTTATCTCTTAACAACGAGCTGATTGTTGAGTGTTTGGTGCAATAGGGGTGTAGAACGACGTTTGACAATTTTACCGTAAATGTTTCTTTTGAATGAAAAATCTTAATTTATTTTAAGGAGAAATAACGACTATTTCTATCCTTAGGGGTGAGGTGTGAAAGAATGAATTGTGAAGAGTAATGATAAACGGAAAAATAAAGTGTCCAGGGATGGGAATCGAACCCACAGTGTTCCGTTTACCGGGCAGATGCCATGTCCACTAGGGTCCACAGGTGTGTGGCACATAAACAGTGGAACAAAGTTCTACTTAGTTTCAGTCAAAGTGTCCTTTAGGGAGAGGTGTAAAATTCAGGATGTTTGATCCCAGGATGTCAAACAGTTTACACCACTCATCCATCAATATATCTCCTTAATGATATCCACCAATTCATTACTGCCCATGGAAACTATGGAGATATTCTGTTTCAAATAGGAGCTATAGACAATCCAGGGTGTGGAGAGAGAAGGCAGGATTCCAGTCACTTGCTTATTGAATGTCCAATCTTCCAGAACTATAGAAAGCAGGAAGACATTGAATACAAGGTTCTTTTTAAGTCATATTTAAAATTTAGATAATTCTGTAAATATATTATTTTCTATCTTGGTTAAAAAAAACTGTAATTGCTAAACTATGTATTTATTTCATTGGTTGTTCTTAGGTAAGATGTAAAATCAAGCAAGATTTTAATGTCCTTTCTTTTCTTTTCTTCTTTAAACTTCTACTCAAACCTTGCAATTCACCAATTGTTTATGTAAAATAGTCTGTGAATTTAGTGTTGTTGCTTGACGCAAGCATCCCTTGTGGGGATATTGTGTATGATTTGATGGTAATAAGTAAATATTTAGAAATCAACATGGGAAAATGTGTTTGTTCCCCTATAAACTATTATTGAATTAATAGCTAGGATATAGGAATGAAGGTTACAATTTCTGCCAAAATCAATGCTTACCTAAATTAATAACAAAACAAGTCTTTTTAAATGCTTTTTTTTTTTTTTTTTGCTTATCCCTACTACACGTGGTACATGCCATGATAATCATGGTGGGTAGAAGTAGACGACTGCTTTTACTGTAAGTGCACCACATGTCTACACATGTGAAAAGCAGTTCGACTTTTGCGCTTACAAATGTGCCAGAGTTTAAATGCTCAATGAGGCAAGTAAAAATCAGATGCTACAGAATTATGCCTCAAGTTCAACAATAAATTTGAACATCAGATATCTTCCATAATGAGATTTAATGAATTATACTTTTTTTTTTGGAAAAATCAGAGCCAAAAACAAATACTTGTTCTAATTTCATTAAAGCTATTTGATCTGAACAATAGACATTGACAAACTGAAGTGAGGACTAACAAGATATCAGAAAATTTTACATTTTCAGGTAAATGCCTCTAGTAAATTCAGAAAATTGTTTATTAAATTCTGTTCCACTCTTTTATTGAAACATCTGAACATTATTTTTATTCAATAATAGTTTTTTTTTTTTTTTATGATAATAATAATAATAATCAGCATGATTTGATAAAATTTTTGTATTGGGCTAGATATTTCAAAATTAATAGAGATGTTTTTTTTTTACATTTTTAATATTTTGTGATATTTGGAAATTTAAAAAAATAATAATAATAAAGTTTCAAATTTCATATAAAATTTTAAATTATGAAAAAAAAAAAAGATATTTTAAAGGGCATTCTCACTCTCAAATGTAAGTATAAGAATATATATTTGACCCACACTTTACAAATAATATTTCTATAATTAAAGTATTGTTTTTTTTTTTTTAACTTTGGCAAATAATCTCAATGTTTAGTTTTATAACACAGTTGTGTCTTCTGCTTTCAAAGTTTGGGATCTCACAGGCGTATGACGTAGGGAGCGTTCCTAGTTAACAACAACTCTGGTAGGCGGCGCTGTACGTTGCAGGCGCCGTACCATCGAGGCGTTTTACACGAGTTAAAAATACAATTTCGGTGAAATACTTTGAATTTTACCAATTTAAATATATATTTTTTCAAATTATAATTTTTTTAAAGTTTTAAAAGTAAAAAAAAAAAACATTTTTTAAAATAAAATATTAAACTAATTATTCTAAAAACGAACATTATTTTTTTATTATCTGAAACTAACCTAATTCAACTTATCTAAAACTAACCTTATTTATCGATTAAACTAACCTAATTTAACCTATCTGAAACTAACATTTTTATAACACACCTTAAACTAACCTAATTTATATCCTATCAGAAACTAACCTAATTGATAACCCATATCTAAAACTAACCTATTTTACCTATTGGAATATAACATAACGTCATGTTATTAAAAATGTCTTAAGAATATTTTTACAAAGTTTATTAATCACATATCGCTCTTAATCAAACTCGTGTAAAACGCCTCGAAGGTACGGCGGTGGCAACGTACAGCGCCGCCTACCAAAGTTGTTGTTAACTGGGAACGCTCCATCTCTGACGTAGATAACAATAAAATATCGGTGGAACAATAACTTTGCACTAGATACTTAGTCCAATATATAAGACAATCTAGCATTTGAATTAAAATGACATTAATATTAAAATATATTGGCAAAATAAGTGTATAAAAACAAATTTTAGAAAGATGTAATTATTAGGTTTTAAAATATTCTTAATATGCGTTATCTGAAAAAAAACTTACCTTATAACAAATATTCGACCGTATCGGGTCAAAATTTGCTAAACTAATATTAACAAAGGTTGTTAAATTAACAGGAACCCTCATAAATGCACCTAAAAAAGTCTGGCCGATACACCCAGAGAAAAAACGCAGTTGATCGAAAGTAAAAATTGTTTACTCACGACAATAACATACGATTTGATTTTTATTGATAAAACAAACCGAAAATAAGTATGACATTAAATGATTGAAATTGAGCAAATTGTCAATATAACAAGCGCTTATATTTCAAATATAAATTATAATGTGTGATATAATTTATCTATTTAAATCAAATAATTATAATCAACAAAAAAAAAGCTTTTTATGATTTTGAAAAGTTTTCATATTATGCTAGAAAAAAAAAACTTTTATTGCTATAAAATCATTAGATTACATAGTTATGCATTGTATGGAATGATAAATTTTATAGTGATTTGTTTTATTGTATATTTTCAATTATATATATTTTTGAAGTTGTGTGCGGTTGTTGCCAGAGTTTAAGATAAATATTTGGTATATAGAAGTATAAAAACTTTTTTTTTCAAATTTTAGAGAGTATAATGAAAACTTTTAAATGATACTTTTCTTTAAAATATTAATTTGTTGTTTCTATTTGGTTCCTTCACACACAAGACATAAGACTTCAATTAGAAAATAACACAGAACTATCTTTGTGCATATTATTCTAGATATACCTCTTATAATATAAAAATTGAATAGGCCCACCACTATTTTATATATCGATTAAAAACGACTTCTAGTGATCCTACTACCATAAGCAAAATATAGAGAGGAATATGCTCATCAGTAGCGATCTCTCCAAGCTGTTTCGCCAGTATTATCACTGCGTAAAAACCAATCTACTGCTGTGAAGGTTCAATACGATCCCCCCCTCCCCCCCCCCCCCCCCCCCCCCCAATATTTATCACGAGGCAGTATAATTTTTCTAAGAATATTCTTAATTTAAAATATAGCTCTATAAATATATTACTGTTTAAACCATTACGCGGCCACGTTGTGTCGAGCTCCGCGGATTTTGTCGTCTAGCTACTGCAATATGGAATCCCCAATCCGTTCAATATACCTGAAAACTCCCTACAAAATTACATAAATATCAACAAAACTAACCTAAATATGGCTGAGGAATTGGCAAACAAAAGAACGTTGAGATGACGCCACCTCCCCCAAGATCAGCGTCAAGCCACTAGCCACAGCAGTTGGCGGATGACCCCCAGATGTTTCCTCCTCGATGTGAACTGGGCGTATATTATGGATGACCAAGATGCTTCGCGTAACCCTACTCCTTTCACTGTGGTTAGCAGGAAGAGGCGGAAGACTTGATTCATCCGCGATCCTCAGCGGCGCAGTCTGGCAACACCACCAGCAGTCAAAAGAGTGTCAACCCTTCCCATAACATGCCTCCTGTGAACCACCACCGCCTTCACAAGAGATCAATGCCACGCGACAAATAAGCGCGTAATTTAGGGCACCCGGGAACAGTGCGTCTATGTGGAGCACTTTGGGCAGCACACTGCTCGACTTCAGCCAGCTGGAAACCTGCAGGCATTGGACAAGCTGATAGGAGTTAATATCATCCTTCAGTTGGCATAAATGAACGGCCATGTCCTCGTTTGCTTCTCCATCAAGGTCCACGCTGACCATCTCAACGAAGATGGCATGGAAATTGAAAAGACCCTCCTTAAGTCCCTCCCCTTCCGCAGAAGGGCGGAAAAGGTAATCATTAGTAACATGCCTTTTTTTTTAGAATACGCAGAAATAATTTCTGCCCTAAGACCTTATGGGCAAATTACATCTACTGCCCCAGTATTCCTCACCATAGGGGGGGGGGGGGGGGGGGCTTCATATTTAAGTACAGCAGGAGAGTGATGTTCATACTGCTGAATGCTGGCAATGGTTGCCATTGAGCATCGACATCAAGTCCAAGGGTTAGACCCTGCCAGTATTCCTCTCCTATTGAGTTAAATGCTCATGGTGCCAGAGGGAGGGGCATCGTTAAATCAACTGCCCACCGCCTGGTAGCGTCCTGGTGAGACCCATCTCTCTTGAAGGATTCGGCCTCATCGACATCGAGACCGAGCTACAGTTACCATGCTTCAAGGGCGTGCAGGCTGCGCTGCGTGGTAGCCGCAATGCCTACTCCTGACTGGTCGAGAGCGGTGCGTGGCTATATTCCCCTCCATCCATCCGGGTCCTGGCCCCCACCGCGAGTCTCCTGCTTCTTAAGATCTCGGAGGCGGTCGCTGACATTCTCACGCTGGACCACCGCGCGCATACACCGCCTGAACCTCCCCATCATCGGTGGCCGCCGCCTTCTCCGGCCACCCGACCTTCTGGGTCCTACCCAGTGGGTCAGCGCTTGCATTGGGAACTTCGTTGGCCCTGCCGCTCCTCTCACTCGGCCAACGCGCTGCATCGACTGACGCCACGTCGTTGACCAGCTTCTGCCGTTGTCTTAGCGGCGAAACTCTTCGTGGGACCTTCCGAGTAAACACCATCAGCGAGGTCGTAGGGCTGCGCGGGACGACTACGCAGTTTTCGCGAGTCATCACCCGAACTGCCCACTGCATGCTAGAGCGCCCATGCCTGGATGTCCTGCCCATCTCCCAGTTACCTAGACGGTAGGAGAAACATATAAACCTGCCCATCAATATCGGCTAGTTATCGTTCCGGAGCTGCGCCTTCTCTGGGCACAACGCGGAAGTAGCAGGGAGGCTAGCTCTTACACGCCTTGCCCCATTCAGCCTACCCGGCCTCGGTCTGACAGTCCTGTGTCGCCTGTGGGTCCCAACGACCTGTCACTGGCCTACCATCTGGGAGGACTTCACCATCATCCAATGGCCCTCTTACTTGCAGGGCTGGATCTTCATATGTGGCCTGGAAGATGTCACCCTGGCTATCCTGGCGTCTGCCAAAACTCGCCATCTATAAGTACTTCCTTGGTGTGGAAATGAGAAGGGTTCAAGAAGACCCCATCCCTGTCTGGAGGAGAACTCTCTCAAGGTGGGGCAGTCTTCCTTGCTGAAGAAATGTGTACATATATAATGCTTCCCTACATAATCTCTTTTGTGTTCATTTTATTATATATTTTTAAAAATATTTTATTAACCATTAATTAGAAGTCAATAAAATTGTTTAAATTTTCTACATTTTAGGATTTTAAAACTACTACTACATGTGGTAACCTGCATTCCTGGAGAGTCTATGTAGCCTGTACTTTATTATTTTCGATTCTCTATTTCTATTTTTAACAAATATTTACATATTTAGAAATATATTGAGAGAAAAAATTATTTTCAAAGTAAATAAAAACCTCATGGGCATTCATATATTGTGTTGAAAACAAAGTTATTTCTAAAGTATTTAAGGGTAGAGATGAGAAGTTGAGAGAAATTAAGTATTTGTTTTGTGTTCAAAAAATAACTTTCCAAGAATTGCTTCCAATGGAAGAAGACAGGGGGCTTTTGGGGTAGATACAGGTTCTTGAGAATGAAAAAGGGGAAAATCTGGTGATTTCTATGGACACAAATATATTGGAAAAGAAGAAAGAGGGTTCAGAAGTTTCTCCATGGCCCCAAATATGTAAGAAAAACTTTCCTAGAGGAAGTACTCCCTTGGACCTAGCACTCAATGCAAACTGATCTCTTTGGTGTCATCTTCAAATATACCAAAATTTAGTCCATAGCCTGCATGATGGGTAAAAAGAGCTGCTGTTGTTGGTTGGGTAACCAGAGGGCACCACATGACAGTCAGACTTTGTCCCCCAAATTTAATCCATGAATTCAGTCTCCACGTCCTTGTATAATTATATACAATGGGATAATAAAAATAAATCTTCAAAAATACAGATTAAGTATTTTTGAGCAAGATATTTAGCATTACCCACTTAAAAAAAATGTTTATATGGAATATAGTTAAGTTTCTGTTTATAATATAAATAGGCTTTTATACTTGGCCACTTGAGACAATCTATTTACCTAATATTCAAACCATTTTTATTCTTGACCTTGCAGGTTAGGTTGGACTCTGATAAGAATTGTCAACAGAGATGATCCTTATAATAGTTGTTGTTTCTTATCCCCTTGTGTAAAGATTACACGAATTCCATGAGTTCATGCTCCTCGAGCTGTTTTATGATAAGCAGTGGCCTATCCCAAAGGCCCTGTTTAGTACATCTAATGCAAGCCAAAATGTGTTCTGGAGCTGCAGGTGCCAAGCTATATTTTGGGCGAGTGAGGTTATAATAGTTATTTCCATGTAAGTTTAAAACCTGTGTTAAATATGTATCACTTCTCAACCAGTACCAAGGAGACCTACCACCCCGTGTTATGTGATAATGGAGAAAATGACAGTCCAAAAACTGTGACAGGATAAAAAAAAAACAATCAGAAGCATTTAGAAATTTCTGTATTTTTTTTCTTTTTCAACAATTTCAAAGACACACAATGTGACTGAATATCACACATAAAAATTTTAAATTAATAGATTTCTATATATATATATATATAAAAACATTTCATTTTTTAAAAATTTGTTCATTTTTTTTAAATAGGAAAAAAAAAAAGAGAAAATTTATTTAAAAAAAAAAAAGGCTTACATACAGAAAAAAAGAAAAGCAAAAATTAAAAAAAAAAAAAAAGAAGAGAAAGATAGAAAGAAGTCAGTGAGCGGAAAAAAGATATTGGTATATCAACAACGATCAAGATATAATAAAGATAAAAATTTCCATAAAACTTTTCTCTATAAGATATATAAATAAATACATGTTTTCTTTATTTAAAAAATACAATCAATCCAACAAGTCAACATTTTCTGTGAGAGAGAGAAAAAAAAATTAAAAAATAGTATCTACATCTCATTTTGAAGGCAACTGTGGTGAATCCCTGACAGGAGGTGCACATTGAGGAGGCGTGAGAGTGGAGGCTACATTATACACATGCCTAACAGTTGTATTAACAAAAATAGAGCTATTTGTTTGTACAAGGTGTAACTTGGCACGTTTGCAAAGAGTTTAAAAAAAAAAAAAAAGGAAAACAACAACATGTTTGCTACTAAAATAAAATTTTCATTCAATATAGATAGATATATACAACAAAGCTGGTGGTTGTGTAGAGAAATATAAAGATGGAGATAAATTTATACTTTTTATATCAAACTTTCATTGTTTTATGAACAACGTTGGGTGTTTTGAAAAATTACATATATTGACATAAAATTTATCTGTGAAAAACTTGGGAGGTGAGAGAAACTAGAGAAAATTTTCCAATCACAGGAGAGTTGTGAGCTGGTGACTTTATTGAGCGGCGGTGGCAGCCATAACACAGATTGGCATTTTGCCGGTGATGCCGGCCACTTTGTGCTCCACCAGGTAAAACATGTACTCGTCAAAGAGCAGCCGCAGGAGGTGGAAGGAGCCAAAGGAGGCTGCTGAGCGCAGGGTCAGGTCGCGGATGACCAGGGAGCAGTAGAACGACCAGCGCAGGAGAAAGGTCCGCGCAGCATGCTGGATATCGCCAGTGTTGTAGGGGGAGATGACCAGATTGACCACCCGCTCCAGCCAGTCGGCCCACTGCTCGAAGCTCTTCTTCTCCCGCAGGGAGTCCTTGAACTGGGAGGTGAGGTGGTGCAGCAAGCTCTCGTCACACTGGCACACCCAGCTGGCCTGCTCCCGCACATGGTTGAAGTCCACCTTGCCCAGATCTAAGGCCATCTGGGCCAGCTGTCCTGGGTTCTGCAGCACTGCACGCCCAGCTTGGGCCAGGTGGTTCAGGCTGGTGTAGCGCCGGAGGGTCTGGGACAGGGCCCCTGCTGCTGACAGCTTGGCCTGGATGGCCTCACGAGGTGCCGCCCGCATGGCTCCTGTCAGCCAGCCCTCCAGGTGCTTGGCAAAGTGGCGGATGCTCTGGGTCATTGAAGCTGGAACACACAAAGGGGGTTTCTTAAATGCAAATAGAAAGTATGACAAAATGTAAAACTTGGGGCTCTGTACTTAAGAGCAATGGCCAATCGGAATTTTCTTTGATGCATATTGTTCATACTAAGGGGGGTTGGTGGAAGGATGGTCTAAACCGTTGGTTTTCGACCGCTACGACCCGGGTTCGATTCCCGCAATAAGTACTTTTTTTATGTTTAAAAAAAAAAATGCTCCAATGGCCCCCAATTCTTGCAAAAGTTCAACCCCACCAGCGAGTGCAAGTAACCAAACAGGGCTCTGGCATATTTGTAAGTGCAAAGTCGAACTGCTTTTCACATGTGTAGACATGTGGTGCACTTACTGTAAAAGCAGTCGCCTACTTCTACCCACCATGATTATCATGGCCTGTACCACGTGTAATAGGGATAAGCAAGAAGAAGATGTGAAATAAATCAAGAAATCAGTAATTATAACAAACAAAATGAAAGCATACATCTGAAACAAATAGAATTCTCCATAAGCACTAAAGATACTGAAGCCATCTATTCCAGGGTACAAAAGGTTGCTACTGAACCAAAGGTCTACATACTCTACAACATAGGAATATATAAATTGGTCATCTCTATAGACCTACTTCTAAAAAAACTAATATTTATTTCACTTTGAAGATTGACCTGAATAAAGGGTGTGTAGTGGCGGGAGAGCAACTAACTCACTTGGGATGGGTCTGAGCACGTCTGGGATGAGGATGTCCACCAGGTTCTGGTAGAACTGCAGGTCTGTGTCCTGCATGAAGTGGAGCACAGCCTGGTAGGAGCACATCTGGTAGAGCTTCTCCTTGGCCAGGAGCTTCTCCAGCTCCCCCAGGATGTGGCTGCTGGAGTAGGTGCGCCAGAAGGTCTGCCAGATGGTTTCCACCATCACAAAGTTGAGGCTCACCACAGAGTCTAGGAATGCCTGCTCACACACACACAACAGGTAAGAGGGGATCACAAGATAGCCAGCCTACATATGGATGGCTTCACAGGTGATAGATTTATAATCTAGTTTACTTTGTTGTTGTTTCTTGTGCAAAGATTACACAAATTCCATGAGCCCATGTGCTCCTCAAGCTGTTTGATAATAAGCAGTGGCAACTCCCTAGTTTACTTTGTGCTTTTACTTGAGGTTCATTATAGGTCTTAAGCACATTTTGTAACACTTGAGATGGCTATATTCTTTGAATTGACCTCACTGAGAATTTGGAAGCTAAAAATGAAACAATATTGGAGAATTTTAAGACTAGAAATATATGTAAGGCAGTGTGTAGAATACTATTATATATTTCTAATTTTTTTTATCATACACACATTTAAAACCATAAATCTACAAATTTTAAATTAAAATATTCTGTATGTCTCAGATACTTAAAACCAGCACAGGGCAATAGTCATTCAGAATCACACCAGAGTCAAACATGAGAGTAAGTTAGCGCTGTTACCTCCAAAATCCTACGTTGTTACCCCTAGATGTTACCGCCAGAATCCTAATAGTTTAATGAAGTGATTTGATGGGGAAATTGAGGGTTTCATCTTGCTAAGGTACTTAGTGAATGGATGACAGAACCAAAAGAAGCCCACATCTGGCTAAGGAATGATAGTTCATCAATTGATAGATTCTACAGAAAATAAGATAGTAATAGTGCTCTAGCTAGACCCACACTAACTCCACCAGAGCAGCTTTTCCACGAGTTAATAAATACATACTATTTATATGAGGTGCGTTTATACCTATATACAGAACTTTTTATAACAGTATTTCAAAGAGAAGTTTTATGAGTGGTAGACACAGGTTGTATATTATATACAGGTTATTACACAGGTAATATATTTTAACAAAAGTAGAGTTCTCTATAGATGGAAATAGTTTCAAAAGCTTATAAAAACAGTTCTAACCAATATGTGCTAGCTAACATTACCTCACAATGCTCCTTGTAGAGCATCTTGAAGCTGCTGACATCCTCCTCTGTGATGCCAGACTCTGGGGTCACCACAGTGGAGTGGTCCAGGTTTGGAAAGATGGGAATGGCATCCGAAGAGTCCCCCAGGAACTGGAGGTGCTTTGAGTTGATGTTGGCTGAGCTGTTGCAAGGGAAGTAGCCGTTCTCGTAGAAGGAGTCTGAGCTACAGATGCTCCTGCACACATGGATGAGAGTTGGCACTTCACTGCAGCAGTCACCCAGTAAATCTGACAAACAGATCACATACCACTATAACAAAGGTCAGCCATAATGGAATATTATTTCACCTTGATATAAGTAAGCTAGCTTTCCATGATGTGATGCAAATATGTTGCTATTATATAAGAGCTCCTAGAACCAAATACAGATTTATGATTGAAATTGTCTCTTTTATATGAGTTGCTCCTTGAGGAACCTGGGTTTACCAAATAATTGCCCATCAAGGTTATAAAGAGCCCCGTTTTCCTTTGGGGTGAAATTTGTTTTCCCTCTCCTAGTTGAAATTTCAGTTCTGGCTTTATTGCAACTAAACCCTATCTTGTCATAACATTATGTTTAGTTCATGTGGCATTTTATAACCACAAGTTACTATGGTTGTATGTACAGGTGTAAAGAGCCAGGTGATATAACCCAACAGGGCATTCTTTTCAAAGCCTTCTTTTAGCAAGTGAGAAAAATAGAGGCATCCATTATTGCAGCGGTCAGATTATAAAAAAGGGAGCAATTGTTACAAGTTTCAATATAGGCTTCTAGCAGTGGGACTTGGAGGAGATCAAATCATCAAGTGCAAGTTCTGATCCTCATCAAGTGCAAGTTCAGAATATGATCAAGAGCAAGTTCGGATCATCTCTCATCAAATGGAAGATCTTGACCCTTAGAGCAGCAAGAAGAGCAGGGAGCCTGTACCTGAGCTGTGAAGTGGACATGGTTGGTAAGTGAGAAGGAAGAGAGATGAAATGGAGCAATCAGGTAGGAGAAGCAGCTAGATCACAAGTTTGCAATTATTATAGAAGCCTTGGTAACATTTTGGATGCGGTATCCACTGGCTACCCCAATGTGGCACCCCAAATAGAGGGCCATCCTGAGACATGTCAAGTGTGTGTGACATATAACAAATACAGAAAGACCATAGGTCAACTGGTAGAAGTGGTTAATTAGCTTATGTAATCTACAATCCTGGGGTATTAAGAACATCCTCAGGATGGTAGATTTAGGGAAAGATATGGAGCTGGACTGAATATAAGAAAGTCTGTACTAGTGTAAATTTGGCAAATAAACAGCCATGAACAGTAGCAAGTTTGGTCTGCCAGGGCAGATGGAGCTCCAGAACTGAGAGTTCATCTATTAGTGTCCACCAAGTTTGATTTTTGGTAATTGTATGGACAATTATTTTCCAAAAGTTAATCTGTTGGTGACCATCACTTGGAGCTCACTTGTGACCTTCTAGTAGCTTCCTTGAGCCCTTCCAGCCAGCTCACTTTTTTCAATTTTTCTAACATCAACATCTTTTCTAATCAATTTGAATTCTTTGTTTACATATTTGGGCTTCTAGAGAGATGCTACAAGATAAATTCATCAAAGTGAAGGAAAACTGATTACAAATTAAGTCAGGTAAGCTCTTCATAGCCTTGACACACAACTTTGATCACAATATAAAGTATAAGACCCTGAATCATATATCATGGAAAGTATTTATAGGACAAAGGGAAATGGCATTCTGTGATGGCTAGAGGGGATGGTGGCTGAGGGGTTTAAAGAGTACACAAGGGCCTGTTGAGCATTTTTTCTAAAAGGTTTAATAGTCCTTGATTCTTACTTAAGTCCACAGTTCTCTGGCATCTTGTAAGTGCAAAGTCAAATTGCTTCTACATGTGTAGACAAGTGAAGCTCTTAAGTAAAAAAAGCATGATTGTATAACGGCTTGTACCATAAGTACTTGGAACAAGTAAAAAGAAATCTGATGTCTAAACCATCTAGTGACCAATCTGTACAAACTAACAGGCTCAAAGCATAGTGTTATGAGAGACCAAGTTCAGTCCATTTGAATTGTCAAAAAATGTCAACAAGATCTATCAAACTGGCTCAACAGGTTAGAAAAGTAGAGGTCTGGAACAAAACTTTCAAGGGATAAAGCAATCTGTCCTGTTAAAATCATGTAGTTCCCCACTAAGCTTACCCAGAGGAGTTATTCTTTCCAGTGAGGGGCTTGATCTCATCCCGCAGGTCTGCCAGGTAGGAGCCCAGCTTCACCCGGATACCATAATAGTGGTACTTGGAGTTTCCCCTGGGCCACACATATCTCACTTTGATACTATGCAACGAAGATTGCACATAGAGAAATGATATACAGCTTGGAGTATAATGATGGCAATAAAAGTAATACAGTAAAACCCCTTTATAGTGAACCCCAATGGGACAGAGCTTTTGGTTCACTATAGCCACGGTTTGGCCATTTTATAAAACTTTTCTAAATTTTTTAGACCGTATAATTAAAAAACAGCCATACCAACAGGAAAAGACAGCCAATTAATAATGGTCACTTTGTTTTAATTCCCTAAATTGACCTATTTCTTTACAGTAATGCTGGATATCAAAAGAAGTCATTTGATAATAGGTTCTTCTTATCATTAGCATACATCTTTATATATAAACCTATGTATTATTTAAAAATTAAGCCAAATCCCCTAGGCAAAACATTATTAATTATATATTTAAAAGGTATAAGAGTATTTTAGAACATCATTCTCAAATAATATAATACTATATTTATTTGAAAAAATGCCTCTAATACCTTGTTGTTTGAAAGTAAAAAGTGAAATTTGAAATAAGAATTGTCTTAAAATATCATTATTTCCATTAAAGGAATAAAGCTCTGTGTATTTTGAATCAATTGAGGATGAATCAAAAGTATCCAATTCAGAAAAATCGGACGCGAAACATGTTGATACAATAGCGCGATCGGTAAAATTGCGAATAAAAACCACCAATTTGCAAACACAAAATCGGTGGTAAAACGGCCTGCCAGGGGGAATATGCGCAAACCCTGAATGAGTCATATACCTAACAAGAATTCCATTCTAAAAATAGAACTGTAGTAGTAGTTTTTGAGAATTTATAAGTCGATTTGTTTGTGGCCCATGAGACATGGGGAACTTGGGGGAACTGTTTTTTTTTTCTCTTCTTCTTCTTCCAATTCCAGTTTCCACATATTCTTCTGAAGCGTATATTAAATTTTGTTTTTAACCTGTTATTCAAACCATTTCTGGCTTTAAAATTATTTGGAATTATTTTTTAGCCTAGGTTAAACTTGATATAGAACGCTTCTAAAAGGGCATGCTGCCACTGTTTTATTTTTTTTTAGAACGCCACTCTTTGCTTCTTTTCTTTATTTTGGAAGCCATTTGTATTTATCTTCTATTTCAAAATTTTCGAAGGCAAAGATATTATATTAAATAAAAGTATAATGTGTAAAAATTTATACAACATACAGCAAAAATAGAATGGAAATGAAAACAAACAATGCCGCTAATTTTTTGTTTTGAAATCGCGATCCGCGAGCTGAAACATGCTCAAAATTTTGTTGTTTTAAAAATTTTTTAAATCACAATTTTAAGTTCGTTATAAGCATAGTATTTTTAATAGATTTTGTCATTTTGGGACCGAAAATAAGTTCGTTATAGGGGTAGTTCGTTATTTTAAAAATCGCAAAGTTCATTATAACGATGGTATTTTCAATGGAATGGAATTGGGAATCGCCGTGGGTTCGTTATAAGGGAAGGTTCGCTATATCCAGGGTTTGTATTAGTGGGGTTTTACTGTATATAGGAATCAAAAGATAATAAATCCAATTTGTTCAAATATATATCCTTCTCCTTTAGCTAAAGAGTTTTCCAAAAAAAAAAACTACCCTGGAATTATGCTCTTGCAAAAATTTTCAGTAGGGCTGCAATATACAATTACGTGAACAAAACTTAAGGAAGTTGAACCTTTTAGCATGTATATCGGGATTCAGACAATAACTCTGAGAGATATTTGATACACAGTGACCTTTATTGAAGACACACAAGATAACCAAGTGTGAACAAAATTGACTCTGTTTCCTTAAAAAAAAAATAGACAACTAGAGATATCAAAGAATTCCTACTTCTTTAAGTTTTGTCCATGGGTGTAAGTCCTACCCCAGCAATGATATCTAGCCGGCCAAACAGCCACCAGACATTGCTGATTGATCAAACAAGTAACTTAATAATAAATAATTTATTTGGATGTGATATTAATCCCTTATTTTTTTCAAACCTATAATCAAAAGTGTACCATATCATGACAGAAACATATAGGTGTAACAGAGGACTGCATTCAGTGAATTACTGTGCATGAAAAATAAGAAATTCTTCCAAAATAAGCCCTACTGTCAGAGCAAAATTAATGAAAGACTTTTGAGGAACAGACAATGATTTTGTGAGATTAAAGATATACAATTTAACCTGTTTAAGGGATCAGAATTTTTTTATTGAATTGAAGTCAGTGTTGAATTATAGTCAGTTTTTAGATGATTATCAAACCATTGCAACATCCACTGCTGGTGAACATTTTTAGATTATTTTTTTGTCAACACTTAAGTTTGAAAGTCTGCTTTGAATTCTAGCTGGTCAAGGTAAATAGGCTGATTTGAATATGACAAATGTTTCAATTAGAATAAAAAGTGTAGAATTATAGTCAGCTGAATTACAGAGTTTATACTGTATTTGCTTAGGGTTAAGTATCTCATTTTGTTTTGACTCGGCAGACTGGCTAACCCCACCAACTCTAGGTTCTGAGCAAACTGTGTTGTGAAATACTTGCAAGACAACTTAAGGATCCTTCATCAAGTAAAGGGAATCTACAAGGCTTCCAATATGCTTACACAAATTCCCACTCTCCGAAATTCCAAGAAACATACATCAAGTGAACCTTTTACCAAAGCAAAAGGAAATCAAGTTTTCACTGAATGAATAATTAATAAAACAAACAAAGGATTATATATATGAGAGTTTAATTTGTGGCAAATTTTTAAAATTCTCAGTGTGTTGACATTATGAGTGAAGATATCGGGGTCAGAGAGGGATACTTCGTTTATCCCAGGAAGCGGTAAATAATTCTCATATCTATCTTTGTTACAAGTGGTGGCTTCAAATAGAAGAGAGACAAAACCACTCCAGTGTATTAACACTTTCCTAGAGGTGGTGTCCTATGGTCAATTTATTGTTTTGTTGTACAACAATACTAAATAGATGTACCTGGTTCCCAGGCGACGAGTGCGGATGTTGACAAACACCGAGCGGATCAGCTTTCCAAAAGACGCAGCATTTATGGGCTCAATCTTCATATCTGAGCAGTAGCGCAGATAGTGGTTATACAAAGTGCTGCGCGGAAGGCTGACACCCTCGGCTGTCTCGTAGTTCTCCAATAACCACTGGATCTGGACACAGAACAACATGGGGAAATGGAAGTAGGGTTGATGCAGAGTATGACATTGGGAGCTTAGCATAGGTTTACCTGCTCTTGAGATAAACAACCAGTCTAAATACATTAGGCCGCAATAATGTGACACTAAAGGGAATTAGGCTAGTGATACGAACCTATAATATATTGTAAATGTTAAAAAAAGCTGACAAGACAAATGTACACAATAAGTAGTCAAAAGTGTATGAAATCCAGGTGACACAGAGCATGTACCAGGTTTTATACTTTCAAACCTAGTATATAAAGAGAAGTAATTGGGAAGAATGCAGAGGATCTTCCATATATATCTTAATATATCATATATATTAAGAAAGAAAAAAAGGCCTCTCCTTATCATGCAACTGAAAATTGCTGATGGCTTGCGCCATCATAAGGAGATGCCTTTTTTCTTTCTTAATTTATGCACCTTATCAATATTAATATGCACCTGTACAATATCACTTTTGTGTTATTTTTCATATAATATATATATATAATAGCTGAAAAGAATACAAAGACTTGGACTATTGGACTGAAAGAACATTAAAGAAGAGACAGCTTTCACAGTATTCTAGTCATTCACCCAGCCATACCTTACATGGCTCATATATACAGAAAGTAGAATATGATACTGCACAATTTGGTTTATAGATTAGATACACAAGGTAATAAGACCCAAATCCAAATAAATAAATAGTGTTTGACATTTCAATAACAATGCTGTTACCTCTCTCTGTCACACACTATTTATTTACTTGGATCTTATTACCTTGAGAAAGTAGAATAGAATCAAAGTGTGACTGGATCATGGTGCCATGATCAACGAAAGCTGCACCCCTATACCCATTCCATAAGATCATATGCAGATCTGCACATGGAATTTGTGTAATCTTTACACAAGGGGATAAGGAACAACAACAACAGAATAGAATCAAGCATGCCCTGTAAAATATAATTCCTCAATGATCAACTACTACTTTTAGCACACATTAAAAAAAAAAAAAAAAAGATTTTACTTATGGATCTGGGAAAGAAAAACAATTCCTTCAAAATATTGGTGTTTTTTTTCACAGATTTTGGCATTCCTTTTTTATATAATTATATTCAATGGATTGCCTCTTTCACCTAAGATGTTGAATGGGGTTAGCTGAAGACCAAATTGAAAGATTGGAATGCTGTGACACAGACACACACACACACACCAGGGTTCAACCTACGGTATCCCGGGAGGAGTTGGGGGAGATGATGCGGCCATCCTCATCGGTGAGGACATTCTCCTGGACAAAATAGCCATTGCTCAGGGGATCTGCTGCCAGGACCTAGCACCAGCACCAGCGGTTGGCCCACCACCATCCCGGACCTGCCTGACCTACCGGGTTGTAGCCTGCAGCTGTGGAGGCCTGCGTGGTGTACATAGCCACATCACTGGTGTAGGCATAGCTCCTGCTGGCACACCACCTCTCAGTAGAGCTCAGCAAGTTTGGAAGGTGAGTTCTTAGGATCCTACTAATGTATATATTTGGATAATAAAAAGGCATATATTGTGTGTGTGGATTCAGTAAAAAGATTTTTTACCAATATTTTGGTTGGCTGTACACCAACCTTTGTCAAGGTTGTCACTCACACTCTGCCGGCCCTAGACTTCTTACAATTCCTACAATCTCTGTGATAAGGGTAGACTAATAGAATAAAACTAAACTGACCATCCAGTACAAGGTAGGTAGTGTAAGATGGGTTTAGTTCAAAAGTTAATAGCAGATATATATTTAGGCAATTACAGTAAATAAAGTTATTAGGAAAGAGAGATAAAATGAGAAAATAAGTGTTTAAAAAATAATAATAAAAGAGAGGGATTTAAATGACCATTGTGATGACTTGAGTTGACTGGACAAAACCTGACACATGATATATAAGGGCCAATCAGAATAAAAGGTACAACAACACCAAATCTCAATGAGACAGCATGCTGCCATTATCAGTTAACACAAAAGCCATGGTGTGACAACTAGATGACAAAGGTGTAGTAGTAGAGAACTTACATCTCCCCATTGCTGGAGGCATACACATGGCTGGAGTCCACATAGTGGATGTAGGGGGGCCGGGAACTCTCTGAGGAGGTCTCAGATGTGAGATCTGACTCTGGAGAGACAGTCCGACAGTCCAGAGCACTGGCAGTGGTAGGTCAGGACCACTCACCCTGCAGGGTGATGTAGCTGGTGGAGGGCACTGTGGAGGAGTGGGTGATCACAGTCACAGTGGGAGCCACTTCCACCACAGACATCGGGGTCTCTTCCTTGGATGTTGTCTGACAACAAACACATGATGGTTAGTGGGGACCCCTAGGAATAATGGTCAGTTTTCATTACCAAAATAGCCATCCCATCGAAAATATGTTCTTGCTAGCAGATACCACCAAACAACTCCCAAAGCATTATTTATTGATATATATACAGGAGAACCTCCATGAGAGGTCACTCACGCTAGAGAGCACTTCTCTATAAAGGACAGTTTTCATTTGCAAAATCACCATTTTTACTATTTAGCAACTCTCTGGTAAAAGAACACATCTCCCTAAAGGACACTTTAGCTCTGCAATTAGGTGTCCTTTACAGGGAGGTTCTACTGTAATATACATTTTGGCGCTAGTGACAAAAAATTCCCAAAATTAAAATTAAAATAGATTTTAAAAAACAATATTAAAAATGAAATATACAGCTGAACCTTTATCAGAGGACACTTCTCTACAAAAGACATTTTCCATCTGCAAAAAAATTACCATTTTTACTAATTAGAAACTCTCCGGTAAGAGGGCACCTCCCTCTGTAAAGGACACTTTGGCTCTGCAACTTTGTGTCCTTTACAGGGGTAGGTTCCACTATATTTTTAAATAAATATAAAATATACTCTGTTTAACCATAGTTTTTGTTTACATTTTAGGGCGTAGAAAATTTTAACTATTTTTGACGCATATGTTTGAAATAAAATAATTTTCTACTGCCCTCTCTTATTGCAATGATAAAATAATGGGAGGGCCTGGCTCATCAGTAGTGAACCCTCCAAATGATTTCCACAGTTTAATCTACCATGCCGCTGTAATATTACATAAGGCTGTTGCAAGAATGTAAATTTCCAACATTTTAAAAGATATGAAAATTTCAAGATTAAATATTCCATCAAACTACAAAAAGTATTAAATTGGAATGGAAAATGCTCAATAGAAGGACAATATGGAGATATTGTTGCACAATGCACGTTTAAAAATGGCTGATTACTCTATTGTTCTCTTGACAATACCAAGAGAAATTGTCATTTGGTGAAGTCCCCATTTCTTTTAGAGAGAAAGTATAGGTGAATTATTAACTTTTTAGCCAAGGACACAAGGTAATAAGACCAAATCCAAATAAATAGTGTGTGATGTTTTGGTAACAGCACTGTTACCAAAATGCCACACATTATTTATTTATGTTATGTTTCTAATCTATAATCCAAATTGTACCTTATCATTTCTAGTCAGGGAAAGTTGAATTCATGTGTATTGTATGGAACCAACCAAACTCTGCCAACTCATTCCTTGATGAATTTCATCCATTGTGAAGAATTCTTGAGGCTGAACAAGTAAGCCCACAAATACAAACATGAAATTGAAGTGAGAAATGATTTTACAATCATTGATTCAGAACAACATGATCCCAAGACTACACAGCAGACAACACTACAGAGGACCTCTATACACCTCTCTTTATTGGCCGCCTTCTTTAAAATAATTACTTCTTTGAACCATTCTGTTTTCTTCTAGAGATTCCTACTACATTTAGTGTTGTGGAACTATCAGAAACACAGATTGAATTCTGATATAATTGAATAGTGAAAATCTCATCTGTCTGCGACTTTTTTTTTTTAAGTTTGCATCACGCTCTTGCATTTTAAAATCATTATAACAAGATAGGTCAGTTTCATTTAGAAAGATGTCTGATGAAATATTTTAGAGTGTGAAGAAACTAACGGCAACTTGGACATAACCACCCACACATGTAGTGGGTAGCTGTCATTTAAATTTATTTCCCTCCACAAGAGGACCAACCAACTCAACATTCCTCTCTACCTAGCTGATTGGTATGTGGCCTTCAAACATCCCATGGTGGCAACTGATCAATGAGACCTACAGGAAGGCTAATTAGCCGTTAAAGACACAGGATTTTGATTCTTTTTTTAATATAGTCTTTATGTTTATTGCATAAACTTCAATGTTGGAACAAGGAGAAGGTCTTCTCATATGGCACTAGCTCTGACTAACAACAACAAAAGCCTTTATTGAGGACCTCTCGTCCTATATAGGATTCGCCAGTTTACAGAGTAGCTCTGACTAACACAACATAAAATTAATATAGACTAATATTTGCCACATTCCCAGAGAGTCCTCCCCCAGTTGAAGAGAGAATTAAGTTTTCCTACACACAGAGGTATAGATGGAAAAGGTATATAAATAAAAATAGAGAGTTTAATGAGATACTTTTATAACTAATTGAAAACCAATTCCACAGACCTCTTAGTGCATTGAGAAATTGCTAAAAGTTTAAAAACAATTTTTCTAAATGCAATTAGGTCTTTAGAATTTTTTTTTTTAATTAAGTTAAAATACAAATTTTAGATGGATAGTTGCCACCCTCTCTCTCATGCATAATATAAAAAGAGTACTACTTTTTATTGCAATTATTATTATTGTAACATTGCATCGACATTCCAGCAAATGGAAAAGTTTATTAAATCTTATACCACATTTCTTCTACATGATAGAATATTCTATGTGTGTGAATTACTTTTCTTCAGCTCATAAGAAGAATAACTTCTTAGGTCCATGATAAGGCACAATTTGGATTATAGATTATAAACACAATGTAATAAGACCAAATCCAAATAAATAATTAGTGTGTGACATTTCGGTAACAGCATTGTTACCATCATCAGACAAAAGATTAAATGAGAAAAAATATCACAGCATGTTCATAAATAGTACTGTTTTAGAATTAATTCTAAAAATAATATTTAAGGTTGTCTTAAATTTTTTTTCTTATCTGCTATCTTGTTTACACATTTGATAACAGTACTATTTAATAAAATTCTGTGATATTTTTTCCTCATTTATTATTCTGTCTGATGATGGTAACAACGCTGTTACCGAAACGTCACACACTTTATTTGGATTAGGTCTTATTTTTTTGTAGGTCCATTGAATAGATTATAATCCAAAGGGGGTACAATTATACACTATAATTATACCATATCATTGATAAGATTTCAATGGACCTAAGAAGAAGTTATTCTTTCAATGTGTGTGACTTTAGTTATTTCAGCAGGTGGTGGGGGTAAACTCACCATATGTTCCGCTTGTTGGTCTGGGGGTTGCTGGGCAACAGGCTGCAAGAAACCTGTTGTTTCAGTCGCCATGGTAACGGGCCCAAACTTTCTGCCCTGCCATAAACAAATGCCAGGCATGAAAATAGATTCTAAATGGGGTTTGACAGCACAAAAACCTGGAGGGGCACACACAATCCCAGACACAGGTTCCTTTGTTAAGATGACAGTATGCATTCAGAGAGGTGTGATGCTTCACTCCTAAGTGTTTTGCTACAGGGTGTGCAGAGATGAGAAACTGGTGAAAACTGACAAAATTTAAAAACAATCTTCTCCGAGGAGATATTAAGTCATGTTAAGAATAGCTTTGTACTTTGGAACAATATCAGGGAAAATATTCTGAAAGCACTTCATTATTTAAATAAAAATAAGTGTTAAAAATATAAAAATGCGCCAACTTTGAATCTATTCTACATTAAGTGACCTTGAAAAACAAGATCTCTGGCGACCAGAGATTGTACAAACCTTCAATTTTCAATCATCCCTAAATTATCAATAAATCCCCTTTTTATATGACATCCTGCATCTTCCTTTCACACACACACACACATACATACATATACAACATTTTACAAATTAAGATTACAATAAAAATCTGTTATTAAGATCTTCAGGGGGGAGACTAGGATTTGAAACCTTACTAGATTGGGGTAATTGAGTAAAAGAACTTTTATACAACAGGCAAAAAAGTTGGACCAGTGAATTTGACCTTAAGAGAAAGCTAAACAACATACCTAATAGCATATTGGAGGGGTTTTAAATAAATTTTGCTGTGATTTGCATATGACCTGGAGGGGCAACTTTGCTGGTCTAGGCTTCTCTAAACTACCTGCTGTTACCCAAGTGGTTGAGAGGAGGGGGGGATGTATTCTTTGAAAACTCTGCAATAAACCCTTTAAGTTGTTCCATATTCTGCAGGTTGCATAGGCACTCCAAATCTCCCCTCTTTGAAAAAAAAAGTGGAAGAAAGTAAAAATGAAAAGACACAAAATATTTTGCAATATTATATATAATATACAGCTTTCAATATTTTCCATTTAACAAAATAAAATTTGTTTGGATTCCTTTGTTTTCAGAGCAAAATGTTATCCACACTTTGTGCGAGATATGAAACCTTATATGTAAATTGCTTGCTTCTTTAAAGTGTCTAGACATTAATCTACAATCTCCACCATATGCAGTAGAACCTCCCTGTAAAATACACCTAATTGCAGAGCAAAAGTGTCCTTTAGAGAGAGGTATCCTCTTACCAAAGAGTTGCTAAATAGTAAAAATGATAATTTTACAAATGAAAACTGTCCTTTGTAGAGAGGTGTCCTCTAGTGTGAGTGTCCTCTCATGGAGGTTCTACTGTACTGTATTTTTAAAATGCAAAGTATTTATATATATAGCATCAGAGACCATTTTAAACTTGAAAACATATTAGGACCTATCCCTACTGCAAGAAACAAACAAACAGGGTGAAAGCATCTAGTATCAATAGGTTAAAATAAAAAATTTGACCAGGATGTTGCTTGAGGTGCCAACATCAACTGTCTTCTGATATTTCCTGAGCACCCCAGTTTACATTTTTTTTCAACTTTTATTTCTGTTTCATATATTGATACCAGTTGTCTTTTTAAAACTCTTTTATTATATCTACAATTTTTTAATATGCACCCCAGGCGATCAGAGCTTTCAGATAAATTAAAGTTGGGGAGGAATTATAGTCAGTAAGATGGTTATCAATTCATCACAACATTCACTACTAGGTCATAAAAATATTGACTCC
Source organism: Cordylochernes scorpioides (assembly GCA_030710605.1). Classification (NCBI taxonomy): domain Eukaryota; kingdom Metazoa; phylum Arthropoda; class Arachnida; order Pseudoscorpiones; family Chernetidae; genus Cordylochernes; species Cordylochernes scorpioides. Next base: position 46,035,601 of record CP092867.1, read on the forward strand.
TTTAAAATAATATTTTAAGAAAATACTCTCTTTTTTGTTGTATATATTTTAATTCAAATAATATGAACTGTACCATTGAGCCTTAGTTATTTCTTTTACAGTAAAACCCCTCTAGAGTGAACCCCAATGGGACTCAAATTTTGTTCACTATAGTCACGATTTGGCTCTTTTTTTTTTTTTTTCCCAAAATTTTTTAGATTGTATAATTAAAGGACAGCCATACACACAGAAAAAAAAAAAGGTTATCTCATAATAATGGTCATTTTGTCTTAGTTTCATAAATTGACCCATTTCCATACATTATAATTCTAAGCCAATGAGTAGTGCTCCCAGTCTTAATGACAAAGGCAGATGCATTTTACTTCATCCAATCATGATGGTTGTAGATAAGAAAGAAAAAGAAGAAGATAATTCGATAAAATAATCCCTTGAATCAATATTAAAACAAAAACATTAAGCCCCCAGGAAAAAGTTTATTTTAATTTTTTGTGAATCTGGTTTAAATAAACTTTCCCTGGAGGCTTAATGATCTAGTTTTAATTTCCACACATTATAATGCTGCCTAATTTTAAAATCGAGACAATTCCTAGGCAAATCTTTATTGATTATATATATTAAAAGATATAAAATTATTTTAAAACAACTTTATCCTATTACACACATACTCTATACTATAAATTGCCTTGAAAAAATGTCTCTAATACTTTGTTGCTTGAAAGCACTTCAAGCATTGCCCCTTTCAAATAAAGTTAAAAGGTGTTTTCTTCCTTTCCAGTTTCCACATATTCTTATGAAGTCTAGATTTCATCTTGTTTTAACCAGTCATGCAAACCATTTTGTTGACTTTAAAATCACCATAGTTGATGGCATAAAAAATACCCTTTTGTTGCATCATGGGTTTGTTTATTTTGACATTTTTAGCCTAGGTTAAACTAGCTAGATATAGATAACACTTCTGAAAGGGGTGCTAAAACATACGATCGGGGGAAGAGATAGGGTTAATTCTTCTTTGTTGCAATTTTTAAAGCCTTCTATTTTTATCTCCTGTAGTAGAGAAGGTGTTTTTTAACCTGATCTGAATGATAAGGCACAATTTGGATTATAGATTATACAGTTACGAGCGTCATTCTTCATCTACTAATCTCCTAATCAATCAACTCTGTCACGGTTTGCTTCTTTTTTGGAATGGCGCCCTCCTATTGGTCGGCTACGATCACGCCACCTTTGCCCCCCCCATCATCATGCTCCCCCCCACTTGCATTTTCGTTTTTGTAACTATTGTGTTGGAGCGGGTCGCTCCTTAAATAAATGCATATATTAGTTAATAACTAAATAGAATCCTCTCTTTCTCTTTCCCAGTAAGAGACGCCTACGGAAGCCAACAGTACATAGACAGATAAAGCACATAGGCTATAGTTATTAACTAATATATGCATTTATTTAAGGCGCCAATTTATAATTGTAACAAATAGTATTTGAATAAAAATATTTAATCGGGTAAAACACGGGCGTTAATGATCCAACAGGTCCACGTGTCTAAATTAAAACACGGGCGTTGCCCGGGTCATTCGGCTAGTAGATTATAAACACAAGGTAATAAGACCAAATCCAAATAATTAAATTCATTCGGTATTCATTCAGTACGTTTGTCTGAAGATGGTAACAACGCTGTTACCGAAACGTCACACACTATTTATTTATTTGGATTTGGTCTTATTACCTTGAACCTGATCTGAAGTTTTGCATGAAATATTTCACTTTGGAAAGCTTTGATAATTTTTTTTTTCTAGTGATAGCTTGTTAAGAATACTTTTTTTTTTAACTTTTTTTTTTTTTCATTTTGGAAGCCATTTGCATTTTATTTCCTATTTCAAATCTGAATGCAATCAAAAATTTAATGCAAAGATATTCAATTAACAGTCTAACCTTTTTAATTTGACACCCAAAGGGACCAGAGCTTTAGGTTGAATTAAAGGAAGTGTTGAATTAAAGTTAGTTAGATGATTTCATCACAACATTCATTGCTATAGTAGATATTTTCTAGGATATAACTCCACAAATATATAATTAAAACAATAACTTTAGAAAAAATTGTAATATATTTTAATTAATAATGTGAATTGATACCATATTGACACTTTTTTTTTTTTTAGAATACTTCATGATTAGGTTTGTACAAAGAATTTCTTAAATAGCCATGTAAAGGTAAATAAATGTCATTCTCATGTGTGTAATTGATAAATTATATTTTTCATTTGAAAAAAAAAATCAATGTAATTAGAGGAACACCCTTACTCTGTGGGGGGGGGGGGGGATTAAAAGATTACTCCTCCCTCACTGCCAGAAGCAGACTTATAAAATGGGGGAAAGTTTCAATGTTATATGAGTTAAGATAATCAACTTTGTGGCACAATAAATATAATTCCATATTAATGATAAGGCACTATTTGGATTATAGAATATAAACACAAGGTAATAAGACCAAATCCAAATAAATAAATAGTGTGTGATGTTTCGGTAACAGCGTTGTTACCATCTTCAGACAAAAGTACTGAATGAGACTAAAACATGCTGTGGTAAAATTTCTCATTCAGTACTTTTGTCTGAAGATGGTAACAACGCTGTTACCAAAATGTCACGCACTATTTATTTATTTGGATTTGGTCATTCAGTACTTTTGTCTGAAGATGGTAACAACGCTGTTACCAAAATGTCACACACTATTTATTTATTTGGATTTGGTCATTCAGTACTTTTGTCTGAAGATGGTAACAACGCTGTTACCAAAACGTCACACACTATTTATTTATTTGGATTTGGTCATTCAGTACTTTTGTCTGAAGATGGCAACAACGCTGTTACCAAAACGTCACACACTATTTATTTATTTGGATTTGGTCATTCAGTACTTTTGTCTGAAGATGGTAACAACGCTGTTACCAAAATGTCACACACTATTTATTTATTTGGATTTGGTCATTCAGTACTTTTGTCTGAAGATGGCAACAACGCTGTTACCAAAACATCACACACTATTTATTTATTTGGATTTGGTCATTCAGTACTTTTGTCTGAAGATGGTAACAACGCTGTTACCAAAATGTCACACACTATTTATTTATTTGGATTTGGTCTTATTACCTTGTGTTTATAATTCCATATTAATTTAGTTGCCACAAATAAAATGTGCTGCTGTTTGTATTGTAACATAGTATGTATTAATTTAATTTATTGTAACATAGTATTTCTTAATTTTATTAATTTAATTTATGTAACATAGTATTTCTTAATTTTATATTTTTTATTTAACAGAGTGGTCATTTTTATTTTTATATCTTGCGACTCTGTAAATTTCCCTCGTGGCTTATCTTTTGTTTACCTTTCTTAGTTTGGTCCTTCCCTGAAATAAATTTTGTTTCCTCCTGAAGTTTTTTGTCTTCCCTAATTTTCCACGTGGCATTTTGGTGGAGATGCTGGGTAAGTTAGGGAAGACAAGCTGAAGATCGCCGAGAAGACCTTGAAACCATGGGTGCTGTGATCTACATTTTCGGAGACTGACATCAGGATTCCACCGCCGTGCTAAAGCCAAGACTTCCCTCCAAGATGACGATGTCCCTATAGACGATACGACGACAAAGCCGCTCTTCACGCCGCAAGGAAATGGACGCAAAGGTACTAGGGACAAAGTTCCAAGACTTCGATGGAATCCTTTGGCAGAAGCACGTCAAATCCACGTCAGTATCTACAATAATTGCTAGCTGTGGGTCACAGCTCCCATAGGGAAGAAGCCATGTAACATAGTATGTATTAATTTAATTTATTGTAACATAGTATTTCTTAATTTTATTAATTTAATTTATGTAACATAGTATTTCTTAATTTTATATTTTTTATTTAACAGAGTGGTCATTTTTATTTTTATATCTTGCGACTCTGTAAATTTCCCTCGTGGCTTATCTTTTGTTTACCTTTCTTAGTTTGGTCCTTCCCTGAAATAAATTTTGTTTCCTCCTGAAGTTTTTTGTCTTCCCTAATTTTCCACGTGGCAGTATTATTCCATGCCAAGGTCTACTTCGCTGTCAGTGAAACACAAGGTAAAAAGACCAAATCTAAATAAATAATGTGTGACGTTTCAGTAACAAAATTGAAACAGCCGCACACACATTTAAATTTGGTCTTTTGACCGTGTCTCTAATCTATAATCACAATTGCACCTAATCACCCTGTCAGTGGAAAAAAAATCAACCTGCTACAGTTATAAATGAGTACTCACTATGAGATCAAAACTTGGGTATTATAACACTTGAGAGGAAAACAATTTAGAAGAATAGGTATACATTTATTTTTTTATATAATGCTGTAGGGGTAAAATAATTATTTGTGAAAAAATTCCGAAACTGTCCTATTTACATATATGCTATAAATGGGGGGATAGATATTTTATTATAAAAGCAGATTTATTATTTTATACAAACAAATTAATAATTTCTATATTTTGATAAAAATAGCAGATTTATCTCATTGCAACTCAAGTCTTATAGGTAACGCGGAGATAAAATTGTTTTGATAAGAATAAATAACTTGAGATCCACAATTTGTCTAAGTAACATTTTGGTGGAGATGCTGGGTGTATATTAGGGAAGAAGTGGGAGGGTGGTCTAAATCATTGATTTTCGGCCGCTACAACCTGGGATCGAATCCCACATTGGCCACTATTTATAAATAAATAAAAAAAAATGCTCCAACAGCCCCCGATTCTTGCAAAAGTCCAAACTCACCAGCGAGTGCAAGTAACCAAACGGGGCTCTGGCACGTTTGTAAGTGCAAAGTCGAACTGCTTTTCACATGTGTAAACATGTGGTGCACTTAGAGTAAAAGCAGTCGCCAACTTCTACCCACCAAGATTATCATGGCCTGTACTAGGGATAATAAAAAAAATATTAGGGAAGAGACAAACTGCCATGGGGTACTGTAGATTGCCAGGAGTGACTCCATGTTAAATCATAGACTTTCCTCCACGAAGAAGGCATTCTTTATCAATACTCCTCACGATACCCACTCACACATGTCAGAAGCAACACAGCCATAGCTCCCATGGAGATGGAATATTTATTGGGGGGAAAACCACTTGCTGGTTGAGAGTTTATTTGAAGAAGAATATAGTTTGTACCTACTGATCTTTTATTTATCAACATTTCAGTTCAGGGAATTCATAGAACACATTTCCCCTGATACACTGAAAAGTCGGTAAAGTAATATTTATTAGGATGCGCGCCATCTGTTATGAAAATTCAAAACTATTATAGACACGTATGATTCTTTTAAAAATTAAAACAATTTCTACTGTCCTTACTGCAATGGAAAAATTAATGGGAAGGCTTGGCTCATCAGTGGTGAACCCTCCCAGTGATTTCGCCAGTTTAATCTATTCCAAGAGTCTAGAATCAGTATCAATATAAAAGGAAGATCGAAGAATGCAATATAACAGCGGTATGGTAGATTAAACTGGCAAAACCGCTGGGAGGTTTCACCACTGATGAGCCAGGCCCTCCCATTAATTTTTCCATTGCAGTAAGGAGAGTAGAAATTGTTTTATTTTTAAAAGAATCTTACGTGTCTATAATAGTTTCGAAAGTAATAGTTATTATTTTAAACATTAGATTATCAATTTAAATTTTTGCTACATAGCAAATTTATCTCTATGCTCAGGTTTACATTGCTTTGTTAAAAAAAATGTCCTAATGATCCTGAGTTCCATCCTCCCATATATTTCTAAATGTGTGATGTCATTTATATATATACAGATTGAAAACAAATGAAGCATAACCTGACCACTAACATGAGCGATTTTTTTAGAAGGCAAAGCGCCATCTAGTGGAACAGAAATCAACTAAACATTGATTTAACCTGTTCCCTGATATTTGGCCAACCCAATTTCTTGATAAATCAAGAAAAACTAACTACGAACATGTTTCGGGCTGTTAGCCCTCGTTTGCATGGTGCAGGCTGTAGCACTGGGACCAAAACATTTTTGTATCATATCATATATATATATTTCATTTTCATGTATATACTTCTCTCTCTCTCTCTCTTTGAGATGTAATATTGTTTAGAAGACAATACATAATTTTTAATTGTCAATTGTCAAAACATTTTTGGTCCCAGAGGCTTCTTGAGAAATCAAGAAAGTTATATATTTTTATTTTTTTTTAAACTATAATTTCGGGGAATTTATTTTACATTATTATTTTTAAATTTTAAAAATGTAATATTTTTACATTATAAAATTGTATATATTTTGTAATGCAACTTTTAAATAGTTGGATGAAAATTATACAATGCTCTTTGTTTACATTTTGCTAAACTTGGCCAAAACCTCCCACTCTCAAATCTCCGAAACATTTATTGAAATGATGATGTCATGGCACATCTTTAGGAAGTCTCAAGACTAGCTTTCCTTAATAACCCAAACCTGGACAAAATTAACCTAACCTTATATACATAGTCATGCCTTGTAAACATTTAATGTAGATTTGGGTAATAAACAAGGAAGCTAGTTCTGAGATTTCCAGATATCTTCATATCTCTCTATATATTGCAATTTTGTTTTGAGGTAAAATTAAATGAAAATGTTTTTATGAAAAAAATGTATCTTTACTGTCTGTGCCTAAAATTATGAAGTTAAATGAAGTTATATTTAGTTATTTAAACATTTTGTTCAATTATTTAAAAATTAATTAAATTGCTGTTTAGTGTTTATATTTTGTATTTTTATGCCATGTGGCCAAAAACAAAAATATTGGGAGGTTATAGGCATTTTAAATTCGTGTTGTAATAATATATAGAAATTATTTTGCTTAAATTGAAAGAAAATTCAGAAAATGAAAATAGTTCAAGGATTGTGTTGTTATTGGATTGCATGGAATACGCAGAAAACAAACAGATGTTTTTACCACTTTTTCGCAGTTTTGATATCAAAAATCTGTATATTTTTAATGATACTTTATTACCTTTGTATTTCTTCAAGTGAACATTAAATATAAATGTTTAAAATTATAAAATATAAATATTAAAAGTTTCATAACATAGCCTTCTTGGTCTCTTTTTAAATTGATGAAATCAATGCGGTTGCCACAGTAACCAACATTTAACTAAATTTGACCACAACAATTTCTATTTTTGAGAAAGTTCACACTATTTTACACACATAAATATATTCAAATTGTTGCTCTTATTCCTAAAAATTGCTCCTAAATACTTTAAAATCAGCATAAATAAGAATTTAAAAATTAAAAATCACACCAATCAACATTTTTAGTAGTGATAATTTTAATAATTTTAAAATTATAAACGTGTGTTTGAAATCTTTAAAATATCAAATTTTTTTTTGTCCTTTTATTTTATTTTTTAAAATTAATACACAAATAAAAATACATATATGAAAAAGATTTTACTTTAATGCTCCAAAAAGGAAAAAAAAGTTTATCTCCATTGTCATTGAGAAATTAAATGTATATAATTGTTGAAAAAAATTTAAAACACAAAAAAATCTGACAATAATTTTCTTTTATTTTAAAATGCTAGCTTTCAAGCGATAATCGCTCTCTTCAAAGACCATTAAAGAGCAATTTTCGCTTAAAAGCTAGCATTTTAAAAGAAAAAGAAACTTATAGTGAGAAAATATTTTTGTATTCTTAAATAAATATTTTTGGTGCTTTGCAGCTAGTGGCGCCCAAATATATGGACATGTAGATCAGGAAACAGTTATTAAAGTATAACAGCAAAGCGAAAAAGGTAGAAAATCTCCCGATTTTAACAGGTGAAAAATTTTAATATACGCACAAAAAAAATAAAATATATGCTTATTTAAAATGAATTTTTTGCTATTAAAAATGACCCTAAAAACATTTCAAAGTGTTGGGACACCTCGTGACCATAATATGCCAAAGTAACCCAGAACCCCACCTAACCTAACCATATCCCACCTTTGTCCATCTAAGCCACAAACCTCTGGTGATTGCGAGGTGTCGAGATGGAGCCTGAAGCCACCTTTAGCCTTGGCAGCACCGAGCCAGAGACTGAGATCCCCTTCCTGTGGTCAAGCCACCTGACCTGTGGTGGATGACTTGGCCCTACCAAGCTAATCTGGGATGGACTCAGACACCCCTTCCTGGTGGTCGAGCCACATGTCCAGCCGACTTGACCACAAGCCAGAGTCCAAGATGGACTCAGACGCCCCTTCTCTGTAGTCAAGCCACCTATGGTGCTTGACCTGACTCCACCAGTATCAAGCCAGACTCCAGCATGCCTATGGGCAAGCCACAAGCCCATTGTGGGTGTTATAATCACCATCTTTATGCAGAACACCAGCTCCACCACGAGCCCTGAACCTTTCCCAAACTGACCCCAAGATGCCCAGATCCAACAATATTAATTATATTTTTAAAATTATTTTTTAATTCAATATTTTTGTATTTTTTATTTTATTTTTGTGAATATTTCTTTAATAATTTTTATATTTAATTTATTTTATCATTTTTTTAAAGATGACTTTTTATTTTTAATTTTCATAGAGAGAAAAGTGATGATAGCCTTGGGGGGTGAGTCCAGCAACACTGGGGCAAGGAAGCGGGATTTTTACATTTTAGCAAGAGTTTGATTTTTTTTAGTTAGATATTCTTCCTGAAAAGTTAAAGACTTGGAGTTGCGGAGGGCTCAGGCCGCTGGCTGCGGCCTTAGCCGCCCCTTTTCGAATTGTGGACTTGGGTGGCTGGATGTCGAGGTAGGTGGGACTTTGGCATAATAGGCCTTTTGTATCAAGTTTATATATACTTTAAAAACCTCCCTTTTAACTATATATATAGTTTTTTCTTTAATACCTTTTTTTAAAATCTTATATATATGCGTGATTCTATTAAGTAATTTTTCTTTGTTTTTAATAAATATATCTGATGTACATTGAAAGATTATTTTATTGGTCTAAATAAAAATTTGTTTAGCCAAAAATGATTGGTTAATTTCCCCTTCAACATTAACTGCTAGCCGGCACAGCTTTAGGTCTTTACATGTGCCATAGATGAATAAATTTGAGGTCTGCTTTTCTGCAGCCACTGGCGCCCCAATATTTGGACATGTAGAGATCTGGAAATAGATATTTAAAGATAACAACAACAACGTTAAAAATATATAAAATCACCACGATTTTAACAATGGAGCCCAAAGCGGGGTTATTATGTTTATAATTTTCTTCTTCTATAATACTAAAACTTATAAAATCTCCCGATGTTAACAAAAGTAAAATAATTTCATTTAAAATAATGTGTTTCAATTAAAAATATGAAAAGAAAAACAAATTTCTGTTAAATTTTCAAATGATATCGACAAATATCACTTAAAATGAAATTGTTATTAAAGTGTGTGTGTAAAATTTTATTCAAATAAAAATGCTTTTATGAAAGTGTAATATATTGTTATTAAAGTGTGAAATGTTGTCATTAAAAAGTGTAAATTGTTGTCTTAAAATTATAAAACCTATATATATATTTAAGGATGTGGCACAGAGAATGTCAGGTTTTATATAAATAACTTTGAACATTTTCATATTAAAGTGTGTAAAAATAATACAAATATGATATTGTACTGGGATAAGGTGTGAGGTGGTTAATAACGATAACAATTAATATGATATTAATGTTAATATATGGGAGCCGCTACATCACTCCCCTTCCAGTGACGGAAGTCACGTCCAATAGACTCATTGTACCTGGAAGGAGTTTTTATCGTCTTCCGCTGCGGGTCTCCTTTGGCAATTCGAACCGCACCCCAGGCTTAGATGGTTGCGGTTTACTGGAAGGCCCGATGGGATCTTCTCTGCTGGCAGGTATGATGGGATCTTCTCTGCTGGCAGGTATGATGGGATCTTATCTGCCGACAATACTTCTAGCGTTACGCGCTGCTATTCGAGAGGATACGGTTTTTCCAATATCGTCCGGCTCACCAATTTATGTGGGGTTAATAACGACAACAATTAATATGATATTAATGTTAATATATGGGAGCCGCTACAGGTGCATAAATTATGAAAAAGCCATCTCCTTATCGTGCAATTGAAAGTTGCTGATGGCTGTCGCCATCTATCGGAATAAATATCAACTATTCTTTGATTTTTATTATTCCCGAATTGGCCAAATACCCATTCTTGATTAATCAAGAAAATGTTGTTGAGTTCATTGTTGGGTTCAGTTGGATAAATGGAAAAAGATGTAAGATGTGACTTAGTAAAAATTTCCTTACTATAATATATATGTGTGGCGTTTCGGTAACAGCGTCGTTACCATCATAGGAATAGTGTGTGATATAGAGATAAACAAATATAGAACTTAAGCAGCTAAAATTATATTTGGGAAGATAAAATATCAGATAATATAGGATATAGAAGCATTTCGAGGATTACGCAGTGCCACAGCACGCCAAAAACTCTTCCCCAAGCCAGCCAAAGGGGAAGATCTCCCAGGGGCGCAAAAATGGGGGGGGGGGGGGGGGTGTTGACAGATCCCGGGGTCTCGAGCCGCTGGAATGTATAGTCTCGGGACTTACGACGATGAGGCCCCTGGTATGTGAAATTCCAACGTTCATCCTCCCTCTTCTACGAACTAATGAGAGAGATGCCCCCCCCCCCCCCACCCCCGGCGTCAACTGTCTTTTGAAGAAAAGGACATCCTCAGGCCCTGTGGAAGAGAGTATGCCATTATATGTAATTCAGATCTTATATAGAAACTCCCTAGTATTGTAGCCATATTAAGAAACAGGCCATCAGCAACTTTTTGATTTACAATCAGGAGATGCCTTTTTCTTGATTTATCTACATGAATCCAGTACAGTTTCACCTTTTTACTATTTTTTTCTTGATATATGTGTCTGGTACTGATCTCTATTCAAAATTATTCTTTGTCATTTGTGGTATATACTGTGTAACATCCATGAAATCATTATTAAATTAGATAATCTATAAAAACACCTTCTGGAGATTTAGCAACCCACTGAAGACGCTGAGAACTATTTCAGAAAAGAAAAATATAGCAATAGAACTCTATAATTTCTACAGATCAATTGTAAATAGATTCATACACAAAAGAGATAGCGAGGAAAGTTTTAGAACAGATGTGTAAATAAATCTCTTTTTAAACAAAGGCTCACGTGTACATGGGGAAAGGGAGGGAATTGCTGTATTATTTTGTTGTTATATGGCGAATCCATGCAGGGCAATGGGCCCTAATAAAGCCTTTTGTTGTTGTTGTTGTATTAAATTAGATAATCTATAAAATAATGGTCGGCACTCCCATCAAAATAGACGCTAGAATTGAGCGCCATCTATTGACCGTCTCTGCAAAATAGAGGACTCAGGTCGGTGACAAGCCGAGCTTTACCAATTAAGAAGCGCCCACCAAGAAGCGACCCCCGTGTGTGGGCCTGGGACAATACTGATATTATAGACCAAATACAGAATACGTTTAACAAAAACTCTCTGAATCTACCAAGATATATATACCAGGGTATATTGTAAGGCTGGAAACAGGCAGAATATCTGACTCTTACAACGATTAAATTAATTATGAAATATTTCATTAGATTACAAAAAAAATGGAGGACAATAGACTACCTAAGCTCTGCTGAAATAGACTGAGATTATTAACCAGTATATAAAAAATTAACTCTGTTGAAATTTATTTTTTGTATTTAATCGATAACAGCAAAGTTATGTATGTTAATGTTAGGAAATATATTTTTGATGTTAAGCAAAACCTACTCCATCTCGTTTTACATAAATGTTGAAAATTTGGTTGAAATTGATGCATTTGTAACGAAAGTTTTTTTTTAGTGATGCCCACTTATGAAATTTCCATTTTATTAATATAGATATATACATAACAGCAACAACAAAAAACCTTTATTAAGACATTATTGTCTTACAAGGGGATTCCCCTAAAGGTTATATATGTACATGAGTGAGGAGGAAAAGCAATTTAGAGGGGAGGGGGAGCAATCAGCCGTTGTCTGTGGAGTTGAGCACCTCTTCTCTCATTTTATCAATCGCCTTGAAAAATTTAAAATATTTATAAATAAATGTTTTATCCAGCAGGAGCATTAAAGATTTTATATACATGTTGTTCATTGTAGTGAGCTAGCTCCGAAATTTCGCGAATTATCAGTCTCTTTTCATGTAGGAATGGGCAATGGAATAGATAGTGGACCAAATTGTCTTGGATGCCAACATTGCAGAAGTAGCAATTTAAAGGGTCGCTGTTCCAAAATCCCGTGATATCCTCGCGGAAAAGTAGCCATAGAATCCTTTGACGGGCTATAAATCGTTTAATTTTCAAAATGAGTGTTAAGGTATAAGAGGTCAAATTAAAGAAACCTCCTTTAACATATAAAATCTTTTACCCAAAGTCTTGATATTGTTTGGGCTGCCTCGGGTGATCAAGCAAGAGAGAAAATGAGGAAGACAAACCAGCGGCTACACTTGTAAAGCTCTTCTGCTCTACTAAAAAACTCTTTATTTAAACAACACGGCTAAGTTATATACATTCAAAAGGAAATTTACATAATAATTTATACATTCAATAGAAATCTACATTCCTAGTCATACATTCAAAAAGATATTTACATACTATATGTCATGACCCTTAACATACCCCCACCTTTCTTTTTTGTAAAACAAGAAAGAAAAAATCCGTTCCACCGTGATGGGGGGATCCTGGTAGGTGGGACACCGTTGCAGGGAGCCCAGGCTCTTATCCAGGAAAACCATCTTCTCCTCGGCACACTGCGGCACCCTCTCCATACACACCACCGGAGATTGCCCCATAAGCGTCCATCTTCTTCTTCCAAAGAAATCGGAGGTAGTCCCAATCATTTTCCTTGATGGCCATCACCTGGAAATATCTCCTCATGTCGGCCAAAACTCCGAACTTATTTTCCCGAAGTTTTATCCCTATTTCCGGGATTCTTCTCAGCAGAATGGGTCCCCTCCTTAAATATCGTTTCAAGGAAAGTCCGTTATATCCCCGACAGGAAGCGTCGTCAAATACTGGCCGTATAGGCGTCGTTTTGGACCCACTCTTAAACAAAAAGTGACGGGGCAAATAGTGTCCTTTTACCTCAGGTGGATCTTCATTAACTCCTTCGATGAACCCTTCATTCAACCAATCCTTTGGATCAATAATTTTTTCTCCCACCTTTGAATCAATACCCTGTTCTGCATCTAGCTTTTCTTCCACCTTTGAATCAGTACCCTGTTCTGCATCTAGCTTTTCTTCCACCTTTGAATCAGTAACCTGTTCTGCATCTAGCTTTTCTTCCACCTTTGAATCAATACCCTGTTCTACATCTAGCTTTTCTTCCACCTTTGAATCAGTACCCTGTTCTACATCTAGCTTTTCTTCTTCCACCTTTGAATCAGTACCCTGTTCTGCATCTAGCTTTTCTTCTTCCACCTTTGAATCAGTATCCTGTTCTGCATCTAGCTTTTCTTCTTCCACCTTTGAATCAGTACCCTGTTCTGCTTCTAGCTTTTCTTCTTCCACCTTTGAATCAGTACCCTGTTCTGCATCTAGCTTTTCTTCTTCCACCTTTGAATCAGTACCTTGTTCTGCGTCTATATTTTTCGCTTCATTTCCATCATGATCTTTTCCCCCGTTGTATTTATCGTCCTTATTCTCTGCATAATCAGATTTATTTATGATTTTCAAATCTTGGGATTCTGTTTCCTTATAATTATCCTTTATTTTAAATTCCGTATCTCCAGTTGGTCTTGCTTCCACCAATTTCCTCGATGCTTGAACTTTGACAACTCTTTCCTCATTATCATCAATCGATTTAGTTTCATCATCTGAAATCTTCACTTGATTAGCACCTTCAGCTACTGCTTTAGAATTGTTCACCGATTCATAACCTTTAATTGCTGTTCCAGAATCCTTTACTCCATTACCCTTGGTTTCAGCTTCCGAATCCCCTATTCTATCGCCTTTGGACTCAGATTCAGAATCTTCCTTATTCTTTAAATTTGCATCTTCACATTTTTCACTAGCAATTTCTTCTTGCTCCAACTCTTCCTTATTAAAGTCCATTTCTAATATATATTCATCACTTGAGACTTTGTCTCCCTTTATATTTGCTTCTTCCCTATCCCTATCCTGTTTACGCATTACGCGAATTCTAGCCTCTAAATAAAATCTTTCCATTATATAGGTTTCACACTCCTCAAACTCCCCATCTATCTCAATCATCGCTAATAGCCTCTTGGGCCAATAAAATTCCCTGGCACTGTTCATTCAATGCCACCAGCTCCAAATGGAGAGATTCCAACCTATCATACCTCGCATATATGCCACTCCTATCAATGGAAGGATCCCTCAACTCTGCATTCAAACCATTGACCTGCTCAGCAAATCTACCTCTGGCAGCCTCTCTTATTTTGCTCAACTCCTCCATTTCACCTTGTAGGTATCCTTTCATCTTGTAGGTATCCTTTCACCTTGTAGGTATCCTTTCACTTTGTAGATATCCTTTCACCTTGTAGATATCCTTCCACCTTGTAGGTATCCTTTCACTTTGTAGATATCCTTTCACCTTGTAGATATCCTTTCACCTTGTAGTTATCCTTTCACCTTGTAGGTATCCTTTCACCTTGTAGGTAGCCTTTAGCCTTGTCCCCCTAGATTTATCTTAGCTTCCTTGAGTTCTTTAGATTTTCCTTTAACCTCTTAAAATTCTTTAACCTTATCTTGAGCTTCTTCAACTTCTTTATCCTTACTTGAGCTTCCTCAACTTCTTTACCTTTGAGCTCCTTCAACTTCTTTGCCTTCGAGCTCCTTCAACTTCTTTATCCTTACTTGAGCCTCACTTTTCCCTTGAGCTCGCTTTAACCTTTAACAAAGGGCTTTTTGAGCTCCTTTAAACCTTGAGCTTCACTTTTTCCTTGAGCTCCGCAGATTCTCACTCTCCCTCTGCTACTCGGCAGGCTAATACTTCCTCTGCTACTCGGCAGGCTAATACTTCCTCTGCTACTCGGCAGGCTAATACTTCCTCTGCTACTCGGCAGGCTAATACTTCTTCTGCTACTCGGCAGGCTAATACTTCCTCTGCTACTCGGCAGGCTCCAATACTTCCTCTGCTACTTGGCAGGCTAATACTTCCTCTGCTACTCGGCAGGCTAATACTTCCTCTGCTACTCTGCAGGCCAATACTTCCTCTGCTACTCGGCAGGCGAATACTTCCTCTGCTTGACCAGCCCACGCAGCCCACCCGGGGACGCCACAAATGTTAAGGTATAAGAGGTCAAATTAAAGAAACCTCCATTAACATATAAAAACTTTTACCCAAAGTCTTGATATTGTTTGGGCTGCCTCGGGTGATCAAGCAAGAAAGAAAATGAGGAAGACAAAACCAGTGGCTACACTTGTAAAGCTCTTCTGCTCTACTAAAAAACTCTTTATTTAAACAACACGGCTAAGTTATATACATTCAAAAGGAAATTTACATAATAATTTATACATTCAATAGAAATCTACATTCCTAGTCATACATTCAAAAAGATATTTACATACTATATGTCATGACCCTTAACAGGGAGGTTTGATAGTAAGTAGTCCTCTGTCATAAAGGAGCTACTTAGAGATTGGTAGTGAATAAAATGAGTTGAGCCTTGTATCTTAGCTCGGTCAAATTGGATGGTTTGAATAATTCTAGGCATTTCTCCTCGCACAACCCTATAATCTTCACAGTTCTTAAGAAAAGAAAAACCCCTAGAGTCAATGATGCTATTCAAGTTATGAATAAAGTTGTTTCCCGCTTTTCCCACAATTGAAACCTTCCAGAGCTGGGACAAGCAAACATAGGGTAATCTTGTCCTGTCCATTTTTAAAATCCGTATCCAGAACTTTAGAATCAATTTCGTAATGTTTAATTCAAGGGACATCCTTCCGGTTTCTGTTCGTAAGATGTAGCCCGGAGTATATTTGGGTAGGTCAAGAAATCGCCGTAGGAAAATATCCTGGATCTGGTTTACAACTACTATCTGATTTGTCGCCCACATGGGGGCCGAGTATAACAACGTGGATAAAACTATGGAGTCAAGTAATTTCATCACTGCTCCGAACGATTTGGTTCTTGACTTAGATAGTATTCTCCATACTGCGTTTGTAGCAACCAATGCTTTGCTTTTAAAGTGCTGCGCCACGTAAGCAGTTGTATTCTTGGTAGTTAAGGGGTAGCCAAGATATGTATATTTTGAAGATACTGTCAAGGGTTGATATATATATATATATATATATATATATATATATATTGTAATTCCACGGCGGGAAAGAAACTGTACAGGGCAAGAGGCCCTAATAAAGTTGTTTTTGTTATTGTTGTTATATTAGTGTATCATAGCAAAAGTACAGTACATAACTCCAATCTACAGGCACCGATGGTTTTATGTTCCAATATAATTTATAATATTAAGATGTAAGGGTAGTACCACAAAATAAAAGAATGAAATATGTATGAGAGAACACAAAGAAAAATTCTTCCTTATAAGCTATATACTAGATATTTGTTCAAAACAAACAAAGTTTGAGAACATTTCTTTGCTGGCGGGATGTACTATTCATATAGTGTATCTAGATAGAGGTGACATGTAGTTACAAAATTGCTTTTATAAGGGGGAAAGTCTAAATCTCTATCTATTCTAGCGAGACAAAATAAAGGTTTCTGTCAAAATTACGTTCCTTGGAGCCCTTTTAGGGCCCATGCGAAAATTATGTCAGTTCCTACTCAAAAGAAAGACTAAGCCATAAGGGCAAAGGGGCTTACCTTTTTCCGAGAGCGCCGAGCGCGCCGGAGAAAATCTGGTCTCCTCCCTTCCACGTCTCGAGCCTGACTGCCCTTCTAAGAAAAAAAAAACTCTTTTTATCCTTGCCCCTTTTTCCATTTTGATTCGCTGCTCGCGCTAAAGTTTTTCATTGGTTGGCATTTTCGTTCGTCAAGCCCACGCACGTGATCTTGACCGCCCCGCCTCCAATTTACCGTGTTGCCGAAAAAAAAAAGGAAACATTGTAGAGAGAGAGAGAGAGATTGAGAAAACAAATTAATTTCTTTAAGAAATTACATAATATATAGTCCGTGTATTATTAAAATTATTGATTTAAATTTTTACATGGTAAATTATTTTCTTTCTTTATTCTATTCCTAAATCCTTTTTTAAAAAATACTAATTTAACTGGGGCTACTATAAATATTCGACTTGTTAAGAGCATATAATTTATTATAAATTTCCGGATATTAAATTCGATGCTGAAATTTAATAATTTCTTTTAGTCACCTCTATCTAAATATTAAATGAGGGGCATATATATACATATGGTACAACAGCTTCCAGCACGGATGTCTCTGGATGTCACTGGTGTCTTCATCTCCACCAGGCATCAGCTCTCAGCATGGATGTCTGGTGTCTTCAAGTGGCTAGGTTTATATGGTACAACAGCTTCCAGCACGGATGTCTCTGGATGTCACTGGTGTCTTCATCTCCACCAGGCATCAGCTCTCAGCATGGATGTCTGGTGTCTTCATCTCCACCAGGCATCCGCTTTCAGCATGGATGTCTGGTGTCTTCAAGTGGCTAGGTTTCTGGGCAAAAAATAATCTATAAGTCTTCATGGGAGGGAAGCCATGTATCTAATTGATGTTGACACTATACATCTTTTGTTGGGTGTGATTACAAAACGTACCCCAACAAAAAGTTGCAAGATAAGGAGATGCCTTTTTCTTTTTCATAATTTATGCACCTTATCCTAGTACAATATCATATTTATACTATTTTTGTACATTGCTTTGCGGTCTCACGCAATTATGGCTCTAACTATCCGTTTCATGATTTTTCAGGATGCCTGAATGACCAGTTTTTTTTTTTTTGGTCATTGAGGTCCAGCTTCCAACACGCTGACGAGGGCCAAAAGCCTGAAACGCGCGTATGTGGTTAGCTTTTCTTGATTAATCAAGAATGGATGTTCGAATTGTAGATTTAGATTTGAGTATTTATTTAGATTTGAGTTAATGAATGAATGATTAAAACTTTGCCAAGAATAGAGTATGTTTTAGTTAATGAATGAATGAATAAAACTTTGCCAAGAATAGAGTAGGTTTTATTACCACAAATTCGATTACAATAATGATAATGGTAGGAGATTAAAACTGTCAACAAACACCAACAGTGCCAAATAACAAAAATAAACTTCACAGATTAAAATAAAATAAATAAATTAGTGAAAACAAAATGAATTTTAAAAATGCAAATAAATGAATTAATGAATATTTACAATTGACTCCAACATACTCCCCCACAACCTTGAACTATATTCCAGTTCAAGAGCTCACTCCTTGTAAGGCAGAGGACATATCTTGGTTATTGGTCTCTTCAAAAGGCCTTTAGGGGTACGAAGAAGCACCACTCTGACATGATCATCTTCTCCTGGGAATATCTGGACAATTCTCGCCAGTTTCCATTGTAGTGGTTTGTTTTGTTCCTTCAACATAACCAAATCTCCAATGTTGACATCCGGATGTGAAGTCCTCCACTTCCTTCTTTCTTGGAGTTGATGTAGATATTCACAGCTCCAACGGTTCCAGAAGAAGTCTCTTTGAGGTTGAATCAGATTCCATCTGGAGCGTAGATTCAAAGTAGAATGATCAGATTCCGCATCATGTAGTATAGCATTTCCTATAAGAAAATGTCCTGGTGTTAGCGCTGTTAAGTCATTTGGATCATTGCTAACAAAGGTTAATGGTCTGGAGTTAAGACAGGCTTCAATTTGAGCCAATAAGGTCAGTAACTCCTCGTAATTCAATAACCTAGATTTCATCGTTTTAGATAAGATGGTTTTAACTGATTTAATGCCAGCTTCCCATAATCCACCAAAGTTAGGTGCCGACGGAGGAATGAAATGCCAATTAATGGATTCTATGGCTGAAAAATCTTGAATATTAGCAGCATTGAACAACTTCCATCGTTCTTTCAAAATGTTGCTTGCACCTTTAAAATTAGTTGCATTGTCTGAGTATATATCAGTTGGTCTTCCTCTTCTAGAGATGAATCTTTTCAATGCTGCAAGAAAGGTTTCCGCAGTCAAATCTGATGAAATTTCTAAGTGAATGGCTTTGGTGGTGAAGCAAACGAATAGGACTATGTAGAATTTGAAAATAACTTTGCTTCGTTTCAACATAGGTTTAGCTTGAATGGGACCGGCCAAATCAATACCAATCTTTTCAAATGGTCTACCTGGAAGAAGTCTATTTTTTGGTAAGTCTCCCATTATCTGATGAATAGCCTTAGATTTACTCTTCAGGCATACGAGACATTGATTCAAGACCCTTTTGATTAAATTTCTTCCAGAAGGAATCCAAAATTTATTTCGAATCAAAGATAAAGTTAATTGAGTTCCAGAATGAAGATTGTTTAGGAGTTCCAGAATGAAGATTGTTTAGGTGATAGTGTAGTACAATTAATTTGGTTACAAAATGATCTTTAGGAATTAGCATAGGATGCTTCTGATCAATATCTAAATCCGAGTGACGTAATCGTCCGCCTACTCTAAGAATTCCTTGGGAATCTATAAAAATGTTAAGCGAAATAAGCCTGCTTTTCCTTGGTAAAGGAATATTTTTTATGCAAACATTGATTTCTGGGGTGAATTCACATCTCTGAATAATCTTGACGATTTGTAATAGAGAGTCTTTTAAGTCTTGGGATGTTAGAAATGAGAGTCTTTGAGTTGGCTGTTTTCGGGTAATATTAATAAATCTTTTACACCAAGCCATGACCCTTAAAAGTTTGGTAAAGGATGAATATTTTGAGAAAAATTCTGGGCATGGTTCTGCTATTGTAGCATGCAGTATAACACTACGCTCTTCTAAACCCATAGAAGGGTCTATAGTGAATGAAGGAATATTTTCTGAACCATCCGATGTCAACCAAACGGGTCCATGCCACCATAATTTTGAATTGATCAAACAGGAAGGCAGAATTCCTCTCGTTGCAAGGTCTGCTGGATTTTGCTTGCCTGATATATATTGCCATGAATGGACTGCAGTCAGGTCTTGAATCTTTGCCACCCGATTGGCCACAAATATCTGCCACTTCTTTGATTCAGAAGTAATCCACGCGAGAACAATCTTTGAATCTGTCCAATAGAATTGTTCATCGATATTAAAGGTAGGTGCTTGAGTTGTCTGCGATTGAAGTTGCGCCAACATCAAGGCTGCGCAAAGCTCAAGTCTTGGTATGGTTATTTTCTTGATGGGAGCAACTTTTGTTTTTGCTGTCAAAAGAATGGTCTCAATTTGATTATTCTCATAAGTTATTCTTAGATAACAGACAGCAGAATAAGCCAACTCCGAAGAATCACAGAATCCATGCATCTGCATATTGGAAATTAATAAATTCCGTTGGAATATACATCTTGGAATACTGACTTGTTGGAGATGCTTCATTTCTCTTTCAAAAGTATTCCACTTTCTTTGAATAGAAGCAGGTATATCTTCATCCCAGCCACATTTCAATTTCCATATTTCTTGGAGGAGAAGTTTCAGCACAACTGTGGTAGGGGAAAGCCAGCCACAGGGGTCATAAATTCTTGCTATAGCCGATACAATTTGTCTCTTTGATTTAATATCAGCTGGACCAGATTTACAAGAAATGTTGAGGGTATCATAACTTGGATCCCATTGGATTCCAAGAACGTTCACGCCTGATTCCTTTCTATTAAATTCCATCACCTCACCTTTTCCTCTCAATAATAAAGGTAAGTCTCCAATTATAGAAGTTTCATTGGATACCCATTTTCTCAGGACGAATCCACCAGAACCCAATACAGCAATCAATTGTTGCACGAGTCCCTTGGCGTCTTCCACTGTGGGGCATCCAGTCAGAAGGTCATCCACGTAGAAATCCTCACGAATAATCTTGGATATTCTTGGATTAGAAACCTGTACCTCATGGGCAATCTGATGTAGAGTTCGAATTGCCAAGTAAGGGGCACATGCAAGGCCATAAGTGACTGTCAACAAGTAATACTCCTGCAATTCTAGATCTTTACAATCTCTCCATAGTATGGTTTGATATTTAATATCGTCTGGATGTAATCTAATCTGCCGATACATCTTTTCAATGTCGGCCACTAAAGCAACAGAGTTCGTGCGGAACTTGAGTAGAATGTTGAATATATTATTTTGAAGTTTTGGACCTACATGAAGGAGATCATTCAATGATATTTGGGTGGTAGTCTTGGTGGATGCATCAAATACCACTCGTAACTTAGTTGGCTGTGCCTTTAGAATACAGTGATGAGGAATGTAATATTTTGGTTCAGTCTGCAGAGAACAACTTGCCTGCATATGACCTAATCTTATATATTCATTCATAAATTGTTTATATTGAACATATATATGTCATAATTTGTATATAATTAAATGCAACCCCGACCCACTATGTATATATCATGTATGATTTTCAAAGACTTAATAAAGAACAAGGTAACTGGAGGAAAGAAAGTAACAAAAGATATAGGAAGTAAGACTAAAGCTGGCACGACTATTTTGGCACCCCTGTGTCAACATTGCAGGGGCAGAGACCGGACGTCTCTAGTGACCGCAGAAGTTATTTTAGCCAAGATGCACTCAATACTTCCGGCAAAAACAGGACGTATCTAATATCCGTCGAAGCTATAAGCGTCAAGATACCCAATACTTCCTGACGAAATCGGATATACCAGGCAGGCCATCTTTCATCAAGGAGAGCCGCCGGCCAATTAGGGAGGAACCACTAAGTAGGTCAACCAATAGGAAAACACCATGTGATCATATCTCAACCAATCACAGAGAAACTGAAGCTTGGTGTTAAATCGAAAAGCAAGAAATGTCAGTTACGCTTTGGCTCCCAAGGAGGTGACATCGGCTCTAGACCTCTCCCCCTCTGCTCATCCCACAGCTAAGTACAATCACCGCCATGTGATCAGTTAATTAATAAGTCAAATCGCTCAGCTCTTATCAAACTTTCTTTCCTCCAACCCAGTTGCCTTTTAATTTCAAACCCCATCACGTGTCCTGATTATTCCTAACTGTGTGCTTCACTTACCACTCAACGACTGCGCTTCAACCAATCTCACCATTCGCATCCAACAACAAGAAACCCCGCAACGATATTGCCACAGAACGGTAAAGTCGACAGGATTCTATAACAGTGTAATACAACAAATATTATAGTGTAGTAATAACAATTGCTTCATCATACTACACTAAGTCGACAGGATAAAGATTATAGAGCTTAATCAGGATGAAGATGGAAATTAACCCAGGCGCCAGCAAAACAAAAGGCAATAACAAACCAAGAGAGAACAAACTGGCAACGAGCGGAAAGAAACTGACAACGAACGAAGCGACAAGACACACCCTTGCGACGGTAATTTTAGAACTGACCGCCGCGCTACAAGGGCCAAGATCCACGCAACTGGAAGCGGTCTTCCGGAGCGCCACCCTCGGGACAACCGACACCCGCACCGCCGGTACGTGTCCGAACAACCTGACGCCCACCGAGGAATCGCCACCCGCCATGCCGTACCAGTACACACGGAAGCAACCCACGCGACACGGGCCCAGTGTACCGACAACGCGGTCCACTCGAATAGAAGCAGTACAAATGACTAGATTTCCCTTTCAATTGCGAGGACAGTGCAAAAGGTCCCGACCCGGTCCAGCAGATAGTCCAAGCCAGCCACACCAAGCCGAAGACGCCACAGTGGAGACTTTTCGAGACTGAGGTAGGCAATCCACCCAATGACACCATCAAATTGACTTTGGACTTGTATCTGACCCAGGACCTACCATGTACCTTTCTAATTGAACCAGACGCAGGTTCGAACATATTGCCGTATCATTTATACAATAGATTAAAAGCACAACTTCCCAACTTAAGTATTAAAAAACCTTCCCTTGATCTATCCACCCTAAATAACTTTACGAAAATAATAGGACATTTAACTTTCCCTCTGACAATAGGCCAAATAACCCGTAGAGAGAACTTCCACGTGGTAAATGCATCCTTGCCATTTGGAGTTCTTACCTTAAAAACCCTTTATCAATATAAATTAAAACTAAATTATAATCGCGGCACTATTTTCCAACTTGGCGTCCCATTGTCTAATACCATCTACCACTTTAAACATGTGTCAAATGAATGCAAGCACGGGCTAGGCCAAAACCTGTCCCAAAGGACTCGCACAGCACCCAAAGCTTTCACACATGGAAACCCTTGCCTGCATTCATTGCCCAAACCCCAAATATTTACATGCCACCATTCTAATCTCACACCACGCAACTTTTCACTCAACCCAATTGCCAATACTTTATGCCCACCACATATAAAGCCACCACGACTCCAACCTACAATTCCAATAATGCCCAAAAAAGTGTCCGTACACCGACACAGTTCACCCACTTACCACACAAAATCCACACATGACCATATTTCGCAACGCCATAAACACGCAAATGTATCTCACAACATACACGCACCCATACGCCACCACACAACAAACACGCACAACCCGCACAACAAACGCAACACGCACGCCAAAAGACAACAACAACAAACAAGCGCATGCACAACCGTTAAGGATAATACAATCATCCCATCTACACAAAACATAGAAAAAATTCACGCCACCAAACAACCACACAATCGAAAAACATTGCGATCTTTCCTAAAAGCTGTGAACGTCTATAAAGAGTTCATTCCAGACCACGCCCGCTTGCGGACACCACTTGTCAACCTTCTAAAAAAGGATGTCATGTGGGTCTGGGATGACGAATGCCAGAAAGCGTTCACTAACCTGAAGGAAAACCTTACCACACACCCCACATTACACCTTTACCAGGAAGGTCTGCCATGTCAGGTGTACTGTAACACCTCAACATTCAGCATTACAGGCATTCTTAAACAAGTCTACCCTGATGGGAAGACATACACCGTTCAACATTTCAGCCGATCTCTGCGTAGTCACGAGCGAAATTATTCAGACTTGGAACTACAATGCCTAGCCATTGTGGAAAGTGTGGATAATTTCCGCACCTGTCTAATGGGCAGAAAGTTTACCATATTTTCTGACCATCCCGCATTGCAGTGGTTGAAAGAGATCAAAGCTCCGTCAGGCAGATTGTTTCGATGGAGGTTAAGATTATCAAGATACGAATATGAGGTCCGTAGCATAAATGGAGTACAACAATATGAAACGGGCGTTGGAACTCGTATCCCATTTTGTGGCTTCCTAGATGCGCCACTCATACAGAGCCAACAGTCTTCTCCACCGGGAAAATCTCGCGTGACTATAGATCACAATAAACTGCGCACCGTCTCCCGAAAAGGAGTACTTAAAACTATAGTCCCAAGTTCACTTACAACCAGACTCCTTAAGTCCGTACACACTCAACACCACCATCCAAACATCTCCAAGATGACGAGGCTCATCTCAGCACAATATTATTGGCAGAACATGACACAAGACATCGCAAAACAGGTAAAAACCTGCCCCACCTGCCGATTCGCTAGAAGAATCGATGAATACAAACAACCTGCACGTAAAAATACCGACACAGGTACCCAAACAAAACAAAATTCGTACATAAAGCACAGCGTACACACAACACAAATAATGCCAAAATTACCACATCCACGTCAGAGAAAAGATCACACATCTCAACCTAAACCAATTACCGCCGACATATCTCTAATAAAACCATTGACGATCAAGCAGGAGAACTGTAAACCTGACAACCAGCTCAATCATATCACAACACTCCCTAAAGATATCAAACAGGAAAACTGCGAACCTACCAATCATTCAAATTCTACAACTCACAAGGTTCAAGCAAATATTTCAGAGTCCCCAGTTACAAAAATGTGGACGAACATGGGACAATATCCTATCTTTCATCTGATTTTTATCCTGTGTTTGTTACTTCTGCCATACAACTGTATCCCAATTTTAGTCATCAATTACTTGTTTATCTATGCTATGCCCGATCAGAAAATCTTCGAACTACAAGAGGTAGTTTTTAATTTAGGACAAGCATTTTTTAATTTTGGACAAACAGTTTTTCATTGTGGACAAGCAATTCTTCATTGTGGACAAGCAATTCTTCATTGTGGACAAATATTTATAAAACTTCTCATAATTTTAGGAACCATCTTCGCAGAAAATCTAAATAAACTCCGAAGAGATAGCAGTAACTGAAAAGATAACCAACCAGTGTCGGAGAAATCACGCTCCAAAAACAAGCCCTGAGCCGCACCAAAAATAAATAGACGGCAGGAAATGAGATTTGAAACACCACGACAGGAAGTATAGTCCACGGAGGTTAAATTCGGCCTCTGTAAACAAAGCGGAGCGCCTTCGTCCGATCTCCAATTTCCCTCCCTCTCGTTTGCCCGACACACCCCACTTCCGTATCTCTAATTACAATGAGAAGATCCCCTATTGAGGTCGACTGGGAACCTCACTATGCCACCGGTTTTGATTCCAGTTCGAGTCTACATATCGATTTTTACCAACCAATTACACATCCACGAAACAACACCTAGAACTAGCTCACACATCTCTTACACAACCGACTTCTAACATTTTTTCACAACACACACACAAAGACAAAAAATTACACGTAAAGGTTATATAGATTTCCATGTCTCCTGTACACAGCATAAACGCACTTGAGGGCTAGAATCACGTTTTTCACCTAAGTGTCACTACAGATGAGACAAAAAATTTATAGGGCATAATTGAACAAGTAAAACATTTATAGGGCAAAATGGAGCAATCAATACATGTAGATCAGGGCATGTAGATACCAAAGGGTTCCAACCAATACACCTCATTTTTCATATCAATCATTTTCATTATTTTCTCTCAATTAAAATTTAAATATTTAATCAATTTATCAATTTATTCAACTTATTACCACTTTTAATCATTAATTATCATTTTTTTTTCCAATTAGTTATATTATCATTTTCATTTATCAATTATCATTCTACTTACCACTTGATTTATATTACCACAACTCAATTATCAACGAAAACTCACTGACTTTCGATTAAACTAAAAACATTAAATCACCCTTTGTTGTTGAAATCTTTTTATTTTTCATTTTTCTTTTTTCCAAGCACTCTACTTTGATTTCGCTCAAAAAACTTTTATTTTATTTTTATTTTTGATTTCTCAAAAGACCTAATAGAATTCCCTCGGTCTCCATTCCCAATTCCGAGCTAGAATATAATTAGGCATTTTTCCTTTTTTTTCTCACCACGCACCAAGCATTCACTTTGATTTCTTCCAACTTTTTATTTTTATTTTACTTTGATTTCTCAAAAGACCTTATGAAATTTCCTCGAATTCCTTTCCAAAATTCAAGCAAAAAAGTAATTAGGCATTTTTCTTTTTTTTTTCTCACCATTCAACCAAACACATTCAATTTTGATTTCATTCAACTATTTTTATATTATTTTTATTTTGATTTCAAAGCCTAAATAGAACCCCCTCGAATTCATTTCTTAACTCGAGTAGAATTCGTTTAGGCGCATTTTCTTTTCTTTAATCCACTATGTACCATAACATTCCTTGATTTCTTACAATTAAAAATTTTTGATTTCTATTAATTATACTCAACCTATATCATCAACACCATTCTATTTTACTTTTATATTACCAGCAATGTTTGTATATAGCCCCTCCATACCCACAACTAATTTTCCCACAAAATTATTTTTCACTTTACAGAATTCTCTCAGGCTAACCCCTTCTTGAATTCTTCACATGTAGGGGGCGCATCTGTCATAATTTGTATATAATTAAATGCAACCCCGACCCACTATGTATATATCATGTATGATTTTCAAAGACTTAATAAAGAACAAGGTAACTGGAGGAAAGAAAGTAACAAAAGATATAGGAAGTAAGACTAAAGCTGGCACGACTATTTTGGCACCCCTGTGTCAACATTGCAGGGGCAGAGACCGGACGTCTCTAGTGACCGCAGAAGTTATTTTAGCCAAGATGCACTCAATACTTCCGGCAAAAACAGGACGTATCTAATATCCGTCGAAGCTATAAGCGTCAAGATACCCAATACTTCCTGACGAAATCGGATATACCAGGCAGGCCATCTTTCATCAAGGAGAGCCGCCGGCCAATTAGGGAGGAACCACTAAGTAGGTCAACCAATAGGAAAACACCATGTGATCATATCTCAACCAATCACAGAGAAACTGAAGCTTGGTGTTAAATCGAAAAGCAAGAAATGTCAGTTACGCTTTGGCTCCCAAGGAGGTGACATCGGCTCTAGACCTCTCCCCCTCTGCTCATCCCACAGCTAAGTACAATCACCGCCATGTGATCAGTTAATTAATAAGTCAAATCGCTCAGCTCTTATCAAACTTTCTTTCCTCCAACCCAGTTGCCTTTTAATTTCAAACCCCATCACGTGTCCTGATTATTCCTAACTGTGTGCTTCACTTACCACTCAACGACTGCGCTTCAACCAATCCTCACTATTCAAATCCAACAACAAGAAACCCCGCAACGATATTGCCACATATATTTTCATTTTGTTCTAACCTTTTCTCTAGATTAAGAAATCTGCTAATTGCGATGGATTTCGATTGACCTAACTTTTCAGCTGATTCCTTAAATGGAAGCCTTACAATATACCTTCCTGATTCATCCCTGACTACATTTTTTAAATAATGACTTTCACAATCCTTTTCTTCTTTTGTAGGAATTTCTTCCAAAGGAATGGATTCCAATTCCCAGAACCTTTTTATTAAATCTTCAGATTCCAATTCAGAAGAGAAATGTGCCATATTTCTGAATGACTGCCGTTCACTCACTGAGGTCGGACCATATACGAGCCATCCCAATTTTGAATGGATAGCAGATGGCTCATTTTCCTTTCCATTTCTCCTTTCTTCCTGAATGAGGTTGAATACTATATCTGACCCCAAGATTACATCTATTTCTCTTGATTTAAAATATGAAGGATCAGCCAGGATCAATCCCTTCATATGTGAATAATTTATTTTCTTGACCGTAAAACTAGGAATATTGTTTGTTAACTTGGTAAGAACCAGTGCTGTAGTCTCAAACGATTGATGATCAAAGTGAGAAGAAAACCTGATCAAAACCTCACCTAGGGAAGATTCTAAAAGTTGATCTCCCAAACCTCCAACTGCTATACGTTTACGTCTGATGGGTATTCCTAGTTTTGCCGCGCACTTTTCAGTGATAAGGCTTCTTTGACTTCCATTATCTAACAGAGCTCTACAAATTTGATCTTCCCCATTTACATCTTGTATATGAATTATAGCTGTAGATAACAGTATTTGTATAGAACCATCTGCTCCACTCAAACAGCAGGATGTGCTTGTTGAAGGTACATTCGATGGTTGTACTGATTTGGGAGAGGTAAACTGGACACTAGATGATTCCCTTTGTCTTGGAGGACTTGAAATCACATGCAACAAGGTATGATGGTTTTTATTGCAATGGAAACAACGATTTGTGATTTTACAATTCTCAACAGAATGATTGCCACGCAAACAATTAAAACAAAGTTGGTTCTGTTTTACATAACCTATTCTATTTTGAATTGACATTTGTCTGAATTCATTACATTGATTCAATTTATGCCTCAATTTACATAGTAGACAATTTTTGAAACCTACATTGATGTTGTATGTATTTACTCTTTTATTCAAATATTCCTTTGAGGTAGTGTCCTTCATTGTATTCATTAAAGATTGAGCTTGTTTTTCCAAAAAGGAAATAAACCTTTGATATGAGGGCATTTCTTGATTATCATAAGACAATTCCCATTGTTGTCTGATTGGAATATCTAACTTCTTTTGTAAAAAATGTATTAACATAACGTCTACCATTTCATTTCTTTCCAAACCTATAGTCTCCAAATTTCTAAGAGATTCGTTGCAAATATCCAACAACTCATACATAGCCTTCGAGGTAGAGATCTTATATAATTTGATTTTAAATATTTTATCTAATTGAGAGAATATTATCTCTCTTTTATTATCATATCTTTCTATCAAAGTTTTCCAAGCTTGATTATAATTATTTTCAGAGATCGGGAAACCCTTTATTATACGAGCTGCATCACCTTTTAATGAAGAATTCAAATATTGCAATTTTTGTATATCTGAAAGAGTCGTATTTTTATCTATAGTAACCAAAAATAGGTCCTTAAAACTCAACCACTGAGACATCTCACCGGAAAATACAGGCAAATTAAATTTTGGTAATTTAACATTAAATATTACATTTTGCTCCAATTTGACTGGTTGAGAAACGTCCTCTACCTCCAAAATTTCCCCAATTTGAAATACAAAATTTTCATAACGATTCTTTACATCTATGTATTCTTTAAATAGGGTTTCACTGGCTTCCAAAGCATTTGATCTCACTATTTGATAATATGTTTCCTTGATGGTTTTGAATAATTCCGCAATATTTTCATGATAAAGTTTTACTCTACGTATATTTCTCTGTTGACAAATTTCGTCAAACTGATTTGCATATGTATTGAATTCCTCAACATAAATTTTGAAAATAAGTATATCTGAATTCGCCTTTTTAGACATGATTTAGATTATTTTATGTATAAAATATTTATATTTCGCTTGATTCTATTCACCACAAGATAATTTAATTATTACTTACCAAATTATCAGCAGATCCGGCTCGAGGGACCAAAAAAGATGTTCGAATTGTAGATTTAGATTTGAGTATTTATTTAGATTTGAGTTATTGAATGAATGATTAAAACTTTGCCAAGAATAGAGTAGGTTTTATTTAATGAATGAATGAATATGTGCTGAGAACATGTAAGAAAACATGTACCTATGTTTTCCCACGTGACGCAGCGGAGCGTGACCTTGGCTGCACGGGTGAGTCAGTTGTTGTTTTGAACTCTGTATAGATGGACATTAAAACATGGTGGCAGCGATAACTGGGTAAAATACGAACCCGTATATTGCAAAATATCGATTTTTGCGTACCTTGGAAGATAATTCAACATGGCTCAGATTCAACCTCCAGAAACTTTCGACTTCTCGACTCCCAACGAATGGCCCAAATGGAGGAAGAGATTCGAACGATACCTCGTGGTCAGTGGAATGAAGAAGAAAGAGGAGGCGGACAAGATCGATTTGTTCATGTACTTGATGGGTGACCGCGCGGATGATATATTCAGGACCTTCAAGTTCGAAAAGGAGGAAGAGGCAACGAAAATTGATTCCGTCCTCAAGGCGTTCGACAGCCACTTCTGTGTCAGAAAGAATATTATCTACGAACGTGCGAAATTTAATTCAAGCATCCAAGAGGATCGGGAGCCAGTGGACGAATTCATCACTTCATTGTACAAATTGGCTGATAGTTGCGAATTTGAGGGTCTTCATGAGCAGTTGATCCGTGACCGAATAGTGGTTGGAGTGAGGGACAAAGCTTTATCTGAAAGAATGCAGTTGGACAGCGAACTGACTTTGGAAAAGGCGGTGAAAATGGTTCGACAGCAGGAAGCCGTTCGACAGCAGCAAGTCGACCTGCAGCGTCCCTCAACAAGCCAAAAGGTCAATCAGGTGAAGTTCAACTCGAAGAAGCAATCACCGAAACAACAACAGCAGCCTTTGAGGAAGAAGGAGAAGTCAGCCAAGACAAGATCACGATGTCCAAAATGCGGAGGTTTCACCCACAGGGAAGGACAGGCTTGCCGTGCTGAAGGACAAAGATGTAATCTATGTTCAAAAACTGGCCATTTTGCAAATTGCTGCCCAGATAAGCAGGCGAAGACTGCGGAAGTCAAAGCTGTTTCTGAACTTGATGAAGAAATTGGTTTTCTCCTGGAGGTCTCAGCTGTGGAGGATTCATCTAATCTCGATAATGATGAAGACGAGTGCAGGAGGCGATGGACAGCAGAAATCCAAGCGAACGGGAAACAGGTGAAGTTTAAGCTCGACTCCCAAGCGGATGTTACATGTGTTCCTCTGTGTCTCTTCAAGAAGATAATGGGACAGCAACGACTAGTGGAAAGTGATATCAACATTAGAGCTGCTGAATTCTCCGAACTTCAGACTGTGGGTATGTTTATATCAACGCTGCGAAATGGCAATTATGAAATCAAGGAGAAGATTTATGTCATTCGTCGTTTGAGTGAACCTCTTCTGAGTCGCCGGGCATGTGAGCTCTTGAACCTGGCGAGGCGGATTGAAGTGGGTGCGACGAGAATTAACCCGATCAAGGAATTCCCTGAAGTGTTTGAAGGACTGGGACAGATCGGAAACCCTTACGAAATCAAATTGAAACCTGGAGCAAAAGCATATGCTGTGCATACTCCTCGACAGGTACCAGTACCTTTGATGGAAAAGCTCAAAACAAGATTGGACATCCCTGGAAAGGAGCTGCTCGACGCCGATGCATTATCCAGACAACCACTTCTTACAACCGAGGGAGGTGAAGACGAACGGCCAACCTCAGCGCATATAAATGCAGTTCTCTCGAGTATAACCGACAAAGACGAGATGTTGACGAAGATTTTTGAAGCTCAACAAGAAGATACGACCCTGAAAGCAGTAGTCAAATACCTTGAGCAAGGCTGGCCAGATAAGAAGAAGATGTCACAGGCTCTGCTCTCTTATTGGCATGTCAAGGATGAACTCGGCGTTCAAAATGGACTACTGATGCGTAGCTGTCGTCTTGTTATTCCAGCAAGTATGAAACTGGAGATCCTAGATAAGTTGCACGCTGGGCACTTCGGGATTACAAAAACAAGACTTCGCGCACGTGAGACGGTATGGTGGCCTGGAATTTCGGAAGAGATCGCGGAAACGGTCAGAAAGTGCAGTGTCTGTATCCAGGAAGCTGTCTCAAAACATGAACCTTTGATACCAACCAACTTTCCTACACGACCGTGGCAAAAGATTGGAATGGATTTGTTCAAGTTCGAGAATAAGTGGTATCTAGTCGTCATTGACTATTATTCTCGCTTTCCTGAAATGATTCAGCTGGATCGGCTCACAGCCAGTGTGGTGGTGCGTAGTTGTAAATCCATATTTGCCCGACATGGAATACCAGAAACTGTTGTAAGCGATAATGGGACGCAATTTGGAGCTGCTCGTGAATTTGCAAATTTCGCAAGGCAGTACGGATTCACACATGTCACTTCAAGTCCTCGATTCCCGCAGAGCAATGGGATGGCAGAAGCAGGTGTGAAAATTGCTAAGATGATCCTCAAGAAAAATCTAGACCCATCGCTTGGATTCCTGGACTATCGATCGACCCCTTTGGAGAACGGTTACAGCCCTGCTGAGCTTCTCATGGGACGTAAACTCCGAACGACCTTGCCAATTGCACCAGAGAATCTTAATCCAAAGTTGGTGGACTCTCAGACCCTGAAAAGAAAGGAGGGGAGAAGGAGAAAGGATATGAAATCCAGATATGATCGACGCTGCGGAGCTACGGACATGGAGGAGCTATCCGAAGGTGGCACGGTTTGGATTACAGATATGCGAACCTGGGGGATTGTAAAGAAGAAAGCATCGACACCAAGGTCGTATATGGTTGATACTCCAGTTGGGACTTTACGTCGAAACAGGTTCCATCTACGAAAAGGAGTTACAGTGCAATATCCAGCCGACCCATCGACGCCGACCTTTTCGGGGGAGGAACTGGTTGAAAATGAAAAGACCCCAGTTGTGGATTATCCCTCTAACGACTCAGAAGACGGCCAGATAAGAACCCGGAGTGGACGAATTGTTAAACCTGTGGATCGCCTTCATTATTAATTATATTATGCATTTAAAGTTTGTAATGTATATATATATTTCAAGTCTTAAAAAGGGGGATGTGCTGAGAACATGTAAGAAAACATGTACCTATGTTTTCCCACGTGACGCAGCAGAGCGTGACCTTGGCTGCACGGGTGAGTCAGTTGTTGTTTTGAACTCTGTATGGATGGACATTAAAACAGAATAAAACTTTGCCAAGAATAGAGTAGGTTTTATTACCACAAATTCGATTACAATAATGATAATGGTAGGAGATTAAAACGGTCAACAAACACCAACAGTGCCAAATAACAAAAATAAACTTGACAGATTAAAAGAAAATAAATAAATTAGTGAAAACAAAATGAATTTAAAAAATGCAAATAAATGAATTAATGAATATTTACAATTGACTCCAACAATGGACATTTGGCCAATTCGGGAATAATTAAAAATAAACGAATAGTTGATA
Source organism: Cordylochernes scorpioides (assembly GCA_030710605.1). Taxonomy (NCBI): domain Eukaryota; kingdom Metazoa; phylum Arthropoda; class Arachnida; order Pseudoscorpiones; family Chernetidae; genus Cordylochernes; species Cordylochernes scorpioides. Next base: position 46,068,993 of record CP092867.1, read on the forward strand.
TTTATTCCGATGGATGGCGCCAGCCATCAGCAACTTTCAGTTGCACGATAAGGATTTTATTTTCTTTTCCATATATTAAAGTATATTCCCTTTTTTAGAATTATCTTATTTGAAAGAAATTGTAGGATTAAGACATTTTTTTAAAGATACCCACATTGTTTGATTTAAAATACAATATAACGCGGCTGATGATCATCAGCCGCGTTATATTGTATTTTAAATCTTACTTAAAAAAAAAAAAAATCTTACTTTAAATATAAGTTATGAACGGAAAAATACGTCCAGGGTAGCCGAGTGGACAAGGCACCTGCCCGGTAAGCAGAAGGGTGTGGGTTCGATTCCCGCCCCTGGACACTTTTTATTTTTCCGTTCTCCATTACTCTTCATGTTTCACCTTTCCATACCTCATCTCAAAGTTAGAAATGTCGCTATTTCTCTTTAAAAATAAATTTCGATTTTTAAAAGAAACATTCGCGGTATAATTTTAATTTTCGTTTTACAATTGTTTGATTTGTTAGTGTCTTGTACAAAACAACGAATCACTAACCTATCATGAAGACGTAACTTTATTGAATGGCCACTAATGTAATATGTTATTTTACATATCATACATGAACCAAAACATTAACTTGTCTGGCTGTCTTGAAAAGATTTTCAAGATTTCTATCATGATCCTTCAGTGCTTCTTCATATGAGTCACCTTTTCCCAAAATCAGAATGTCATCATCTATTATTTCAATTCCTTCAAGACCTTGGAAGATTTCATAGAGTCTTCTTTGGTATTCTTCAGAAGCAGTCTTTAATCCAAATGGCATTCGAAGAAATTTGTATCTTCCAAAGGGAGTCCAGAATGTTGTAAGGTTCGATGATTCATCAGAGAGCTTCACATTCCAAAAACCATCTTTAGTGTCCACTACTGTGAATATTTTGGCATTTTGAAGATTTGGTATTATTTCCTCAATTGTCGGTATTGGGTATTCAGCTCTTTTCAAGGCGACATTTAATTCTTGAGGATCAATGCATATTCTTAACTTCTTAGTTGACTTTACTAGTACTAGATTGCTAATCCAGTCTGTTGGATAATCAACTTTGGCAATGATATTTTTCTTTTCCATGTCAATCAATTTTTCTTTTAATTCTTTTCTTAAGGTAATAGGTACTCTTCTAGGTGCTTGCTTGATGGGTTTGATTGTAGGATCTGTTTATAGTTTGTATTCCCCTTGTAAGCATCCAATGCCTTCAAATATGTCTTTATATTTATCTAGAAGGTTATTTTGTTTTGTCCATGTGGATTCAATTTTGCATAAGTCAGCTTTAATTTCTATTAAATTCAATTTCTGGCAAGTTTCAGCACTTAGAATAGGTTTTTCCCAATGATCTATCACTTGGAACACTATAGGATGTTGCTTGCTTTGGTGGGAACAGTTGATTTTGATTTGTCCTCTTGGCTTTAATATTTCTCCTCCATAGCATCTTAGTTTGATGTAGCTTGGTTTAAGAGAAGGATTGCCATCTTGCATGATTTTGCATAAATCTGCAAAATTTAAAACATTGACAGTTGCTCCTGTATCTATTTGGCAAATTATGCTTTCCTTGTATCCATTCAACTCTAATTCTAATTTAGTCATCAATTTTCTAGCAGAAATTTCTGAGACATATTCTAAAGAATAACAATCTTCTTGTTCATCATTGGAGTTTTGAGATTCAAGACTTTGAACTGTTCTCATTCTGGATTTGCAAACTTTTGTCCAATGATTCTTTTTGTTACACTTTCTGCAGGTTTGATTCCATGCAGGGCATTTTTGTCTATTGTGCTCATGGAATGTTGCACAATATCTACAAGGAATGTTCTTTTTCATTTTATTTTGATTGACTGTTTTCTTTCTTATATTCAATTTGTTCACCTCCTCTTGAGTGTTTTTAGTTAAGTTTTCAATTTGTTTGTTAGCGCTTTCATTAGCCTTACACACATCAATAGCTTTTTGCAATGTTAGTTGAGGATCACTGATCAGCTGTCTTTTGGTTTGCTTGTCAATTATTCCCAAAACTAACCTATCCCTGATCATTTCTTCAGTCATTGCACCATAATTGCATGTGGAAGACAATTTTCTTAATCTACATATATATTGTTCAATACTTTCATTTGTTTCTTGATTTGTTTGGTTGAAAATTGATCTTTCATAAATAATGTTAATTTTTTGTGTAAAATGCTGAGTCAATGCATTTATTATCTCATCTGAGTTATTTCTTTGTTCATCTGAAAGATCGAGATGTTCAAATATATTATAAGCTTCTTTGCCTATAATAGACAATAAGGTTGCAACTTTTAATTTGTCTTCTTTATTGTCCAACCCTGTTGCTATTGAAAAGTTACGCCAATGCGATTTGAAATATCTCCAGTTTTCTTCTATATTTCCTCTGAAATTAACTGGTTCAGGTGGCGGTATTTGTAAATACATATCTTTTGTCTATTTAATATACGATAAGGCTTATTTATTATTTTATTAGTCTTAACGTAAAATTGAACTTACCGCGATATTTTTTTTTCGTTTGTTTTCAAATCACTTTTCTGACACCATGTTTGATTCGTTGTTTTGTACAAGACACTAACAAATCAAACACACATAAAGGAAGCGTATAATAATTTTGTGAAGAAACGATTTTGCTTAAATGTTCTTACTGATTATATAGATCCTCTCTTACAGTTGTTGGTTGCCTAGACGGCCAATCTGAGATACTTTTTGGCCCTATGGTTGCAGTATTTAGCGTGAATTTTTTAAAATATTTTGTTTAATGATCTCTTAATAATATTTTTTGAGATTCTGGGTTTCTCTTAAGTTATGGAGAAGGAGTTTAACCAGTTAATAATAATAATAATAATAAAATTCTTTGATAATTAATTATTTTAAATATATTTAAATACTCTTTATTTTCGAGCTTTCTTTATTTGATGAAATATCGTTTTAATATATGAGGGAATATTTAAGAAATGCTTTATAACTTTTGAAATTTGGGATTAATTATTTTTAAGATCTTCAACTATGCTTGATTAGCTCGACCGTTAAATTAATGAATAACTTTTGAAATGGTTACCTAAATAACAATTCATTTATACCTCGTATATTATTTGCTTTATGCGAACTCTACACCCCAAATGGTTAATTAAAAAAATGTATATCTATTTTTAACCTTTCCAATTGAGATTTCGTCTCTAAAATATCTATTTAATAAGTTATCATCATACAATACCTTGGTAACCATTCTAATAACCAAACTTTAAACCTACTTTGTGTTTGGGCTATTTGGTTTCACTTGTTTTTGCAATATATATTTTTAAAAAATTAATTAAAATTAACTCCTCATTTCATTAACTATTTTTAAAATGAATAATTATGATATTTTAAAGTGTCTTGGAGAAGGTTCGTTTGGTACCGCACTTTTAGCCAAAAATAAAGAGACAAATTCACTTATTGTTATTAAAGCCATAAATATTTTTAGGAAGGATAATAAAGAGAGAACAGAAGCTAGAAAAGAAGTAGAAGTTTTATCCAAGATGCATCATCCCAATATTGTGGCTTATAGATCGTCATTTGAGGAAGATGGTATTTTATATATTCTAATGGATTATTGTGATGGTGGCGATTTATATACAAAAATAAATGCGCAGAACGGAGTTCCCTTTTCAGAAAACAAAATACTTGATTGGTTTGTACAAATTTGCCTTGCAGTAAAACATGTTCACGATAGAAAAATTCTACACAGAGATTTAAAGTCACAAAATATATTTTTAACAAAACACGGCATTATTAAACTTGGAGATTTTGGAATATCACGTATTTTAAATAGTACATCAGACCTGGCCAAAACATGCATTGGTACACCTTACTATTTATCTCCAGAAATTTGTGAAAATAAGCCCTATAATAACAAAAGTGATATTTGGGCACTAGGTTGTGTTCTTTATGAATTGCTCACTTTAAAGCATGCATTTGAAGCAAAAAATATAAAAAACCTTGTAATTAAAATCATAAGAGGATCATATCCAACACCTCCTCAATATTACAGCTATGATATGAGGAATTTAGTTACTCAACTTTTTAAAAGAAATCCAAAGGATAGACCTACTATCAATTGCATTTTGAAGAAACCATTTATTTTGAAAAGAATACAATATTTCTTAAATGAAACTCAGATTCAAAGGGAATTTATAGCTGGTTGTGAAGAGTCATCTCCTCAAGAATCAAATGGTAAAAATAGAATCACAGATCCTGCATTAAAATATGGCATCTCAATTGTTCAGAAAAGGACTAAAGGTCACCGTCAAGATAAAAGACAACCTAAGAAAGAGAGTAAATCCATATTACCAAGAAAACCTAGGTTACCACCGCCTAATAGCAAAGTTTGTCAGCAAGTTGTAAATCAAGTTAAAGATGATATAAACAGAGATAAGCTAAATAATTTCAAAAATGTATGTTCTCAAAATGAAATGCTTTTACCTCAAGTTGATAGATTTGATAATTTGCATAAATTAAATGATGAAAAGGATAAACACAATTTTTTGCATGATCCAAATGGTAATTATATGGATCCTGAAAAAGATTTGGATGAAGAAGCAACCCTAGTTCAGCAATATTTCACTGACCATATAGGCAATTTTCCTGATATTGCTGCCAGACCTCAGGATTTTTCAAATGAAAGTCATTCCCCACCATGTGAAGTAGCGCCTAACCCTGAGGAAGACTTGAACACAGCTCAATTCAAGCTAACCTTACCCCAACTGGGAACAGAATCCTATTTTCACCTCCTTCCAAAACTTACAGAGGCCTGCGACAAGAGGCCTCAAAGGCCACATTCAACCAAGTCAAGAAGACAAAGAGGCCATATGCCCATCATCCTGGACAAATTTGAAACAGCCAGACAGGAAAATTTCCAAAAAAGGCAACATTCTATTAGCTTGAGGAATAAGACTAATCAGTGTTCAGGTCACTTTGAAGACTGTTCAACCCTAGAGGTCTTGGAGAGTAGCACTAGGTCACCAAGCTGCCAGGTACTGGATACAGAACCAACTGAAGTTTCTCTTCAATCCAGCTCTGAACAAGAGTACACTCCAATAAAATGGCAACCACCAAATGACTTAGAAGTCCTTGGTGATATGCCCCTTGAGCAAACAGCATCTCAGATGGAGGCCACATGCTCTGATGACCAAGTCCTTATCTATAGCTCAGACACCTACTCTGGCAATTTTTTTCCAGACCAGTTTGAATGTCCACTCCTGGAACCCTTAAGTACCAACTCAAATCACTGTGAGTCAGCTCCAGATAAAGATGATCCAAGGCATGCAGACAAAGTTGACAGAGAAGAATCTTTAATAGATGTTGCCCTCCTCAATGATTGCATCAAGCACTTGAGCCCAAAGAAAAAGAATATTAAGAGTTACTCCTGTCAGTCATTTTTTCACATTACTATTGATGAAGAATCTCTTCATGAAGCTTCAGTAAAAGCAGAAGCTACTGTACTGGTTGAAAGTGCCACCCAGACAGAACATGATACTTGCTGCTGTGCCTGCCACCATCACCAACCCTGTGAGGAACTGCTAGTAGCCATAGACACTCCTAACAGAGGCCAGTTTGCCAAGACCCAGAGCTGTGACTTACCCCATGAGGGCACCATGGTATCCTATCTATCCCTCCCTGACTTACATAATCCTGCTGACTCCCAGATAAAGAGCACGGAGGAGGATTTCTTTGGACAAGATATCACCTACGCCCCTTTTGAATTCTTCCCTTGCCCCTCTCACATGGTAAGTGGTCTAGCTAGTACCTCAGGTGAGAGCTTAATGATTAGCCTATTATTATTAACCATAAGCAACCACTTTCAGACATTGATAAAACATTTTGAATTTTTTTTGCACTTTCAATTGAACTATCACAATTTCATAATGGTATTTAATATACTATTATAAAGAATTTCTTAAAAATAGACCATGATGTATCCAAATTTATAATTTGTATTATTACAGATAGTCAAAAGGTGTTGATATCATATTTAGAAGGTTATAATAAACATATTCCTCTGATATTAGGTTAATTTGTATATTCTGTTTATTTTCTGTTTGATCTATTTTTTCTATCTATCTGGATATGGTGTGGTTCTCAATCACTCATAAAGTAGGAGCTTGTATAGAAAACAGAAGGCTGATTAATTTGATCCTTAAAGTTGTCCAATGTCTTCCTTGGGAGTTGGACTTTAAATAACAAATTTGACAGCACTGTCACAAACATTGACTTCTCACCACCACTCCTGCCTGTATATGTCACATTTCCAGCCTTTCTCATTTTTGTTTTTCCTTGTGGTAACAATGAACATACAAAAGTCATTCAACTAAATATATATTTTTCCATATAAAAAAGTGCATTTTTTTGCCTATTAAATGAACCTATACAATATACAATTATACCATATATACCATAATTTGCCCATTTTTTCTTGTCCCAACCTCCAGCCAATCATTAGATGCTCTTTAAATATAATTTGATGGATAAAAATGCAATATTTCAGCATGTAGCAGCACTGTGACCATAGTTAGTGCATAAAAGTGTTACAATACAGCGTTGCAAATGCTGCCACCGACAGTGCTAAAAAATCTATTGTGATTTTCTCTCCTGGATGATTTTGACACCATTGGTTCGATAACTTAAGTGACCTCTAGTTACCAGCATAAACAATGAGGTGTCTTAGAGAGTAATGTTCCTGCTATTTGAAATAACTTACAAAGGGGAGGAAAGACATACATGCCTTTTAAAGATAATTGTTAAACAAGGATACAATATTCTATAATGATAAATATATGCGCTCATAAAGATTTGTTTTAGTTCTAACATAAAATATAGCAACTCTTCGCGCGGTAGGAGAACACCTCTCTGTAAAGGACACTTTGGCTCTGCAACTAGGGGTCCTTTACAGGGAGTTCTACTGTGTACAAAACTATTTTCTAAAAATATTATTTTAATGAGCTTGATAATAAGCTAATTATCTAACTGACTATAATTCTGATCCCATAGGGTGTTGAATTAAAGAGGTTAGATTGGACATGTTTTAATAACAAAATGCTTTGGTTTTACAGAAATAATTTAACTAAAGAAATGTTTTAGCCTCTATAATGGTTAAAACTAATAAAAGAAAAGAAAGAAAATTATAATTTGTACAATCAGCTTGCAATTATAACAACTTTTTCTATATTTTCAAAGTTTTATTTAGACACTAATTTTTTAATAACCACCTCCTTCTAAACGGAATTAGTAATCAGTCTCTCTTACACAAGGAAATAATAAACATTAATTTGGCAGCCTCCCATCCTTCTCAACACTTGAAACCAGTGTATCTTAGAAATCTTAACATACAACTATATGATTCTATATAGTTTTTCAGCAAAGTGTTAAGGCTGAGCTACATCACTTAGCATGTGTTGGCTCTACTAACACACTACCATTGACTGCTGGTGTAGAGACAGACTCCCCTGGGAGATGTCATGGAGTCAGATTTGATTGATCTGAGAGAGTCCATGGAGCTTGTACTTGCTGATTCTTCAGGAGGAACTCTTGAAACCAAAGGTACTTCTTAATGTCTTAAAGTGTATGTGTCTAGAAAAACCTCTTTTGTTTTTCTGTGAAATACAGTCGAACCTCTTTAATTCAACACCCCAAGGGATCAGAGCTTTCAGTTGAATTAAAGGAAGTGTTGAATTAAAGTTATTCAGATGATTAGCTAATAATCTAACTCGCTAAAATAATATTTTTTAAAAATAGCTTTGTAATATAAATTGATCATATTAATTAAAACCATTGTGTGTGTCCCTTTTTGTATTATTTTTTTATTTTCATGAATAACTTTAGTATCAGGGACAAAATGGCAATAATACATTTTTTTGAAACATAAATAATTACAAATAATATTTTATTCTAATTGAATAATATAGCAGTTGAAAGGAAATAAATATAGAAAATAAAAAGAAAATTTAAAAATAATATTTAAAAATAATCATGAAGATCTTTTAAAAAATTCCTTTAAAGAGGTCTGTTTTTAAACTGAAATATCCTATTCAGGATGTATTCCAGATGGTCTATTTTAAAAAAACATGCATGTCTTTCTTCCTCTGGAATGTGTTTTAAATAACAAAGTTTTTATTGTATTAAAGACATCCACTGCTGCTGCATGTGTTATTGATTTTGTGTTTAAATCTTTTATAATAAAATGGAAATGGAATATTGAAATAAAATGTTATCATAATCATTGTGGCTACATTTATGAAGATTTATTTATTTAAAAGGAAATCTTTTGTAAATTTTAAAATAGCTAAAAAATTACAATGCTGAAAATGAAAAAGAAAATAATATTATTAATTAGCGTGCGATTCCTAAATTCCTGTGTAAAAAAATAAACAACACTCGTGACATTGTGCAACGGCATTGCAAAGTGAAACTTAAACTAACAGAAACCAAAAGTGCGCAGGCGTGATCCTATCGGCGCCCGCTGATCGTTGGCGATCACCGCCGCTGTAATACCTTTTTAGCGATAAAGTTGTATGTAAAAAAACATTCAACTGTCGAAATTCGAATTTTAAAATGGTCGAACTATCGGAACTGTCGTATTATCGATACTGTCGAATTACGGTTTGTTATTTGATAGACCGGAGGTCGGGACATCAGAATATGGTCGAATTAAGGTAGGGTGTCGAATTAACGAGGTTATACTGTATTGTGACTTTCTTTTTTAAGCTTTTACCTTTTTGTTAAAAGAATAATTGTGTCCTATTTGTTGTATGTGTGTGTAAAGTGGCAATTTTCACATGCATGCCCTTTATGTATTCCAGTAATGATATGAAAGGGGAGGCAGAATGTCTCTCACAGCAGGTGTGTGAATAATAGACCACATAATGCTGAGTGGTGGTCTCATGCATAGAGTGTGAGACTATCCTTAATAAACTTTGACAGCTTTATATGGATGGTTCATATTATTAATTAGTATATATGGTTATTTATATTTTATTATTATTTATATATAATATTATATATTATAATTTTAAAAAGCCCTTTTGTTTGATTTTGGACTAGAACCCTATTCAGTGTATATTCTTGCTGATAAATCTTCAAAACCCGTGCATGTCTAGAATATTATCATCAACTACCTTTCTTCCCCTGTAAGTTCTTTCAAATTGCAGACTGTTACTCTCCATGCCACCTCATTGTGTATTTCAGTGACTTGCAGCCATTTTGGTTAGATTATCGAACCAATGCCACCTATATTGTCCATGAGAATGGCATACGGCTGGTCCAGGCATTTGTGCCACAACAATGCTATACTTTTTTTTTTCTCCAGTGTGCATGCACAAACTATGGCTGCAGTGCTGCCAAATTCTGTGGTAATGCATTTATGGCAATAAAGTTGTATTTTGCACTAGCGCGCCATCTGTTATCAAAATTCGAAACTATTTTAAAGGCGTAAAAATTTTTGAAATTTTGAAATTAAACAATTTCTACTGCCCTTACTGCAATGGAAAAATTAATGGGAGGGCCTGGCTCATCAGTGGTGAACTCTCCCAGCGGTTTCGCCAGTTTAATTTACCATACCGCTGTTATATTGCATTTTTGGAACTTCCTTTTATAGTGATACTGTTTCTAGACTCTTGGAATGGGTATTTTAGAAGAACTATGGACATAAGCTTTGAGGACAGCAGAATTACATACAATTATAAATATATAATATGCTTCGAGCAATCGCTCTTCTGCAAATATCAAATTGTGTTTATATATATATATATACTAGCCGAATGACCCGGGCAACGCCCGTGTTTTACCCGATTGAATGTTTTTATTCAAATACTATTTGTTACAATTATAAATTGGAGCCGTGGATGTCACTCTTGTGAAACGTCCCGCTCCAAACTTTACATGTACATTAGGTCAGCTGGTATTACCCCTCATTTTCACCGCTAGAGGCGCGAGCGAATTGACTTTTTGAAAATATACATACTTATAAAGATAGAAGCTTCTATAGAAATAAATAAAATAAGCCGAAATAGCTCAGTTAGGAGAGCGTTAGACTGAATATCTAAAGGTCCCTGGTTCGATCCCGGGTTTCGGCATCTTTTTTTAATTTTTAAATTTCTACTTACCGTAACTTGACATGTGACTTAACGTGACAGAATTGTGCATGACGCTGATAACTGTATTAAATATAATCCAAATTGTGCCTTATCACACACTATTATTTATTTGGATTAGGTCGTATTACCTTGTGTTTATAATCTATAATCCAAATTGTGCCTTATCACACACTATTTTTTTATTTGACCTTATTACCTTGTGTTTATAATCTATGACGTAATGCCGGCGGCGCGCGCCCGTTGGCTGCCGGCGAGCACGTGACCTCCCTGTGCGCGCGCATCCGTGACAGAGGCGGCCGATGAGGAATGAGGAAAGACGGTCGTGACTATATATATATAATAATAATAATTATTATTATTATCATTAGATTATGATAATGATCATAATGATGATGCACGCGCATCCATCACAGAGGCGGCCGATGAGGAATGAGGAAAGACAGTCGTGACTATATATAGTAATATATTTATAATTTATATTTAGACAAAAATAAACTAATGTTGTGAATATTTGATTTAAGAAAGGTTCAAAAATTGTTGGTCAAATGAATGTTGATAGGCTCTGGAGGTCAGGACATAAAGATGCTGTTACCCTTTCCTCCCTTGGTCTTATTATACAAATCTGTGTATAAGACTAATTGTCTCAATTTATTTTTTGTGTATATATTATCTGTTTTGTATGTGCACATTATATACATATCACATTTATATATATAAATAGGTCTTCTTTTTTACTCTTTTCCATTGCAGATTCTGTGGTGAAATCAGGTCTAAGACAATATGTCTTATAATAATAAAAGCTTTGATGTGAAGTAGATGGAGTTGAATGGTAGATTCCTTTTCATAGAATGCCTGATCAATCTTTTTGTTCAGTAAATGGGTATACTTCTATGGAAACATATATACAGCATTACCTCTTTAATTCAACTAACTATAAATCAGCACCTACTTTAATTAAACCATTTTTTCAAATCCCAATCAGGCTATTTTCTTTAACAGACTATGTACTAATTATATATACCAATTCAACCAAAAACCTTAGGGTGTGGAATTAAAGATGATACAAGATTTAGTTTGCCTTAGTAGCAATTTCCTTAAGTCCCTCCCCCCCCTCCCAGTCCAAGTGTTCCAACATTGGAGAAACTTGACTTACCTGTAGCTGGGTTGGTAGAGGAGGACTCCCCACTCAGCCAGGACATCTTCTCCAGCCTGGAGGAGGTCAAACAAGAGCTGGAGGAACTTCTGGGGCTGGAGGTCTTCCGCAAGGGTAGGTACAGTGTGTCTCCTGAGCCCTTGCATTTGTTCCACTTTTTTTAGAAATTAGATTTAGAAAACTGAGAGAAAAGTGAGTATGTACAGAGCATGTATCTGTTTTGATCTTTATTCAAATTGTTGGCAAAAAAAATGAAAAGTATACAATTAAAAAAACAAAGTTAGATTCTTGTGAATACTTGGTAATCAAAGATGAAATATTATGAGATATATTTTGTATCTTCAAAAGTGAGAGAGAGTGAGAAAATGACAATGAAAAAGATTTTATTGACTTCTAGTCAACAGTCATAAAAATAATATAAACAAAGTTTAAAATAAAATTTAAAAATTGAAAATTAAAAATTATGTACATTAGACAAATTCCACTGAGGGTTGTCTGGTTCAATGTCAGATTCTGCCCAGTAGTTAGACAGCCCTCTGCGTAGATCAGACTTCTCCCTGACACGCTTGTTCGGCGGTACATATACTAAAATTGGAACGATACAGAGAAGATTAGCATGGCCCCTGCGCAAGGATGACATGCAAAATCGTGAAGCGTTCTCCCTGACATGTGCTATGTTGAGGAACTCCTTCGAATAGACCTCTGCATGGGCAAGAGAAACTCGAGGACATTCTCCTTCCTAGAAGGGGATACTACAGTGTACTCCAGTTACTTCCTATAAGAATCTTTATAAAGGGATTGTAGAATGGAGCTAGCATTCAAGTTCTTGAACAACTCCTCTACCTATTTTATTGTCATCTGAAGAGGCTGTTTCTTTTAAAGTTTTGGTGTGGTGGATTGGATGGTTGGTGCTGTCTTAGTCTCTTTGGCAGATGCCTCTGTTGGTACAGCAGCAGTCGAGGAAGGCGCTGGAGCTCTGTGGCTGAAGTTCCCTGGGGAGGGACGGAATAGTTCAGCACCGGTGAAGATATGGCACAATTGGAAGGTTTCAAAGGGGTCTGTTTGATGGTGTCAGAACCTGTTGCAGCAGATGTAGTCGCTGCAAATTTTTGCGATGACGTGACTGGGAGGATGAAGGCGTCAACACTGGTCAACTCTGGTTTCCCTGAAGATGGGCAAGACAACTATGGTGGGTTCCCAAGGGGCAGGTGCAGCACCGATGTCCCTGGTGGTAACATCTACTACACCTAATGTTGTGGTTGATATAGGCAGGTGTAGATACTTCTTTGGAGATGATGACCAGTTTGGCAGGGAACTGGTGGGGTTTCCGTCCTTCTGAATGAAGGACGAAAGCCTCCCTGTTGCTGTTGCTGATGGCCCAGGTGTAGTCATCACATGACATGACCTCGTAGGCCAGGGAAACAACCTGGCAGTATGGTCGCAGCACTTGGACAATGTTCTCCTCCCTCACTGTAATTGGCAGGTTCCTTATTATGAGCTTCTCCACCTTCCTTCTGTACGAGAATGTCTTCAAAAAGGTGTTGATGATGGCAAGTCCTTCCTCCACTAGGCACTCCTCCTTAATACTGTCCAGTCCGACCAAAACATGGCCAGACATTTTCTTTAGCTGGTAGACGGATCCCTTTACCAGCAACTCCTCCAAGGCCTTCATGTAGTGCACTGAATGGAAGTCCATGCACCATTCTACATAGCAGCAGTGGTCAAACGATGCTGCTGTGGCCCTGACCTTTTTCAAAGTTTGCTGCTCTCTGGTGCTCTTGAAGAAGGCCAGGGAATCCCTTGTAGTCCTTCGTGTCTGTCTGGTTGACTTTGGATTGCTAGCTTCTGGCCTTGCAATCTTGAACCACTGATTTTTTTTTTAGAGTCAGTCCTTCTTCTTTTATTGTTATTTACAGGTTGGAAAGATTCGGTGTTGTCCATTTCCTCAACCTGCTCCTCCCAATTATTTCTTTTTTTCTCCGCCTGATTTACATCTCTGCTGATGTTCACGGACAAATTTGCATGTCCTTCTTTTCCATCTGAATTTATGCGATTATTCATAGAATGGCTTTTTGTCAAAAACTATTTCCATTTCAGATAATAAATTCTGCCAATACTGTCTATATGTTTGCAATCTGCATCTATCCTGCTTCCATTTCCAAAAAGTATGGAGGTCGTGCTTCCTCATTATGTTTGACAATCTTCTTGCCATCTTGTAGCAACATTCCTGGTGTATCATAGAATGGGATGACACTGTGTGACAGTGTACCACCTGCTCCATGGCTTCTATGAAGCAGAGGAGGACACCGGGCTAGAGGACTCCATGACAGAGGCCGCCCTGGTTCTGGGACCATGTTTGTCCCACCTGGCACCCAGGGTGGCTAGGCTGGTGATGGCGGAGTCCGTGTACCAGGAGGGTAACACCACCTGACCTGTTGGGGCTGGCCCTACTGTATTTCACATTTTATATATAATTTGGTTTTTGACAGTTTATTGAAAACACAAATCTAAATATGTCACTCCTTAATTGCTAAAGTTGTTTGTCACCAGCTCACTATCAACTACTTGCAGTGGGTTATATAGATGCTGTATTGAAAGTAACATTGCATTATACAATAACATCATATATTTGTCTTCATACCTTGTTAATATTGGGAATTCGCTTCTTGGCTAAGACCAAAGTGTAGCATCAATATTGGGAAATATTAACATTTTTCTTAATCTTCAATGATAGCTATATTTATTTACACTCTATATATAGAGAGAGGAAAACTATAATATAATTTCTTTATCACTTCAACTTTTATATAGGTTTCATTGTATAAAAATAAAGGGCAAAATATTTATTTGCAGAATATAATTTTGGAACATAATACTAATCTAGTGTAAATTTAGGCATCCAGAGATAGGTATCAAATTTGAGGTGACACTCCTCCTTGTGAGTTTGTAAGGATTTCTTATAGAAAGTGGCAAATAAGATTGAATTTTAATTAGCATTATATATTCATTGTATAAATTTCATATAAATATAAATTATCATAAGTTACACACACACACAAAGCCTTTGTTAAGACATACTGGTCTTGTAGAAGATTCTCCTTGGAAATTACAAGACAGAGAAACTGTGGGGAAGAGGAAATTGAAATTTTTGAAGAAATCATAAATTATTTTCATCTCCAACTTGCAAACCTAACCTTATTTTTTACATGGCCTTTTAAAATTGGAAGTATTTAAAGAGACAAGTGTTCGGTTAGACAGGGCATTAGTGAATATTTTATAAAAGTTACTGGGTTAGCATGTCTGGAAGACGGGAAGATCTTATCTTGGGATTCAACTTAGGAAATTCTGCATACTGAGGTGCCAACCTCCCTCCAGAAACCTGAGCGGCCTTTGGGGAAAAATAGCCAAAAAACCCTCTGCTGTGCTAAGTCTCTTAATGGGAAATGGGAGTTTGGAGAGCAAATGCTCCTCAGTCAAAAATGAATGGTTTAGATGTTGGTAGTGAACAGAGTTTAATATTTCTTTAGGATCTCTCTTTTTGAACAGATTACTCGATTGAAACACGTAAGATACTAGGGATTTCTTATTGCAGAGTGAGATGATCTTTGCAGTTTTTAAAAGAAGGATAAACCTGTAGAGTCGAGAATATTGCAAAGATTATAAATGAGTTTGTTTCTTCTTTGACCCTAATAGTGGTTTTCTGCAGGTGGGACAAACAGGCATATGGCACATTCTGCCCGTAGTAAAAAATCAGAAGTAAATTTGGGCAAGAGTCTAAGAAATGACGGAGAAAGGTATCTTGGTCAACTGTCTTCATTTGGTTGGTTGCCCATATTAGTGCCACATATAGGAGTGTAGATAGTACTGTAGAATCAACAAGTTTGAAAGTTGACTTGTGATTGAATTCATCTTTGATCTAATCAATATTTTTGACACTGCGTTTATTACAATCAACAATTTGTTTTTGAAATGAAGCGTAGCATTGGTCACTGTTTGAGTTTTTCATAGTTAAAGGGAGGTATAAATATTTAGTAGATACAATCAAAGGATCCCAGAACCACCTGTTAGACTGAGCTAATTGGCCATCATTATGGAACACCACTATTTTAGATTTGTCTTTGTTTAGAGTTGGGTGATTATCATCTAGATATTTCTCAAGTAGATTAATTTTCTATATAATAATTCTTTATGGATAGTTTGGTAGATATAGAGTCTGGGTAGGTCTATGCGTTTAAAGTTCAGGATAAGATCATTCAGAAACAGGTTCACTTTAGAGGACTCCTGAATATGTTTTTATAAAATCTGTGAACAATCCATTCTATCTTACCATTGCTATTATTAGGTTATAATAGCTTTGCAGGAAATTGATGAAACAACTTCTCGAACCAAGAGCAGTTAGTTTTTCCCTAGCAGTGTATGTGGAACAGTGTCGATGACTTTTCTGAGATCAACAAAAAAAGTTTTTCCTCTTTTTTTTTTTTTCAACTTAATGTCATATGAATAAGAGAAGTAAGAGTAAAAATGTGATCCAGATAGGAATGACCCTTTCTAAATCCTGCTTGGTTTTCAGTTATAATTTTTTAACACAAAGCAATAACGCGCCATCTATATATATTAAATAAAAGGATTTAAAAGCACGAATGTTTCTTTTATACATAATACAAAATTTGAATGTAATTCTACTGTCCTATAAGCTTATGTCCATAGTTTACTTGAAAACCATTTCTAAGATTCCATCCTTCAGTGTAGCATATAAAAGCAGAATGATCCAATACAATATTAGAGCTCTGAGAAGCGGTCTGGTGGATTAAATTGGCGAAACCGTGGGAGGGTTCACCACTGATGAGCCAAGCCCTCCCAATATATTTTTTCATCGCAGTAAGGACAGTAGAAGTTCGTTTTATGTATAAAAGAAACATTCGTGCTTTTAAATCCTTTTATTTTATATATAATTTTTTAGTTTTAAATCCTTTTGTTTAGTCTTCTTTTTTATTGATGAGAATAGTTTCGATAAGTGACAGACAGAAGAAACCTTCAAGGAGGGGGAAAGGAGGGTGCACCTGCTGTTGGTCTGGGGACCTGGAAGTACCACTCAGTGTGACTTTGCTTCTGGTTTGGAGCCATTCCTAACATGAGCCCTTTGTAGCCACTTCTCTGAAGAACAAAGCTACCAATTTGTACCTTCCTACATTAGCCGGGAATATAGCACAACCCTAGGGTGGCCCTACCAGGAATTAAACTGCTGACACACTTCTCCTGTGTTACCCTTTTCATTCTCCCACTACGATGAGGCTGTCGGATAGGATTTTGGGAGAGGTTTCTATAAATTGCTTATTAAAGCGATACCTCTGTAGTTTTTTGACAATTAAAACAATTTTATTGACATCTCGTCAATTTTACACTCAGCGAGAGTTATTTAGTAGAAATTTATTATAAGAAAATAATATAATAATAAATAAAGAAATTAAAATATATAAAAAAAAAAAAAAAAAGGAAATTATATGATAGATGATGAAGGAAGGCATCCTCGGCGTGCGAGTGTTCTCCTCCAGGCGATGAGCGGGTCCTCCACGCCACCGAGCCCAACCTGAACAAAGTGGCGGCAGATCCGCAGCTTTGCCGACGCGAGGATGGTCAGGGCGTCGTCCTCAAGGCCGGACCCGAAGATCCAAGCCTGCAGGTCAGGGGGCCGCCCGATGATGTTGAAGGCCTCTCGATGGTGACGACGCGGAAACTCATTTTAGCCTTAGGTCAAGCTGCCCCTTGGCCGTCCTGAGGAGCTTATAGACGATGGTGTCGGTGCCAGGGTGCATGTCCAAGATGGCGTTGAGCAGCTCGGTGAGAGTGCCAGCCTGGGCGGCTGTGAGCGAGAGTATCCGTCTCTTTTGCTGGGTTCGAGAGGAGAGGATACGCAGGACCTCTTCCCGGTCAAGATCGAGTTGTTTAGTCTTGGCAAAAGAGGGGCTGGAAGGCTTCTCGAGGAATTTCTCGAGTTGGCTGTAAGTGGAGACCGTCTGGGATGCCGTGGAAGATGTGGTGTTCACTTCTTCCTCCGTCATCACGATGTCGAGCGGAGTGGTCCCAGGCTCGAGGGTCTCCTGGCAGGCAGAGGAGCGGGAGGGGCAACGAGGGCGGGCTGAGCAGGAGGTGCCGGTTCAGCGGGCTGAGGCGCCGAAGTGTCCGCGGAAGCCTCAATCGGCTTATCCACAGGTGGGGTAGGGGACGCCGGTGTTGCGGGCACAGGTGCTGGCTGCCTTGGCTGCTGAGGTGACTTTGCATCGGTGGGGGAGGAGGGCAAAGCTTGCCTGGGGCCGGTGGTCCGCCTGGCGAGCATTGGGCAGTTGGCTCTGCTGTGGCCCTGCTTACCACACTTTGAGCATTTGATGCCGAAAGATAAGAAGGCCGGCAGAGATTCGCCTTTGGATCTGATGTCTAGGCGAGTTGGTAGGTTGTCCAGTTTCTTCCCCTCGTGGAGCAGGATGTAGGCCTCCTGGCGGCCGTCGATGAAGGAGTATTTCCCCCATTTTGATCTGGATGGGGGCGATGGAGGTGACTTTTCCGTAGGGTCGCAGGGCATCCACAAAGCCGGGCTGATTTGCCACGACTATGCGTTCGGCTCTCTTCCGGTAGGGGAAGACCTTTAGGGTCGTGCCCTCAATATCCAGGCCCTGTTCGACCAGACGGCTCGCAAGGTCCTTGCTGGACAGGCCCCCGATGACATGCCCGTTCATCCTGTTGAACTGGATGATATGTTTTGGTCCCCCGACCTGCTTGTCGATGGCCTGGAGGTATTCGTAGGGCGAGAGCTCAGGACAGTGTTCTATAAAAATGTAGTTGTCCTGGTTGGATGTGGACTGCCTCGCCTTGGCGTCGGCGATGTTTGCCCGCGTGGCCTTTACTACCTGGGGCGGCACTGCTTTTTGGCCCTGTGGGTCGCTTGCGCTGCTGGGAGCTATTCGGCTCTTTGGGCTTGTTGGGCTGCCTTGAAGCGTGCTCCGATGACGCCGAGCCGCGGCGCCTCCTCTTGTTCCTGACGACTGTGAAGCCATCATTAGGTCCATCCTCCACCTCCATGGTCTCAGTCCAGTCCCTCGGGGCTGGACCTGCGCAGGTAGCGGTCGTTAGCGCCGTGATGTCACGCGTGGTGGCCGGATTTGCATGCAACTTGCTGGCTGGCGAATTTGCAAATTTTGGATTTTCTTGAATTCTTTCAGAATTTTCATTCTTGAATCCTGCCGCTTCGGAGTCCACCGGCGTCTTTCTCTTTGGTTCCACCTTGGTGAAGCCGTCTTTTTCCTCCTCCATGGGGAGTTGATTCTCCCGATCAACGAGATCTGCCCAGCTCGTCGACGGCTTGCCTGTTCCAGGCTGATGGTTGGTGGTGGTCTTCTCCGTCGCCAGAGAAGTGCTGATTGCATCAGCAGTAGAAGATGGCAATTGGCTTTCAGCCAAGGCCATTGGTGATTCGGGGGGTGGGGAATCCCCCATAAAAATTTAAAATTATTCTTTTCTTCGGAGGCGGTTACAAATTCCAAGCCAGCAAGATACCTCTGTAGTTTGAAGGATTATTTGGATCACCATTTTAAAAATGGTATGAATTATTGTTTGATAACACAGTAAGGGAACAGATACTGTTGTCAATATTTGGTTTAAAGTATTTTTTTAGAAGAATATACGTTTTTCAGTAAAGCCTTGATAGCTATGTTGGGTATATTGTCAATTTCTGAAGCCTTGTCAATTTTTATATTTTGTTGGTAACTTTCTCATCAGAGATTTCACTGTCTAGATCTGGGTCAATATGAGATGTAATATAATACCTAACGTTTTTATGGTTTTGCTGACAAGAAAAGGCTGTCCTTGTATTCTTATCCCTTGTATTTTTATCCTTTGTCGTTTGTTTCTCCAGTAGAACTGGCAGGCTTATGTTTTCTTAGTATTGAGACTTAGCCTGTGGGCAGGTGCCCAGTGGGCAAAACCTTTCAGAAAGGTGTTTATACTGTGCATGAGTGGACAAGCTCAGCTGTGGATCAAAGGGTGAAGTCTACTGTATAGCAGACACTGATTGGTCTGGGAATGGTGAAGATGGTAGCTGTTACGGCGTTGAAGTAAAAAATGGGCAGAATGCCACCCCTTGTGGAATCCCTAGGACAGATGCACCTATGGAAAATGTATTTCATGCTCGGAACATTACATTACAGTCTGTCATAAAGCTTTGTACTTTGAGTAGGGGTTCTCAGGGCATTGGAGATTTTCAGGTGTTGGATGATTGTATGTTGGCAAAGGCATGGTTGATGTCTAAGCTTATCGTAAAGGTTTTGCTCCAGTGTGACAGACCATTTTCTATAAATCTGTTATAATGGCTTCTAGAGCATTCTCCGCTGATCTGCCTGGTGTGAAGCCAAATTGGTCTGCAGAGAACCACTGGTGCTTGTCAGCCAGCCATTGGAGATGATCTAGGATGCAGTGTTGAACCAAGTTATAACACCAAGTTTTTTTTTTTTTACAATTTCACCAAACCATTTTATTTCACCGTTTGAGGGATAATAATGTGACAGTTTTCATTTATTAAATCAATTTAGCCGAAGAAAACAAATGTCATTGTGATTATGGTTCAGTATGTTCATAAAGGTATTCAGTCTGATGAGGTTATAACACCAAGTTGTAGCAAGTATTTTTAGGGTCATTGATCTATTATATTTTTAATCTCTATTGTCTTGAATACTTGGAGGTAACAATGGGTATAAACTCGTTTGGTTAGTATCTTCACTTTATTAATCTAATGGCTGAGATGGCAAAAGGAAGAGAAAAATGGATATAATTAGTATAAAAGGGCTTTTTGTAAAAATTGTTTCATGTACATGGTATGAGGTACATATTAAGAGAATGTCTAAGAAAGGAAGAACATTATTATAACTTCTCTTTCACAAAGGTAACTGTTTAACTTTATGAGGGTATTGTCAATATGGTTATGGGAAAAATGCAAAAAATATTATCTATATATCTGCGCTATGTAAAAATTCTGAGGTGAAATCTAGTGATCTGTATGTCTATGGATCACATAACAATTTTAGCAACAGCTGTGGAGAGTAAAGAATCAATTTTTATTCAGTTCAAAGATCATTTGTCTTAGCAAAGTTCTTCTAGCTCTTGAGGGTTGTTCATTATTGGGTGATGAGGCAGGAGCTGGATAGTCGTAAATATAAACCACACATCAGAACAACATGAAAACTTTCTCCATAGATTATATAAATAGCAATGAAAAGTAAGGAGAAAAGATTTTTTATTCGGATAAACGAGTGACAAGCTTTCGGGCAGTCACGCCCTTCAACAGGTAGCAAACTAAGGTAACAATTGACTTTATATAGGAATCCATTTTAGGTATATTTACATATGTGATGTATATAGTGCGGCGAAAATACAATTCGGGTTAAAATTTTGCATATCTAACTTACTGATATATAACAACTATGTGAGTATGCTAATCGTATAATGTTAAAGAAATAACAAATAATACAACTGCAGATTGG
This sequence comes from Cordylochernes scorpioides, assembly GCA_030710605.1. Classification (NCBI taxonomy): domain Eukaryota; kingdom Metazoa; phylum Arthropoda; class Arachnida; order Pseudoscorpiones; family Chernetidae; genus Cordylochernes; species Cordylochernes scorpioides. Next base: position 46,089,835 of record CP092867.1, read on the forward strand.
CTATGATAAAACATGAATTCGGGAAAGTAACATGAATCTACGCTAAAAAACCAAGATCTACGATAGAGTTCTTCAAACGCGTATTCATGACCATATGCTACTATTAAATGAGAACAAAGTACCAGTTTTCAAATGTTCAACCCGCCATCAGTGACCATACAAGGCCAATGGAGGGGGGGGGGGTTTATCTGTTTTTTAAGCTAATACATATATCGTGATATTGGTCAGGTAAATCAATATGACGATTAATACTGTTTTTTGAAATGGATAAAATGGCTTCTATGATTAATCTTTGGTGTTTACTGGGAATGTTAGTGTATAGGGTGGTGTGAGAAGCTAGATTGAAAGAATGGCCAGTATTAAGCGTGTGGTCGTATATGAGGGATCTGCTGTCTTTATTATTGATACACCTACCATGCTCGATCATCCTGATGGCCACGGACCTACCAGTCTCACCTATGTAGGTTGCATTACAATCGTTGCATGAGACCGAGTAGACCGAGCCCCCAGACGATTGAACAGTGGCAGGCCTCTGTATGCGGGTAATGGGATGTCTAAGAATGGTGGCCAGGCTTTTATTATTTTTAAAATAGGTATTGATGCCGTGGGATGTTAGCATGCGGGATATGGTAGCGGATTGTGGTGAATAAGGCAAAATGCAGGTATTTCTATGGGATACAAGAGGTTTAAAATTAGCAGAGTTGTATTGGTATTTGTGTATGAAATGGTGAGGGTAATGGGAGAGGGCAAGCTGTTTTTTGATGTTGGAGAATTCTATTGACCTAAATATGGGTAGGGAGCAATGTGTGACCAATCTCTTGGTAAGTGTTCTGACTGTATCAATTTTATGGGACAAAGGACAGGAAGAATTGAAATTGGTATAGAAAGTTGGGTTATTGATTTTATGATAAACTGTTGTGTGGTAGTGTGAAGGGGTACGAATAATGAGTATGTCGAGAAAAGGTAACACACTATTAACTTCTGATTCGTGACAAGGAAATATCGGGGTGAAAGGAGTTAAGAACAGATAAGATGCTAACCTCTTGTCCGGTTTCACATATACAAAGGATATCATCAATATATCTCCTCCATATGTGAATGCCCGGTGTGAATTGCCGTTGGATCCAGTTGTCAAGGGTGGACATGACTATTTCAGCTAAGGGTGATGATAACGGGCTACCCATGGGTGAGCCCCTAATCTGTTTGAAAAATTGGTTATTGAAGGTAAACTCTGTGATGTTCAAGCATATGGAGGAAAGCGCGACTATAGAAGAAACAGTTTTAGAGTCTAAATGGATGTCTTGTAGGAATCCTGTTAGCTGAGTAATGATCAGCTGGTTGGGTAGGGATAAATACATAGAATTGACATCATATGAAACCATGGTGGAGTTTTGAAGCGGGGTGAGAGATTGGACGAACTGTATAAAGGCAGGAATGTCTGTTATGGAGAAAGAATGTGGGCGGGTCTTTACCAGAGGTGTAAGGAAGGTTGATAGGTATTTAGAAAGTTTGTATGCCGGGCAGAGGTGGTAGGCTATGATGGGGCGGAGGGGGACGGTAGGTTTATGAGTTTTGGGTAAGCCATAGATGTAGGGCGTATTAGACATATCAGATGTGAAAGTTTGGTACTGTTCAGATGTGATGGATCCAGACTTTTTTAGGCGTAATAGTTTCAAGCGGAATGTACTGGTGGAGGAGGAAATATCGAGTTGGGTAACCGGTATGAACGTGGTTTGGTCGCTAAGTATGTCCATCATCTTGGAGGTATAATCATCTGTGTCCAAGATGATGGTTTGGGATCCCTTGTCTGATCGGGTAACCATGATTTGTGAATTCTGTCTAAGAGATCGAAGGGAGCGGTACTTACCAAGAGATAGGTTAGATTGGGGGGTTGGTTTTCGGAGAACTTGGGATATAGATTGCCGTATGGTGCATTGGGTGATGTGGGGAAGCGAGCTGATGGCGGGCTCAACTCCCGCGATGATCTTAGGTATGTCTACTCTAGATGGGGGTCTGTATTTAAGACCAAAGGATAGTATTTCCATTTGGATCGGAGATGGCACAAATGCAGTCAAGTTAAGGAAGTTGGGAGCGTGGGGCCTGCAGGGGAGGAATTCCGCAGGGAAGCCATATTTTGTGGTCCAGTGGTGTTAAAACTAACAAAAAAGATTGTAAAAATAAAATAATAATAATAATAATAAATCTATTTAAGAAATCAAAACTATGGAGGTAGCGATAGGCAGGTGTTTCTTTGGAGGAAATGATCACCCTTATTGCTGATTTAAATAATTATGAGGCTTTATTACACGATGAGCAAATACAAAATGAAATGAACCTTTTCCAGTAAAAGTAATTCTTGCAGCCCTCTGGGCAAGCCCGACTCAGCCCCCCTCTTTCTACGCACTTTATCTTCTCCTTAGTTCAGGCCTAATCTTCCGTTTTTTGCTTTGTACTCTAGGCCTTATTCTCTGCCTTTTGCTTGAACTCTGGGCCTTGCCTTCTATTCGGCAGGCTCCTCTTCAGCCGACTTCTAATCAGCAGAGACTTCTTGTCAGCAGAGACTTCTAGTCAGCAGAGACTTCTAGTCAGCAGAGACCTCTAATGGGCAGGGACTTCTATTCGCTGAGACTTCTATTCGCTGAGACTTCTAATCGGCAGAGACTTCTAGTCAGCAGAGACTTCTAGTCAGCAGAGACTTCTAGTCAGCAGAGACTTCTAGTCAGCAGAGACCTCTAATGGGCAGGGACTTCTATTCGCTGAGACTTCTATTCGCTGAGACTTCTAATCGGCAGAGACTTCTAGTCAGCAGAGACCTCTAATGGGCAGGGACTTCTATTCGCTGAGACTTCTATTCGCTGAGACTTCTAATCGGCAGAGACTTCTAGTCAGCAGAGACTTCTAGTCAGCAGAGACTTCTAGTCAGCAGAGACCTCTAATGGGCAGGGACTTCTATTCGCTGAGACTTCTATTCGCTGAGACTTCTAATCGGCAGAGACTTCTAGTCAGCAGAGACTTCTAGTCAGCAGAGACTTCTAGTCAGCAGAGACCTCTAATGGGCAGGGACTTCTATTCGCTGAGACTTCTATTCGCTGAGACTTCTAATCGGCAGAGACTCCTCTACACACTCAGACTGACTGCCTGCCTGCCTGCCTCTAATCTCTCCGCGCGCCTTCTTTTTATAGGGTCTGCTGCACGTGACCAAACCACCTAGAACTACAAAATCAAACTTAAACAAATGAAACTTTTCATTAAAAGAAAAAAAAAATGCAAAAAACCATGCAAGAAAAACTTATGCAAAAACTCTGCACAAAACTATGCCCAAACTATACAAACTAGTTTCAACATTCTCCCACCTAATTTTGACAATTATTAATGTCAAAATTAATTTTATACACTCTATTTAGCTTGGAGAAATTGGTGCCATTGTCACTAAATATCTTCTCGGGACGTCCTCTCCGACAAATAAATCTATGCAGGGCCATCATGAAAGTTCCCGCCTCTAAATTCTTGACCAATTCCAAATGAATGGCCCGATAGACCGCGCAGGTAAAGGCGGCTACCCATACCTTACCACCATCCTTCATATAGAGAGGACCCAACAAATCAACCCCCGTAGTTTGGAATGGTTTCCCGAGTCCTATCCTGCTCTCCGGTAAAGCTGCCATTGGTCTTTGTAGAGACTTTTCCCTAAATCTTTTACAAACAATGCACCCGTTAATGATTTTCCCTATGGTTCTCCTTCCCCTAATTATCCAAAATTTTTCTCTTAAGATTGACAAAATGAACTGCACCCCCGCATGACCATTCTTTCGATGTACTTCCCAAATCAGTTGTTCTACAAAGGGATGATCTCCTGGTAGAACGGCTGGAGTCTTGAATTCTTCGGGGACCTGTCCGTGTAAAAGTTTGCTTTCCACACACCACAGACCCTCAGAGTTTTTAAAGATCTTCAAGCTTTTGATGGAACTCGATTTCTCAATAGAAACTATTTCTTGAATCATAGCTACAAGCTTCTTTTCTGCAAAATTCAATTCTGCAACTTTTAGAGGACCTGCTTCCGTAGACTGTCTCTTAAGTCTCCCTATGAATCTTTTAACATAGGCCATAATTCTAATGTTAAGAGAGTAATCCGATCTTCTAGTCAACAGCCAATCATTACAATCCACATTCAAATTAATATTGACCTCCACTAATTCCTCCTCGGAACCCAGTTCGCGCTGACTTGTAGAGGTCTCCGATATAGGCCATAACTCTTTTGGTTCTTTCAGCCATTCAGGGCCCTCCCACCATCTACTCCGCACAAAGTGGTAAGGAGAACACCCTCGCGACAAAAGATCGGCCGGGTTTAAATGTCCTGGCACAAACCTCCAATCGTTCAAATTGGTAGTGGATTGAATTTCTCGGACTCTGTTTCTCACGAAAACCCGCCATTCAATCTCCTTCTTTATCCAGCTCAAGGCCGTAGAAGAATCAGACCAAAGGGTCATTTCGCATTTTCTCTTCAAAGCCGCTTGAATCGCGTTGGCCAGTCTAGCGCCCAGCACCATAGCCATCAATTCCAGGCGAGGGATTGTCATCCTTTTGGTAGGAGCTAATCTAGCTTTACTCCATATTAAAGTTAAAACAATTTTCCCTTGTACCTCGCTCCTTAAATAAGCCACTGCTCCGTAAGCTATCTGACTGGCATCACAAAAAATGTGAACTCCGGAGGGGAAAACATGATCGTTCCACATATGCCTGGGAATCTTTATTAGTTCAATAAATTTTATTTGGTCATACCATGTTTGAAACTCGCGAGCCATCTCCATAGGTAATGGGGCATCCCAGTCCATTTTTAACCCCCATGATCGCTGCAGCAATAATTTTGGTCCCACGAACACAGGAGCACAAAAGCCAAGTGGGTCAAATATCCGCTGGACTACTGACAGCACCAGTCGCTTCGTCAATCTTGAAGGGAGGCTCAGATCCCTGGGGAAATCACACTTCAATATATCTTCCCCTTTGTTCCAAACGACACCCAGTATTTTTGTAATATCCTTTTCTCTCGGGTTATCCTCAAATGAATACTCCCACTCTCTCAAACTCATTCTAGCCCCTTCCATAATTTTAATGGCCGTCCTCTGAAACTCCTGGACCTCTAGCTTAGTTTCCAGAGAGGCAACACAATTATCCATGTAGAAAGACTGAGTCAACATCTTGGCCACCTTCTCTTGAGGACCCCTTACAGTTTGAAGATGGTATTCAATTACGGCGCTTAGTACAAACGGACTACAATTTAAGCCAAATACAAGTATTTTATGCCTAAAGGCCATCAGTGCTCCACCATTTGCCTCTTTCCACCAAAGAAATCTGAGGTAATCTCTATCTGACTCTCTAATGGCTATCATTTGAAAAGCTCTCCTTATGTCTGCTGACACCCCAAATTTATCTTCCCTAAATCTTATCAATATTTCCGGGATTCTTTCCAATAGATTCGGCCCTTTCTCTAAACATTGATTTAAAGAGAGTCCATTGCGTCCTTGACAGGAAGCGTCGAACACCGGTCGTATTGGCGTCGTCTTGGACTCAATCTTAAATACAGGGCGATGGGGCAAATAATATGCTTTCACTTTAGGTGGACTTTCATCAACTCGTTCAATAAGTCCTTCATCCAACCAATCTCTCAAGATCTGATCATATTCAAACAATTTGTTTTGCAGAGTCACTCTCCTGGTGCTAATCTCCAACCTTCTTTTCGCTAGATGATAATTATCTGGGATTGTCACTTCTTCCCTCCAAGGCAATCCCACAGAATATCCTCGATCTCTTTGTCTCTGAATTTGGTCAATAAACTTTTCTTTTACCTCTTGATATTTCGTCTCTTTGGAACAAGTTTCTATCGGATCTCTTATGCCCAATACCTCCAGGTCCCATAGCTCTTTTAAATCATTATGGACTGTGAGCAAATTCAACGCTTGTTGTACCTGTCCCCCTCTGTCAATGATCGGCGAATTGCCCATCAACGTCTATCCTAATCTGGTTTGCACAGCGGTCAAGCTTGGATCCAGTTACTCAATCCTTCCCGTCAGAAGCAAGCCCAAATAGTTAGCACCGATCAGGACATCAATATCTTTTGTTCTAAAATTATCAGAAGGAATGCCTATACCCCTCGTACTCAGCTCCTTATACCAATCACCTCTCGGCAAAGGAGGTATATTCTCACAAATTTTATGCTGGCCCAGAGCCTCGATCTGTACCCGTTCTCCTCTATTTCTTAATTCCTCCAAGACCAAAATATACCTTCCATGCTTTTCTTCTGCTATTCTTTTACCGCCAAACAGACTTTTAGCAATCGTTGTTTCTCCCAATTTTTCTAGTCCCAAATACCCAACTAGAGATTGCTTCACATACGAGTATTGGCTTCCGCTGTCAAAAATAACTCTTACATTTTCCGAAGCATCTTTACCTTTCAATAGTGCCACAGTTGTCATCAACAAAACCTGATCCGTACAGGCCTGATTTGAAAGAGACGCTACCGGCTCTGGCATATCTTCCCTTAAGTTTTCTCTCCTACCCTGGTCAACGATCCCCCGTGAAGAATTCCCCCTACAAAAAATTTCCCAGTGGCCTTTGCCACAATTCCTACACTTAAGGCTCACTCTACACTTTTCCGCAAAGTGTCCTCTTTGTAAACACCTGAAGCAAAGCCGCGCATTCCTAATTTTTTCATTCCTTTCCCTTGATGACATTCCCACAATAAAGCGGCATCGATGACTCTCATGATTGCTTCTATCGCAAAAACAACATTTCAATGTAGTCTGGGCACCAAACAAACTAGACACGGTGGCAGGTTTAAACTTGTTCCATCTCTTTGGCTCTACATTACATGACTTCCTAAGAGGCTCTTCGAATTTAAACCCTTTCTCTATAAATTTCATCCTCTGAGCACTCTTTACCTCCGCTCTCAGAAAGTCCATCAATGCCTCCAACCTCTCTGGTATTGCCCTAGTCCTATCCAGGGTATTTTCCATCTTACTCTTCTCTTGGCCATACCCTGCAGCAGGATGTCGCTGCCACAGTTTCAAAATCTCCGCTGGCAAAGATGATTCCACCAGAGGGTACAAAAAAATACCAGAGGTCTGAGGATCTATCCCAAGGGTTTCCAGCGATCTCAAGTGACTTGTTAGTTCGTCATATAAATTATTTAAATTTTTATTTTCCCTTCTGACATTAGCAATAACCAAATTCAAGAGCTGTCTTACATAGAGTTCTATTAACATATCTGCATCACCAAACTGTTCCTTGAGGGACTGTATATCCAAATTATAATTCTCCCCTGTAACTGGATAACCCACCACTACTCGGTAGGCTTCTGTATTAGGCACAAGGGCTTGTCTTAGATACAAAAATTTGTCGCTGCTAGTCAAGTGTTCATTATCATGTATCCTAGAAAACTGCGCCCACCAAGACAACCAGTTCTCCAGAGCGCCATTATATGCCTTCAGTTGCAACTCTGGTAGCTTTATATTTAATTTAGCCTCTCCACTAACGGTGGAGATAGCATCACCCTTTTCTTGCTCACGCAAAGCCTTAACTTTTTGCTCCATAAAAAGTCTGTCCTGGATGTATTTTTCACATTCTTGAAATTCCTTGTCGATTTCTTCGTCAGAAGCCTCATCTTTGTCTAATAGGACTGACTGGCATAGCTCGTTTAGATTCGTGAGTTCTACATGGAGCGCCTCTATCCTACTGAATTTCGCCTCCACCCTTCTACTATCAATTGAAGGCTCTTTCAGTTCTCTCTCTCGATATTTAAATCATTGATCAATTTTGTAAAGCTACCTCTCACCGCCCTACGACGTCTCTTGTTCACCTCCTCCATTCCACCACCAAACCTATCGCGTCCGGCTCACCAGAAATGTTAAAACTAACAAAAAAGATTGTAAAAATAAAATAATAATAATAATAATAAATCTATTTAAGAAATCAAAACTATGGAGGTAGTGATAGGCAGGTGTTTCTTTGGAGGAAATGATCACCCTTATTGCTGATTTAAATAATTATGAGGCTTTATTACACGATGAGCAAATACAAAATGAAATGAACCTTTTCCAGTAAAAGTAATTCTTGCAGCCCTCTGGGCAAGCCCAACTCAGCCCCCCTCTTTCTACGCACTTTATCTTCTCCTTAGTTCAGGCCTAATCTTCCGCCTTTTGCTTTGTACTCTAGGCCTTATTCTCTGCCTTTTGCTTGAACTCTGGGCCTTGCCTTCTATTCGGCAGGCTCCTCTTCAGCCGACTTCTAATCAGCAGAGACTTCTTGTCAGCAGAGACTTCTAGTCAGCAGAGACTTCTAGTCAGCAGAGACCTCTAATGGGCAGGGACTTCTATTCGCTGAGACTTCTATTCGCTGAGACTTCTAATCGGCAGAGACTTCTAGTCAGCAGAGACTTCTAGTCAGCAGAGACTTCTAGTCAGCAGAGACTTCTAGTCAGCAGAGACTTCTAGTCAGCAGAGACCTATAATGGGCAGAGACTTCTATTCGGCAGAGACTTCTAGTCAGCAGAGACTTCTATTCGCTGAGACTTCTATTCGCTGAGACTTCTATTCGCTGAGACTTCTAGTCAGCAGAGACTTCTAGTCAGCAGAGACCTATAATGGGCAGAGACTTCTAGTCAGCAGAGACTTCTATTCGCTGAGACTTCTAATCGGCAGAGACTTCTAGTCAGCAGAGACTTCTAGTCAGCAGAGACTTCTAATCGGCAGAGACTTCTAGTCAGCAGAGACTTCTATTCGCTGAGACTTCTAATCGGCAGAGACTTCTAGTCAGCAGAGACTTCTAGTCAGCAGAGACTTCTAGTCAGCAGAGACTTCTAGTCAGCAGAGACTTCTAGTCAGCAGAGACCTCTAATGGGCAGGGACTTCTATTCGCTGAGACTTCTATTCGCTGAGACTTCTAATCGGCAGAGACTCCTCTACACACTCAGACTGACTGCCTGCCTGCCTGCCTCTAATCTCTCCACGCGCCTTCTTTTTATAGGGTCTGTTGCATGTGACCAAACCACCTAGAACTACAAAATCAAACTTAAACAAATGAAACTTTTCATTAAAAGAAAAAAAATATGCAAAAAACCATGCAAGAAAAACTTATGCAAAAACTCTGCACAAAACTATGCCCAAACTATACAAACTAGTTTCAACAAGTGGGATAGTTTCGAAAGCTGGCGGGTTCTGCAACGGCTATCTTGGCGCCTGACGTCTGCCGTGGCAAGCGTCAGAAAAGAGGCTATGACGGACTGGGGGAGCAGGGTGGAAATAATGGAGATGATGCCCTTGATAGTCTTAGAAAGGCTGCGGATCTGGGAAAAACATCCTTGGGTTCTGGATTTCAGCAATTGTTTCTGGGTTCTGTCAATAATCTTCTTTGAGTATGTGTTGTGGACGGGATCCCTAATTCTTAGAGGTGGAGGGCTAAATTGGGCTCTTTCGCAGGTTTTGTTGAACCATAGGTGAGCTCTCCATTTGGCCAACTGGAGAGACTTTCTTTCGAGGAGGACCAAGTATCTGAGGGCATCAGGATTATGAGCGTTGGAGCGTCGGAGATTGAGCAAAAATAGCTGGGTCTCTCGAGTATCAGACATTAGATTCCATCAAAGGTAGCACATTCGTGAAAAAAGGCAGTAGATCAGAACAACATGAAAACTTTCTCCATATATTATATAAATAGCAATGAAAAGTAAGGAGAAAAGATTTTTTATTCGGATAAACGAGTGACAAGCTTTCGGGCAGTCACGCCCTTCAACAGGTAGCAAACTAAGGTAACAATTGACTTTATATAGGAATCCATTTGAGGTATATTTGCATATGTGATCTATATAGTGCGGCGAAAATACAATTCGGGTTAAAATTTTGCATATCTAACTTACTGATATATAACAACTACGTGAGTATGCTAATCGTATACTGTTTCAAAAAACAGTATTAATCGTCATATTGATTTACCTGACCAATATCAGGATATATGTATTAGCTTAAAAAACAGATAAACCCCCCCCCCCCCCCTCCATTGGCCTTGTATGGCCGCTGATGGCGGGTTGAACATTTGAAAACTGGTACTTTGTTCTCATTTAATAGTAGCATATGGTCATGAATACGCGTTTGAAGAACTCTATCGTAGATCTTGGTTTTTTAGCGTAGATTCATGTTACTTTCCCAAATTCATGTTTTATCATAGCCAATCTGCAGTTGTATTATAATTGTTATTTCTTTAACATTATACGATTAGCATACTCACATAGTTGTTATATATCAGTAAGTTAGATATGCAAAATTTTAACCCGAATTGTATTTTTGCCGCACTATATACATCACATATGCAAATATACCTCAAATGGATTCCTATATAAAGTCAATTGTTACCTTAGTTTGCTACCTGTTGAAGGGCGTGACTGCCCGAAAGCTTGTCACTCGTTTATCCGAATAAAAAAATCTTTTCTCCTTACTTTTCATTGCTATTTATATAAACCACACATGTTGGGTCCTGTTGGTTGTGGGGGCACAGGGATGACCCCAGATTGCTGGGGCCTGGAATACCGGCAGGTCCAACAGGTAGGGTTAAAGGCTGGTACTGGGGGCAAGTCCAGGGTATGGGGCCTATCTACCAGTTTGGATGTTGGGCTGGCTTTGGTGTGTTTGGGTGGGACTTCAATGCCCATCTTATGAGGAAAAATACTTGCATCACAAGTATCACCAATAAGCAAAAATATGAAATTCTGAACAAATCAGAGTTCAGTCACTTGATCATAGATTAAAAACTCACTTTTCTTAAAGCTTTGATAGAAGGAAAATTGCTGTGAGCACTGCAACAAAAATTGCCATTTTCCCAGGAGATCATATATCCAACAGCTGTGGGGAGGGTACTGCCCATTGTGGGGATCCCTTAATTTGCTCAAAGAAGTTAGAATTAATAGATAAGATGCCTACCTGTAGACAATTTGCAATTAATTTGACTATTTTTTGGGAGATGTTGAGGCCTATCATATTTTCACAAGGAATTCCTTAGTACACTCCTTGCAAATCTTCATGCTGCTACTGCCAGATTAAAAAAAAGCGTGGAGCTTGTGGGCATGTGGTAGCATGGCTGGAAAATAGTCCATATAGGTCATTGTGTTTGAAGGAGGCTTTGGATACGGTAGTTGTCTGTTGGACTTGGGATTCTGAATTTGAGGCCCTTGTTTTATCTTCAAATGGGCTTCAGATAGGTTAGTACAGGAGAGATTAATATATGCAGAAATATTTGCAATCATCTAAAAATATGTAATATTCTCCCAAGACACTTCAATTCCAAAATATTATTACATTCTGAGATGGCCTAAAACTCTATCTGGACCTGTATCATTTCAACCCAATGGAAGGATGTTTGGAACAGAAATTCCAAGTTCAACACCTCAAAGTATGCACCCTGACACAACAAAATAATATTCATCATTGTGCCTTACATTTTAATATAATTTATATTGATAATTAATACAGAAATATTGAGTGTATTTTCCTACCAACGTTTTTTTTTTGTGTTTGACATTTCTAGGGCCAGCTAGCCTTATTTTTTCTACCTACTGTGTTTTAAAATATATATATATTAATATTGTTTTCAAGCATGTGATATATGAATCTACTGTGGTGCTCTGATTTGTGCATAATGAGGTATGAACTTATGGTAGACATTTATAGACCCTAAAAAAGATTGTAATGTTTTCATATTATACGGTCTTTGCAATTTTTTAATGGCCTCAATATTTGCATTACTTGGCGTATATGTGTCATTTTTAATTGTATATCCTAAAAAATGTATTTCATTTTGAAAAAACTGGCATTTATTAAAATTTAATTTGATATTTTCTTTTTTTTTAGCGCATTTAAAATATGATCTAAGTGTTGTAAATGTTCTTGGAAATCTTTAGAAAATACTATGATGTCGTCAAAATAATTTAAAGCATAGTGGATATCAATTTTTTGTAAAATATTTTGTATAACCCTATTAAAAATACTTGGTCCATTTTTTAGTCCATATGGCATCCTATTCCATTCATAGTGTGTTGTTATCCAAGACGAGGCAAGATTAACTAGGCATTAGTTTATTTCCTATTATAATATATTATTTTATATACAAGTCAAAATAGATCACTAGCAGAGTATTATTCCTTTTGGTTTCCAGAGCTCAACAATCTATGAGCCTAATACTCTGCACATCTCCTCCCTTAACTTTACAGGAACCTTCGAGGTATCTTGACTGCCCTTCCATATCTTGTATGCACGGCTGGCATTGAAGGGAGGCTCTTCTCTGGATCCTGGTCTTGGTTGTCCCTCTGCATCCTTCCATCTCTTGTAGATGAGGCCGTTGGTGTAGGGCAATCCTCCTCGGTCTCTTGCTCCTGGTCATCCTTGCATCTCCTTGAGAGCCGGGTTGATGTCGAAGTGGGGGCCTCCTCATTTCTCTGCTCCTGGCGCTGGCCCTCCTCAGAAGCATCCATGGTACCTCCCATTTTTGGTAGAGGTGTGAGGTGGAGTCTGTTTCGCCTAACTTTTCCTTGGGGAGTTTGTACCCAATAGGAACGCGGTTCTTCAGATTTGTGAAGAACTGTTCCTTCTACCCTTTGATCTCTAATCCAAACGCTGTCCCCTTGTTGAAGCGGAGGCAAGCTATGTACATCGTGTCGTTTATCATATAGGCGCTTCTGGTTGATCACCCTCCTTTTCTCTCTTTCTTGCAAAGCTTCGGAGTCCAAGTACCTTGGCATCAGTGATGATTCTATTGCTGGAACAGAGGTCCTAAGGCGTCGTCCCATTAATAGTTCAGCTGGACTATAACCACTTTCCAGGGGCATCGTTCTATATGCTTGAAGAGTCAGATAGCAATCTTCTTCTTTCTTAAAACTTTGCTCTATATTCTTGATAATTGCTTCAATAAATCCATTGCTTTGAGGGAATTTCGGGCTGAATGTGATATGTTTGAAAGACCATTCCTTGGAAAATTCGGAACCCAGAACTTTTTGGAATTGTGGTCCATTATCGCTTCTCACAGTCTCAGGTGTTCTATGCCTAGCAAATATAGATTTAAGACGGCTTATTACTTCTTGAGCAGTTAGATTTTGTAAAAGTGATATTTCTGGGTACCTGGAGTAGTAATCACATACAATTAGATACCATTTCCCATTTAGATAAAAGAGATCCATTCCGACTTTTTGCCAAGGCCTGATAGGAAATTCTGAGGGCATCAAAGGTTCATGCTTGGGTTTTCTCTCCTTCAAGCATTTTCTACACGACGAAGCCATCCTTTCAATCTCTTGGGAAATTCCTAACCACCAAACCGATTCTTTTGCTCTAGATCTGCATTTATTGATCCCAAAATGGCCTTGGTGCAATTTCTCAAGGATATCTTTCCTCAATGACTTAGGGATTAGAATTCTTTGTCCTCTAAGAAGAAGACCATTCTGATAGGTCAGGTCCTCCTGAAATTGCCAGTATCCTCTTAGTGCTGGATCTACTTCTCTTTTATTCTTAGGCCTTCCACTCATACAGTATTTAGCCAATTGAGAGCAAAGTGAATCTTCCTTTTGCTTTCTAGAAATCTCCAAAAGTCTTTCTTCTGTTGCTGGAAATTCAATGGATTGGATGTACGCAGAAAGTTCTTCTTCCAATTCATCTTTATGTGGTTTAGACATAGGCTTCCTTGATAACATATCAGCCACTATTTGCTTTTTGCCAGCAATGTGACTTATTTGATAAGAATACCTCATCATCCTCATTTTTAATCGCTGAAGTCTGGGAGTCATGTCTTCCAAGGATTTGGACGTAAAAATGGCAATCAGTGGTTTGTGATCTGTTTCAATATGGATTTTAATACCTGTAACATAATCCTTTAGTCGATCACAAGTCCATACTATAGCCAGTCCTTCTTTTTCAATTTGGCTGTATCTTTTCTCCGTTTCTGAAAGTGTTCTAGATACATAAGCTATAGGTTTTAAAGATCCATCAGGTTGTTCTTGTCTTAGAACCCCACCTAATCCAAATGAAGCATCAGCCGATACTATGGTCGTTCTTGAGGGATCAAATAAAGCGAGGTTAGGTCTAGATACTAACTCTTGTTTCAGCAGGTTAAAGCTCTTTTTCTGAGGTTCATCCCAAACCCACTCGTTTTTTGTACTTAGTAACGAATTCAAGGGTTGTAATTTATCCGCAAGGTTGGGAATGAATTTTCCTAAATAGTTCACCATGCCTAAGAAGGACTTCAATTCTTTTGTTGATCTAGGCGCCTCCATTTTTGTAATAGCATCGAGCTTTTCTTCGTCAATGAATAAGCCTTCTGAACTCAATGTGTGTCCCAGGAATTTTACAGTTTTAACTCCAAATTGACACTTTTCTGGGTTGAGTGTCATCCCTTCTTCTTGGATTTTCTTCAAAACTTGGCGTACCCTTTCGTTATGTTCTTCTAAGGAAGATCCGTATACTACAATATCATCCATGAAGCATACAACCCCTTCTATTTTGCCCAGAAGCTGAGTCATCTTTCTTTGAAAGATTTCTGGTGCCGACGTTATTCCAAATGGGATTCTTTTGAAAAAGAACCTGCCGAATGGCGTTATAAAGGTGGTTAGTTTTTGGGATTCTTTAGCTAACCCAAACTGCCAAAATCCAGAATTTGCATCTAGCTTGGAAAAATAGCAAGCATTTCCCAGCTGTCCCAGGATATGCTCTGTCGCAGGTAGCGGATAGTTTTCTCTTCTTATATACTGATTTAGCTTCGTTAAATCAACACAAATTCTTATTTTTCCTCCTGGTTTCGATACTGCGACCATTCCCGCACACCACTCAGTCGGCTCTTCTACTGATTCAATGACTCCTAGCCTGGTCATCTCTTCAAGTTGTTCCTTTACCTGTTTCATTAAGGGAATTGGAACTCTCCTAGGGGTGCATAAAGCATATGGTTTCGCATCTGGTTGTAGGGATATTTTGTAATTTATTTTAGCATGTCCTAAACCATTAAATATTTCTGGAAACTCTCTTTTTGGATTTAAAAAATTTGATGATAATTGCTGAATCATTCTCACAATGTTTAATTTTTCACTTGTCTCCCCAGAGAGAAGTGGCTGCTTTAGTTTATCAACAATGTATATTTTTGAGTTTAAGTGCTGGCCTTTATTTTGAAGTTCTACGTGGATCATTCCAACTGTTTCCAAGGGTATTCCATTTGGACCTTGTAATATTTTATCAGATTTTTCCAGTTTTATTCTTTGGAAACTTTGATAATAATATTGTAGGGGGAGCACGTTGACATCAGCTCCGGTGTCAATTTTAAAATTAATTTGTCTATTATTTACCTTAATTGGTACTATCCATTTCTTGGAATTATCTTCTACAGATCCCAGAAAAGCTATCTCTGAATTTATTTCATTTATGGCTTCTGATCTACATACTTTGTCATAATGGCCCTTTTTCTTGCATTTACTACAATACGAGTTCATAGCTTGACAATTTTTCCAATCATGATTATTTGAATTGCCACACCTGGTGCATCCATTGTGATGACCCTCCCAACTGGTTTGACTTGAATTGTCTTATTTTTGGTTCGTGCCTTTTTGCTTCTTTTATATGATTAGGCATTTTCTTTATTTGATCTATAGAGTCTTGTTGGTAAAGGCTAGACTCCTGTTCTTTGACACTTTCTAATTGCTTTGCCATTAGTGTGGCTTTTACTAAGGTCAAGTCTGTATCAAGTTGCATTCTTTCAGATAATGCTCTATCCCTTACTCCAACAACTATCCTATCCCTAATCAACTCATCATGTAACATCCCAAAATTGCAGTGCTCAGCTAGGCTATGGAGTGCTGTGATAAATTCATTCACCTTTTCCCCTTCCTGCTGACATCTTTGATTAAATCTTGCCCTTTCATAAATTATATTACGTCTTGGAATAAAGTGACTTTCAAAGCATTCAATAAATTTACCATAATTTTCTAATTGGTCACTTGCTATTTTACATGACAACAAAATGTCATCTGCATTATCACCCATGCAGTACACGAGCATATTAACTTGCTCATTTTCTGGGTTATTAATTAACCCGCTTGCCTGCCTAAAACGTTCAAATCTCCTAATCCATTTTGGCCAATCACCTGGATTTGAAAAATTAAAAGGTTCTGGGGCTACACAATTATAATTTTGGGACAATATAAAGATTTACTTATAATATAATATAACTTACCAAAAAGTTTGCTTGATGTCAAGTTTCAAATTTTCTTCGAACAACGACTTTCTTTATGAATTCAGTTTACCGCTTCTAAGCTTGCTTGATGTCGAATTTCAAATTTTCTTCGAACAACGACCTTCTTTATGAATTCAGTTTACCGCTTCTAAGCTTGCTTGATGTCGAATTTCAAATTTTCTTCGAACAACGACCTTCTTTATGAATTCAGTTTACCGCTTCTAAGCTTGCTTGATGTCGAATTTCAAATTTTCTTCGAACAACGACCTTCTTTATGAATTCAGTTTACCGCTTCTAAGCTTGCTTGATGTCGAATTTCAAATTTTCTTCGAACAACGACCTTCTTTATGAATTCAGTTTGCCGCTTCTAAGCTTGCTTGATGTCGAATTTCAAATTTTCTTCGAACAACGACCTTCTTTATGAATTCAGTTTACCGCTTCTAAGCTTGCTTGATGTCGAATTTCAAATTTTCTTCGAACAACGACCTTCTTTATGAATTCAGTTTACCGCTTCTAAGCTTGCTTGATGTCGAATTTCAAATTTTCTTCAAACAACGACCTTCTTTATGAATTCAGTTTACCGCTGCCACCATGTGTTGTTATCCAAGACGAGGCAAGATTAACTAGGGGCATTAGTTTATTTCCTATTATAATATATTATTTTATATACAAGTCAAAAGAGATCACTAGCAGAGTATTATTCCTTTTGGTTTCCAGAGCTCAACAATCTATGAGCCTAATACTCTGCACACATAGCACCCTTGTTGGCAAACAAATGCTGTTTTGTCTCTGTGCATTTCCGCTATGGGAATGTGCCAATAGGCATGTTTTATATCAAGAGAGATGAACATTTTAGCATTTCCCAATCTATCTAAAATTTCTTCCTTTTCTTTTTTCGCTTTTGTCATTTTGTTCACACAAGTTTCAGATATCCTGTCGGCTAATTATTATATTTAATTTCTATTTTTAAAAATGGTGCTGGTGGTGAGATGAGACTGAGCAGTCGAGGCCTTTTGATTAAAGAAGATCAAAACACTCCACTCTTGACGGGTTTATTTAATAACCAATCGTCAAAGTTTTACAAAATTAATGGTAATAACAAACTTGAGGAATCTTAACAGTTAGAATACCTCAATTTTGAGAGAAAAAAAAACTTAATTAAACAAAAATATTGTTGCGCGGGATCCCAACCAATCTCTGGGCACGACTGCTTCCTCCGCCGCAGAGTAGCTCCTCCTTGCTGGCACCCCGATTTGCTCTCCTGAGTTCCACTGCTCGAGTGGAAACTCCCTTCTCCTGGCAGTATCTCTCGGCCTTACCACTGGTGGGGGGAACACAAGAGACTTACCAGAAGAGCAGCAGCAGCAGCAGTAGACTGGCGATGAAGGCAGTGGCAGAGTAACGACAGGAGGCAGCACGCAGACTTGAAGCACTTCTTTTATTGTCATATATTACCAAACATTACATATAACTGGAATAATAAACAACGGGTATTTACATTACGCCACCTCCTGGGGCCAATATAAAAAGGTATTTACAGTCAGGAGAGGTGGCCTCCGCAGGAAACGGGACCACAGCAGTCGGCGACTTCCGCATCAATTGTGGATGCAAAACAGGCGAACGCGCATCTACTGGCGGAGGTTACAAGTGCTCTTCTCGTAACACTACCTCCCCCTTAAACCAGATCGTCCCGATCAGGTCCAATTAGTCCTATCTCCCTGGTAACAAGCCAATCTTCCCAAATGCACCACCTTGGCTTTTGATCTAGAACTCCGCTGGATACGGTAGACCAAATCATTGATCCTTTTGATGATCTTGTAGGGCCCTTTCCAAACTGCCATTAACTCCGGTGAAAGTCCCTTTTTTATTTTTGGATGAAACAGCCATACTAAATCATTTTGTCCAAATCCATCGTGGTTCGCCCTTTGGTAATAGCGAGTCCTCATCCGGTGGCCTGCCATGCGAATCTTGGTCCCAACCAATTCTTGAGTTTCCAACAGAAGACCCCTCATCACTCCTCTGGACCTAGTTTTTGGTCCTTTGCTTTCGGCACACCTGTCGCATTCCTTGCACCACCTTTCCACATCCTCGTGATAGTAGACCCAATAGAATCTCTCCCTAACTTTCTTTAGCATTTTATTAATGCCAAAATGAGCCCCCGAGACTCCACCGTGTATTTCCCGAAGGACATTGGGAACCTGGACCTTAGGGACTACTAGCTGCATGGTTTTACTCTTTCCATCGGCACTTTCCCAAATTCTTTTCAGCAGTCCGTTTTCTATACTGAGGGAGTCCCACTGTGACCACAAGGTCTTCAATTCGGGGCTCTTGTCGGATATCATTTCCCAGCTTGGTCTTTCATTCCCCCTTTCTTTCCATTCCAAGATTGGGCCGATGTTGGGATCCCGTTGCTGGATAGTCCTAAAACTTTCAGAGGTCCAATCGTCGCTCGGCACCATAGTTGTCCTCCTTGAGGTTACCCCATGTTCATCAATTTTCTCACAATGCCTGCAGTCGCCACAAGGTCCTCTGGAGAGAGCATCTGCACTGCCATGTTTTCTTCCAGGCCGGTCCATAACGTTGGAAGAATTTAGTTTCCCTGGCTGTCTCTGGTCGGGCAGCCTGACGGTGCACTGCCTCTTCAGATGACCATGTCATCCACAGCGGAAACAGGGCCCAGCCGATCGTCTGCCAGGCCTGCCGGTCTCTTCTAGCCGTTCTAGTCTCTTCAGTATCTCCTTAATGGCGTTCGATTTCCCACCGCCTCCAGTGGTGCTTTGTTCCACAACTAATTCTGCACCAGGGACCCGTGGATGCCCCGATTCCCTTTTTATTTCACGGATAGACACAATATTGTGGGGCGGGTTCACCACAGCCAACGGTTGCCCCATAACGTTGGCAGAATTTAGTTTTCCGGCTGTCTCTGGTCGGGCAGTCTGACGGTGCACTGCCTCTTTAGATGACCATATCGTCCACAGCGGAAACAGGGCCCAGCCGATCGTCTGCCAGGCCTGCCAGTCTCTTCTAGCTGTTCTAGTCTCTTCAGTATCTCCTTAATGGCGTCCGATTCCCCACCGCCTCCAGTGGTGCTTTGCTCCGCAATTAATTCTGCACCACGGACCCGTGGGTGCCCCGATTCGCTCACTCGGTAGGCCGCCTTCACCTCCAGGGCGCGAACCAGCGCCTCTCTTGATTTATCGAAAGAAGCAAGTCGTAGCACTCTCTGGACTTCTACGTCTCGAATACCATCGATAAACGTCTGGGCGGCCAATTGGTCAAGGAAATCAATGGGAGCGCCAGGGTAGGCCAGATGACAGAGCCTCTTGACATCAGCTTCAAACCCCTGCAAACTTTCCCCGACTTTTTGTCTTCTTAGCTTAAGTTGAGCTTGGTATACCTGCCTTAGATGTTGTTCTCCATATCTCAACTCAAGTTCTCCCATCAACATCGCATAACTCTGTTGATCTGCACTCGGAACCGCCTGAAGCAGATCTAAGGCCGGCCCCCGAAGAGCCACAATCAAATTTGTAACTTTTTCGGTCTCTCCCCAGCCATTGTTGAGAGTCACTGCTTCGAATTGTCGCCTAAAACCCTCGAGTGAAGTTTGTCCGTCAAAGGTAGGCGGAGGTATGTTGCGGCCTGTAGGGAAGATCACAGCACCCTCTAGACTCTTCATGCGCGCCAGCTCGATCTCCAGCCTCTTGCACTCTGTCCGGACTTCGCCAATATTATTCTCTAAGGCTGCCTGGACCCCCCCGATCTCGCTTTGGAACCTAATCTCCAAATTTGTAACTTTTTGGTGGAATTCCTCCCTCTCCTGCTGTCGAAGAAGTCTTTCTTCCTCTTTCTCTTTTTCTTTAAGAACTCTTCTTTTTTCTTTAAGAAGCCTTTCTTTCTCTTTCTCTTCTTCTCTAAGAAGCTTTTCTTTCTCTTTCTCTTCTTCTTTAAGAACTCTTCTTTTCTCTTTCTCTTCTTCTTTAAGAACTCTTCTTTTTTCTTTAAGAAGCTTTTCTTTCTCTTTCTCTTCTTCTCTAAGAAGCTTTTCTTTCTCTTTCTCTTCTTCTTTAAGAACTCTTCTTTCTTCTTTAAGAAGCTTTTCTTTCTTCTTTAAGAAGCTTTTCTTTCTCTTCTCGAAGCCCTTGAATCATCTGGGTGATTGTGGCCAGCACGTTCTGCTCCGAGGCCATTTTTTGACCTCTAGTCTCGATGGGCATTCGTCAGCAACCGAAGAAATCTCACAGGGAGCCTCCTGGTGACCTCCACGAGGAAGAAGCCCACCTCTGACACCAGTGTTGCGCGGGATCCCAACCAATCTCTGGGCACGACTGCTTCCTCCGCCGCGGAGTAGCTCCTCCTTGCTGGCACCCCGATTTGCTCTCCTGAGTTCCACTGCTCGAGTGGAAACTCCCTTCTCCTGGCAGTATCTCTCGGCCTTACCACTGGTGGGGGGAACACGAGAGACTTACCAGAAGAGCAGCAGCAGCAGCAGTAGACTGGCGATGAAGGCAGTGGCAGAGTAACGACAGGAGGCAGCACGCAGACTTGAAGCACTTCTTTTATTGTCATATATTACCAAACATTACATATAACTGGAATAATAAACAACGGGTATTTACATTACGCCACCTCCTGGGGCCAATATAAAAAGGTATTTACAGTCAGGAGAGGTGGCCTCCGCAGGAAACGGGACCACAGCAGTCTGCGACTTCCGCATCAGTTGCGGATGCAAAACAGGCGAACGCGCCATCTACTGGCGGAGGTTACAAGTGCTCTTCTCGTAACAATATAGTAAATTTATATATTTGATAACAAAAAAAGAGAGTCTAATTAACTCGACTAAGCAAAAAAAACAATATTTATATCTACATCAGCGCCGTCTGGACTTCTCGGCGTCACAGAGTTCATCTATGAAATAAACAATAAAGAATTAATAAAATATAATTTATGTAGAAAATAATATGGTAAAATTATTTAGAACATATATATATATAGAGAAATAGATATATATATATATATATATATATATGGTGAAGATAGTGAAATCTAGAGGTTAAAATATGACCAATAACAAGTCTTATTCTGGATTTATGCCTCAATATTGATCATATATATATGTTGTTTACAACTTCAAGTCTGCTTGTAAATATTGCTTCACAAAAATCAGCAAGACACTGATTTCCCCACCCTTGAGTCTATAATCAATTGAATTATCAGGGAAAACCCTTGTGCATATATACACAGTATTAGCACTACTCAGTAAATGAAATTATATAAAATGAATGATATAATAGAAGAGAATTAAAATATTAAATTTTTCTCTCTCTAGTCAAAATATCCAGCAATAGGATCTTAAAACGGTGGTCCGCCTGGCGAGCATTGGGCAGTTGGCTCTGCGGTGGCCCTGCTTACCACACTTTGAGCATTTGATGCCGAAAGATAGGAAGGCCGGCAGAGATTCGCCTTTGGATCTGATGTTTAGGCGAGTTGGTAGGTTGTCCAGTTTCTTCCCCTCGTGGAGCAGGATGTAGGCTGATACGTTTCTATTAATTGTAAATATTAAGGGTGAAAATTATTTTGTAAGAAATTGCACTTTATATATATATATATAGATAAATGAAAGATACACTATTTTTAAGCTACTATAATTATTTTATTCTTTTTACAATTCGATTATACGTATATTGTTGTTTACAAGATGATGATCAATAATACAGAGTAGAGTAATAATATATCACAGATCATTCCTCCTTCCTTATATTGTTCATAGTTGGAGAAAACCGGCAAGGAGGGCATCGAGGTCGGGTAGATCTCCTAGGTGGAGGTGACGTGGAAATTTGAGGGTCTTGTTCCAGTCGGTGAGGTCCTGCTCCAGCGTTGTCCAAGGTCCAATCAGAATCTTCAGCATATTTGGTATCTGAACCTGTCCTCATCTGATTGACATGCACTTTAAATGTGCCTTTTAGGTTCTTTACTAGATAAACATTGTAACCTAGTCGTCGTATCACCTGGGCCTTGAACCATTTGCGCCTATTTTGTATTACTCTTGTAAACAGCACTTTATCTCCAACTTGAAAATGTCGCCTTCCACACTCATTTCTCCCAAAAGTCTTCTGGATAAATTCAGAGTTCAAGCAATTTACAAATGTTCTAGGCACATAACTTAGGAGACGTTCTACAGGAGGCTTATCTAAAGAGGTAGGCGTATTTCTATAATTAAACAGAACATTTTGTAAAATACAGTCCATATTTGAGTTTGGAGATTCTTCTAACGACTTTTCCAGAGATTTTTTTATTATTCTTACCGAAACTTCAGCAATTCCGTTAGACGAGGGATTATATGCTGGCGAGGTTAAGTGGTATACATTATTTTTCCGTAAGGAATCCTTAAATTCAATCGAATTGAAGGGGGGGGCCATTGTCAGACACTAAGCATTGCGGTAATCCATACCTGGCGAAACACTCCCGTAGAAGCTTAGTATTTTCTTGCGAAGTAGTACCTCTAACTGGGAATACTTCAATCCAATTTGAATTTGCATCTACTACTAATAAATAACAATCACCTCTGAAATAGAAATGGTCAACATGAACTCGCTGCCACGGTTGGTTAGTCCTGGGCCAAGGTGTGTTCTCAGCAGGAGGAGCTGTCTGATGATGCATACAGGGAGAACATTCCTTCACAAACTCTTCAATTTGACTATCCATTTTTGGCCACCAAACCGAAGATCTGGCTAGAGATTTCATGCGATTGATTCCTATATGACTTTGATGAAGTAACTTCAACATTTGATCTTGACAGGTTCTTGGAATCACTGCCCTAGAATCAACAAAAATGCATCCCTGCAGTACAGAAAAATTTTCCAATTTTGAAAGGAATGGTTTCATTGTTTCATCCTTTTTTGCTAACTGAGGGTCTTCTAATAGATATTCCTTGAGCTTATTTAAAACCGGATCTTTATTGGTTTCTTCTTCAATAATGAGGTGGTCCAATGGAGTTACATTTAAAAATGATATATCATGTGTCACCAAATCAATGTTGTCTTCCCTTGAATTTATTTCCTCAAGTGGAAGTCTTGAAAATGCATCCGCACAGAGCATGGTATCTTTATTTGTATATCTAATATCGAAATCGAAATTAGACAACTCTAAAGCCCACCTATGCAAGCGATTTGCAATTAAAGGCGGAAGAAGTCTTTTGTTTCCAAAAACAGTCGTTAAAGCTTTATGATCACTCTTTAACACAAATTTTCTCCCAAACAAGTATTGTCTCAGTTTGGAAGTTGCAAACACAATAGCAAGTGCTTCTTTCTCAGTCTGAGAGTATTTGACTTCTGCACTTGACAATGTTCTGGAAACAAAGGTGATTGGCTTCTCTTCCCCTTCCACCATATGACACAAGACCCCACTTATGCCATAGGCAGATGCATCGCAGGTTAAAGTTAATGGAAGCTTCATTGAATAGTGAATAAGCGCCTGGGAATTTAATAGAGTTAACTTCAAATTCAGAAATGCCTTTTCGCATTGGCTAGACCATTTCCAACGATTGTCCTTCTTTAGGAGTTGATAAAGAGGACCAGCCAAGGTTGACATATTAGGTATGTATTTTGAATAGAAGCTCAACATCCCTAGAAAACTCTTCAATGATGTTTTGTCGAAAGGCTTTTTACACCTTTCTAATGCTTCCAATTTCTTTGAATCTGGTCTAACACCATCTTCATTTATAATATGACCTAGAAAACAAATGTCTTTTTTTTAAAATAAGCATTTTTCTTTATTAAGGGTGAAATTTAGCTCTTTCAATTTATCGAAGATCATTTTTAAAATTCTGTAATGTTCTTGTTCATCTTTAGAACCAATGAAAATATCATCTAAGTATATCACCGTGTTGGGAACATCATGAAAAAGGCTGTCCATACACCTCTGGAAAATGGCTGAAGCTGGACTGATGCCAAAAGGCAATCTATTATATCGGTAAAGTCCTCTATGGGTAGATACCACTAGCAGATTTTTTGATGCTTCATCCATTTCAATTTGATGATATGCGGAGGAGAGATCCAATTTGGTAAAAATCTTGTTTCCTCCTAGATTTCCCAACATAGTTTCTATAGTAGGTAATGGATATTTCTCATCTTCAATGCAATTATTCAAAGTATTTTTAAAATCACCACACAAACGTAGTTCTCCATTTGACTTTATTACCGTTACTAAAGGCGTAGACCAATCACTAGCATTAACCTTTTCAATTATTTGACTTTTTTCAAGTCTGTCTAGTTCTTTGTCTATCTTCTCTTTAATGGAAAAGGGTACTGGTCTAAATTTAAAAAATTTGGGCTT
This sequence comes from Cordylochernes scorpioides, assembly GCA_030710605.1. Taxonomy (NCBI): domain Eukaryota; kingdom Metazoa; phylum Arthropoda; class Arachnida; order Pseudoscorpiones; family Chernetidae; genus Cordylochernes; species Cordylochernes scorpioides. The sequence goes on from CP092867.1 coordinate 46,114,405, forward strand.
TGCATTTGGCCTCAATGATATTGAACCTTTAATGCCCTGAATTGGTAAATCTTTATTTTCAAATACTCTCTTATATACTTCTAAAAACAGTTCTAAATTTGAAATTACATTTATATTATTACAGATATCAAAAACGCAATTGGGCCAATCAGTTTTTAAAATTCTTATCCAATTTCTGCCCAGTAGCGGCGTTTGGTTATTAAACTGGCCTGTCACAATTAGGGGTAGTTTTTCCTGATAGTTTTTGTAACTAACATTTACCAAGCATTTTCCAAAAACTGGAATCAAATTTCCTGAAAAACTTTTCAAATGTCCACTGTATTTCTCTAGAGTGACATTTTTGAGATTTGTAAGAAAAAATTTCTTTGAAACTACAGACACGTCTGCACCAGTGTCAACCTCCATTATAGTGTCTGCATCTTCAATTTTAACGTTTACCATTATTTTTGGTGCGTTTTCTAATGTGTTGCACTGAATAGTATTCAATTTATTCTGATTGGGTTTATTCATTCCAGAATTTTGGGCCGATTTTTTATTCCAACATACTGGAGCAATGTGCCCTTTCTTATTGCAAATATAACATTGAGCATTTTTAAATTTGCATAACTTCGTATCGTGGTTAGACTTTCCACAAATTTTGCAAGGATTATTGTATTTACATGGGAATTAAAAATTTTTAGATCTGGCTTTCAACTTATCAATATCATGACCAGGATTTTTCATCAAATTTACTTGTGGCTTCGCTGCCTCTACAGAATTTGCAATATTTATTGCACTATCAAACGTTAAAAATGGTTCACTTAGCAGCCTTTTAAGCGTAGCTTCATCGAAGCAACCACTTACAAATTGATCACACAAATTTTCATTTATGTCAGTAAATTTGCACTTGTCTGCCTGAGATTTAAGCCTCAAAACAAATTTTCCCACAGGCTCACTTTCTTTTTGTACAATCTTGTGAAATAAATATCTTTCATAGTGCTTATTTTTTATTGGATATAAATGGCTGGTTAAAACCTCTACTAAATCTTTATATTTAAGGTCACTTGGCCTTCTGGGTACCAACAAATCGCGCAAAGTCTTATAAACATTAACATCAATAGACGTTAATAACACAGATACTTTGTCTGCTTCTAATGTTTTGTTCAATTTAAAACATTCTTCTAATTGTTCCAAATAACAATTTAGATCTTCACCTTCACGAAACCTTGGATAATTTAAATTAGTGGTGGCCATACTTACGTTAATTCTTCGTCGCCATTTGATACGTTTCTATTAATTGTAAATATTAAGGGTGAAAATTATTTTGTAAGAAATTGCACTTTATATATATATATATAGATAAATGAAAGATACACTATTTTTAAGCTACTATAATTATTTTATTCTTTTTACAATTCGATTATACGTATATTGTTGTTTACAAGATGATGATCAATAATACAGAGTAGAGTAATAATATATCACAGATCATAGGCCTCCTGGCTGCCGTCGGTGAAGGAGTATTTCCCCATTTTGATCTGGATGGGGGCGATGGAGGTGACTTTTCCGTAGGGTTCCAGGGCATCCACAATGGCGGTATCCTCCACAAAGCGGGCTGATTTGCCACGACTATGCGTTCGGCTCTCTTCCGGTAGGGGAAGACCTTTAGGGTCGTGCCCTCAATATCCAGGCCCTGTTCGACCAGACGGCTCGCAAGGTCCTTGCTGGACAGGCCCCCGATGACATGATATGTTTTGGTCCCCCGACCTGCTTGTCGATGGCCTGGAGGTATTCGTAGGGCGAGAGCTCAGGACAGTGTTCTATAAAAATGTAGTTGTCCTGGTTGGATGTGGTCCTCTGTTGAAGACGCCTGCCGCGCCCTGGCCTCCGCGATATGCGCTCGAGTGGTCCTGACCTCCTCCGCCCGCGGTGCCCATCCCGTGGATGATCGTGGCCGGCGAGTGGCTCCTGCGCCTCTGGTGCCAGAGGAAGGTGTTGCGGCCGTAGGAGAACCCGGCGAGTCGCGGTGCCTTTTCTTACTCTTGACGACGGTGAAGTTGTCGTCCTCTCCAGGGCCTTGGTCTTCGGTGTAGTCCGCCCAGTTTCCCAGAACACGGGCAGCGCCATAGGATGACATAGCTGCTGCCAAGCTGGTTGTGACGTCACCGCACGCGGCGGCCAGATTTGCATTTCTGACGCCTGTCGGCGGATTTGCATACTCTTGATTTTCAGAGTTATCTCTAGATATTTCTTTATGAGATTCTTTTTTCGTCGAATTCTTGCCACCAATTGGAGATGGGATGCTGGGCCTTCCAGGCTTTTGTCCAGCAGATCCTGGGCTCCTTGGCGATGCCGAATTCGGCAAGTCTAGGGACATTTTTCCGCTCGCCTGAGGCGAAAACGGCGGAGCTCGCTTTTTGTTTTAGGATAATTAAATATCAATCAGTAATTTAGGTTTAATAGAAAAATGTTTGCCCGCGTGGCCTTGACTACCTGGGGCGGCACTGCTTTTCGGCCCTGTGGGTCACTTGCGCTGCTGGGAGCTATTCGGCTCTTTGGGCTTGTTGGGCTGCCTTGAAGCGTGCTCCGATGACGCCGAGCCGCGGCGCCTCCTCTTGTTCCTGACGACTGTGAAGCCATCATTAGGTCCATCCTCCACCTCCATGGTCTCAGTCCAGTCCCTCGGGGCTGGACCTGCGCAGGTAGCGGTCGTTAGCGCCGTGATGTCACACGTGGTGGCCGGATTTGCATGCAACTTGCTGGCTGGCAAATTTGCAAATTTTGGATTTTCTTGAATTCTTTCAGAATTTTCATTCTTGAATCCTGCCGCTTTGGAGTCCACCGGCCTCTTTCTCTTTGGTTCCACCTTGGTGAAGCCGTCTGTTTCCTCCTCCATGGGGAGTTGATTCTCCCGATCGACGAGATCCGCCCAGCTTGTCGACGGCTTGCCTGTTCCAGGCTGATGGTTGGTGATGGTCTTCTCCGTCGCCAGAGAAGTGCTGATTGCATCAGCAGTAGAAGATGGCAATTGGCTTTCAGCCAAGGCCATTGGTGATTCGGGGGGTGGGGAATCCCCCATAAAAATTTAAAATTATTATTTTCTTCGGAGGCGGTTACAAATTCCAAGCCAGCAAGATACCTCTGTAGTTTGAAGGATTATTTGGATCACCATTTTAAAAATGGTATGAATTATTGTTTGATAACACAGTAAGGGAACAGATACTTTTGTCAATATTTGGTTTAAAGTATTTTTTTAGAATAATATACGTTTTTCAGTAAAGCCTTGATAGCTATGTTGGGTATATTGTCAATTTCTGAAGCCTTGTCAATTTTTATATTTTGTTGGTAACTTCCTCATCAGAGATATACTATTATTGTGCCTTCTACATGCTTTAGGATAAGCATTTTAAGGCAAAACTCATAGTTAGGAGTCTCCAAGCGCCCGCCGCAATGGAGGGCCAAGGAGAGGGCTGGAGAGGCAATGCCGAGGCCGAGGCCCCGCTAGTGCGCGCCATTTTGAGGGAACCAAGGCAGCACCAAGCACAACTAAGGCGCCGCAGGCTTCAAAAATAGTTAAGAGATCATTTCAGGGATCGAGATCAGGCGATCAAGACCCAGAGCTCAAGAGGTCTGGCTTTTATCGTCTGGCTTTTATCCTTTCCTCATCAGAGATTTCACCATCTAGATCTGGGTCAATATGAGATGTAATATAATACCTAACATTTTTATGGTTTTGCTGACAAGAAAAGGCTGTCCTTGTATTCTTATCCCTTGTATTTTTATCCTTTGTCGTTTGTTTCTCCAGTAGAACTGGCAGGCTTATGTTTTCTTAGTATTGAGAGTTAGCCTGTGAGCAGGTGCCCAGTGGGCAAAACCTTTCAGAAAGGTGTTTATACTGTGCATGAGTGGACAAGCTCAGCTGTGGATCAAAGGGTGAAGTCTACTGTATAGCAGACACTGATTGGTCTGGGAATGGTGAAGACGGTAGCTGTTACGGCTTGAAGTAAAAAATGGGCAGAATGCCACCCCTTGTGGCATCCCTAGGACAGATGCACCTATGGCAAATGTATTTCATGCTCGGAACATTACATTACAGTCTGTCATAAAGCTTTGTACTTTGAGTAGGGGTTCTCAGGGCATTGGAGATTTTCAGGTGTTGGATGATTGTATGTTGGCAAAGGCATGGTTGATGTCTAAGCTTATCGTAAAGGTTTTGCTCCAGTGTGACAGACCATTTTCTATAAATCTGTTATAATGGCTTCTAGAGCATTCTCCGCTGATCTGCCTGGTGTGAAGCCAAATTGGTCTGCAGAGAACCACTGGTGCTTGTCAGCCAGCCATTGGAGATGAGCTAGGATGCAGTGTTGAACCAAGTTATAACACCAAGTTTTTTTTTTTTTTACAATTTTACCAAACCGTTTTTATTTCACCGTTTGAGGGATAATAATGTGACAGTTTTCATTTATTAAATCAATTTAGCCGAAGAAAACAAATGTCATTGTGATTATGGTTCAGTATGTTCATAAAGGTATTCAGTCTGATGAGGTTATAACACCAAGTTGTAGCAAGTATTTTTAGGGTCATTGATCTATTATATTTTTAATCTCTATTGTCTTGAATACTTGGAGGTAACAATGGGTATAAACTCGTTTGGTTAGTATCTTCACTTTATTAATCTAATGGCTGAGATGGCAAAAGGAAGAGAAAAATGGATATAATTAGTATAAAAGGTCTTTTTGTAAAAATTGCTTCATGTACATGGTATGAGGTACATATTAAGAGAATGTCTAAGAAAGGAAGAACATTATTATAACTTCACTTTCACAAAGGTAACTGTTTAACTTTATGAGGGTATTGTCAATATGGTTATGGGAAAATGCAAAAAATATTATCTATATATCTGCGCTATGTAAAAATTCTGAGGTGAAATCTAGTGATCTGTATGTCTATGGATCACATAACAATTTTAGCAACAGCTGTGGAGAGTAAAGAATCAATTTTTATTCAGTTCAAAGATCATTTGTCTTAGTAAAGTTCTTCTAGCTCTTGAGGGTTGTTCATTATTGGGTGATGAGGCAGGAGCTGGATAGTCGTAAATATAAACCACACATGTTGGGTCCTGTTGGTTGTGGGGGCACAGGGATGACCCCAGATTGCTGGGGCCTGGAATACCGGCAGGTCCAACAGGTAGGGTTAAAGGCTGGTACTGGGGGCAAGTCCAGGGTATGGGGCCTATCTACCAGTTTGGATGTTGGGCTGGCTTTGGTGTGTTTGGGTGGGACTTCAATGCCCATCTTATGAGGAAAAATACTTGCATCACAAGTATCACCAATAAGCAAAAATATGAAATTCTGAACAAATCAGAGTTCAGTCACTTGATCATAGATTAAAAACTCACTTTTCTTAAAGCTTTGTTAGAAGGAAAATTGCTGTGAGCACTGCAACAAAAATTGCCATTTTCCCAGGAGATCATATATCCAACAGCTGTGGGGAGGGTACTGCCCATTGTGGGGATCCCTTAATTTGCTCAAAGAAGTTAGAATTAATAGATAAGATGCCTACCTGTAGTCAATTTGCAATTAATTTGACTATTTTTTGGGAGATGTTGAGGCCTATCATATTTTCACAAGGAATTCCTTAGTACACTCCTTGCAAATCTTCATGCTGCTACTGCCAGATTAAAAAAAAGCGTGGAGCTTGTGGGCATGTGGTAGCATGGCTGGAAAATAGTCCATATAGGTCATTGTGTTTGAAGGAGGCTTTGGATACGGTAGTTGTCTGTTGGACTTGGGATTCTGAATTTGAGGCCCTTGTTTTATCTTCAAATGGGCTTCAGATAGGTTAGTGTACAGGAGAGATTAATATATGCAGAAATATTTGCAATCATCTAAAAATATGTAATATTCTCCCAAGACACTTCAATTCCAAAATATTATTACATTCTGAGATGGCCTAAAACTCTATCTGGACCTGTATCATTTCAACCCAATGGAAGGATGTTTGGAACAGAAATTCCAAGTTCAACACCTCAAAGTATGCACCCTGACACAACAAAATAATATTCATCATTGTGCCTTACATTTTAATATAATTTATATTGATAATTAATACAGAAATATTGAGTGTATTTTCCTACCAACGTTTTTTTTTTTTGTGTTTGACATTTCTAGGGCCAGCTAGCCTTATTTTTTCTACCTACTGTGTTTTAAAATATATATATATTAATATTGTTTTCAAGCATGTGATATATGAATCTACTGTGGTGCTCTGATTTGTGCATAATGAGGTATGAACTTATGGTAGACATTTATAGACCCTAAAAAAGATTGTAATGTTTTCATATTATACGGTCTTTGCAATTTTTTAATGGCCTCAATATTTGCATTACTTGGCGTATATGTGTCATTTTTAATTGTATATCCTAAAAAATGTATTTCATTTTGAAAAAAACTGGCATTTATTAAAATTTAATTTGATATTTTCTTTTTTTTTAGCGCATTTAAAATATGATCTAAGTGTTGTAAATAAGTAAAAGATTTGAAGCGAACGAGGATGCTTTTCTTTAAACTTTAATAAAGATTCGAGCTTTCGGGCCTATTACCCTTCTACAGGACTACACTCCAACAAATAAATGTGCATCTTATATATGCATCAGAAAACTAGGAAAATTAACATATGTAAGTAAAAAAAAAAAAATAATTATAAGATATATCTATAAGTTTTGAGTATGCAAAGTAGGGACATCAAAAGTGGATTCTGGACTATAATACATTCATTAAATCTGCAAAGTTGAAACTTTCCGAAATAAAACAAACTGGCAGCGGGCAACTATGGTACACTATGGAAATATTGCTCTATATGCGTCAGGGATCTCTATGTGTCGGTTAATACTATTGTGTTTTAAAGAGAGCAACGCCTCGACGACTAATCTTTTGAATTTGCTGTTGATATTAGAGTAATATGCATGTGGATGGGATGTATTAAAAGAATGTCCTGTTTGTCTGATATGTTGTACGATGAGGGACTTAGGTTCATTATTTCTGATGTTTCTGTAATGTTCGTCCATCCTGTCCTTGATTCGTCTGCCTGTTTCTCCTATGTATATGCTATTACAGTTTGAGCATTTCAATGAGTATACGGAGTTTGTGAAAAAAGGTAGGGTAACGGGAAAACTATTCCTGGTTATGGGATTTCTGACTATTGTTTCTAACTTAGGGGCGTTGGTGTAAAAGGTACGGATACCATAGTTATTTTTTAGGAATCTAGAAATGTTGACACTGTGAGTAGAGAATGGGATGGTGCATGTGGATCTATAAATTTGGCTATTAAGGTGCTGTTGGGGATTATAAAAGTGTCTGAGTATGAAATTTTTGGGGTAACCAGAGTTCATCAGGTGACCAATTACGTTTTGGGTTTCTATTTGTTTGAATTCTTGCGAAGAACAGTGTGTGAAAATGCGTTTCGACAAGGTTTTTACGGTGTTAATCTTATGGCTAAGGGGGCAGTATGATGTGTAGTGTATATAGGAGGGATAGAATGAGGGCTTATAGTAAACATTGGTCATGTATCTGCAATTCTGTTTTGTAATCTGAACATCTAAAAAGGCTAGTGAACTATTGTTTTCTTTTTCTACTGTGAAAAGTATGTCTGGGTATAGTGAATTTAATTTGGCATGAATTTTGTCTAAGGAATCAGTTTTAACTATACAAAATATATCGTCTATATATCTAAACCAAGTAAGGATATCTACTGGAAAATGATCTGTTATTGAATTGTCTATTTTCCGCATGACTATTTCAGATAGTGGTGAAGAAAGAGGGCTTCCCATAGGAGTACCTTTAGATTGCCTGTAGTAACGTTTATCGAAATTAAAAATACTATTGTTCAGACAAATCGATATTAAGGAGGTTAATTTAGTTATCATATCCGCAGAATAACCATGCGTCCGGAGGAATTCTGTGGTGCATTCTATGATGAGGGGGTGGGGGAGACTAGGGTATAGATTGATTACATCAAAAGATATCATTAGACTGTTGGGGATAACCGGTAGATGCTGAATATGGTTTAAGAATTTAGGTGTGGAAGAAATGGACGTCGAGACGTCGCCATCTCTAAGTATGGGTATAATTATTTTAGCTAGTAACTGAGCTAACGGGGCTGTAGGAGAGAGATGAAATGCGACTATTGGTCTGAGGGGGATATTTATCTTATGTACCTTAGGTAGTCCGTAGATGTAGGCTTGACCATGTAGATTCGATAGAAAGTTTCGGAGTTCATCGGTTGTTATCAATTTGTTCCTGCAAAGGGTTCTGAGTTCTTTTTTGTATATGGTGTTCGAGGTAGTCTGATCTTCTGCTGTGGCCGGGGTGAATACCTCCGAGTTATTCAAGATCTGATTCATCTTTGATACGTAGTCAGTGGTATTCATTATAACAGTTCTAGATCCTTTGTCAGATCTTGTGATGACTATGTTATTATTTTTAGTTAATGTTCTGGTAATCTGAATCTTTATTAAAGTTTAAAGAAAAGCATCCTCGTTCGCTTCAAATCTTTTACTTATATTCATCAGAGGATTCCAACTTTCTATAAGTGTTGTAAATGTTCTTGGAAATCTTTAGAAAATACTATGATGTCGTCAAAATAATTTAAAGCATAGTGGATATCAATTTTTGTAAAATATTTTGTATAACCCTATTAAAAATACTTGGTCCATTTTTTAGTCCATATGGTATCCTATTCCATTCATAGCACCCTTGTTGGCAAACAAATGCTGTTTTGTCTCTGTGCGTTTCCGCTATGGGAATGTGACAATAGGCATGTTTTATATCAAGAGAGATGAACATTTTAGCATTTCCCAATCTATCTAAAATTTCTTCCTTTTCTTTTTTCGCTTTTGTCATTTTGTTCACACAAGTTTCAGTTATCCTGTCGGCTAATTATTATATTTAATTTCTATTTTTAAAAAATGGTGCTGGTGGTGAGATGAGACTGAGCAGTCGAGGCCTTTTGATTAAAGAAGATCAAAACACTCCACTCTTGACGGGTTTATTTAGTAACCAATCGTCAAAGTTTTACAAAATTAATGGTAATAACAAACTTGAGGAATCTTAACAGTTAGAATACCTCAATTTTGAGAGAAAAAAAAAACTTAATTAAACAAAAATATAGTAAATTTATATATTTGATAACAAAAAAAGAGAGTCTAATTAACTCGACTAAGCAAAAAAAAATAATATTTATATCTACATCAGCGCCGTCTGAACTTCTCGGCGTCACAGAGTTCATCTATGAAATAAACAATAAAGAATTAATAAAAATATAATTTATGTAGAAAATAATATGGTAAAATTATTTAGAACATATATATATAGAGAGAAATATATAATATATGGTGAAGATAGTGAAATCTAGAGGTTAAAATATGACCAATAACAAGTCTTATTCTGGATTTATGCCTCAATATTGGTCATATATATATGTTGTTTACAACTTCAAGTCTGATTGTAAATATTGCTTCACAAAAGTCAGCAAGACACTGATTTCCCCACCCTTGAGTCTATAATCAATTGAATTATCAGGGAAAACCCTTGTGCATATATACACAGTATTAGCACTACTCAGTAAATGAAATTATATAAAATGAATGATATAATAGAAGAGAATTAAAATATTAAACTTTTCTCTCTCTAGTCAAAATATCCAGCAATAGGATCTTAAAACGGTGGTCCGCCTGGCGAGCATTGGGCAGTTGGCTCTGCGGTGGCCCTGCTTACCACACTTTGAGCATTTGATGCCGAAAGATAGGAAGGCCGGCAGAGATTCGCCTTTGGATCTGAGGTCTAGGCGAGTTGGTATGTTGTCCAGTTTCTTCCCCTCGTGGAGCAGGATGTAGGCCTCCTGGCTGCCGTCGGTGAAGGAGTATTTCCCCATTTTGATCTGGATGGGGGCGATGGAGGTGACTTTTCCGTAGGGTCGCAGGGCATCCACAACGGCGGTATCCTCCACAAAGCCGGGCTAATTTGCCACGACTATGCGTTCGGCTCTCTTCCGGTAGGGGAAGACCTTTAGGGTCGTGCCCTCAATATCCAGGCCCTGTTCGACCAGACGGCTCGCAAGGTTCTTGCTGGACAGGCCCCCGATGACATGCCCGTTCATCCTGTTTGGTCCCCCGACCTGCTTGTCGATGGCCTGGAGGTATTCGTAGGGCGAAAGCTCAGGACAGTGTTCTATAAAAATGTAGTTGTCCTGGTTGGATGTGGACTGCCTCGCCTTGGCGTCGACGATGTTTGCCCGCGTGACAATTTTTTGACAATTAAAACAGACTTTTTTGACGATCTAGTCAATAATTACACTCTATCAAGAGTTAAGCAGGAGGAACCAAATATTTACAATTTAATCAGGCGGTGTCCCCACCGAGGCTCGTCTTGACCCAATCAGGAAGGCAACATCCTCCTAAGCGCGGACATGCCCTCACGCACAAAAGGATCGGAGTCCCGAGCGCGCTCGATGGCGGCGCTGATGAAAGCAGCGAGGAGGCTCCTCCTCCGAGTAGACAGGCGCTTGATGAGAGGCTCCCTATCCTCGGGGTATATGATGGCTTCTATGATGTCTCCCTCATCAATCCCCAATTCCCAGTCGCGCTCTTGGTTTAGTTTAAGTAATATATCGTGTGCCTCCATCCAGCGGTCATCAATAAATTGGCGGGACAGTGGAGGTGGAGGTGTCGCGGTGTCCGGTGTCGTCTTTTCCCCGTGGGGAGCAGGTGGTGCTGGCTCAGCAGTCTGAGGCGCAGACAGTGTGGGTGCTGGAGGCACTGCCGCTGGACCGGTCCTCAGCTCCGCCCTGACCTTGCCAAGGATCTTGTAGATATTGGAAGATCCTCCTGGCTTCAGGTCCAAATTCTGTTTGATGATGCCGGCGAGAGAGTTGGTCTGTGGAGGTGTCAGCGAGGGTCGCCTTTTATGAGCCCTGGTCTTTGAGGAGAGGAGGTCCAAGACCTCCTCCCGCCCGAGACCAAGGGCGTCCGTTCCACCAAAAGATACGCTGGGGTTTCTCCTCAGGAAGACCACAATGTCGTCCTTAGTGTTTTTCTTGTTGGATGACGCGAAGGATGCGGTGTTCTCATCGACTTCGGTCATCTCAACATCTGGTGTTTGGGTTGCGTGCCCGAGAGTCTCCTGGACGGGCAGAGGGCCACGCGGTGCAACAAGGTCCGGCCGAGCGGCAGGTGTCGGCTCAAGATGGCTTGTCGCCGCCAAGTGAAGGCCTGCGGGATCCTCAGGTGCCCGCGATGATGGAGCAGGGGTCATAGGTGGAGGGGCAGGAGATGCGTCCTCCATAGGTAAGGCCGAAGGCGCTGGTGGTGGTGGCCGGGGTGCAGCAGGTGGAAGGAGCACGGCTCGCGGGAGGCACGTCGGAGAGCTCCATGGTAGGACTGGGGGACGCCGAAGGTGGAGGTTGGGCAGATGGCTGCTGAGGCAGCCCAGGCGCAGTCGCTGGTGGGACGCTGGTGGGAGAGGTAGGTGTGGCCGGTCCAGCAGCGTTGGTTCGCCCTGCAAGCAGGGGGCAGTTGGCCCGGCGATGTCCTTGGCCACGGCACCTGGAGCACCTAATCCCGGAGGACAGGTATGCGGGCCAGGCCTCGCCTTTGATGGTGATGTTGAGGCGGGTGGGCAACCTCTCAATGGTCATTCCTTCGCGGAAGATGATAAACGCCTCTCGGCGGCCATCGTTGTAGATGTATGGGCCAGCCTTCATCAGCTTGGGGGCGATAGATGTGACCCGCCCAAAAGATGAAAGGGCGCTGATAACGGCTGCATCCCCCACGAAGAAGGGGAGGTTGCCCACTGTAATTCGCTCCGCCCTCTTGCGGAACGGGAAGGCCCTGTGGAGGGTTCCCTCCACCTCGAGGCCCTCGTTGACGAGGCGCTCGGCCATGCCTCTGTTTGCCAGTCCCACCAGGAAGTGGCCGTTCATCTTGGTCACTTGGAAGACCTCCCTGGTGCTCCCAAACATTCGATCTATGGCCCTCATGTAATGGTAGGGCTCCAGCTCAGGGCTGCGTTCTACATAGACGCAGTGGTCCTCTGTTGAAGACGCCTGCCGCGCCCTGGCCTCCGTGATATGCGCTCGAGTGGTCCTGACCTCCTCCGCCCGCGGTGCCCATCCCGTGGATGATCGTGGCCGGTGAGTGGCTCCTGCGCCTCTGGTGCCAGAGGAAGGTGTTGCGGCCGTAGGAGAACCCGGCGAGTCGCGGTGCCTTTTCTTACTCTTGACGACGGTGAAGTTGTCGTCCTCTCCAGGGCCTTGGTCTTCGGTGTAGTCCGCCCAGTTTCCCAGAACACGGGCAGCGCCATAGGATGACATAGCTGCTGCCAAGCTGGTTGTGACGTCACCGCACGCGGCGGCCAGATTTGCATTTCTGACGCCTGTCGGCGGATTTGCATACTCTTGATTTTCAGAGTTATCTCTAGATATTTCTTTATGAGATTCTTTTTTCGTCGAATTCTTGCCACCAATTGGAGATGGGATGCTGGGCCTTCCAGGCTTTTGTCCAGCAGATCCTGGGCTCCTTGGCGATGCCGAATTCGGCAAGTCTAGGGACATTTTTCCACTCGCCTGAGGCGAAAACGGCGGAGCTCGCTTTTTGTTTTAGGATAATTAAATATCAATCAGTAATTTAGGTTTAATAGAAAAATGTTTGCCCGCGTGGCCTTGACTACCTGGGGCGGCACTGCTTTTCAGCCCTGTGGGTCACTTGCGCTGCTGGGAGCTATTCGGCTCTTTGGGCTTGTTGGGCTGCCTTGAAGCGTGCTCCGATGACGCCGAGCCGCGGTGCCTCCTCTTGTTCCTGACGACTGTGAAGCCATCATTAGGTCCATCCTCCACCTCCATGGTCTCAGTCCAGTCCCTTGGGGCTGGACCTGCGCAGGTAGCGGTCGTTAGCGCCGTGATGTCACACGTGGTGGCCGGATTTGCATGCAACTTGCTGGCTGGTGAATTTGCAAATTTTGGATTTTCTTGAATTCTTTCAGAATTTTCATTCTTGAATCCTGCCGCTTCGGAGTCCACCGGCCTCTTTCTCTTTGGTTCCACCTTGGTGAAGCCGTCTGTTTCCTCCTCCATGGGGAGTTGATTCTCCCGATCGACGAGATCCGCCCAGCTCGTCGACGGCTTGCCTGTTCCAGGCTGATGGTTGGTGGTGGTCTTCTCCGTCGCCAGAGAAGTGCTGATTGCATCAGCAGTAGAAGATGGCAATTGGCTTTCAGCCAAGGCCATTGGTGATTCGGGGGGTGGGGAATCCCACATAAAAATTTAAAATTATTCTTTTCTTTGGAGGCGGTTACAAATTCCAAGCCAGCAAGATACCTCTGTAGTTTGAAGGATTATTTGGATCACCATTTTAAAAATGGTATGAATTATTGTTTGATAACACAGTAAGGGAACAGATACTTTTGTCAATATTTGGTTTAAAGTATTTTTTTAGAAGAATATACGTTTTTCAGTAAAGCCTTGATAGCTATGTTGGGTATATTGTCAATTTCTGAAGCCTTGTCAATTTTTATATTTTGTTGGTAACTTCCTCATCAGAGATTTCACCGTCTAGATCTGGGTCAATATGAGATGTAATATAATACCTAACATTTTTATGGTTTTGCTGACAAGAAAAGGCTGTCCTTGTATTCTTATCCCTTGTATTTTTATCCTTTGTCGTTTGTTTCTCCAGTAGAACTGGCAGGCTTATGTTTTCTTAGTATTGAGAGTTAGCCTGTGAGCAGGTGCCCAGTGGGCAAAACCTTTCAGAAAGGTGTTTATACTGTGCATGAGTGGACAAGCTCAGCTGTGGATCAAAGGGTGAAGTCTACTGTATAGCAGACACTGATTGGTCTGGGAATGGTGAAGACGGTAGCTGTTACGGCTTGAAGTAAAAAATGGGCAGAATGCCACCCCTTGTGGAATCCCTAGGACAGAGGCACCTATGGCAAATGTATTTCATGCTCGGAACATTACATTACAGTCTGTCATAAAGCTTTGTACTTTGAGTAGGGGTTCTCAGGGCATTGGAGATTTTCAGGTGTTGGATGATTGTATGTTGGCAAAGGCATGGTTAATGTCTAAGCTTATCGTAAAGGTTTTGCTCCAGTGTGACAGACCATTTTCTATAAATCTGTTATAATGGCTTCTAGAGCATTCTCAGCTGATCTGCCTGGTGTGAAGCCAAATTGGTCTGCAGAGAACCACTGGTGCTTCACACCAGGCAGATCAGCTGAGAATGCTCTAGAAGCCATTATACAAATGATTATGAATGATTATGATTATGAATTTTTTGTAAAAATTGTTTCATGTACATGGTATGGGGTACATATTAAGAGAATGTCTAAGAAAGGAAGAACATTATTATAACTTCTCTTTCACAAAGGTAACTGTTTAACTTTATGAGGGTATTGTCAATATGGTTATGGGAAAAATGCAAAAAATATTATCTATATATCTGCGCTATGTAAAAATTCTGGGGTGAAATCTAGTGATCTGTATGTCTATGGATCACATAACAATTTTAGCAACAGCTGTGGAGAGTAAAGAATAAATTTTTATTCAGTTCAAAGATCATTTGTCTTAGCAAAGTACTTCTAGCTCTTGAGGGTTGTTCATTATTGGGTGATGAGGCAGGAGCTGGATAGTCGTAAATATAAACCACACATGTTGGGTCCTGTTGGTTGTGGGGGCACAGGGATGACCCCAGATTGCTGGGGCCTGGAATACCGGCAGGTCCAACAGGTAGGGTTAAAGGCTGGTACTGGGGGCAAGTCCAGGGTATGGGGCCTATCTACCAGTTTGGATGTTGGGCTGGCTTTTGTGTTTGGGTGGGACTTCAATGCCCATCTTATGAGGAAAAATACTTGCATCACAAGTATCACCAATAAGCAAAAATATGAAATTCTGAACAAATCAGAGTTCAGTCACTTGATCATAGATTAAAAACTCACTTTTCTTAAAGCTTTGATAGAAGGAAAATTGCTGTGAGCACTGCAACAAAAATTGCCATTTTCCCAGGAGATCATATATCCAACAGCTGTGGGGAGGGTACTGCCCATTGTGGGGATCCCTTAATTTGCTCAAAGAAGTTAGAATTAATAGATAAGATGCCTACCTGTAGACAATTTGCAATTAATTTGACTATTTTTTGGGAGATGTTGAGGCCTATCATATTTTCACAAGGAATTCCTTAGTACACTCCTTGCAAATCTTCATGCTGCTACTGCCAGATTAAAAAAAAGCGTGGAGCTTGTGGGCATGTGGTAGCATGGCTGGAAAATAGTCCATATAGGTCATTGTGTTTGAAGGAGGCTTTGGATAAGGTAGTTGTCTGTTGGACTTGGGATTCTGAATTTGAGGCCCTTGTTTTATCTTCAAATGGGCTTCAGATAGGTTAGTACAGGAGAGATTAATATATGCAGAGATATTTGCAATCATCTAAAAATATGTAATATTCTCCCAAGACACTTCAATTCCAAAATATTATTACATTCTGAGATGGCCTAAAACTCTATCTGGACCTGTATCATTTCAACCCAATGGAAGGATGTTTGGAACAGAAATTTCAAGTTCAACACCTCAAAGTATGCACCCTGACACAACAAAATAATATTCATCATTGTGCCTTACATTTTAATATAATTTATATTGATAATTAATACAGAAATATTGAGTGTATTTTCCTACCAACGTTTTTTTTTGTGTTTGACATTTCTAGGGCCAGCTAGCCTTATTTTTTCTACCTACTGTGTTTTAAAATATATATATATTAATATTGTTTTCAAGCATGTGATATATGAATCTACTGTGGTGCTCTGATTTGTGCATAATGAGGTATGAACTTATGGTAGACATTTATGACCCTAAAAAAGATTGTAATGTTTTCATATTATACGGTCTTTGCAATTTTTTAATGGCCTCAATATTTGCATTACTTGGCGTATATGTGCCATTTTTAATTGTATATCCTAAAAAATGTATTTCATTTTGAAAAAACTGGCATTTATTGAAATTTAATTTGATATTTTCTTTTTTTTAGCGCGTTTAAAATATGATCTAAGTGTTGTAAATGTTCTTGGAAATCTTTAGAAAATACTATGATGTCGTCAAAATAATTTAAAGCATAGTGGATATCAAATTTTTGTAAAATATTTTGTATAACCCTATTAAAAATACTTGGTCCATTTTTTAGTCCATATGGCATCCTATTCCATTCATAGCACCCTTGTTGGCAAACAAATGCTGTTTTGTCTCTGTGCGTTTCCTCTATGGGAATGTGCCAATAGGCATGTTTTATATCAAGAGAGATGAACATTTTAGCATTTCCCAATCTATCTAAAATTTCTTCCTTTTCTTTTTTCGCTTTTGTCATTTTGTTCACACAAGTTTCAGTTATCCTGTCGGCTAATTATTATATTTAATTTCTATTTTTAAAAAATGGTGCTGGTGGTGAGATGAGACTGAGCAGTCGAGGCCTTTTGATTAAAGAAGATCAAAACACTCCACTCTTGACGGGTTTATTTAGTAACCAATCGTCAAAGTTTTACAAAATTAATGGTAATAACAAACTTGAGGAATCTTAACAGTTAGAATACCTCAATTTTGAGAGAAAAAAAAAACTTAATTAAACAAAAATATAGTAAATTTATATATTTGATAACAAAAAAAGAGAGTCTAATTAACTCGACTAAGCAAAAAAAAATAATATTTATATCTACATCAGCGCCGTCTGGACTTCTCGGCGTCACAGAGTTCATCTATGAAATAAACAATAAAGAATTAATAAAAATATAATTTATGTAGAAAATAATATGGTAAAATTATTTAGAACATATATATATAGAGAGAAATATATAATATATGGTGAAGATAGTGAAATCTAGAGGTTAAAATATGACCAATAACAAGTCTTTATTCTGGATTTATGCCTCAATATTGGTCATATATATCTAATATTTTGTAATGAATGTGATTTAAATATTTTAAGGGCATAATGGAGATAGATGATGCAGTATCAAGTACACAAGGCATTGATACATAGTTTATGAGTACAGAGAATAATAATAAAGTTCTACCTGGGTTTAGAGGTTCTGAATGGGTATTAGTTGGCAGTTCTTTTTCATGTTTGTTGAGTGGACAATCTCTGTGGAAATGGTATTGATTGGGCAGTTGATGGGAAGAGCAGATCTTGCAGGGGTAGGGTGGTAAATTGATTGTTCTACTGGATGCTTCCTGGTGATGAGCTGTGGTTGACCTTGGAGATGACCTTGGAGGTGGCTGGGGTTGTAGACTTGGAGAAGAGTTGGGGTTAAATCTTGACCTTGCTGGGTAATATGATCTAGTTTGAAAATTCTGCCTATTATCATTACTTGTGGATGGTTGCTGATTATCTGAGTTATATTTACATTGTGGTTCCTGTTTTTCTTGATTGGTAGAGTATTTTAATTGAGTGGTTATTTTAATCCAATCTGAGGTTTCCTTAACTCTTGCTGCAATTAAATATTTCTTTAGGTAATTTGGCATCCCATCTGTAAGAGCTTCTAATAATAGGGGTGTATCTAAATTAAGTTTTTTTGCTAATGAAGATTTTTCTTTAAAATAAACATCAAGATCATCTTTATCATTGTATTTTAAATTTAAGAATTTACTAAATAGATTAGAATCTTTAACTGTAAAATATGAAAGTAATTTTTGTTCTAGTTCCCCCCAATTATCTATATCTTGTAATTGTTCTATATAAAAATTAAAAGCTTCTCCATCAAGATAATTTGAAATATTCTTTAGCTTATAGTCTTCATCAAAATGGTTTTGTTGGCATTTTTTGTTAAAGAACTTTATCCATGAAGTTATATCAAAACTTTGTCCATCATATTTTGGTAAATCAAAATTATTTGTAGAAGATTGTTGCTCAGTTGGCTTTTCTCTTTTCGGAGGCATTTTTGAAAATCAATTATTACTAGGTAAATCCTGTCGGCTAACTGTTACAAACTATGTAAATTTAAAATGATTTTTGAAAGTTAAAAGTGCAGTCGTTAAGAATATAATTTAAAAAAAAAGAAAATTAATCTGAAGAAGTTTATTTTGTGAACTCTTGAGCAAAAGAATACATTAAATTTAAAGTAAATATAGAATTTAGCAATTAATCCTATATTACAATTTACATATTTATAAAAATTATATCTAACTTAACCTAACCTACTCTAAAAAAGAGAGAAAATATGGTTTTACGGGCTACTAACCAAAAGTTATGATTTTTGAGCCCAAGCGCGATGTCAGGTGGCAAGGGATCCTAGGACTGGCGGCAGGAGATGTGTCGCAGGGGTGGTGGAAACGTTGGGCAAGCAGGGGAACAGCGCCAGGGTGCAGTGAGGCAGGAGCATTGAATTGGCCAGGAATCCAGTAGAAGTGGCAGATGGAATTGGAGGCAGAAGATCCTTGAAGCCTAGAACTTGAGGGCCCTAGACTTCAGGATGGGGCAGCTTGAGGCTCTCGCCTCGTGCTTGTCAGGAAGGAAAAATTGCATCGGCCGGGAAACGAACCATACAATCAATTGCTACTCTAAAAAACAAAAACAATTCATTTATATATTTAAAGTGGCACCATCTGGTGGCCAAAGAATAACAGAGTTATTTTAGAAAGATGATTAAAATAAAATAATATTTACAAAGATTTATATTTATGACATTTCTATAAATTTTTAAAAATTATATAACATATATATATATATATATGTTGTTTACAACTTCAAGTCTGCTTGTAAATATTGCTTCACAAAAGTCAGCAAGACACTGATTTCCCCACCCTTGAGTCTATAATCAATTGAATTATCAGGGAAAACCCTTGTGCATATATACACAGTATTAGCACTACTCAGTAAATGAAACTATATAAAATGAATGATATATAATAGAAGAGAATTAAAATATTAAACTTTTCTCTCTCTAGTCAAAATATCCAGCAATAGGATCTTAAAACTATATACTTAGGTAACAAGATAAAATCAATTTTTGTTACCTCTCATGTTTCTGATCTATAATACAAATTGTACCTTGTCATTTGAATGGAATCTTTTGAATTAAAATTTTTATATTATTTCCATTATAGATTTTAAAACAAAAATTCATGTATATTAATCAAGATTAAAATACAAATTCTTATTAAATCAAACAAGTAACTTCTTTTTGGTAACAAAAAAATGTGTTATTGTCAATCTTTATAATAACACTAAGGGCCGGAACTCACCGGGACGCCATGGGGACGTAGCAAAGGATGTCGCCACGGCTACTCCTGGCAACCGTGGGTCGCCAAAACATGTCGCCAAGAACGCCGCCTGTAAGGTCGCGACCACCTCAGTCGCTCTCGTTACATAGATAGAAATGGACGTGGAAGAAATCGCACTGTCATATTATTTTTATCTACGTCGCAAAAATATTAAGCAGAAGAAGAAGGAAAAAAATATGGATACATCCTTTTATATCAAATCGAAGCGAAAGTGGTGTTTTTGTAAAATTGTATGAAGATTTATTGAAATATCCTGAAAAAATTTTCAATTACGTGAGAATGTCATTGGCATCATTTGATAAATCTTTCTGTATCAAAACTAATTTTGCTCTTGAGTTTTCCATGTGACAAGTGGTTGGCGACTGAATGAGTGACAGTGCGTTGACTCTCATTTATATTGCTGGTGTCGCCGCCAAGTGGCCAGTCTCCACACAAGGAGACAGCAGCGATGCCTCCAATTCGGGCCCGCCACCAAGTGGTAGCCAAGTGAGATACCTCCCATTCATTTTAAAATAGTTAATTGGAAACATTGCTGGCTACATCGCCATGGCGTCCTGGTGAGTTCCAGCCCTAATTAATATAATAACAGTTTTTATTGTATAAAGCTAGGATACATATTTGACTATCATTATTTGCATGAGTCCTCAACCACTCTTGTATATATATAGTGTAAATATTTTTTCTCTATAAAATACACAGATACCTAATACATATGTTTATATGCTATAAACTGAATTGGTAAACAATTGCCTTTTAGCCTTTTCTATCAAATTTTGTGTATGTGTGTGTGTGTTTAAACACCACTTTTTGATCCCAATATAATACACTTGATTTCAACCATGTGATAATTTTCAAATAAATATTTTGATACATATATGTGTGACTTTTTAAAATAACTTAGCTTCGACATGACACAAAACATTTTCACTATTTTTTACTCCTCCCAAGTACACTCCATGGCAGTGGTAATTACACCATTTCCTCAAAGTGTACCCCATGTCTACAGTTGCCAGTTGAAAGGTACCAGAGCCTTCCTTGCCAGCCTCATTAACAACTGTGTGTTCCAAGAATACAGAAGTCATTGTTTTTGGCAACCAAAGTTTGGAATCTATATTGAAGAGAATTTAAAAAAATAACTAAATTATTGAAAATTCACCCCCCCCCCCCCCCCCCCCCCCCCCATCAAAGGGTACACCACTAACCAAACAGGCTTTGGAAATTTGTAAAGTCAAAAGTTAGACTGCTTCTACCAGTGATGTTATATAGGAAATCCTATCTTGACCATCATGTGAACTTGCACATGGATGTTTACCTCATTATACCTTGTTCTTACCATCCATCTGCTCTAAGAGCCAACATAAGAGCTACACTAACTTGTGCAGCATGACAGCAGAGAATATACCATATAACTTGAGCGGAGTCTTATTGTATGCAGCTAAAACATGGGTCCTGTTTTTTCTTCTTATTATGGTCTCTGTTAACCAGGAACCTGTCAGAAATGATATACTGCAACATCAATGCTATTCAATTCCATTTTAGATTACTTTTATGGCCTTCTTTAATGACCTAAGATTAAATACAGTAGAGTCTCTCATCTGCTCAGCAAAGCTGACTGCTACAGGGCGCGTCCCCAGGTGGCGGATAGGGGAATGCCCTTCAGATTATGAAGGCCAACTGCAAAACAAGCAGAATAATTCTGACGAATAAGCAGTCGCAGACCAAAAGCAGCATTGTTAGAAGAGGAGAAAGACCTCTTTAAAAATCATGAGTTCAACTGGCCCAGTTGATGGACCTCAGCAAGGGTCCCTCTCTTGGGATACGAGGAGCTGCATCTGTACTCATGTGAAAGTTGGCAGCAAAGACGTCTGCTTCCATGTTAGGAACGGCCTCAAAATACAGGCAAAGTCAGACTTTCACCAAAGTGTGCCTGGATCATGGTGCCATGATCAATGAGAGCTGTACCCCTACACCCCATTTCATGAGATCACTCATGGAATTCAGGTAATCTTTACTTAAGGGGATAAGAAACAACAACTACAGTCTCTTATGAGAGATCATAGCCTAAACTGGGTCTCTCCTAGAGGTGGTCTCTCAACCGAAACTATTCATCATCAGGCTAAAAGTCATGACAGATTCATTACACTTCCTCCTCCTGCATGAATATCATTGCTTTGTACCAAAGTGTACTTAGGACTTGAAACTGCAATGTGATATATTTGCACATCATTTCTTTTATGATTGAGCAAATAAATAGTTATGAAATAATTAGCGGATAAATGTTAATAAAAAAAAAGGACACCTTTCCTGTTGAAATAAATCCTTAAAATAAGTGCCATCTATTGACCATCTTCACAAACTAGTGGACTCTGGTCAGTGACAAAGCCACAATACCAGCTTTGGCAAACTCAGAGTGTCCTCCTGGAGACAAGACTAATGCCCCTTTTCAATCCATGGCAGGTTTTGATCCCATGAAATTTACACTGGATTCCTGGAATCCTCACAATCTGTCAAAGAGGTATTTATCTGGCAAAGTGGAGAGGTCAAATCTCTGGCCAAAATATAGATGGAAATTTATGCCACAGCTGTCTTTTCTTTTTATAGACCAATATCCTCCTGGCAAAAATTTCACTCTGGAAGATGTTAAAATAAATTAGAGAAGTTAGTCATATATTGAGGCCAATATCTAACTATATTTTTTGTGCAAAATAGTTAACATTAATTAGCTCTGTAAGAAACAAACCTACTACATGGAGAACTTTATTGAAATAGAGAGAAGATACCCAGGAAGTTTTCTTAAAGAGGATGAAGGCGTCACATAGTACTCTCTGTATGTAAAGGGTGGAACTATTTTAATGCTATTGCTTTAAAAAAAAGACCCATTTCTACAATTATTTAACTGAAAGTGAAATATAGAATTGGGAAGGTTTGGCTAATCAGTGGTTATCCTTCCCAGTGATTTCACCAATTTAATTCACCAGATTGCTACAACTACGAATGTTGGTGTGCAATAAATGGTTTAATCTGGGCGATGTGTTTAACAAAAGTATGATTCTGTAATTGTAGAAATAAACACATATTTCAGCTTCGAGCACAGCTTTTCTGCTTAAAGGACAAAGTAACAAATGAAAAAGTTTGTTAAAGAAACATAACAAAGCAATACACAAAACAAAACTTCTATATAAACAGTGCGATAGGCCTTCCAAATTCTATTTCATTAGCAGTTCAATAATTGTAGAAATTCGTCCTTTATTTAAAAAAAAAAAAAGAGAGAGGGAGAAAGTGAGAGAATTGAATAATTCCATCCTCTATAAACACTATTTGGGAAATGGTCACCTCTCAGGGAAATGCATAAACTAGGCCATATATTTTCCATCTTCCACAAATCAGCGGACTCTGGTCAGTTACAAAACCACAACGCCAGCTTTGTCAGAAACAGAGAGCCGATCTGGAGACCGTGGTTTCAGGGTCATGTCCCTCATCCTTCCAGGGCATACCTTGATTTCATGAGATCCGCGAGAGTTTCATGGAATGATAATTCACCAAAGAGGTGTTTTATATCTGGCGAAGAGGCTAGGCCAATTCTATTGCCAAATATAGATGAAATTTTTTCAGGAGAATTTTGTGTGTTATATTTAAAAAGAATTGTCAAATCTCCAATATAGACTGACAGACATTATTAGCCCAGGTCTTCAGGTCAATTTTCTGTGTTTCCCAAAGATGTAGTTTGTGACTGACCCAATCTACTAGTTTGTGGAAACAGTCAATATGTGGTGCTCAGTTTTAGCCTCTATTTTGAAGAAGGAAGTGATCATTGTTATGTTATTATTATTTATAAATTATATTTTTAAACCTTTATTTATATATCTGGCGTGTTTGAGATTATTAATTAGCTGGCTACATGATATAGCAGAGGATATAAATAAAAGGAAGAATTTCATCTTAAGACTTAGTAAGATATTTTCTAACCTATTTAGAGAATGCCATGGTAGAACAATGGAGAACTTAGAGTAAGGAAAGTTTCCTAGGACTGATTTAGTACCATTGTAGCAACCAAAGAGCTAACAAGTCGTTAGCGAAATCATGGCCATGATGTTGGTGATCACCCTCCTGCTGCTCCTGCCGAGCACTGCCCCCATGCCCCTGCCGCGAACTGAGGTTCGCCGTGACGACGACGCCCACGTCGACAGTCTCCCCGCCCCTGTCCTGGGCAGCTTCCAGCTGACCCTGCTGGAGTTGGCCGCCGTCTCCTACCTGCTGGTAGTGTGGTACCTGCTGCTCCGCCGTCGTCGCCGGGCCATGTCCGCCCACCGCCGGTCGATGTCCGCCCGCCACCGGATCAGGGCCGCACACCGCCATCCCCACTGGCCGTGAAGACCTCGGGATTCCCTTCCTGAAGACTTTTTTTCTCTCTTTTTTATATTTATTTATATGTCGTTCGTGTTGATGTTGTGAAATAAATATGATGTTGTGTTTTTTAAGTCTTGGCTGCTTTATAACAACTCATACATACTTAATATACTAAGGTTAAAATTAAAACTTTACTAGTTTTTCTTTCAATAGTTGCTCTAGTATATATGTATAAATGGAATAAATTAGTCTGTCGCCCATTGCAATGGATATTAAAAGAATAATAAAACCTAAAAATATATCTATTCTTATGCTGCTGCACGATACAGGGAACCATTGTAACATGCTTGCTTTACTTCCTCAATGTTCATTGGCTGATATTGGAGAACCAATCAGCAAATGAATAAGCAGGATACCCATATATATAGCGAATATTTAAAGTGAGAAAATTAAGGCAAGTGTAGGGCTCGGATTCACATCAAGAAGAGAAACCAGAAAGAATAGAAAAAGAGAGATCACCCAAAACCAACTCAGAATCCTACATCTTCGCCCTAGTAAATAGACCTTCAGTTCATTACACCTTATTATTAACTGTCATCTCAATTTTTTTCAAAGTACTACTTCTTATTCCTAATTCCAAACACACCTTTCCCATTTTGAAAAAGAAATTGGCCGTGGAATCGATATTAAACTTAAGAGAAAAAGCCCCATAATAGCTTCAGATAATGAAGGGAGATGAAGCAAAAAATATTAAAAGCAAAGTTGAAATAATGTTCCCAGAGTGAGGTTCAGAAAATGTTGATTCATTGCACTAATGATTTCAAGGAGAAAATAAAGAAGTTGGAGAGAAATATCCTGTAAAAACGTGTTTATCAACAACTTCCAAGGAGGAAAGATATTCAAAAAGACTGCTAAAGCAAATTAGACTCGCAACGGTGATAAAAATCGTGAAAATATAGAAGGAATCTATCAAAAAAAAATTTTTTTTTCGTCCTCAATAACAACTTGACATTTAAATGACATGTACTTGAGATCTGAGAGGCCAGCATGGATCCTCATTTTACTTCTGCTCTTTACCTTATCTGTGACTGTCCAAACTTTGCAGAAGTTAAACATCGATTGTTCCCTGATCTAAATGATTTAACTATCTTACATCACCTACTTTGTTTATGAACTCTGTCGATTAATACATGTGAATTTGTAAATATTCAACTCTTAAGTTCTAATTTGTTGTTTTGCCTGTTTCCTCTGTAATAGACGCAAATACTTCAATATCGACCCTGATTGATTAATAAATAAATTTAAAACCTCATTTTACCTGAAAACAAAACTTCTTGACAGAAAAATTCAACGAAGCCTACTTGCCTTTGAATACCTTTCCTCGATAAAATTACAAACGTCTAGGACCTCCTTGGGGGGTTTTTGAGACCCAGCCTGCACCTTTTTTATATTATCCCATGTGTAAGATTACACCAGGTCATGAAGGTTGAAAGCAATAATTTTTATACTTTAGTGTTAGGGTTCTTGTATAGGTCTTCCTTCTTATCTCCAATACAGTCCAGGATATGTGCTGGAGTTGCAGTAGAGTTGAAGCATTTTGAGCAGACAGGAAAATTATTTTCTCCATCAATGAACATAATGGGTCTAGTATGTCCGGTCTTTGATCTTGCAATTTTTGTGGCTTCATTTCTAGAAAGTTGTGATGATGTTGAGTTTCCAGGTCTTGTTCCTTCATACCAGGGGTGGGCCATACTATTGATCCATTCTTTGGATATATCTCAAATCTCTTTTCTTTTGTATCCATCTATATTATCTATATGTTTTCAGAAGGTGGTTCTGAGTGTTTGTGCCTTTGTGCCCCAATCTTTCCCTGAAATGTATTTAAGGATCGACAGGAACTTTTTGGCATGTTAGCAGATTGTCTCAATACGCTTGTTGAAAGTGAGGGAGGGGTCCAGGGTAACTCCCAGGTATTTTGGACACTGATCGCCTGTACCTTACTGACGAGGACCTACAGCTAGAAACGTGTACGTAGCTGGCTTGTTACCTTGATAAACTATTCGGCTACTTTCTGTAAATTTAACTTTAGTAGGTGGCGCTCTACTAACATCAGCGTTTAGTTACACGATCTGATGTTATTTTTCACTTATATTTTTCTTAAATATTCTTAAATATTTTATATATAAAACATTTAGTTGTATACTACCATACTCTTGGAACAAGTCATGATGTGAACACACACATGGAGTTATTGAAATATTTGTAGCTAAATAGAAGTACATACACTGTACAATTATTTAGTAAAAATGGATTAAATGACTTCTGATATTGAAATTTTGATGAATATTTTCACAGAAAATATTTTATTATGAAAATCTCTTTTTAGAAATCACTCTATACATAGATGAATATAATTCTCAATAAATTCTAAAAAGAAACAACTTAAAGAGCCAATTATAGATTATAAGCTTTTATCTACTACAAGTCAGTGTCTGGATCAACATATCAATGTGGAAGTGACGTGTAGACCCGAGTAGGTCTAACTTCCTTACAATTCTACCTTATACCAGATAGGGCCGATGTAGTCTGTAATTGCTGATTGGAACACTGGCAGAATAAACATTGAATATATAGAATTTTGATATAGGCTTAGCAAAATATTGTTATTCTTTTTGAGGATTTCTGGTTGTTTTGTTTGTACTCACGTATGTTGTAGTTACGAGGACATCCCTTCTGATAAAAACAAATATATATTTATTTAAGGAACGACTTGTTCCATTACATATATTGTTAAGACAAGTTAGCGGTAAACAATAACAGCAAGGTTGAAGGTAGTTGTTGGAAGTTACGTCATAGTGGTGACGTCAGCATCGATGATGATTAAAGTCAAAGTCTGTGTAACAATTCCCTCCTTACTTTGGCTTTATTCCCGCGATGCTGAGGCTCTCCAGGTGTTTCTTCATCTGGTCTCGGGATAGGTCCTTTGTGAAGATATCCGCCTCCAGGTCCTGAGATGGCTTGTACAGAAGGCAGATGTCTCTGGATTCATAACAGTCTCTCAAGAAGTGGTACTTTCTGTTGATATGTCTACAGCGACTGCTTTGTTTAGGGCTGGAGATCCAGTTGATCAATGACTGACTGTCTGTATAGATCGCAGTTGGTTTTTCCATGAAATTCCATTCTTCCAGCTCTCGTAGCAGGTTTATTATCCACTTGATTTGACAGCAGCTTTCACAAGCAGCTATCATTTCCGCTTCCATTGTGGAGAGGGCGACGAGTGGTTGTTTACTACTTTTCCAGTCTATAGTTGCTTCGCCGAGCTTCAATACATATCCGCCGTAGGATTTTCCGTCATGAGTGGTCGACCAGCTGGCATCGGCGTAGGACTTCAGGATTCCAGTCTTTCCTCTTTCAAATTTCACTCCTAGGTCAATTGTTCCTCGTAGGTATCTCATCACTCTTTTGATTGCTGTCCAGTGCATCTGTTTTGGTTGTCTGGAGTACTGTGAAAGTTTGCTAGTGATGTAAGCGATGTCGGGTCTGGTGTTAACAGCTAGAAACATTAGCATTCCAAGGGCTTCTTGGTAAGTGTGCTGATCACAATTGTCATCTTCAATATGATTGTCCAAATTGATTTCTTTGGAACCTGGTGTTGGAACTTCCTTACAATTTTCCATTCCATATTTCTGCAATATTTGTTGTACATAGTGGCTTTGCTGTAGCGAAATTCCCTCCTTGTCTTGTATGATCTTGATTCCCAAAAACATGCCTTTACATGTTACATCCTTTATTTCCAGGTGATGTCTCAATTTATTGATGAATCTGTTTGAGGTATCTTCAGAATCTGAGACAGTGATAAAGTCATCAACATATATCCCTACATAGAAGTATTTGTCTTCATTCTTCCATTTAAATAGGCAAGGATCAGATTTAAGTTTTTCCAGTCCACAGTCATGAAGTACTTGACTGAATTTCTCATACCACGATCTTCCGGATTGAGGTAGACCGTAAATACTTTTGTTGAGTTTGCAAACTTTGTTTCTGTCTTGGACAAATCCAGCAGGTTGTTCCATGAATATTGTATTTTCAATGTTTCCATTTAGATAGGCTGCTTTTACATCAAATAGTTTAATGACTGAATCTTTTGTTGCTGCCATTGACAAAATAGTCCTGAGGGTGGCATTTTTAATTACAGGGCTGAAACTTTCGTTGTAATCTCTTCCTGGGATTTGGTTGTATCCCATTGCAACAAGTCTAGCTTTGTAAGTTTTGTTTTCTTGGTCTTTAGATATTTTGAACACCCATTTACTTTTGACAACTTTAGCGTTTACAGGTCTAGGTACCAGTTCCCATACTTGATGCGAGTACATGTTCTGTATTTCCTCAAGCATTGCGTTCTCCCAATGTTTCTTGTCTTCGCATGCGATGGCTTCTTCATAGTCTTTCGGAATGGTTTCATTCGTAGTAGCCAGAACGTAGTCATCGAATCTTTTAGGTATTGTTCGAGTTCTTTGTGGTCTATCTGATCCACTTGACTCTGTCTGTCTGTTGATCATGGTATCTGGTGCTGGCTCTTCAATATCAACATCTGATAGAACATGATTGTCCAGTTGTTCATTCTCCTGAATGAAGAAATATGTGTCAGTGTCCGTATTATTATCACTTTGTTTTCTTCCGAGATGACATTATTGTTCTCTCTGAAGTGAATGTCTGCGGTTTCAAGAATGACTCTCGCTGTGATATCAAATACTCGATAAGCTCTTCTGCATCTTGAATAGCCTACAAATATTCCTCTCTTAGATTTAGCTTCTAGTTTGTGTCTTTGATGATTCTCGAGTTTATAGAAGACTTCACAACCAAATCTCATGATGTGAGAGACAGATGGCTTTTTACCTTTCCATTTTTCCATAGGGGTAGTGTCTGGGTCATTGGTTGTGGGAGTTAGATTGTACAGATATGCAGCTGTATTCACAGCTTCTGCCCAGAAGTGTAGGGGTAATTGGGAGTCTGCCAGAAGTGTTCGGCCTTTGTCTAATAGTGTTCTGTTAGCTCTTTCAACTCTCCCATTGCTTCTTGGGGTGTATGGTGTAGTTAGTTCATGTTTAATTCCTTTGGATTCTATGAAGGTTTCAAGGTTTTTATTGATAAATTCTGTTTCGTTATCTGTTCTAAGTCGTTTTAGTTTTGAGTTTAGCTCGTTTTCTCTCTTTACAATCAACTTCTTCAAAACTTCTGCTGCCGAGAGTTTATCTTTGAGAAATTCTACAAATATTCTCCTAGAAAATCCATCTACGATGGTCAAGAAATATTTACTTCCGCCCAAGGAGTTTATTCTCATTGGACCACAGAGATCGACATAAATGGCTTCAAAGGGGTAGCTTTCCTGATTGCCATCTGTGTGAACATAGGGTACTTTGGTCATTTTTCCCAAGGAGCAAGCATCACATTGATCAAGGGTACCATTTATAGAGTTCAAGCCTTTTAGAAGATTGTTCTTCAAAATCAGGTCTAATTTGTTGTCACTAGGATGTCCTAACCTTCTGTGCCATGCAGTCCTAGAATTGTCCTTTGAAATCAAGCAATGTTCGTTTGGGACATGAGTTGCTTCAGATAAACGTGATAGGTTCAATGTGTACATGTTACCATCAAAGTTGCCTGTTCCTATTAGCTTGTCATCAGAAGAGTATATGTATGCTCCTTCAGAGTTCAAAAGAACAGAGTTCCCTCTTCTTACTACGCTTGGAATGGACATTAGATTTCCTTTCAGGTGTGGTACATGGAGGACATTATGCAGGGTTACAGCGTTGTTAAGTTTGTCCTTACCTTGTACAGTAGCTTGGATTAATCCTGATGAGGCAGATTCGATGTGTCTCCCTTCTTCCGCCACTTGTATGCTTCTTATCTCCTCCGTCTTGTGCTCGATCCATTCACCATGGGAAGTCATGTGGCTTGTGCACGCAGAATCAATTATCCACACGTCCTGAGTCGTCGGGCGTTCCTCCCTTGTGCTTGCATGTAGTGCGTATTCTGAAGTGGAGTCTCTTCGTTGGGATGGTTCCTCCGTTCGTTCTTGGATTGCTGACCTGGCTGTGTCTTTGTTTTGTTTTGGTCCTTTATGGTAGTTCCTTGTACTGGCCATGTTATTTTTGTTTGTTGTATTCTTTTGATTTCCTTTGTTGTCAGGGTTGAACCAACAGTCTTTCTTGAAATGTCCTTTTCTTTTGCAAATGAAGCATGATTTTTCTTTGAATTGGTTGCCTGATGATCTGAAAGCATTTTCAGGATTTTTGCTTCTGTCCTGTCTTTTCTTCTCGAAATCCAGTAGAGTTTGTCTCAAGTCTGGTAAGGAGATTTCTCTGTTTATTGACAGTGCTGCTGCGATCGTGTCAAAGTTAGGTGTGAGTCCTTCAACAATGTATCGTACAAGTTCTCTTTCTGTTACAGTCTTTCCTAGCTGGGTGATCTCTTGTGCCAGTTTCTGTGCTCGTACAATATACATGTTGACATTTTCATTTGGGTTCAATTTTAGTCTGGCTAGATCCAACATTAGGTCTATCCTTTTATTTTCTAGAGATCCTTCAAACCTTTTCTTTATGTCGTACCAAATTCTTTTGGCTCTTTTATCGCCTCGAAAGATGATTGTTAAGTCATCCGAAAGTGACAATATTATTAGGCTGTATGCTTCCCGATTCTTTTTCTTCCAAATATCATATTCTAGTTTATTTTTTGTAAAGTCTGGCTCGTCATTAACAATTACGTCCTCGAAGAGATCTTTTGAATCTAGAATTGCTTCCATTTTCATGGACCACGTGGTATAGTTGTTTTCTGTTAACTGTTCGATTTTTGCTAAGTTATGTGTATCCATTTTTATTCAATATTTATTTTCTAAATTTGCGGTTAGTCCAATTATTTATTTTCTTTATGATTTAAATGGATCAATTGGCGGTTAGTCCAATTCGCGCGCCCAAACAACGCACTGCTACCAAATTGATATAGGCTTAGCAAAATATTGTTATTCTTTTTGAGGATTTCTGGTTGTTTTGTTTGTACTCACGTATGTTGTAGTTACGAGGACATCCCTTCTGATAAAAACAAATATATATTTATTTAAGGAACGACTTGTTCCATTACATATATTGTTAAGACAAGTTAGCGGTAAACAATAACAGCAAGGTTGAAGGTAGTTGTTGGAAGTTACGTCATAGTGGTGACGTCAGCATCGATGATGATTAAAGTCAAAGTCTGTGTAACAAATTTTGAATATAAATATTTATAATATTGAAGGGGGTGGTATTTATGTACCAAAAGAAATATATCTCTCTTTAAAATTCATTAAAACAATAAAATGAATGTGCTTCAACAACAGTTTGAGCAAATTCAGACAAAAGCTAACTGGTAATCATGGTTTCGTGCTATGGCCCTTATCAGTACATGGGCAGCTTTAAAGGGAGAGGTGCCAATTTTGGTGCATGAATACCATCCTTCTGCAACTTTTTGTTTTTTATGCAATATTATATATGTGTTAATATAAAAATCTATATATTTAACATTTATTCTGACAGTGTTCCAATCAGCAACTACAGACTACATCCGGCCCTATCTTTTATAAGTTAGAACCCCCAGTTGTAAGGAAGGTAGACCTACTCGGGTCTACACGTCACTCCCACATTAAGATGTTGATCCAGATAATGACTTGTGGCACATTATTCATTATTACATATTGTAATGGAATCATAAAAAAGGCAATTGTTTTAATGAGTTTTAAAGGGAGAGCTGTCTCTTTTGGTAAATTATTACTACTATTTTTATATTTTATGTTATATATATTGTTGGGTCAGACCCAGACACCATTTGTGTTCTTTGTCTAGTCAGAATGTACAAAGATAGAGCAACCTATTTTATATTTTCCGCAAACCAGCAACACTCGGGTCAGTTCTTTGGCAGCTTTGGCAGAATCAGAGAGCCGATCTGGAGGTAATTTTTTCATGCTAATGGCCCTAATCAATCCAGGGTCTGCCTTGATTTATTGAGATATTTGAGGGTTTCATAAAATGATAATTCACCAAGGAAGTGTTTTGCTGCAGGCCAATTCTATAGCCAAAATATAGATGAAATTTTGTCGGAATAATTTTGAGTTTGTGATATTAAAAAAAAAAGTTAAATCTCCCATTTAGACTGACGAGGGACATTAACCCAAAAGAATAGTCTTTACGTCAAATTTCTGTGTTAATTTTCAAAGATGTGGTTTGTGATTGACCTGATTCCACTAGTTTGTGGAGACACTCAATAGGTGGTGATCAGTTTTAGCGTCAATTTTTATGGAAAAGGATTCATTCTTTTTTTAAATATAAATTATATTTCAAACTTTTATTTATATATCTAGTGTGTGTGATATCATTAATTAGCTAAATACATGATATTAATGAGGATAAAAGAAAGAATATCATCTTATAGGATTCAGTAAGATATTTTCTAACCTATTTAGAGAACGCCATGGTAGAACAATGGAGAACTTAGAGTAAGGAAAGTTTCCTAGCACTAATTCAGTACCATTGTAGCAACCAAAGAGCTATCAAGTCATAAGCGATATCATGGCCATGATGTTGGTGATCACCCTCCTGCTGCTCCTGCCGAGCGCTGCCCCCATGCCCCTGCAGCGAACTGAGGTTCGCCATGATGACGACGCCCACGTCGACAGTCCCCCCGCCCCTGTCCTGGGCAGCTTCCAGCTGACCCTGCTGGAGTTGGCCGCCGTCTCCTACCTGCTGGTAGTGTGGTACCTGCTGCTCCGCCGTCGTCGCCGGGCCATGTCCGCCCACCGCCGGTCGATGTCCGCCCGCCACCGGATCAGGGCCGCCCACCGCCATCCCCACTGGCCGTGAAGTCCTGGAACCCCCTTCCTGAAGATTTTTTTCTTTTTTATATTTATTTATATGTCGTTCGTCTTGATGTTGTGAAAATAAATATGATGTTGTGTTTTTTTTTTTACGTCTTGGTTGCTTTCTAACAACTCATACATACTTAAAATACTAAGGTTAAAATTAAAGCTTTATTAGTTTTCTTTTGATAGGTGCTATTGTATAAAAACTATAAGTCTGTCGCCCATGGGATGGAATATATAAGAGAAATCAACCCTAAAAATATGTTGTTGTAATAAAATGGATCTATTCTTCAGAAACATACCATTGTAGAGAATTAAGGAGATTGACTGTTAGAAACTTTTATATTACACCATTTTGAAAAAAGATTAAGAGAGGGAATCATCATGACTTC
Organism: Cordylochernes scorpioides; assembly: GCA_030710605.1. NCBI lineage: Eukaryota > Metazoa > Arthropoda > Arachnida > Pseudoscorpiones > Chernetidae > Cordylochernes > Cordylochernes scorpioides. The sequence continues at coordinate 46,147,321 of CP092867.1, forward strand.
ATAAAACAAAAGAGTCACATTTTGTTAAAAAAAATCATCTGGCAAGCATTCACAAGGGAAGAAGCTGGGGCATAGTATATTTATAAACCAGGTTTCCCCTTGTAGTGCAGAACGCCAACTACCCAGATAAATAAATATGATTTATTTTTGCAACTTTAAAAATTTTAAATGTTTAAAAAAGTATGAATGAAATGACAAAGCAATTATTTTGTGTAATAACAAAAATTATAAAGAAAAATCCGTGATTAGACCCCCCCCCCCCCCCCCAGTCCTTTCTTTTGTATCTCGATTTTTGAAACTATTGAGGTAAAGTAACATGCTGGCTTTACTAACCTAAATGTTCATTGGCTGGGTAAGGTGTCATGTGTTAGTAGAAAATAAATCAGTTAATGAATAACCAGGGCACCTCTCTCTTTCTCTCTTTATATATATCAAATATTGAGGCAGGTAGAGCATGGATTCAAATAAAAAAGAGAAATCATAAGGAAAAGAAAAGGAACAGCATCCAAAACCAACTCAGAATCCCACTTCGTCGCCCTCGTAAATATTGAGATAAAGTAACATGCTCGCTTTACTAGCCTGAATTTTCATTGGCTGGGGTAGGTAATGTGATAGTAGAAAATAAATCAGCGAATGAATAAACAGGACACCTCTCTCTCTCCCGAGGTGCGAGGATGCACGGGCGCGCGCTCTTGTACCAACCTTTGAAGGCTTGAAAATTTTCAAACGCCCTCGAAGAGAACAAAAAGTTTTACTTATTTTTATGGGGGATTCTCCCCCGACAAAGACGCGATGACATTGGCTGAGAGCCATTCGTCATCTTCACCTGCTGATGCCATCAGCACTCCTCAGGCCTCAGTAGTAACTGAGGTGAACAACGTAGACCCACAGCCTGGTACAGGCAAGCCTTCGACAAGCTGGGTTGACCTCGTCGAACAAGGCAAACAACTCCCGATGGAGGAGCAATATGATGGCTTCATCCTCGTCAGCCACGAGCAAAAGAGTCCCTCTGAAGAGGCGGCTGAACGGCAAAGCAAAAGGGGCCGCGTCCAGCCTGCTGTCACCAAAACCACTGGGTCTGACCCAAAAAGCCAGCGGACCAAGATCGTGAAGGCGGACGCAAGCAGTCCAAAGTCAACTGGACAGACAGAAGGGTCACAAGGGATTCCGTGGCCATCGTCAGGAACAAGAGAGCAGCAAACGCTGAACAAGGCTAGGTCCGCGGCAGCATTGTACCACTAGTGCTGCTATATCGTATGACGTCCTTCCCATGCACTATATGAAGGCCTTGGAGGAGATGCTGGGGAAGGGATCCGTCTACCAGATGATGAAAATGTCTGGTCTTGTTTTGGTCGGACTGGCCAGCGTTGAGAAGGCGGAGCGCCTGGTGGAGGAAGTACTCGCTATCAACAACACCTTCCTGAGGGCATTCTCATATAGAAGGAAGGCGCAGAATATCATAATCGGCAACCTGCCCTCGCAGTGAAGGAGAAGGACATCGTCAGAGCGCTGCGACCATACTGTTGAGTTGTCTTCCTGGCCTATGAGGTGGTGTCATGTGAGTCAGAACAAACTCACTATGTTTTCACCAGCATTCATCTGGATGTAGAAAGGAAATTACTTTTTAATAATACGAGTGCTAATCATTTATCACTCTAAGCCCTGCTGTCCGAAACGGTAAAAAGTAGACCCAGTGTAATTTATTCATACAAATTTTGTGAGAAGACGAGAAGGATAAGAAACCTATGTAAATAGTTTTTTTTTTTTTTGGCTCATGTTAATACTGAATTGTATATAGTACTTGTTTTATGTTCAATTAAAACCATTGATATACTGGGAGAATCCTGTATGGGGCTTGATCCCTAAAAAAGGTTCAAAGGTTAAAAAAGATTAAATATTTTCAATTTTTTCCTACAATTTCCAACGCGATAGACCAATGTGGTGTAAAATGTGCCTATCTCTATGGCCAGCTTGTGATCTACTTGGAACAACTAGAAGTCTTTGTTCAAACTGGTAAAGATAATCTCTATTCAAAATTAAAAAGTCACTGTTTGGACTCAAACAAAGCAGAAGATGCTGGAACAAGTGCCTTGAAGAAGGATTGGAAAAGAAGGAATTTGAGAGTAACCCATTTGATTCTTTTGTCTATAAGCTCAAACTGAACGAAGAAATGCTAATCTTATTATATATGATTTCACGCTGACATAGAATCAACAAGTGAGAGAAATGTGCACCAAGCTGTTGAGAAAACACTTTGAAAGCAAGTACATTGGACCAGTATCTTACCTTCTTGTTGTCAACTTCACTCGATCAAAAGAAGGATGTGTGATTCTGACACAAAGAGACTATATAGAAAATCTTGTGGAGCGGTTCAATCTTCACTCCGATGAAGCAATGAACTGGAATTTTTTAAGATGAATTACCCAACCTTTCTCTGCGGACAAGATCAGATATTGCTTATGCAGTAAGGCAATTAATTGGCCCGATATTTATTGCTAAAATAATCAAATAAATACTGGGCTACTGCAAAAATAATTTTGAGATATTTAAAGTTAACAAAATATCTAGCAGGAAGGAGAGATGAGAACAGACAGTTTGATGACAGCAGTTCTACAGCAAGGAGTCCTAAATAAAAAATCTTTGTGGAGATAGCAGCTGTTGGCCTAAAGGCGGGAGGTTTCCTGAAGCTGACCATAGGCCAGGTTGGCGACTGCTCTGAAGAGGTGACACCAGAACGAGTGTGTCGGTAGGGAGCTGAGCAGCCTGAGAGTCAGCGTTGCCCAGGCCGGACGTGGACTGTGTATGTGTGGAGTTGGATGGACTCGCCGCAAGGTAGCGCCAACGGCGGCAAGGATCCACTGACGACAGAGGTTAAAAGAAAGTATCAAATATTGCATTCTTTCCAAATTCGCATAAATAATAAAGCTGCCTTCCTTCGGGAACTTGCGTTCTATCTTTGGACATCTTGAATAGACAAAGCACACAAATGATGTCAGGGTCTGACCCAATAATATATATAACATAAGGTTGAATGGTGGTGGTATTCATGTACCAAAAGAGGAATCTATCGCTTTAAAATGTATTAAAAGAATGTCTTCTGTTTAAGCACAGAACGTAATAATAGAGAATGTAACACAACACCAGTTTCAGAAAATTCAGAAAAAGCCAACAGGTAAACCATGATTTCGGGCTATGACCCTCATCAGTACAGGAGCAGCTTTAAAAGGAGAGGTGCCTCTTTTGGTACATGAATATCATCCTACTGAAACTTGATGTCATATATAAAATTATATTAACATAAAGCAATAACGCGCCAACTATACATATAAAATGGAAGGATTTAAAAGCACGAATGTTTCTTTTATACATAATACAAACTTCTACTGCCCTTACTGCGATGAAAAAATATATTGGGAGGGCTTGGTTCATCAGTGGTGAACCCTCCCACTGATGAGCCAAGCCCTCCCAATATATTTTTTCATCGCAGTAAGGGCAGTAGAAGTTTGTATTATGTATGAAAGAAACATTCGTGCTTTTAAATCCTTCCATTTTATAATATTATATATTTATATTGAGAAAATCCTAATTCTATATTTGACGTTAATTCTGCCAGTGTTCCAATCAGCAACTACAGACTACATCCGGCCCTACCTGTTACTTGGTAGAAGCCCCAGTTGTAAGGAAGGTAGACCTACTCGGGTCTACACGTCACTCCCACATTGAGATGTTGATATTGACTTGTAGTCTATAGACGCTTATAATCTTCTAGCCGAATGACCCAGGCAACGCCCGTGTTTTACCTGATTGAATGTTTTGATTCAAATACTATTTGTTACAATTATAAATTAGCGCCTTAAATAATTGCATATGTTAGTTAATAACTATAGCCTATGTGCTTTATCTGTCTATGTACTGTTGGCTTCCGTAGGAGTCTCTTACTGGGAAAAAGAAAGAGAGGATTCCATTGGTTATTATCTAATATATGCATTTATTTAGGGAGCGACCCGCTCCAACACAATAGTTACAAAGACGAAATAGCGAGTGGGGGGGGGGGGGGGGATGATGGGGGGGGGGGGGCAAAGGTGGCGTGACCGTAGCCAACCAATAGGAGGGCGCCATTCCAAAAAATAAGCAAACGGTGACAGAGATGAAAACTGATGACTGATTGTTGATTAGGAGATGAGGAATGACGCTCGTAACTGTATATAGAATGATTGGCTCTCTCATGTGCTGAGAGTTTTAACTATTTATTTTTTATTTACAGAATCTGCTCCGCCTAAATTTCTCAACAATTTTTTACAACTTTGTGCTTAGGATATATTGCGAACTATATTTATATTTGTAATATGAATTCTATGAAGAGATTTTATTATATTATTTAAAAAAAAAAACACTCTTCAAAACATTCTGTAAAAGTCAACAACATTGTCCTAGCTTTGAAAATGTTGAAGGTGTTTTTTCCAATTTGTTAATAAATATAAGTCAGCAATGCACACATTTCTAGCTGATAGTTTTCGTCAGTATGGTGCAGGCTGGGTCTCTCAGACCCACAAGGAGGTTCAAACGTTTATAATTTTATCGAGGAAATGTAGTCGATGACAAGTAGGCGTCGTTGAATTTTTTCTGTCAAGAATTTTTTTTTTTCAAGTAAAATGTGGATTCATGCTGGTCTGCTAATCGTAAGCACATGTCATTTGAATGTCAGGTTGGTATTGAGGATTGAAAATCTTTTTTTGATAAATCCATTCCATATGTTCACGATTTTTATCGCCGTTCGAGTATAATTTGCTTTAGCAGTCTTTTTAAAAGCTCTTTCCTCCTCGGAAGTTGTTGATCTAACACGTTTTAATAGGTATTTCTCTATAGGCTCTTCGTTTTTTTCTGTAAAAACATTAGTTTAATAAATTCACCAAAATTTCGGAAGTGCACTCTGAAAACAATCTTCTAACTTTTCTATTCTATTTGTTTTTTCTTCAACCCAACATTTGCTAAACTATTATGGCATTTTTAGGTTGAGTTTGATATCAATTTCACGGCCAAATTTTTTTTTAATATGAGAAATGTGTGTTTGTGGGGGGAGAGGGAATAAGAAGCAGCACTTTGAGAAAAACACTGAGATGACAGTTAATAACAAGGTGTGTTGAACCAAAGGTCTATTTACCGGGTCGGCGAAATGGGTTTCGGAGTTGGTTTTAGATGATGATTCTTTTCTTTTCCTTCTGGTTTCTCTTTTTGATATGAATCCATGCTCTACATGCCTTAATTGCCTAACTTAAAGTATTTGATATATATTCATATATAGAGAGAGATAGAGAGAGGTGTTCTGTTTATTCATTAGCTGATTGATTTTCTAATATCGAATGACCTTACCCAGCCAATAAACATTTGGGTTGGTAAAGCCAGCTTGTTACTTTAGCTCATGGTTTCACACATCGAGATGCGAAGAAAAGGACTGGGAATTAGACTTAATCAAAGAATTTTCTTATAATTTTTGTTGTTACACAAAATAATATAAATCATATTAATCTATCTGGGTAGTTGATGTTCTGCGCTACAGGAAATAACCTGGTTTATAAATATACTATGCCCCAGCTTCTTCCCATGTGAATGCTTGCCAGACGAATTTTATTTTAACAAAATTTGAGGCTTTAATTTTATGATTTCATCATTATAACTTCAAATACAAGCCATGATGATTCCCTCTCTTAATCTTTTTTAAATGTTGTAATATAAAAGTTTCTAACAGCCAATCTCCTTAATTCTCTACAATTGTAAATTTCAGAATAGGTCCATTTTATTATAACAATATATTTTTAGGTTCGAATTTTCTTTAAAATCCCGTCCCATTGGCAACAGACTAATAGTTTTTATACTAATGAATCCATTGAAAGAAAACTAATAAAGCTTTAATTTTAACCTTAGTATACTAAGTATGTATGATTTGTTATAGAGCAACCAAGACTTAAAAAACACAACATCATATTTATTTCACAACATCGAAACAAACGACAAATCTATATATATAAAAATGAATGTATGTCTGTTTGTTTGTCCTTTATGCCTGACCAAACCACTCATTGGATCGCCATGAAACTTTGGGAAGTTATTTAGTATAGTACTGGGAAGGTTTCTAGCAAATAAAATTTTTGAAATAACTTTTCGCCTATAAATAATCAAGATAAATATTCTAATTTATCTGTTATAATTCAACAATCTGCTCTAAATATTATCATGATGATACGATGATTTTGTAATGTAGAAAATTAGGAAAGACAAAATTCAGGATGACACGGCAATTTATTTGAGACAAGAATAATGATACAATTCAAAGGCAAGATACTATTCCTTTAACTTCCAATTACCGAGGGAACCAATTAATATTGATTTTATTCAACTTATCGAGTATTTTTCAAGGGACCGGGAAAAAATGTTCACTTTATCGAGAGATTCGTTAAACAAACCTTTACTCGGGTAAAACCCGGGCGAAGCCGGGTACATCCATACAAGAATAATGATACAATTCCAAGGCAAGATACTATTCCTTTAACTTCCAATTACCGAGGGAACCAACTAATATTGATTTTATTCAACTTATCGAGTATTTTTCAAGGGACCGGGAAAAAAATGTTCACTTTATCGAGAGATTCGTTAGACAAACTTTTACTCAGGTAAAACCCGGGCGAAGCCGGGTACGTCCGCTAGTATATAAATAAATATAAAAAAGAAAAAATCGTCAGGAAGGGGATCCCAAGGTCTTCACGGCCAGTGGGGATGGCGGTGGGCGGCCCTGATCCGGTGGCGGGCGGACATCGACCGGCGGTGGGCGGACATGGCCCGGCGACGACGGCGGAGCAGCAGGTACCATACTACCAGCAGGTAGGAGACGGCGGCCAACTCCAGCAGGGTCAGCTGGAAGCTGCCCAGGACAGGGGCGGGGAAACTGTCGAAGTGGGCGTCGTCGTCATGGCGAACCTCAGTTCGCGGGCAGGGCATGGGGGCAGCGCTCGGCAGGAGCAGAAGGAGGGTGATCACCAACATCATGGCCATGATATCGCTTACGACTTGTTAGCTCTTTGGTTGCTACAATGGTACTTAATCAGTCCTAGGAAACTTTCCTTACTCTAAGTTCTCCATTGTTTACCATGGCGTTCCCTAAATAGTTAAAATATTTATTGAGACATAAGATGATATTCTTCCTTTTATATATATCTTCTGATATATCATGCATTTAGCTAATTAATAATCTACACACCAGATATATAAATAAAAGTTTGAAAATATAATTTATAAATAATAAAAAGTCATATCTTCCATCAAAATAGAGGCTAAAACTGAGCACCACATATTGACTCTCTCCACAAACGAGTGATTTGGGTTAGTCACACTAAATCTTTAGAAAACACAGAAAATTGAGAAGACAATTGTATAAAGCTAATGTCTCTTGTCAGTCTATATGGGAGATTTGACCATTATTTTTAAATTAAAACACGCACAAAATTCTCCTGATACAATTTTATCTATATTTTGGCAATAGAATTGGCCTAGCCTTTTTGCCATCAAAACACTTCTTTGGTGAATTATTATTCCATGAAACTCTCGCGGATCTCATGAAATCAAGGTATGCCCTGGAAGTATAAAGTCCATTAGCCTGAAATCACGTTCTCCAGATCGGCTCTTTGTTTATGCCAAAGCTGGTGTTGTGGTTTTGTAACTGCCCCGAGTCCGCTGGATTGCGGAAGATGGATAATATATGGCGCATTTATGCATTTGACAGGAGAGGTGACCATTTGCCAATAGTGTTTATGAAGGAGGATTTATTCAATGCTGTTATTTTTATAAAAAAGAAAAGATCAACAATTTTGAACTGATAATGAAAATAATTAAGAATATGTTGTGCTTTATATATCGCTTAGTTATGTTGCTTCAAAAAGCTTTTGTATTTGTTGCTTTGTCCTTTAAGTGGTAGAAATATGTGTTGTATTCCTACAATTACAGAATCATAGTTTCGTTAAACACCTTCACTCAGAATGAACCTTTAATCTCAGAATATATATAAGCAGAATCAACATACAATAGTTGTAGCGATATGGTGGATTAAATTGATGAAAATACTGGGAAGGTTCACCACTGATGAGCCAAGCCATCCCGATTCTTTTTCATATTCTTCTCAATAATTGTCGAAATGCGTCCTTTTTTCAAAATATAAACGTTAAAATAGTTCCACCGTTTACATACAGAGAGCACTATGTGTCGCTTTCACCCTCTTCAAGAAAAACCTTCCTTATATTTCGATAGAGTTTACATGTTGTAGGTTTGTTTCTTAGAGCTAACTAATGTTATTTATTATGCGCAAAAACCGCACAGTATGATAATATATGAATAACTGCTCTTATTTATTCTAACGTTTTCTAGATGGAAAGTTTTGCCTGGAAAATAATGGTCTATGAAAAAAACGGACACCTCTTAGGTTAATAAACGCTCAAACTAAATGCCAAAATTTTCCATTTATTTTTGGCCAAAGATTTGGCATAGCCACTTTGCCTGCTAAACACTTCTTTGGAAGATTTTGAGGATTTCACTAATTCAAATGAAAACACCAAAACGCGAATGTTTTTTTTAAACAAATAAATCGAACTTCTATTTCCCTTATTGCGAAGAAAAATGTATTGGGAGGGTTTGGGCTCATCAGTGTCAAACCTCACAGCGGTTTTCGCCAATTTAATCTACCAGACCGTTTCTTTAGAACTCTAATACTGTATTGGATCATTCTGCTTTTAATATGCAACACTGAAGGGTTGAATCTTAGAAATGGTATTTGAGCAAACTATGGACATAAGCTTTTCTAAGATTTAACCCTTTAATGTTGCATATAAAAGGAGAATGATCCAATACAGTATTAGAGCTCTAAAGAAGTGGTCTAGCAGAGTAAATTGGCGAAACCGCTTGGAGGGTTCACCACTGTTGAAGCAAGCCTTCTAAATATAATTTTCCTCGCAGTAAGGGCAATAGAAGTTTGATTTATTTGTGAAAAGAAACATTCGCGTTTTGGTGTTTTTATTTGTGTTATATAGATGGGGCGTTATTGCTATGTATTAATATCATTAATTGATTGTGGATCACATGATATCAAATCTTGCCGTGGATTGAAAAGGGACATCAGCCTTTTCAACAAAAGTGTTTGCCACATTATGGACAACAAGGGCTATCTCTTGATAGACTATACATCATAGACCATCTTTACCATTTAGTGAAAATATAACCAGCGTTTATCTGAACATCTATACTAGAGTAAATCAAGTAGCTTAATGTAGGGAAGGTCTTCGCTGTTTTCCTCATCTTCATCTGAAAATTTCCAGACCTTGTCTCCATCAGCGTGGATACTTCTATTCCTTCGTGGAGATTGAATAGCTCCATCAGACTTTCTTTATAGTCTCTTTGTGTCAGAATCTCATATCCCTTTCTTTTGATCGAGTGAAGTTGACAAGAAGGAGATGAGATACTTGTCCAATCTACTTGGTTTCAAAATGTATTCTCAAAGGTTTGGTGCACTTTTCTCTCACCTCTTGATTGAATAACAGAGTGAAAATAGCATTCACCTATAATGATAAGAACAGCATTCCTTTGTTCCATTTGAGTTTATAGACGCATGGATCAAATGGATTCCTCACAAATTAATTTTCTTCAACCATTCATCAAGGCACTTTTTCCAGCATCTTAGCTTTGTTTAAATCCATACAGTGACTTTTTAAGTTTTCAATAAAGATTACACTAGTACACACACTTTTTCCTTCTCGATATTTGAAAGTTGTTTCTAGTTAATTCCAACCCGTAGATCATGAATATAACCTTAATTTTTCAAATTAGCTCAATTTTTCGAAAAATATTTGAAAATATTTAATTTTATAAAGAAGCTGATGTCATCGCTGTAATCAAAATATTTTGAAGATATTGACTTTGTAAGCATAAAATTTAATCATCATTTAGATGAAATGCATACCATTGCAATTTTATATCAAGAAAATGTTTATCAATACATTATTTTCATAAATATTTTTAAATATATAAATAATGCCGCGTAAATGCAAAACTAATCAATAATGTTCTGCTACATATGTGAAAAACTTACAATTCCCAAACAGAGGAAACGTATCACCCCAAAGATAAAAGAATGCTATGAAGAATATTTTGGTGTGGCTTCAGGTGATCAAGACAAGTGGTGGTGCCCCATAGTGTGTGCAGAACGTGCTATCAAGGGCTTTTGCAATGGAAATCGGGGAAATCAAAAGGAATGCCCTTTGGTGTACCAATGGTTTGGCGAGAACCAAAAAATCACCATGACGATTGTTATTTCTGTGTCCTCAAAATCACAGGCCTTAATAGCAAAAAGAAGCAAACTAACTTTTATTCTGATATACCATCAGCTAGGCAACCTATTCATCACGAAAATCCCATACCGATTCCTAAAACGGTTCAAGAATCCTATATCAAAAAGGATGATCAGCACACAGCATTTACAGATGATCATCAATTAGAAGACCCTGAATTTATTTCAAATGAAAGTGGCATTCCACATTTATTTGATAAGGCATCATTAAATGATCTAGTTTAGGGATCTAGGGTTATCAAAAGAAGCAGCAGAAATCCTTGGATCAAGATTAAAGCAAAGGAACCTCTTGTTACATCAAACCAAAATCTCTGTCTATCGTAATAGGGAACAATAGGAATTTTACAGGGCTTGCAGAAAGGAAACACAAGGTATCCTTGCTTTTTATGCAAGTGGGACAGCAGAGACATAAATAATCAATGTATACAAAAAATGTGGCCTGAAAGAAGTATGTTTCGCTTAGGTGAACAAAACGTTGAAACTGAACCGCTTTTCCATAAACTAAAAATGCTTCTTCCTCCTTTACATATCAAATTAGGGTTGAAGAAAAACGTTGTAAAGGCTTTAAAGAAAGATAGTGATGCTGTCAATTATTTAATGACTAAATTTCCGAAGATAGTTGTTCTAAGATAACGGAAGGTATTTTCATCGGACCTCAAAGTCGTAAACTAATAAATGACGAAGAATTTATTGCAACATTGAAAGAAGATGTGAAAATGCTTGGCTTGCACTCATCGACGTTGTCAAACACTTTTTAGGCAATAATAAGTCGCCGAATTATACGAGAATCGTCGAAAATCTGATTCCAAATTCCATAAGCTTGAGTGCATAACGAATCTAAAATTTCATTTTATGGATTCACATTTAAACATTTTCCCTGATGACTGCGATCACATCAGCTTCTTTATAAAATTAAATATTTTCAAATACCTTTCAAAATATTGAGCTAATTTTGAAAAAATGAAGGTTATATTTCATGATCTACGGGTTGGAATTTACTAGAAACAACTTTCAAATATCGAGGAGGAAAAAGTGTGTGTACTAGTGTTATTAAACGAATATGAAAAAGAATTGGGATGGCTTGGCTCATCAGGGGTGAACCTTTCAAGTGATTTCATCAATTTAATCCACCATATCACTACAACTATTGTATGTTGATTCTGCTTATATATTCTGAGATTAAAGGTTTATTCTGAGTGAAGGGGTTAAACGGAATTATGATTCTTTAATTGTATAAATTTAACACAGTTTTCAGTTTAGAGAACAGTTCTACCTCTTAAAGGACAAAGCAACAGATACAAAATCCTTTTGAAGCAATATAACTAAGCAATTTACTAAGCACAACATTTTCATATAGGTGTGTTTGGCCTTCCTAATTATTTTCATTATCAGTTCTATATTTTTGAATTCTTCCTTTATTTAAAAAATAATAGCAATGAATAATTCCATCCTCTATAAACACTATTTGGGAAATGGTCACCTCTCCTGTCAAATGCATAAACTACGTAATATATTTTCCATCATCCGCAAATCAGCGGACTCGGGTCAGTTACAAAACCACAACACCAGCTTTGGCAGAAACAGAGAGACGATCAGGAGACCGGGTTTTCAGGCTAATGGCCCTTATCCTTCCAGGGCATACCTTGATTTCATGAGATCCGCGACAGTTCCGATGGAATTATAATTCATCAAAGAGGTGTTTTTAGCTGGAAAAGAGACTTGGCTAATTCTAAAGTCAAAATATAAATGGAAATTTTGTCAGGAGAATTTGTGTTTGTGATCGATAAAAATAAGAGTCAAATCTCCCATATAGACTGACGAGGGACATTAGCCTAATACAATGGTCTTCAGGTCAATTTTCTACGTTTCCAAAGATGTAGTTTGTGACTGACCCAATCCACTAGTTTGTGGAGACAGCCAATAGGTGGTGCTCAGTTTTAGCTTCTATTTTGAAGGAAGATATGACCATTCTTTTTTCATTTATAAATTATATTTTCAAACTTCTTTTTATAAATCTGTTGTGTGTGTGAGATTATAAATTGGCTAAGTACATGATATATCTGAGGATATAAATAAAAGGAAGAATATCATCTCCTATGACTTAGTAAAATATTTTCTAACCTATTTAGAGAACGCCATGGTAGAACAATGGAGTACTTGGAGTAAGGAAAGTTTCTTAGGACTGATTTAGTACCATTGTAGCAACCAAAGAGCTATCAAGTCATAAGCGAAATCATGACCATGATGTTGGTGATCACCCTCCTGCTGCTCCTGCCGAGCGCTGCCCCCATGCCCCTGCCGCGAACTGAGGTTCGCTATGACGACGACGTCCACGTCGACAGTCCCCCCGCCCCTGTCCTGGGCAGCTTCCAGCTGACCCTGCTGGAGTTGGCCGCCGTCTCCTACCTGCTGGTAGTGTGGTACCTGCTGCTCCGCCGTCGTCGCCGGGCCATGTCCGCCCACCGCCGGTCGATGTCCGCCCGCCACCGGATCAGGGCCGCACACCGCCATCCCCACTGGCCGTGAAGTCCTGGAATCCCTTCCTGAAGATTTTTTCCCTTTTTATATTTATTTATATATTTGTTGTTCGTGTTAATGTTGTGAAATAAATATGATGTTGTGTTTTTTAAGTCTTGGTTGCTTTATAAATAATTTCATACATACTTAGTATATACTAAGGTTAAAATTAAAACTTTGCCAGTTCATTTTGAATGTTGCTACAGTATACAAACCATATATATAGTCTGATACCCATGGGATGGAATTTTCAAAGAAATTCTAACCTAAAAATATGTTATTATAATAAAATGGATCAATTCTTCTAAAATTTACCTTGCAGAGAATAAAGAGATTGACTGTTAGAAACGTTTATATTTCAACATTTTTTTTTAAATCTTGAGAGAGATAAAAATCATTATGTGACTACTATTTAGAACGTTAATGATAAAATTATAACAAAAGCATTACAATTTTTAAAACAAAATTCGTCTGACAAGTATTCACAAGGGAAGAAGCTGAGGCATAGTATATTTATAAAGTAGGTTATCTCCAGTAGCGTAGAACGCCAACTACCCAGATAGATTAATATGATTTATATTTGCAACTTTAAAAATTAAAATGTTTAAAAAAGTACAAATAAAATGACAAAAGCAATTATTTTGTGTAACAACAAAAATATAAAGAAAATTCCGTGATTAGAACCCTCAGTCTTTTCTTGCATCTCGATGTGTGAAACCATTGAACTAAAGTAACATGCTGGCTTCACCAACCTTAATGTTCATTGGCTGGGTAAGGTCATGTGATAGTAGAAAATCGATCAGTGAATGTATAGGCAGGACACCTCTCTCTATTATATTTATGTATCAAATACTTACAGTTAGGTAATTAAGACAAGTAGAACATGGATTCACATCAAAAAGGAGAAACAGAAGGAAAAGAAAACATCTTTTATAAAAATAAACTCAAAAACAAATTTCGTCCCCCCAGTAAATAGACCTTTAGTTCCCCACACCTTGTTATTAATTACTAGACGAAAGGCCCGGGCAACGCCCGGGGTTTACCCGAGTGCGAATATATTTCAAAAACGTTGTCTTGGGTGGCCGCGATAGACAGGGTGGTCTGTATAGACAGGTGGATGTATCACACAGCTGATAATAGGGTTGCCTAGAGTGACCGCTATAGACAGGGTGGTCTGTATAGACAGGTGGATGTATCACACAGCTGTAGAGTGGTCGCTATAGACAGGGTGGTCTGTATAGACAGGTGTATGTATCACACTGCTGATAACAGGGTTGCCTAAAGTGACCGCTATAGACAGGGTGGTCTGTATAGACAGGTGTATGTATCACACTGCTGATAACAGGGTTGCCTAAAGTGACCGCTATAGACAGGGTGGTCTGTATAGACAGGTGGATGTATCACACAGCTGATAACAGGGTTGTCTAGGGTGGTCGCTATAGACAGGGTGGTCTGTATAGACAGGTGGATGTATCACACAGCTGATAACAGGGTTGTCTAGAGTGGTCGCTATAGACAGGGTGGTCTGTATAGACAGGTGGATGTATCACACTGATGATAACAGGGTTGTCTAGGGTGGTAGCTATAGACAGGGTGTTCTGTATAGACAGGTGGATGTATCACACAGCTGATAACAGGGTTGTCTAGAGTGGTCGCTATAGACAGGGTGGTCTGTTTAGACAGGTGGATGTATCACACAGCTGATAACAGGGTTGTCTAGGGTGGTCGCTATAGACAGGGTGGTCTGTATAGACAGGTGGATGTATCACACAGCTGATATCAGGGTTGTCTAGAGTGGTCGCTATAGACAGGGTGGTCTGTTTAGACAGGTGGATGTATCATACAGCTGTTAACAGGGTTGCCGAAAGTGACCGCTATAGACAGGGTGGTCTGTATAGACAGGTGGATGTATCACACTGATGATAACAGGGTTGCTGAAAGTGACCGCTATAGACAAGGTGGTCTTTATAGACAGGTGGATGTATCACACAGCTGATAACAGGGTTGCTCAAAGTGACCGCTATAGACAGGGTGGTCTGTATAGACAGGTGGATGTATCACACAGCTGATAACAGGGTTATCTAGAGTGGCCGCTATAGACAGGTGTATGTATCACACAGCTGATAACAGGGTTATCTAGAATGGCCGCTATATACAGGGTGGTCTGTTTAGACAGGTGGATGTATCACACAGCTGATAACAGGGTTGTCTAGGGTGGTCACTATAGACAGGTGGTCTGTATAGACAGGTGGATGTATCACACAGCTGATAACAGGGTTGTCTAGAGTGGTCGCTATAGACAGGGTGGTCTGTTTAGACAGGTGGATGTATCACACAGCTGATAACAGGGTTGCCGAAAGTGACCGCTATAGACAGGGTGGTCTGTATAGACAGGTGGATGTATCACACTGATGATAACAGGGCTGCCGAAAGTGACCGCTATAGACAGGGTGGTCTGTATCGACAGGTGTGTATCGCACAGCTGATAACAGGGTTGTCTAGGGTGGTCGCTATAGACAGGGTGGTCTGTATAGACAGGTGGATGTATCACACAGCTGATAACAGGGTTGTCTAGGGTGAACGCTATAGACAGGGTGGTCTGTATAGACAGGTGGATGTATCACACAGCTGATAACAGGGTTGTCTAGGGTGGTCGCTATAGACAGGGTGGTCTGTATAGACAGGTGGATGTATCACACAGCTGATAACAGGGTTGTCTAGAGTGGTCGCTATAGACAGGGTGGTCTGTATAGACAGGTGGATGTATCACACAGCAGATAACAGGGTTGTCTAGGGTGAACGCTATAGACAGGGTGGTCTGTATAGACAGGTGGATGTATCACACTGATGATAACAGGGTTGTCTAGGGTGGTCGCTATAGACAGGGTGGTCTGTATAGACAGGTGGATGTATCACACAGCTGATAACAGGTTGTCTAGAGTGGTCGCTATAGACAGGGTGGTCTGTTTAGACAGGTGGATGTATCACACAGCTGATAACAGGGTTGTCTAGGGTGGTCGCTATAGACAGGGTGTCTGTGTAGACAGGCGGATGTATCACACTCATGATAACAGGGTTGTCTAGGGTGGTCGCTATAGACAGGGTGGTCTGTATAGACAGGTGGATGTATCACACAGCTGATAACAGGGTTGTCTAGGGTGGTCGCTATAGACAGGGTGGTCTGTTTAGACAGGTGGATGTATCACACAGCTGATAACAGGGTTGTCTAGGGTGGTCGCTATAGACAGGGTGGTCTGTATAGACAGGTGGATGTATCACACAGCTGATAACAGGGTTGTCTGGGGTGGTCGCTATAGACAGGGTGGTCTGTTTAGACAGGTGGATGTATCACACAGCTGATAACAGGGTTGTCTAGAGTGGTCGCTATAGACAGGGTGGTCTGTATAGACAGGTGGATGTATCACACTGATGATAACAGGGTTGTCTAGGGTGGTCGCTATAGACAGGGTGGTCTGTATAGACAGGTGGATGTATCACACAGCTGATAACAGGGTTGTCTAGAGTGGTCGCTATAGACAGGGTGGTCTGTATAGACAGGTGGATGTATCACACAGCTGATAACAGGGTTGTCTAGAGTGGTCGCTATAGACAGGGTGGTCTGTTTAGACAGGTGGATGTATCACTCAGCTGATAACAGGGTTGTCTAGGGTGGTCGCTATAGACAGGGTGGTCTGTATAGACAGGTGGATGTATCACACTGATGATAACAGGGTTGTCTAGGTGGTCGCTATAGACAGGGTGGTCTGTATAGACAGGTGGATGTATCACACAGCTGATAACAGGGTTGTCTAGGTGGTCGCTATAGACAGGGTGGTCTGTATAGACAGGTGGATGTATCACACAGCTGATAACAGGGTTGTCTAGAGTGGTAGGTGGTCGCTATAGACAGGGTGGTCTGTATAGACAGGTGGATGTATCACACAGCTGATAACAGGGTTGTCTAGAGTGGTCGCTATAGACAGGGTGGTCTGTTTAGACAGGTGGATGTATCACACAGCTGATAACAGGGTTGTCTAGGGTGGTCGCTATAGACAGGGTGGTCTGTATAGACAGGTGGATGTATCACACAGCTGATAACAGGGTTTGTCTAGAGTGGTCGCTATAGACAGGGTGGTCTGTTTAGACAGGTGGATGTATCACACAGCTGATAACAGGGTTGCCGAAAGTGACCGCTATAGACAGGTGGTCTGTATAGACAGGTGGATGTATCACACTGATGATAACAGGGTTGCCGAAGGTGACCGCTATAGACAGGGTGGTCTGTATAGACAGGTGGATGTATCACACAGCTGATAACAGGGTTGCCTAAAGTGACCGCTATAGACAGGGTGGTCTCTATAGACAGGTGGATGTAACACACAGCTGAAACAGGGTTTGTCTAGAGGGGGCGGGCAGGGAGGTCACGTGTTTGCTGGCGGCCAATGGGCGCGCATTCTATCCGTGAGCTTCAGACAGACAGACAGACAGAATAAGGCAAATATATAAGTAGATCATCTCGGTGTTTGCCTCAATGTGCTGCCTCTCATTCCCAATTCCAAAACACCTTTTCATATTTAAAAAGGAATTCGCTGTGAATATTTTATTAAACTCAACCAAAAAGTGGCATAATATCGTTAACTAACGTGGGGTGAAGCAAAAATAAATAATATAAGAAAAATTAAAGGACTGTTTTCAGAGTAGAGTTTAGAAATTTTTGAGGATTCATTCAACTAATTATATAAAGAGAAAACGAAAATCTGGAGAGAATTGCCTATGAAAACACGTTAGACCAACAAATTCCAAGGAAAAGTTCTTTAATATATAAGGTGCTAAAGCAAATTAGACTCGCAACTGCAATGAAAATCATGAACTTATGGAATCAATCAATCAACAAAGATGTTTAGTCTTCATTAACAACCTGTCATTTGAAAATATAATGTGCTTATTATTTGATAGAGACCAGCATGAAAATCCTCATTTTACTGGAAAAAAACTTCTTGACAGAAAAATTAAACGAAGCTTACGAAGCTTTGAATACCTTTCCTCGAATAAATGAATAGTTTAGTTCTTCCTTGGTTGGTCTTTTAGACCCAGCCTGCACCCTACTGACAACTACCTACATCTATAAACGTGTGCATTGCTGAAATCCCTATATAGTCAAGACCGTCATGGGCCGGTTCTGTCACGGATGCGCGCCCATCATCATTATGATCATTAATCATTATCTAATGATAATAATAATAATAATATTATTATTATTATTAATTATTATTATTATATTATTATATAATAGTCACAAACCGTCTTTCCTCAATTCCTCAATTCCTCATCAGCCGCTGTCACTGTTGAGCTCGCACAGGGAGTCACGTCTCGCCGGCAGCCAACGGGCGCGCGCCGCCGCATACGTCATAGATTATAAACACAAGGTTAATAAGCCAAATAAAAAATAGTGTGATAAGGCACAATTTGGAATAATCTACTTATATAATGCCTTAGTTCTGTCTGTGTGAAGTTTCACTGTGTGAAGTTCAGCGATAGATTTTGGTCAGAATGGATAAAATAAAAAAAGTGTCAAGGGTGATGGCAATCGAACCCACGACCTTCCGCTTACCGGGCAGATGCCATGACCACTAGGCTACCCTGGACATATTTTTCCGTTCACATTTTTTATTTATATTTTCAAGACACACACAGTTTGGGGCGGGACGTTTCACAAAAGAGACATCCACGGCGCCAATTTATAAATTGTAACGAAAGTCTTTTAATTAAAACATTTTTAAAATATATACACATCGGGTAAAACCCGGGCGTTGCCCGGGCCATTCGTCTAGTAAATATATATAACAAACCATTGGGGAGAGAACTTTTGAAATTTTCAAAGATAGGACAACTTTATTGACTTATGCTTGATGACTATTTTAGTAAATAATTATTATGAAAATCTCTTTCTAGAATCATTCTACATAGATAAATATAGTTACACAGTAAATCCAAAGCAGGAAGTGGAAAAAAATGCATCGAGAAAAATTAACGAGCAGATTCCTCCTCAATTGAAGAAGCTAAATTGTCCAAAACTCTCAACACCTGAAGCCAACCATAGATTATAAGCTTTTATCTACTACAAGTCAACAGTGTCTGGATAAACATCTCAATGTGGGAGTGATGTGTAGATCCGAGTAGGTCTACTTCCTTACAACTGGGGTCTACCTTATACTAAGTAGTTGCTGATTGGAACACGGGCAGAATAAATGTTAAATATAGGATTTTAAATATAAAAAAATAATATTGTATAATGACATCAGTTGCAGTAGGAAGATATTCATTTATCAAAAAGAGGCACCTCTGCTTTTAAAGCTGTCCCAGTACTGATGAGGTCATAGCCAAGAGAGAGTTGGACTCAGACGCCATTTGTGTTCTTTGTCTAGCCAAGATGTACAAAGATAGAGAGAGAGCGCCAGTTGGTGAAGAGATGCAGCTAGCTTCATTAAACTGATGCGAATTGGAAGGAATGCAAAACGTGGGACTTGCCTTCAACACCCGCTGTTAGAAGGATCCTTGGTGCAGTGGGCGGCATTCTTGCTAAGCGTCCCGCTCTGTACACAGTCCACGTCCGGCCTGGGCAACACTGATTTTAGGCTGCTCCGCTGCCGACCGACACACCATTCTGGTGTCCACTTTCTCAGAGCAGTCGCTAACCCAGCCTGTGATTAGCTTCAGGAAACCTCCTGTCTTCTGGCCAACAGCTGCTGACTACATCATGATTTTTATTCAGGACTCCTTACTGTAGAACTGCTGTCTCCAGACTGTCTTTTCTCTCTCCCTCCTGCTAAATATTTTGTTAACTTTAAGTATATCAAAATTCGTTTTGCAGCAACCCAGTACTTACTAGAGTATCTAGAGCAATATTTCGGGCCAATCGTCTTACTGCATAAGAAATATCTGGTCTTTTCCGCATAGAAAGGTAGGGTAATCTACCAATTAGTTCGCGTGGGGAAGGTTTTGTTGTTATCCTCATTTTCATCTTCAAAAATTCTAGGTCTTGTCTCAATCGGCGTAAACACTTCTCTTCCTTCGTGGATGTAACATTGAAATTTTAAAATGATCTGTCTATAAGAGTGTACCAGATATCTAGAAACGAGCATATTTCTTTTTCTCTTTAATCGGCTGGGAGAGCCGTGTGGTTTTCCTTCTTCCTCTGCTTCTTTCTTTCAATTTCAACCCAAATCTCTCAGGGATCCTATAATTAAATTAATAGAGTGACAGCTCTCCAAAGCTAAACATGGCTCTGGTGCAAGAATTTTCTGTACTTCTCCCCTGATGAATCTTCAACTTTCGACTTCCAATCTCAGATTTTGTAGCAGATTGAAGGCTGAAAGCCGCTGCTCTCTTGAATGTTCAGTATGACATTAACACTCTTTCTCGACTAGAGACCTTAGAGATTTCAAATTTGACAGACTGTGTGTGCACCACTTCTGCCTGCACTATGTTCTATGGTGTCTTTCTAATTTTCCAATGCACACATGGCAAAACTCTTCTCTACAACCTCATTATCTACAACGCTATTATCTTTCTTTAGGGTCAGAAATCATGCAGGAACTTTGGCAACTACGTTACTGATTTCTCCTTCTTCATTTTCTTTGACTTTTTCTCGATGTACACCTTTTATTAAATCCTTCCTCGTTTCCAAAGCTTATTCACACACACAGTTTGGAAAGAAGAGTATATTTCTAAAAACCAAATCTCTTTATTCTACTTCCTTCTCTTCCCTTTTCTCAGATTACTCATTCATCGGTCTGACGTCAGCAGTAATTAAAATACTATCTCTCTGGCCACAACGTAGGATTCACGTCTATGCCTTAGATTAGATAAGCTAAAATAGCATTGTGCTCCAACCCCTGAGATTTTTGAACACGTCTTCTTTTATTAAAAAAAACGAACTCACTGGAGAGTTATTCAAAATTTATTCTAGGATTCCAACTATCTTCTTTGCAATCCAAACAAATTTGGCCTTTAGCCTTTTATTTCGCTGAAAATTGCAACATGTTTTGTCCAGTAAACTTGTATCCTCTTAAGCTCATTTACTCTTCATCATACTTTATCTTTCCCCCTAATGATCTTACTTCAATTATTTTATCATTCTAATTGATTTTGAACTACCTTAACACTTCTTTCACAACCCAAACTTGTGATACCGCTGGATGGTCAGTGTAGTGACAATTAAAATAATTTTATTGACTGTCAGTCAATGTGACAACTCAACCAGGAGGGTGAAAAAGAAATATTTACATTTGACAGTTGTCAGGAATCAAGGCATCGCCGCCTAAGACTGGCCAAATCGGAGCTAACATCGGGATGTTTGCCCCGAGCCGGTTCTATGGCCGCGCTGAGGAACTCAGCGAGGACTCCCCTCATCGCAGGTGTCAGTCTCGCCATGAGGGACTCTCTTTCATCGAAGAAGAGAATGGCATCCTTGAGGTCATTCGGTTGGATCCCTGATTGATATAAGGGCCCTAGGCAGGTTAAGTGCTTCAGTTTCTTGAGGATTTCAATAACCATGCACTCCTCCCTCATGGTCGGCGTCATCTCCTCCTCGTCGGGAGCAGGTGGTATCGGCCCGGCAGGCTGAGGCGCGGGCAGTGGGGGTTTGGAGGCACTGCGGCTGGCGAGGTCTTGAGCGCCGCCCTAGATGTCGATGTCTCCTCGATTGACATCTCAACGTCCAGTGTAGGGACTGCAGGCCCGTGACTCCCAGGAGCCCGCAGGGACGGAGCAGGGGCGACAGGTGGAGGGGCAGGAGGCGCCATCTCCATAGGTACGGCCGAGGCCACTGGTGTAGATGGCCGAGGTGCTGCAGATGGGGTCACAGCTCGGGCCGCGTGAGAAGCGCCGGGGATCTCCATGGCTGTACTGGAGGGCGCCGGTGCAGGAGGCTGGGCCGCTGGCCGCTGAGGTGGGGCAGAGGTGGTCGTTGATGGGACGCCAGCAGGAGAGGTTGGTGGGGCCAATCTGTAGTTGTTGGCTCGCCCTGCAAGCAGGGGGCAGTTGGCCCTGCGATGTCCTTGGCCGTGGCACCTGGAGCACTTGATGCCCGAGGACAAATATGCGGGCCAGGCCTCGCCTTTAATAGGGATCTCAAGGCGGGTAGTGTAGTGGTCAGTGTAGTGTACCTACACTCGTGGACAACACTTAAGGAAGTTGTATCTTTTAACATGTATATATCGGGATTCAGACAATAACTCTGAAATATATTTGATACACAGTGACCTTTATTGAAGAAACACGATATAACAAAGTGTGAACAAAATTTCCTCTGTCTCCTTAAAAATAATTAACAGACGACCAGTGACATCAAAGTCTTTCCACTTTCTTAAGTTTTGGCCATGTATATATAAATATTGTTTACCATTGCGGCTGCATGCTTGATATTTTCGAAATGTGATTAAGATTGAATGGATAATTTCATAACAAGGGATGTGACATGGCTGTATGGATGCGAGAGTGAAGCTAAACGGCAATCAAACGTGTGGCTAGGGAAAGATGAGTCTCGCTCGAAAAAGTGCAGAACGCAAAAGCCCAAGCTGAAGATCTTGATTGTACCATTTTTTGACAGTAAAGACATTGTGAAAAATAAAATAGTATAAATGTGAAATTGTACTGATTAAGGTGGATAAATTAAGAAAAGGGAATCTCCTTATCGGCAACTGAAAGTTGCTGATGGCTTTCGCCATCTATAGGAATAAATATCAACTATTCGTTGATTTTTAAATATTCCAGAATTGACCAAAAACCCATTTTTGATTAATATCAATATAGAATAATTAAAAATCAACTAAAAGTTGATATTCATTCCGATAAATGGCGCAAGCCATCAGTAACTTTCAGTTACATGATAAGGAGATGCCCTTTTCTTAAGTAAAGACATTGTTCACTCTGAATTCATACAATAGTGATTGACAATTAATTTGTTTATCTAGGGGTTTTGAGAAGCTTAAGAGAATTCGTTTGAAACGTCAACAAATGGAACTGAAAAAAAACTGGCTTCCTCACCATGACAATGCACACGACACACTGCACTCATAGCTATTGTATTTATGTTCAAGCATGAAACTTCGGTTTTCCCCAAAATTCCTACTCCACAGAACTCACTCATAATGCTTTTTTTTTTTAATCTTAACCCGAAATATTTTTTTAAAACACTGAAAAAGAAGAAGAATCGAGATGATAGACTCCATAAAAAAAAAGGTAAATGAAAGAGAAGTGTTAAAAATCTGAAATTGCCCAATGTAAAAAAGATGACAGATGTTTCGAGAGGTGATTATTTTAAAAGTTCCGAATAAATTTATGTCCTGGAAGTGTGAAGACGTTTCAAGCAATATCTTTGTCTCGAAATACCGTTGTGGAAAGAGTTACTGATGTTGCCAGAAATTTAAATGATCAGATAAAAGAAAAATCATCTTGTTTCGAAGCATTTTCCATTGCCTGTGATGAGAGTACGGACATTGGGGGCGTAGCTCAGTTAGCTGTTTTTTTTTTCGAGCTTGCGACACGGATTTCAACATTTTTGAGGAATTATTGGAACTAGTACCTATGCATGGCACTACTACAGGAGAAGATATATTTAATTGCGTTTATGATCTTCTGCAAAAATACAATTTACCTCAATCAAAATTGACTTCTGTAGCAACAGATGGAGCTCCTTCAATGACTGGAAAAACCAACGGTTTCGTAGCATTACTGCGAAAAAAACTAAGTGAAATTTCTGATGGTTCCAATATTCATCATACGCATTGCATTATACATCAGGAAGTATGTGTACGAAGGTAATAAAAATGGAAAATGTGTTGACACCTATAAAAAAAATCATCAATTTCATAAGATCTCGAGGTTTAAATCAGCGACAGTTCTCTCTGTTCTTAACTGAATTAGAAAGCGAATATTCAGGTTTATCATACTATACCGAGGTACGTTGGCTATCATGCTCCAAGGTTCTCAAACAATTTTGGGACTTGAAAGAAGAAATATGTCAGTTTTTAATAACCAAGAATCAAGACATCACTTTGTTTTCTGATCTTTTTTTCTTATTAGTATTTTTTAAAATAAACCTACATAAATCTATATATATAAAAATGAATGTATGTGTGTGTGGTGTGTGTCCTTTATGCCTGACCAAACCACTCATTGGAACGCCATGAAACTTTGGGAAGTTATTTAGTATAGTACTGGGAAGGTTTCTAGCAAATAAAATTTTTGAAATAACTTTTCGCCTAAAAATAATCAAGATAAATATTCTATTTTTTCTGTTATAATTCAACAATCTGCTCTAAATATTATCATGATGATACGATGATTTTGTAATGTAGAAAATTAGGAAAGACAAAATTCAGGATGACACGGCAATTTATTTGAGACAAGAATAATGATACAATTCCAAAGCAAGATACTATTCCTTTAACTTCCAATTACCGAGGGAACCAATTAATATTGGTTTTATTCAACTTATCGAGTATTTTTCAAGGACCGGGAAAAAATGTTCACTTTATCGAGAGATTCGTTAGACAAACCTTTACTCGGGTAAAACCCGGGCGAGGCCGGGTACGTCAGCTAGTGTTACTATAAAAATTTAATTACTTGTTTTCTTTTTTTGCGGCCCACATAATCTTATTACTTTTTTATTTGGCCCGTGTTAGGATTTGAGTTTGACATGCTTGGTCTAAACCATTGGTTTTCGACCGCTACGACCCGAGTTCAATTCCTGCATTGGGCACTTTTTTATGTTTAAAAAAAAAAAAGCTCCAATGGTCCCCGATTCTTGCAAAAGTCCAACCCCACCAGCGAGTGCAAGTAAGCAAACGAGGCTCTGGCATATTTTTAGGTGCAAAGTCGAACTGTTTTTCACATGTGTAGACATGTGGTGCACTTACAGTAAAAACAGTCGCCTACTTCTTCTACCCACCATTAATATCACGTGTACTAGGAATAAGCAAAAAAAAAATTATCTATTTGTGAATGTGTAATATAAGATGGAAACACAAATGAACATATTTTCTAGAAATCTTTCGATATTTTAAAAGAAGTTGGGACTTTGGCAATGGCTGATATAGAAGAAGGGGAACACAAGTCTTTATATCAAAGATCTTCCCTCGACTTGTGTTTCTTATGGCGAATAGGGATATTATCATTGTCTTAATGGCTGATATCTTAGGGCCATAGAAGGAAACCATCTTATATGACTTAGTAAGAGCTAATCAATCTATTAACCATGCTATAACAAAGTAGTGCTATATGGAGCGAAGTTACCTAGGTAGAAGCCTCAGTACCATTGTAAGCATTCGAAAGGCCAACAAGTCGTTACCGAGACCATGATCTGGACGTGTTAACCTCCTGCTCCACCTGCACTGTGCCGGCGCCATGCCTATTCAAGCGCACCGACGTCCGCCAAGATAACGGCCCATGTTGGAGGGCCCTTACGTCCCCGAATTCCTGGCAGCTTCGAACTGACCCTGTTCGAGATGGCCGCCATCTCCTACCTCCTCGTCCTGTTGGTTCCTGCAGCGACGTCGCCGCCGGATGAGGGCCGCCTGCCACCGTCCCCCGTGGCCGAGAATATCCCAGAGACCTCTTCCTTCAACTTTTTCTTTCTTCCTTTATATATTCGTCGTTCGTATTTATGTTGTGTTAATAAATATGGTGTTGTGTTTGTGAAGGAGAGTGTTGGTTCTTTTAAAACCAATTTCATACATTCTTGGTAATATAAAGTTCAAAGTTTCATTTTTTTCTTCTGGTTCAAAATACTATAGCATTAGTCTGTTGCCCATAGAAGGATATTTTCAAGAATTATCAAACCTAAAAATGCAATATTATAATAAAATTGATTTATTATTACGCTGCTGAAATTTATCATTACAGAGACTAAGGAGATCAGCTATTCATTATACAACCTTAAGATGTTTTTAAAGTACAAATATATCTCTCTATTAATAAAAAAATAATCATTTTATTTGTGAATATTTATTTAATTTCATAACTGATGACGAAAGGTTTATAAATAAAATACAAAAATGGGAAATATACACAAGGGTCTATTCATGAAAAATAATATCAAGAAAATGATGTTCATTTACAGTTTCTTACACATGAGCTCTCTCTCTCGGCCGTGCGGCCACGCGGTGCGCGAGCTCCGCGTTCTTCGCTGCTTTAGGCAGGAAAGATGGAGATTTCGAATGCGTTCAGCATATTGGCTGAAAGCCCTGCTCCTCTACAAGATCAAGAGAATTTTGTTGAAAATGAACAAACATTCGATCAAGAATCGGCGAAAAACCAATCAATGGAGATTACCATTAATGATAACGAAAATAGAACTTATGCAAAATCGCCTATTGTAAAAGACGGGCATGCAAATTCGACAGCGGCAGCTAGCCTCTGCCTTCCAACTACGGCTTCCAGCGCTGATGGCTATCGGGTATTGAACTGGGCTGAGGCCATGGAGCACCAGGATCCCAACAACGAGCCTGCTCCCTTCACCAAGGTCGAGCGGAAAAGGCGAAGGACATCGGCTTCGCAGCGTGCTCCGGCGGCGCAGTCAGTCACCGCCGCACCAGCTCACAGAAACACCAACGCCACCCAGAAAAATTTTTCAGCCAAGCGTCGCCCTCTCGCCCAGGAGATCAAAGCGACACGGAAGAACATTGCCGAAGCAAGGGCACAGCAAGCCACGGGCCACCATCGACCACTGCGTCTATGTCGAGCACTGCCCTGAATTCAGGCAGCTCCAGTATGTTCTGGCGCTAGACAAGCTGGTAGGAGGGAACAACATCATCCAACTCAACAAGATGAACGGCCACGTCCTGGTCGGCCTCGCTACCAAGGCCCTCGCGGAGCGCATCGAGGAAGGCCTCGAAATCGAGGACACCTTGCTCAAGACCTACCACTTCCGCAAACGAGCGGAGAGACTCATCGTCACCAACCTGTTCTTCTTCGTGGAAGATGCAGAGATCATCGCCGCCCTGAAGCCTTACGGGTAAGTGACATCTATCGCCCCGCTGCTCGTCAACGTTGCGGGCTTCACATTGAAGGATGGACGCCGGGAACTGTTCATCCTTCTGAACGAGGGCGTGAAGCTGAAGAGACTCCCAACGCGCCTCAACATCAACCACAAAGGCGAGATCCTGCCGGCCTTCCTGGGTACGGAGTCAAGTGCTCGCGGTGCCAGAGACAGGGGCACCGTAGGGCCAACTGCCCCCTGACTCCCAAAAGGCCTGCAGATGCGCCTGAGCAGGCGCCCTCAACACCGGCGCAGTCAATCCCGGCCCTGCCTCCACTACACCCACCGCGGATCCACCTGCTGCTCCCATTCCGGTAACATCGCCTAAGAATAAAAATGGCCCTTGCCACGTTTCCCCAGCCTCTCCTCCCCCGACGACCGCGAAGTCTGTCGACAAAAGCAGCCCCGACCAGTCTCAAGACCCGCTGCAGGATCAGAGGGATTCCATCAACCTCACACCCCTTGGAAAGTCCACCAAGACAAAATTTAAGATGAAAGAACTCCTCAAGCAGGTGCCGGGGTCTATCTTCGCAGAGATTGGGGCTCGAAAGGAAGCCAGTCATCGAGGCCCTCCAATCCGTCCCTGGACTCAAGAACCTCCTCCCCTCCATGTCAGTCACCCAAAGGACTGCGCTCAACAAGCTGGCCAGGAACCTGGCGATGCGGATTCCCGGATCCAACACGCCCCTCTACAAGAGTCTCTCCGACGTTAGAAGGCAGACTGGGAGCCCACCATGAACCTCCGCGTCATGACACTCAACGCGCGAGGGCTTGCCGCTCATGACAGAAGCTTAGAGCTCTGCCATTTTCTGGCCCAACATCATGTGGACATTGCCTCATCCAGGAAACGAATAAAGAGTCCCTGGACTACGCCCAAGATCTTTGCCTAGGCTACAGCGCCATCGTCGCCCCGCCTGCTGCCTCCAGGGGCTCCGGCCTCGCCTGCCTCTTCGTGCCGGGCGTCGCCCTATTGCGACATCGCGTCCTGTGGCCTGGATGCATCGACCTAGTCCACCTCAATGTCCACGGCTAGATGGCCGTCATCAACTGTCACCTATCTCACGCTCCTCACGAAATCGTGCTGATGGTCCGCCAGGAGGAGCACTTTGGTGAGGTGGCCCCATCTTCCAGGGCTTCCAGCGCGCCTCCGGGATCCGGATGAATTTCGGGAAGAGCGTGGGTGTCTGGTGCTGCGCCTGGCGTGCCCGCGTCGACTCTCCCCTAGATATTTCCTGGACTGACACCAGTTTGAGGACACTGGGCTGTGACATCCGGCCCAGAGCGTCAGCGGCCATGCAGGAAGGACATCTCCCGGATCTAGTGGATGCGGCCTTCCGAAGATGGGCTCCCTTCACTCGCGAGCTCTCCCTCGTCGCTCGGGCCAGAGCCGCCAACTGCTTGGTGCTCTCCTCCTTCATGCACCACCTCCATGGATATATTCCAGCCGACTCCTCCATCTCCAAGCTGCAGGCCCGTCTGGTGCGGCTTGTCTGGGGTTCTGAACGCACCGCTTGGTTGCCGGCTGGCCTTCTATCTAGACCCGTCTCACTGAGTGGCTTTGGCCTTCTTGACCTCGGCACGCAGATGCGGTTGGCGTGCATCAAGGGGGTGAAGACTGCGTTGCGCGGTGGCCTAAGCGCCTACTCTTGGCTCTCCGAAAGTAGTGCCTGGCTGACTCCTCTTCCACCCGGGACCTGGCTACCAGCTCGACGTCGACGGCTGCTCGGATTCTGGGAGGGCGCCTCGGAGATCCTGGCTATAAACCATAGGGTGCTGCCGCCGAATCAGCTTTTAGGCCTCACCATCATCGGAGGCTGGTTCAAATTCACATAAATAGGTACCGCTCAGCAAGAGCGACCTAGTTCATGATAATTGAACAATGAATAATATGTGAAGCACATATTAAACAAATTTTAACGCGGGATTCAATCCCGGTTCATGACTGTCGGGAACTGAGGGTTACCCACTCGTCCACCGACTATTTTGTTTCATCGGAGGCCTGGTAAAATTTACATAAATAGGTACCGCTCAGCAAGAGCAACCTAGTTCATGATAATTGAACAATGAATAATATGTGAAGGTTTTTCACATATTAAACAATTTTTAACGCGGGATTTAATCCCGGTTCATGACTTTTGGGAATCGAGCGTGTTACCCTCTCATCCACCGACTCTTTTCATCGGAGGCTCTCTCTCTCTGGTTCAAATCACATAAATAGGTACCGCTCAGCAAGAGCAACCTAGTTCATGATAATTGAACAATGAATAATATGTGAAGGTTATTCACATATTAAACAAAATTTAAACGCGGGATTCAATCCCGGTTCATGACTGTCGGGAATCGAGGGGGTTACCCACTCGTCCACCATCGGAGGCTGCCTGGTTCAAATTCACATAAATAGGTACCGCTCAGCAAGAGCAACCTAGTTCATGATAATTGAACAATGAATAATATGTGAAGGTTATTCACATATTAAACAAAATTTAAACGCGGGATTCAATCCCGGTTCATGACTGTCGGGAATCGAGGGGGTTACCCACTCGTCCACCATCGGAGGCTGCCTGGTTCAAATTCACATAAATAGGTACCGCTCAGCAAGAGCAACCTAGTTCATGATAATTGAACAATGAATAATATGTGAAGGTTATTCACATATTAAACAAATTTTAACGCGGGATTCAATCCCGGTTCATGACTGTCGGGAATCGAGGGGGTTACCCGTCGTCCACCGACTTTTTTACCATCGGAGCCTCCAGTTCAAAAATAACTTTATTAGGTGCCGCTCAAAAAGAGCAACCTAGAATCGGAGGCTGGTTCTGGTTCAAATCACATTAATAGGTACCGCTCAGCAAGAGCAACCTAGTTCATGATAATTGAACAATGAATAATATGTGAAGGTTATTCACATATTAAACAATTTTTAACGCGGGATTCAATCCCGGTTCATGACTGTCGGGAATCGAGGGTTTTACCCACTCGTCCACCGACTTTTTAATCGGAGGCTGCAGGTCTCTCCGCCCCCCTCCTAAATATTAAATACAGTAAATGGGTGTTTTGAAAGATTTTTTTTTTCAAGCGCACCTGGAACTATCTCACAAATTTCAGTAATGGTATTGATCTTTAGCTGTGAATAGTTTTTGTAGACTTTGTAACCCACTCATCAAACTATGGAGGTGGCATTCTCTCCCTGTAATGTCCAGTTATATTCTGTGCCAGGGGGTGATAGATGAATTTTAAAATAAAAGTGTCGATTGTTCTTTTTGGATGAAAGTTCTGCCATCTTAACTCTTTCGAACTTGCTTTATTTGATTCTGTAATTTATAATTATATATTATAAGATCGTTATGCGCATTTCAAAATGCAATAAATTCTCTGGCTCCCCTTGGGTAACAACAAAATAAATAATTTCGAGATTCAAACCTTCGGGCGTTTATTGAGCTAAGAGGTACCACTGAGCTAAGAGGTACCACGCTCACCTTAGGTTGGTAATGGGCATGTGACAGTCGAGAACCAATCAGCAGACGAAAATAAATAGGACACCACTTTATATTTGTTACACCAACTTGGGATGTAGAGGGTTGACCGGGTTTTTTTCAGTGGTGTAGCCGTAGACCGGGTTCTAGTTCTAAGATGAGGTTTATTAGCAAGTTAACTCTGAAGAAACAGCGTTTGGAACAAGGTTACAAAATTATAATGCTTTTGATAATATTAATCAAAAACAATATTAATTGTTTACAAAATATTTACATGATTCTATGAAGAATGTGACAATATATCGCTATGATATAAAGGATATAGTAGAGAGTCTGCCAGGGCTGGTTTCTCTTGGAGGTGGCCTCTCACCAGAGACTCTTTTTAATTGAAAGACTCCACATGAATTGACCTGACATAAGAGAGTCTCTAATAAAGGACCATCATCCAAAGAGATGGGGTTTAGGCTAAGATCTATCATGGCAGACTTTACGGTAGTACGTTTGAACCTACCCCATCGTACATGTGATGTAAATTTTCGGGAATAATCAAACTTATGTGTGAAGGTAATAAAATCCATTCAAACACACACAACACAAGTTGAACCCAATAAAATTTACCATTATATACAGGATAAGGAGATCTCTCTCTCAAATGTCTTTATTGTGCACACACCCATGAAAAATCGTATAATATCAATTATGAGTAAAATGTTATAATAACGTTTCTTTTTAAAAATTAACAAATAAAATGACAAAAATATTTTAGTGCGCAAAAAAAGCACAATCTAAGATTCAAATCCCTAGTTTTTATTTACCACTTCGTAAATTTTTGGAACAGCTACTGAACTATCATATCATTGCTTACTACTTCAACTTCACTGATTGGCTTGTTACAATCATGTGACAGTAGAGAATCAATCAGCGGGTAAATAGTTTGGATATAATGCATATCGTTTTAGGAAGCCCGAAAGCTTCCTTTGATCAAGAGGGTAAAAAGAGTTGCGGCATCTTATGTTTTTTTCTTTGTAAAATGCATTGTGTTAATAAATTTTTAAAGAGAGAGGTGCCTCTTTTGGTTACGAATGCTATCCACCCGCAATTTTGAATTTTAAAATGTATAAATATATAATGGTTATCACAAAGCAATTACGCGCCATCTATACATTTAAAAATGAAAGGATTTAAAAGCACGAATGTTTCTTTTACATAATACAAACTTCTACTGCCTTACTGCGATTAAAATATATATTGGGAGAGCTTGGCTCATCAGTGGTGAACCCTCCCAATATATTTTTTCATCGCAGTAAGGACAGTAGAAGTTTGTATTATGTATAAAAAAACATTCGTGCTTTTAAATCCTTTCATTTTATATAATGGTTATATTATAATAGACTCGAGCTTTGGTTCGTCGTAAATGTAATCGAGAAAATGAGAGTTTATTTAAACTAAATTACTAAAAAGGTTTATAATTTTAGCTTAGACTTATAAAATTCAAATTACAGTAAAGTGTACTTTAGTAACGACACTTTTTTTTATTAATCAACCAGGCGTGATATTGAAGTATTTGCGTCTATTACAGAGGAAACAAACAAAACAACAAACAAATTAGTAAAGACACTTAGCTTTGGATATCAAATATTTGTTCTAATTTCCCAGTATTTGTTGAGAAAAATGGTACCACAATGAACCCCCCAAAAATTCGAAGCCATAATATTTTACAGCACAAAAAGACAAAATTAAAGAACCTAGAGTCAAAATAGTATTTTCAGATACTGATATTAAATGAAATAACAATTTTCCGTACCTATGGGTAACCTTGGACCAATATCCGAAAACATAGTGAAAACATCAACACACAAATTCGGTGGACGAGTGGGCAACACCCTCGATTCCCTACAGTCATGAACGGAGATTAAATCCCGCGTTAAAAATTTGTTTAATATGTGAATAACCTTCACATATTATTCACTGTTTCAATTATCATGAACTAGGTTGCTCTTGTTGAGCGGTACCTATTAATGTGATTTTGAACCAGGATAGTGAAAACAGAATAAATTTGGCAAAGGCTGCATAACACAAATTAGCTCTACTTCTAGGCCGAAAGAGAAAACTATCTCTAAACTGGGAAAGAACAATTTATACATCGATACTGAGACCTATTCTCATCTATGGCCATCCAATTTTCATTACAGCATCTGAAACCCATCTAAAAATATAGAAACATTTGAAAATGGTATCATTAGAAAAATTACAGGCCCTCATGGTTTGTCAGAAAAAATACTACTAAGAAACTATCTCATGCTTGAAAATATTAAATAATACATGATAAAACATTTTTTTAACTTCTACAAAAAAAAAATTAAAAGCCTACCTTCAAGAATGCCATCAACTACAAATGCGACACAAGGAAAAAAAAGGAACTTAAGACCTAAAAATATATTTATATTAGGCCAGAACGATGAAAAGTGGAAAGAAGTAAAAGAAAGGCACTTTAAATATCAAGCAAGCCAGGAAAACCCTCTCCCAAGAGCCCCAAGATTCCTGACCCAAAGACATTGATACCATAATATATTTGTAATATAATTGTAAATGAACCATTATAATAACCATCCCTCACACATTGATGTAAATATGATAATCTAGATCAGCGGTCAACAACCTTTTGAGTCGGAAGAGTCAAAAGTTACAATTTTTTAAGATTATATAAAAGAAAAAAAAAATTTAAGAGTTTTTAAAGAGCCCCAACATTTTTTCTTGCCAACAATAAATAGTACTCGCATAAAAAATATTTGCGTTTGGAACTTTATAAAAAGCCGCAGCTTCACATCCAAAGAGCCACATGTGACTCACGAGCCGCAGGTTTCCGACCCCTGGTCTAAGTTGCTCTTCTGAGCGGCACTTAATAAAGTTATTTTGGAACTGGATAATAGGTACTACATTGGTGCGTTGAACGTCAGACATGGACAAACGAATGACTTGACGTTTTATCGATTCTTAATTTTCCGGAAACAATACGATGATTGTAGCCATATATGATAGGACCGCAGCGAAGAAGTGCACGAATTTTGCATTGTTCATCTCCACACCGAGCCGTCACTTTGCGCCATTAGAGTATACTCCTGCAATTGCTTAATACTCATTCTCAACCTACTCAATTGCAACTACTTTATCTCTAAAGTGTTTTGGGATCTATTCTATTATCTTCAAGGCTTACCTGCTGCCAACATTTAACAAGATAATTCACGAGAAAAACGATGTGAAGCAGTTCTTCAGTATGATAAATTAAAACTATTTTACGCGTATGATTCTTTTAAAAAATATACAATTATATATACTGCCCTTACTGCAATGAAAAATTAATGGGATCTTCAATAGGTTGAATTGTAGCCGTGACCTGCCCGTTCTTACGACCCATCGAGCATGTCGAGGATACAAACGAAAAGCTCAGACTGTGCCATCCATGGCTACCCCCTATCAGTTTTGACAACGTGTGGAAGCAATAAGAACTTTGCCGACCTTCAAGAATAATCTAAAACCTTTTCTTTTAGGGCTGAACCGTGACTCAGCAGTTATACCTACCATAACGGCCTCACAAAATTAGTTTTTTTTTTTTTTTTCATGTCCCTTAAATCGCTCGGGATAGTGTTTCATTTATTCCGCTCTTGTACCTTATTTGTCCATATGTATATATGACTTCAATTATTAAAATTTTAAATGGCGGTGCACTTTGGTTGGTAAGCAAAGTATTTGATCCAAAAGTT
The DNA here is from genome assembly GCA_030710605.1 of Cordylochernes scorpioides. Taxonomy (NCBI): domain Eukaryota; kingdom Metazoa; phylum Arthropoda; class Arachnida; order Pseudoscorpiones; family Chernetidae; genus Cordylochernes; species Cordylochernes scorpioides. The sequence goes on from CP092867.1 coordinate 46,181,497, forward strand.
TCTACCGAAAAATAAAACTTTTTTTTTGGGGGGGGGGGTGAATTGTGAAAATCTTTAAAGGTATATTTTCAAATTGTTAAATTAAAAAAAAAAAGAACTAAAAAATAATAATTTACACATCTTCATGCCTGGGTTAATTAATGTTTTATTTATAAAAAAGCAAACTATATTACATATATTACAAAGGGGCTATATTATTTCGAATGGAGTTATTTAGGTGCGATGAATGGCTTGTGTTTCCCCAGGGTTTCTCTAACTGGAATTTTACTTAGTCTTAGATTTCTTCAAAACTGGATTTTCTTGGCCTTAACCTGCTCTAAAATTGGATTTTTATTTTGTCTTAACCTGCTTTAAGGCTGTATTTTCTTTGGTCTTAACCTGCTCTGAAGCTGGATTTAATTCGGTCTTAGATTGCTCTAAAGCTGGAGTTTCTTCAGTCTCATCCTGCTGTTGAGCGAGGTGATCCTCGGTGCTAGATTGCTCTGAAGATGAAATTTCTTCAGTCTCATCCTGCTGTTGAGTGAGGTGATCCTCGGTGCTAGATTGCTCTGAAGCTGAAATTTCTTCAGTCTCATCCTGCTGTTGAGTGAGGTGATCCTCGGTGCTAGATTGCTCTGAAGCTGAAATTTCTCCAGTCTCATCCTGCTGTTGAGTGAGGTGATCCTCGGTGCTAGATTGCTCTGAAGCTGAAATTTCTTCAGCCTCATCCTGCTGTTGAGTGAGGCGATCCTCGGTGCTAGATTGCTCTGAAGATGAAATTTCTTCAGTCTCATCCTGCTGTTGAGAGAGGTGATCCTCGGTGCTAGATTCCTCTGAAGATGAAATTTCTTCAGTCTCATCCTGCTGTTGAGTGAGGTGATCCTCGGTGCTAGATTGCTCTGAAGATGAAATTTCTTCAGTCTCATCCTGCTGTTGAGCGAGGTGATCCTCGGTGCTAGATTCCTCTGAAGATGAAATTTCTTCAGTCTCATTCTGCTGTTGAGCGAGGTGATCCTCGGTGCTAGATTGCTCTGAAGATGAAATTTCTTCAGTCTCATCCTGCTGTTGATTGAGGTGATCCTCGGTCCATTCCTGCTCTAAATATCGAATCAGCATCATCGGCCACAGGTATCGTATTTCTTGAAATGGCTCAAATGTCAGTTCGTAGTCGTTCTCCCACATCATCAACACCCGGCACTGGTTAATGTCTACATTCCACTCAACTGCCACCACAGCCTTGGGGGTCCTGGTCTTCATTTTCTTCCTTGCAGGCGGCATTCCGCAGGTTAGCCTGGCTCAATATGATCTGGGGGATCCTAGACCACTGTTCAAAATGTTATAAGACTTCTTTGTCAAACTTGGAGAAGAGATATTTATAACCCAGGTTCCTGGAGCGCAGAACGCCAACTACCCGGAACTTTTTCGAAGTGCTTTAGAAAAAGTTATAAAAGCGAAAATATATTTTAAAAAATGATGATACACATAATAATAATCTGTATAATATATCTATATTAATAAAATGCAAATTTCATAAGTGTACATCACTAAAAACTTTCGTTACAATGCATCAATTTCAACCAAATTTTCAACATTTATGTAAAACGAGATGGAGCAGGTTTTGCTTAACATCAAAATATTTTTCCCTAACATTAACATGCGTAACTTCGCTGTTATCGATTAAATACAAAAAAAAATTCAACAGAGTTAATTTTATTTATATATAAATACAAAATTAAATTTCAACAGAGTTAATTTTTTTACATACTAGCTAATAATCTCAATCTAAAAAAATATTCAAAACAAGCAATTTTAAGATAACACCATATGTAAAACAGTCGGCCAAGAAAACAAATAACGTGTAATATATATATATAATATAATATATATAATAAAATCTTAAATATTATTTATCAAAAGTAAGATTATCTCAGGATGACACGGCAATTTATTTGAGACAAGAATAATGATACAATTCCAAGGCGAAGATACTATTCCTTTAACTTCCAATTACCGAGGGAACCAATTAATATTGATTTTATTCAACTTATCGAGTATTTTTCAAGGGACCGGAAAAAAATGTTCACTAGATAAAACGATGATTTTGTAATGTAGAAAATTAGGAAAGACAAAATTCAGGATGACACGGCACACAGGGACCGGGAAAAAATGTTCACTTTATCGAGAGATTCAAATTTACAAGTTTCAAATTATCAAAATATATCTTCTTTTTTAAATAAGTTTATAGAGAATTGTTTTAACAAATGTTCGTTAGACAAACCTTTACTCGGGTAAAAACCCAGGCGAAGCCGGGCACATCCGCTAGTTTTTATAATATATGTATAGATATTTATAATTTTTATATTCTTTTTTTTTTCTAATATTAAAGAGAGAGAGAGAGAGCCAACATAAAAATTCGAGGAAAATAGTATTTAGAATTGATATTTATTTCAAATACAAATTGAAAATAAATTATAATACACTTGTAT
>CP092867.1:46184061-46312400 GCA_030710605.1 Cordylochernes scorpioides
ACTGGGGCCGTCTCATTTTCTTTAATTCGTTACCCCTACTACGTGCCCGGCCGTCGTTCCTTGGGTAGCAAAGTTTTAGCGCTTCCAAGACGTCTTCAAGTGCGGCTGAAGGGTCAAACCTGCACTTGATGAATTCGCGGCCGTCAAGTGGAAGCCGCCGTACTAGGGCCTTTGTCCAGTCTCCCTTCGGTACCTTGCTCGCCGTCAGCCACGTCTTGAATTCCTCTACGTAGTCCTCGATGTCTTCCTCCTCTGGGTTGAAACACGGCGTCTCTCCGTAGCCGATATTTATGTTCGCGGCTTGAGGTGCTGGGCCGACACTGCTCTCCACCATGTGATGAGGCTGAAGTGGGGATATAAAACTTAATTTATTGGTAGGTTGCAGCACATTGTCCTGGTGGGCTATGGTCACCATGGCCCGTTCCAGGGCTGGGTTTGTGGTCCGGTTCCGGAGGGTCGTTGAGGTCCGATTCTCTGCGGGGTAGCTGTTGGAAGGTTTTGATCTGGTACAAGACATCGTTCGTTCGCCGGCAAGGATAAAAAAAAAGAAAAACAAAAAAATAAAATAAAGATAGCACGGAGGTCAGACGATAACTGGCACGTTGTATTGTGTAAGCATTCCGCGAAAACGGTGGTCTGTGGTCAAATCGGGTAATAGGATGTCTAAGAATGGTGGCCAGGCTTCTATTGTTTGTATAGTAGGTGTTAATGCCATGAGGCTTAAGAAGGTGAGATATTGCAGCGGATTGTGTTGAGTACGGTAAGATGCAGGTATTTCTATGGGGTAAATTGGGTTTCATATGGGCCGGGTTGTATTGATATTTATATATGAACTGGTGTGGATATTGGGAGAGGGCAAGTTGTTTCTTAATGTTAGCGAACTCTATTGATCTGAAAATGGGCAGGGAGCAATGTGTAACCAATCTCTTGGTAAGCGTTCTAACTGTATTAATTTTATGGGATAAGGGACAGAAAGACTTGAAATTGGTGTAGAAAGTTGGGTTATTGATTTTATGGTATACTGTTGTGTGGTAGTGTGATGGGGTACGGATGATCAGTATGTCCAGGAAAGGTATTACATTATTGGCTTCTGATTCAAAACTGAAGGAAATGTCTGGGTGGAAGGAGTTTAGAACAGATAAGATACTGTTCTCCTGTCCGGTTTCACATATACAGAGGATATCATCAATATATCTCCTCCATATGTGAATGCCCGGTGTGAATTGCTGTTGGATCCAGGTGTCAAGTGTAGACATGACTATCTCGGCCAAGGGTGACGATAACGGGCTGCCCATTGGTGAGCCTCTAATCTGTTTATAAAGTAAGTTATTAAAGGTAAAATCTGTAGTGTTTAAGCAAATGGAGGTAAGCGCTACTATTGTGGCAACTATGCCAGATTCCAATTGGGCGTCCTGCAGGAATTTTGTAAGCTGGGAAATGATCAGTTGATGGGGAAGTGATAAATACATTGATTTTACATCGTAGGAAACCATGGTTGAGTTCTGAATAGGGGTAAGAGATTGGATAAATTGTATGAAGGCCGGGATGTCTGTTACGGAATAAGACTGTGGCCGGGTTTTGACAAGGGGTGTTAAGTAGGATGAAAGGTACTTGGAAAGTTTGTATGCCGGGGAGAGGTGATATGCTATGATGGGGCGGAGGGGAATGTTTGCTTTATGGATTTTGGGCAGTCCGTAGATGTAGGGCGTATTGGTTATATCTGAAGTGAATGTGTGATACTGCTCAGCTGTAATAGAGCCGGACTTTTTTAGGCGCAACAGCTTTAATCTGAAAGTTCTGGTGGAGGAGGTCAAATCTAGTCTGGTAATGGGCATGAAAGTTGTATGGTCATTGAGGATGTCCATCATCTTGGTGATGTAATCATCCGTATCCAAGATGACGGTTTGGGATCCCTTATCTGATCTGGTAACTATAATGTGTGGGTTCTGTCTAAGTGATCTGAGTGAGCGGTACTTACCAAGAGATAGATTCAACTGGGGGGCTGGTTTTCGTAGGACTTGGGTCACAGATTGCCGTATGGTGTATTGGGTGGCGTGGGGAAGTGGGCTGATGGCGGGCTCAACCCCTGCGATGATCCTAGGTATATCTGCCCTGGTTGGAGGTCTGTATTTGAGGCCGTAGGATAGGATCTCCCTTTGGTTGGGAGATGGCACAAAGGTAGCTAGGTTAACGAACGTGGGAGCGTGGGGTTTGCAGGGTAAGTATTCAGCAGGGAAGCCATACTTGGTGGTCCAGTGGATTAATTTAGAAAGGTGTCGGGTTCTGCAAATGCCTTCTTAGCGTTTGATTTCTGCCGTGGTGAGAGTCAGGAATGAAGTCATAACAGGTTGGGGGACAACAGCGTTAACTATGGCGATAAGGCTCTTGATGGTCTTAGAGAGCTTCCTGATCTGCGAGTAGCATCCCTGTGTTCTGGCATTCAGTAATTGCTTCTGGGCTCTGTCTACAGTTTTCTTCGAGTATGCGTTTCGTACCGGATCACCAATTCTTAGCGCTGGTGGGATGAATTGTGCTCTTTCGCATATTTTGTTGAAATTTAGGTGTGTTCTCCATTTAGTCAATTGGAGAGACTTTCTTCTAATGAGAACCAAGTATTTGAAGTTATCTGGGCTGAGGATATTGGATTGTCGAAGATTAAGCAGGAACGAATGGGTTTCTTCGGTATCAGAATCCATCATAGTTAACGCATTCGTGAGAAGGCGGTGGATCAACTTATTTAAACATAGAAACTTTCTCCTTGGAATATAAATACTAAGGATAACGCGTTAGGAGAAAATGATTTTTTATTAATCGACTACACGAGCTTTCGGGCAGTCACGCCCTTCAACTGGTAATGATACATGATGGCAATAGGCCTTAAATAGGATTCCGTTTTTAAAGAGATATTTTTACATATGAGAAAAATAATATAGGACGGCTAAAAAACAATTTAGTTAAAAGAATATTTGCATATTTGACGGGTTTATTTAGTAACGAATCGTCAAAGTTTTACAAAATTAATGGTAATAACAAACTTGAGGAATTTTAACAGTTAGAATACCTCAATTTAGAGAGAAAAAAAACTTAATTAAACAAAAATATAGTAAATTTATATATTTGATAAGAAAAAAAGAGAGTCTAATTAACTCGACTAAGCAAAAAAAAACAATATTTATATCTACATCAGCGCTGTCTGGACTTCTCGGCGTCACAGAGTTCATCTATGAAATAAACAATAAAGAATTAATAAAAATATGATTTATGTAGAAAATAATATGGTAAAATCATTTAGAACATATATATATAGAGAGAAATAGATATATATATATATATGGTGAAGATAATGAAATCTAGAGGTTAAAATATGACACCAATAACAAGTCTTATTCTGGATTTATGCCTCAATATTGGTCATATATATATGTTGTTTACAACTTCAAGTCTGCTTGTAAATATTGCTTCACAAAAGTCAGCAAGACACTGATTTCCCCACCCTTGAGTCTATAATCAATTGAATTATCAGGGAAAACCCTTGTGCATATATACACAGTATTAGCACTACTCAGTAAATGAAACTATATAAAATGAATGATATAATAGAAGAGAATTAAAATATTAAACTTTTCTCTCTCTAGTCAAAATATCCAGCAATAGGATCTTAAAACGGTGGTCCGCCTGGCGAGCATTGGGCAGTTGGCTCTGCGGTGGCCCTGCTTACCACACTTTGAGCATTTGATGCCGAAAGATAGGAAGGCCGGCAGAGATTCGCCTTTGGATCTGATGTCTAGGCGAGTTGGTAGGTTGTCCAGTTTCTTCCCCTCGTGGAGCAGGATGTAGGCCTCCTGGTAGCCGTTGGTGAAGGAGTATTTCCCCATTTTGATCTGGATGGGGGCGATGGAGGTGACTTTTCCGTAGGGTCGCTGGGCATCCACAACGGCGGTATCCTCCACAAAGCCGGGCTGATTTGCCACGACTATGCGTTCGGCTCTCTTCCGGTAGGGGAAGACCTTTAGGGTCGTGCCCTCAATATCCAGGCCCTGTTCGACCAGACGGCTCGCAAGGTCCTTGCTCGGACAGGCCCCCGATGACATGCCCGTTCATCCTGTTGAACTGGATGATATGTTTTGGTCCCCCGACCTGCTTGTCGATGGCCTGGAGGTATTCGTAGGGCGAGAGCTCAGGACAGTGTTCTATAAAAATGTAGTTGTCCTGGTTGGATGTGGACTGCCTCGCCTTGGCGTCGGCGATGTTTGCCCGCGTGGCCTTGACTACCTGGGGCGGCACTGCTTTTCGGCCCTGTGGGTCGCTTGCGCTGCTGGGAGCTATTCGGCTCTTTGGGCTTGTTGGGCTGCCTTGAAGCGTGCTCCGATGACGCCGAGCCGCGGCGCCTTCTCTTGTTCCTGACGACTGTGAAGCCATCATTAGGTCCATCCTCCACCTCCATGGTCTCAGTCCAGTCCCTCGGGGCTGGACCTGCGCAGGTAGTGGTCGTTAGCGCCGTGATGTCATGCGTGGTGGCCGGATTTGCATGCAACTTGCTGGCTGGCGAATTTGCAAATTTTGGATTTTCTTGAATTCTTTCAGAATTTTCATTCTTGAATCCTGCCGCTTCGGAGTCCACCGGCCTCTTTCTCTTTGGTTCCACCTTGGTGAAGCCGTCTGTTTCCTCCTCCATGGGGAGTTGATTCTCCCGATCGACGAGATCCGCCCAGCTCGTCGACGGCTTGCCTGTTCCAGGCTGATGGTTGGTGGTGGTCTTCTCCGTTGCCAGAGAAGTGCTGATTGCATCAGCAGTAGAAGATGGCAATTGGCTTTCAGCCAAGGCCATTGGTGATTCGGGGGGTGGGGAATCCCCCATAAAAATTTAAAATTATTCTTTTCTTCGGAGGCGGTTACAAATTCCAAGCCAGCAAGATACCTCTGTAGTTTGAAGGATTATTTGGATCACCATTTTAAAAATGGTATGAATTATTGTTTGATAACACAGTAAGGGAACAGATGCTGTTGTCAATATTTGGTTTAAAGTATTTTTTTAGAAGAATATACGTTTTTCAGTAAAGCCTTGATAGCTATGTTGGGTATATTGTCAATTTCTGAAGCCTTGTCAATTTTTATATTTTGTTGGTAACTTCCTCATCAGAGATTTCACCGTCTAGATCTGGGTCAATATGAGATGTAATATAATACCTAACATTTTTATGGTTTTGCTGACAAGAAAAGGCTGTCCTTGTATTCTTATCCCTTGTATTCTTATCCCTTGTATTTTTATCCTTTGTCGTTTGTTTCTCCAGTAGAACTGGCAGGCTTATGTTTTCTTAGTATTGAGAGTTAGCCTGTGAGCAGGTGCCCAGTGGGCAAAACCTTTCAGAAAGGTGTTTATACTGTGCATGAGTGGACAAGCTCAGCTGTGGATCAAAGGGTGAAGTCTACTGTATAGCAGACACTGATTGGTCTGGGAATGGTGAAGACGGTAGCTGTTACGGCGTTGAAGTAAAAAATGGGCAGAATGCCACCCCTTGTGGAATCCCTAGGACAGATGCACCTATGGCAAATGTATTTCATGCTCGGAACATTACATTACAGTCTGTCATAAAGCTTTGTACTTTGAGTAGGGGTTCTCAGGGCATTGGAGATTTTCAGGTGTTGGATGATTGTATGTTGGCAAAGGCATGGTTGATGTCTAAGCTTATCGTAAAGGTTTTGCTCCAGTGTGACAGACCATTTTCTATAAATCTGTTATAATGGCTTCTAGAGCATTCTCAGCTGATCTGCCTGGTGTGAAGCCAAATTGGTCTGCAGAGAACCACTGGTGCTTGTCAGCCAGCCATTGAAGATGAGCTAGGATGCAGTGTTGAACCAAGTTATAACACCAAGTTTTTTTTTTTTTTTACAATTTTACCAAACGTTTTTATTTCACCGTTTGAGGGATAATAATGTGACAGTTTTCATTTATTAAATCAATTTAGCTGAAGAAAACAAATGTCATTGTGATTATGGTTCAGTATGTTCATAAAGGTATTCAGTCTGATGAGGTTATAACACCAAGTTGTAGCAAGTATTTTTAGGGTCATTGATCTATTATATTTTTAATCTCTATTGTCTTGAATACTTGGAGGTAACAATGGGTATAAACTCGTTTGGTTAGTATCTTCACTTTATTAATCTAATGGCTGAGATGGCAAAAGGAAGAGAAAAATGGATATAATTAGTATAAAAGGGCTTTTTGTAAAAATTGTTTCATGTACATGGTATGAGGTACATATTAAGAGAATGTCTAAGAAAGGAAGAACATTATTATAACTTCTCTTTCAGAAAGGTAACTGTTTAACTTTATGAGGGTATTGTCAATATGGTTATGGGAAAAATGCAAAAAATATTATCTATCTATCTGCGCTATGTAAAAATTCTGAGGTGAAATCTAGTGATCTGTATGTCTATGGATCACATAACAATTTTAGCAACAGCTGTGGAGAGTAAAGAATCAATTTTTATTCAGTTCAAAGATCATTTGTCTTAGCAAAGTTCTTCTAGCTCTTGAGGGTTGTTCATTATTGGGTGATGAGGCAGGAGCTGGATAGTCGTAAATATAAACCACACATGTTGGGTCCTGTTGGTTGTGGGGGCACAGGGATGACCCCAGATTGCTGGGGCCTGGAATACCGGCAGGTCCAACAGGTAGGGTTAAAGGCTGGTACTGGGGGCAAGTCCAGGGTATGGGGCCTATCTACCAGTTTGGATGTTGGGCTGGCTTTGGTGTTTTTGGGTGGGACTTCAATGCCCATCTTATGAGGAAAAATACTTGCATCACAAGTATCACCAATAAGCAAAAATATGAAATTCTGAACAAATCAGAGTTCAGTCACTTGATCATAGATTAAAAACTCACTTTTCTTAAAGCTTTGATAGAAGGAAAATTGCTGTGAGCACTGCAACAAAAATTGCCATTTTCCCAGGAGATCATATATCCAACAGCTGTGGGGGAGGGTACTGCCCATTGTGGGGATCCCTCAATTTGCTCAAAGAAGTTAGAATTAATAGATAAGATGCCTACCTGTAGACAATTTGCAATTAATTTGACTATTTTTTGGGAGATGTTGAGGCCTATCATATTTTTCACAAGGAATTCCTTAGTACACTCCTTGCAAATCTTCATGCTGCTACTGCCAGATTAAAAAAAAGCGTGGAGCTTGTGGGCATGTGGTAGCATGGCTGGAAAATAGTCCATATAGGTCATTGTGTTTGAAGGAGGCTTTGGATACGGTAGTTGTCTGTTGGACTTGGGATTCTGAATTTGAGGCCCTTGTTTTATCTTCAAATGGGCTTCAGATAGGTTAGTACAGGAGAGATTAATATATGCAGAAATATTTGCAATCATCTAAATATGAAATTTGACACAGTAGTAGATAAAAGGATATAGTTTTTATTTATTCAATGTAGTTTCCATTATTAGCTACAACAGTCTCGAGGCGAGTGCGGAATGAAGCACAGGCCTTGGCGACTATGACCTTGTCCATTTGGGTCATCACCGTGTGAACTGCTTTCTTGACAGACTGGATGGTGGTATGAGGAGCTTTGTTGACATCTCTCTCAACAACGCCCCATACATAGTAGTCGAGGGGATTGCAATCTGGAGAATTAGGGGGCCAAATATCAGGACCCCAGTGACTAGGGACGTTAAGTGTCAGCCACGATTGTGTCTTTTTTGCCTTATGGGCTGGAGCTGAGTCCTGTTGGAAGACATACTTCCTTCCTGCGGCCACCATGTCCATCCAAGGCTTCACAACGGTCTCCAGAACATTGATGTAGGTGTCAGCGTTCATCCTAAGGCCCTTCTCAAAGAAATGGGGAGGCATGACATCACCTTCACTGCTGATAACGCCAAGGACCATTACGGAGGCAGGAAATTTCGTGTGCATCACGACAGGTATCTCTGAGGGGTCTTTACAGATCCAGCGATCATTCCTGGGATTTACCTTTTGGTCCACGTCAAAGTTCTTTTCGTCAGAGAAGAACCTTAGCATGCCAAAAGAGTCGTGTTTCAGGTTGTTGAGGTGGGCAGCAGCCTTTCCTTTTCTGTTATTATTATTATTTTTTTTTTTTGCTTATCCCTAGTACACGTGGTACAGGCCATGATAATCATGGTGGGTAGTTAGCGACTGCTTTTACTGTAAGTGCACCACATGTCTACACATGTGAAAAGCAGTTCGACTTTGCACTTACTAATGCCAGAGCCCCGTTTGGTTACTTGCACTCGCTGGTGGGGTTGGACTTTTGCAAGAATCGGGGGCCATTGGAGCATTTTTTTTTTCTTTAAACAGAAAAAAGTGTCCAATGCGGGTTCGAACCCGGGTCCTAGTGGTTGAAAACCAAACGGTTTAACCAGCCTTCCACCGACCCCTCAGTTATTCTTCATATTCTCAGTCAGCAACTGACCTTTCCGAAGGGCATAAGACTTGAGACCAAGGTCCTCATGGATAGTTCTGACAATTGTCATAGAGCCAACGTCCATTTCCTTGGCTATGGCCCTCATGCTCTTCCCAGGGTTTCCATCAATCTTCTCCTTGACATTTTTGACAAATTCTTCGCCTCTTACCCTGTCCGATCGACGCGAATATTTCTGCATATATTAATCTCTCCTGTACTAACCTATCTGAAGCCCATTTGAATCTACTGTGGTGCTCTGATTTGTGCATAATGAGGTATGAACTTATGGTAGACATTTATAGACCCTAAAAAAGATTGTAATGTTTTCATATTATACGGTCTTTGCAAATTTTTAATGGCCTCAATATTTGCATTACTTGGCGTATATGTGCCATTTTTAATTGTATATCCTAAAAAATGTATTTCATTTTGAAAAAACTGGCATTTATTAAAATTTAATTTGATATTTTCTTTTTTTTAGCGCATTTAAAATATGATCTAAGTGTTGTAAATAAGTAAAAGATTTGAAGCGAACGAGGATGCTTTTCTTTAAACTTTAATAAAGATTCGAGCTTTCGGGCCTATTACCCTTCTATAGGACTACACTCCAACAAATAAATGTGCATCTTATATATGCATCAGAAAACTAGGAAAATTAACATATGTAAGTAAAAAAAAAATAATTATAAGATATATCTATAAGTTTTGAGTATGCAAAGTAGGGACATCAAAAGTGGATTCTGGACTATAATACATTCATTAAATCTGCAAAGTTGAAACTTTCCGAAATAAAACAAACTGGCAGCTTGCAACTATGGTACACTATTTATGGAAATATTGCTTTATATGCGTCAGGGATCTCTATGTGTCGGTTAATACTATTGTGTTTTAAAGAGAGCAACGCCTCGACGACTAATCTTTTGAATTTGCTGTTGATATTAGAGTAATATGCATGTGGATGGGATGTATTAAAAGAATGTCCTGTTTGTCTGATATGTTGTACGATGAGGGACTTAGGTTCATTATTTCTGATGTTTCTGTAATGTTCGTCCATCCTGTCCTTGATTCGTCTGCCTGTTTCTCCTATGTATATGCTATTACAGTTTGAGCATTTCAATGAGTATACGGAGTTTGTGAAAAAAGGTAGGGTAACGGGAAAACTATTCCTGGTTATGGGATTTCTGACTATTGTTTCTAACTTAGGGGCGTTGGTGTAAAAGGTACGGATACCATAGTTATTTTTTAGGAATCTAGAAATGTTGACACTGTGAGTAGAGAATGGGATGGTGCATGTGGATCTATAAATTTGGCTATTAAGGTGCTGCTGGGGATTATAAAAGTGTCTGAGTATGAAATTTTTGGGGTAACCAGAGTTCATCAGGTGACCAATTACGTTTTGGGTTTCTATTTGTTTGAATTCTTGCGAAGAACAGTGTGTGAAAATGCGTTTCGACAAGGTTTTTACGGTGTTAATCTTATGGCTAAGGGGGCAGTATGATGTGTAGTGTATATAGGAGGGATAGAATGAGGGCTTATAGTAAACATTGGTCATGTATCTGCAATTCTGTTTTGTAATCTGAACATCTAAAAAGGCTAGTGAACTATTGTTTTCTTTTTCTACTGTGAAAAGTATGTCTGGGTATAGTGAATTTAATTTGCATGAATTTTGTCTAAGGAATCAATTTTAACTATACAAAATATATCGTCTATATATCTAAACCAAGTAAGGATATCTACTGGAAAATGATCTGTTATTGAATTGTCTATTTTCCGCATGACTATTTCAGATAGTGGTGAAGAAAGAGGGCTTCCCATAGGAGTACCTTTAGATTGCCTGTAGTAACGTTTATCGAAATTAAAAATACTATTGTTCAGACAAATCGATATTAAGGAGGTTAATTTAGTTATCATATCCGCAGAATAACCATGCGTCCGGAGGAATTCTGTGGTGCGTTCTATGATGAGGGGGTGGGGGAGACTAGGGTATAGATTGATTACATCAAAAGATATCATTAGACTGTTGGGGATAACCGGTAGATGCTGAATATGGTTTAAGAATTTAGGTTTGGAAGAAATGGACGTCGAGACGTCGCCATCTCTAAGTATGGGTATAATTATTTTAGCTAGAAACTGAGCTAACGGGGCTGTAGGAGAGAGATGAAATGCGACTATTGGTCTGAGGGGGATATTTATCTTATGTACCTTAGGTAGTCCGTAGATGTAGGCTTGACCATGTAGATTCGATAGAAAGTTTCGGAGTTCATCGGTTGTTATCAATTTGTTCCTGCAAAGGGTTCTGAGTTCTTTTTTGTATATGGTGTTCGAGGTAGTCTGATCTTCTGCTGTGGCCGGGGTGAATACCTCCGAGTTATTCAAGATCTGATTCATCTTTGATACGTAGTCCGTGGTATTCATTATAACAGTTCTAGATCCTTTGTCAGATCTTGTGATGACTATGTTATTATTTTTAGTTAATGTTCTGGTAATCTGAATCTTTATTAAAGTTTAAAGAAAAGCATCCTCGTTCGCTTCAAATCTTTTACTTATATTCATCAGAGGATTCCAACTTTCTATAAGTGTTGTAAATGTTCTTGGAAATCTTTAGAAAATACTATGATGTCGTCAAAATAATTTAAAGCACAGTGGATATCAAATTTTTGTAAAATATTTTGTATAACCCTATTAAAAATACTTGGTCCATTTTTTTAGTCCATATGGTATCCTATTCCATTCATAGCACCCTTGTTGGCAAACAAATGCTGTTTTGTCTCTGTGCGTTTCCGCTATGGGAATGTGACAATAGGGGCATGTTTTATATAAAGAGAGATGAACATTTTAGCATTTCCCAATCTATCTAAAATTTCTTCCTTTTCTTTTTTCGCTTTTGTCATTTTGTTCACACAAGTTTCAGATATCCTGTCGGCTAATTATTATATTTAATTTCTATTTATTTAAACATAGAAACTTTCTCCTTGGAATATAAATACTAAGGATAACGCGTTAGGACAAAATGATTTTTTATTAATCGACTACACGAGCTTTCGGGCAGTCATGCCCTTCAACTGGTAATGATACATGATGGCAATAGGCCTTAAATAGGATTCCGTTTTTAAAGAGATATTTTTACATATGAGAAAAATAATATAGGACGGCTAAAAAACAATTTAGTTAAGAGAATATTTGCAAATCTAAGCTATTATATAATATATTTATGTAACTATGCTAATCCTGTAATGCCGGTTGACAAATAAATGGTAGGTTTGTAATTGGCTAAAACATGTGACTATATAATGAAGAAAGACCAGTATTAGGATATCGACTGTTCAACCCGCCATCAGCGGCCATATTGGAACTATACTGGGGGAGGGGGGGGGGTTTAACGGTTATTCAAGTTACTACATATATCCTGATATTGTGCGGGTAAATCTATATGTCGGTTAATGCTATTTTTTGATATGGATACTATGGCTTCTATGATCAGTCTTTGGTATTTATTGGAGATGTTATTGTATAATGTGGTGGGTGAAGATAAATCGAAAGAGTGGCCTGTGTCAAGAATATGGTTGTAGATGAGGGACCTGTTGTCTTTGTTATTGACGCACCTGCCATGCTCAGTCATCCTGATGGCCACGGACCTTCCAGTCTCACCTATATAGGTTGCACTACAATCGTTGCATGAGACTGAGTAGACCTAGCCACCCGATGACTGAACACTAGCAGGTCTCGGCAATCGGGTAATAGGATGTCTAAGAATGGTGGCCAGGCTTCTATTGTTTGTATAGTAGGTGTTAATGCCATGAGGCTTAAGAAGGTGAGATATTGCAGCGGATTGTGTTGAGTACGGTAAGATGCAGGTATTTCTATGGGGTAAATTGGGTTTCATATGGGCCGGGTTGTATTGATATTTATATATGAACTGGTGTGGATATTGGGAGAGGGCAAGTTGTTTCTTAATGTTAGCGAACTCTATTGATCTGAAAATGGGCAGGGAGCAATGTGTAACCAATCTCTTGGTAAGCGTTCTAACTGTATTAATTTTATGGGATAAGGGACAGAAAGACTTGAAATTGGTGTAGAAAGTTGGGTTATTGATTTTATGGTATACTGTTGTGTGGTAGTGTGATGGGGTACGGATGATCAGTATGTCCAGGAAAGGTATTACATTATTGGCTTCTGATTCAAAACTGAAGGAAATGTCTGGGTGGAAGGAGTTTAGAACAGATAAGATACTGTTCTCCTGTCCGGTTTCACATATACAGAGGATATCATCAATATATCTCCTCCATATGTGAATGCCCGGTGTGAATTGCTGTTGGATCCAGGTGTCAAGTGTAGACATGACTATCTCGGCCAAGGGTGACGATAACGGGCTGCCCATTGGTGAGCCTCTAATCTGTTTATAAAGTAAGTTATTAAAGGTAAAATCTGTAGTGTTTAAGCAAATGGAGGTAAGCGCTACTATTGTGGCAACTATGCCAGATTCCAATTGGGCGTCCTGCAGGAATTTTGTAAGCTGGGAAATGATCAGTTGATGGGGAAGTGATAAATACATTGATTTTACATCGTAGGAAACCATGGTTGAGTTCTGAATAGGGGTAAGAGATTGGATAAATTGTATGAAGGCCGGGATGTCTGTTACGGAATAAGACTGTGGCCGGGTTTTGACAAGGGGTGTTAAGTAGGATGAAAGGTACTTGGAAAGTTTGTATGCCGGGGAGAGGTGATATGCTATGATGGGGCGGAGGGGAATGTTTGCTTTATGGATTTTGGGCAGTCCGTAGATGTAGGGCGTATTGGTTATATCTGAAGTGAATGTGTGATACTGCTCAGCTGTAATAGAGCCGGACTTTTTTAGGCGCAACAGCTTTAATCTGAAAGTTCTGGTGGAGGAGGTCAAATCTAGTCTGGTAATGGGCATGAAAGTTGTATGGTCATTGAGGATGTCCATCATCTTGGTGATGTAATCATCCGTATCCAAGATGACGGTTTGGGATCCCTTATCTGATCTGGTAACTATAATGTGTGGGTTCTGTCTAAGTGATCTGAGTGAGCGGTACTTACCAAGAGATAGGTTCAACTGGGGGGCTGGTTTTCGTAGGACTTGGGTCACAGATTGCCGTATGGTGTATTGGGTGGCGTGGGGAAGCGGGCTGATGGCGGGCTCAACCCCTGCGATGATCCTAGGTATATCTGCCCTGGTTGGAGGTCTGTATTTGAGGCCGTAGGATAGGATCTCCCTTTGGTTGGGAGATGGCACAAAGGTAGCTAGGTTAACGAACGTGGGAGCGTGGGGTTTGCAGGGTAAGTATTCAGCAGGGAAGCCATACTTGGTGGTCCAGTGGATTAATTTAGAAAGGTGTCGGGTTCTGCAAATGCCTTCTTGGCGCTTGATTTCTGCCGTGGTGAGAGTCAGGAATGAAGTCATAACAGGTTGGGGGACAACAGCGGTAACTATGGCGATAAGGCTCTTGATGGTCTTAGAGAGCTTCCTGATCTGCGAGTAGCATCCCTGTGTTCTGGCATTCAGTAATTGCTTCTGGGCTCTGTCTACAGTTTTCTTCGAGTATGAGTTTCGTACCGGATCACCAATTCTTAGCGCTGGTGGGATGAATTGTGCTCTTTCGCATATTTTGTTGAAATTTAGGTGTGTTCTCCATTTAGTCAATTGGAGAGACTTTCTTCTAATGAGAACCAAGTATTTGAAGTTATCTGGGCTGAGGATATTGGATTGTCGAAGATTAAGCAGGAACGAATGGGTTTCTTCGGTATCAGAATCCATCATAGTTAACGCATTCGTGAGAAGGCGGTGGATCAACTTATTTAAACATAGAAACTTTCTCCTTGGAATATAAATACTAAGGATAACGCGTTAGGAGAAAATGATTTTTTATTAATCGACTACACGAGCTTTCGGGCAGTCACGCCCTTCAACTGGTAATGATACATGATGGCAATAGGCCTTAAATAGGATTCCGTTTTTAAAGAGATATTTTTACATATGAGAAAAATAATATAGGACGGCTAAAAAACAATTTAGTTAAAAGAATATTTGCATATTTGACGGGTTTATTTAGTAACGAATCGTCAAAGTTTTACAAAATTAATGGTAATAACAAACTTGAGGAATTTTAACAGTTAGAATACCTCAATTTAGAGAGAAAAAAAACTTAATTAAACAAAAATATAGTAAATTTATATATTTGATAAGAAAAAAAGAGAGTCTAATTAACTCGACTAAGCAAAAAAAATAATATTTATATCTACATCAGCGCTGTCTGGACTTCTCGGCGTCACAGAGTTCATCTATGAAATAAACAATAAAGAATTAATAAAAATATGATTTATGTAGAAAATAATATGGTAAAATTATTTAGAACATATATATATATAGAGAGAAATATATATATATATGGTGAAGATAGTGAAATCTAGAGGTTAAAATATGACACCAATAACAAGTCTTATTCTGGATTTATGCCTCAATATTGGTCATATATATATGTTGTTTACAACTTCAAGTCTGCTTGTAAATATTGCTTCACAAAAGTCAGCAAGACACTGATTTCCCCACCCTTGAGTCTATAATCAATTGAATTATCAGGGAAAACCCTTGTGCATATATACACAGTATTAGCACTACTCAGTAAATGAAACTATATAAAATGAATGATATAATAGAAGAGAATTAAAATATTAAACTTTTCTCTCTCTAGTCAAAATATCCAGCAATAGGATCTTAAAACGGTGGTCCGCCTGGCGAGCATTGGGCAGTTGGCTCTGCGGTGGCCCTGCTTACCACACTTTGAGCATTTGATGCCGAAAGATAGGAAGGCCGGCAGAGATTCGCCTTTGGATCTGATGTCTAGGCGAGGTGGTAGGTTGTCCAGTTTCTTCCCCTCGTGGAGCAGGATGTAGGCCTCCTGGTAGCCGTCGGTGAAGGAGTATTTCCCCATTTTGATCTGGATGGGGGCGATGGAGGTGACTTTTCCGTAGGGTCGCTGGGCATCCACAACGGCGGTATCCTCCACAAAGCCGGGCTGATTTGCCACGACTATGCGTTCGGCTCTCTTCCGGTAGGGGAAGACCTTTAGGGTCGTGCCCTCAATATCCAGGCCCTGTTCGACCAGACGGCTCGCAAGGTCCTTGCTGGACAGGCCCCCGATGACATGCCCGTTCATCCTGTTGAACTGGATGATATGTTTTGGACCCCCGACCTGCTTGTCGATGGCCTGGAGGTATTCGTAGGGCGAGAGCTCAGGACAGTGTTCTATAAAAATGTAGTTGTCCTGGTTGGATGTGGACTGCCTCGCCTTGGCGTCGGCGATGTTTGCCCGCGTGGCCTTGACTACCTGGGGCGGCACTGCTTTTCGGCCCTGTGGGTCGCTTGCGCTGCTGGGAGCTATTCGGCTCTTTGGGCTTGTTGGGCTGCCTTGAAGCGTGCTCCGATGACGCCGAGCCGCGGCGCCTTCTCTTGTTCCTGACGACTGTGAAGCCATCATTAGGTCCATCCTCCACCTCCATGGTCTCAGTCCAGTCCCTCGGGGCTGGACCTGCGCAGGTAGTGGTCGTTAGCGCCGTGATGTCATGCGTGGTGGCCGGATTTGCATGCAACTTGCTGGCTGGCGAATTTGCAAATTTTGGATTTTCTTGAATTCTTTCAGAATTTTCATTCTTGAATCCTGCCGCTTCGGAGTCCACCGGCCTCTTTCTCTTTGGTTCCACCTTGGTGAAGCCGTCTGTTTCCTCCTCCATGGGGAGTTGATTCTCCCGATCGACGAGATCCGCCCAGCTCGTCGACGGCTTGCCTGTTCCAGGCTGATGGTTGGTGGTGGTCTTCTCCGTTGCCAGAGAAGTGCTGATTGCATCAGCAGTAGAAGATGGCAATTGGCTTTCAGCCAAGGCCATTGGTGATTCGGGGGGTGGGGAATCCCCCATAAAAATTTAAAATTATTCTTTTCTTCGGAGGCGGTTACAAATTCCAAGCCAGCAAGATACCTCTGTAGTTTGAAGGATTATTTGGATCACCATTTTAAAAATGGTATGAATTATTGTTTGATAACACAGTAAGGGAACAGATGCTGTTGTCAATATTTGGTTTAAAGTATTTTTTTAGAAGAATATACGTTTTTCAGTAAAGCCTTGATAGCTATGTTGGGTATATTGTCAATTTCTGAAGCCTTGTCAATTTTTATATTTTGTTGGTAACTTCCTCATCAGAGATTTCACCGTCTAGATCTGGGTCAATATGAGATGTAATATAATACCTAACATTTTTATGGTTTTGCTGACAAGAAAAGGCTGTCCTTGTATTCTTATCCCTTGTATTCTTATCCCTTGTATTTTTATCCTTTGTCGTTTGTTTCTCCAGTAGAACTGGCAGGCTTATGTTTTCTTAGTATTGAGAGTTAGCCTGTGAGCAGGTGCCCAGTGGGCAAAACCTTTCAGAAAGGTGTTTATACTGTGCATGAGTGGACAAGCTCAGCTGTGGATCAAAGGGTGAAGTCTACTGTATAGCAGACACTGATTGGTCTGGGAATGGTGAAGACGGTAGCTGTTACGGCGTTGAAGTAAAAAATGGGCAGAATGCCACCCCTTGTGGAATCCCTAGGACAGATGCACCTATGGCAAATGTATTTCATGCTCGGAACATTACATTACAGTCTGTCATAAAGCTTTGTACTTTGAGTAGGGGTTCTCAGGGCATTGGAGATTTTCAGGTGTTGGATGATTGTATGTTGGCAAAGGCATGGTTGATGTCTAAGCTTATCGTAAAGGTTTTGCTCCAGTGTGACAGACCATTTTCTATAAATCTGTTATAATGGCTTCTAGAGCATTCTCAGCTGATCTGCCTGGTGTGAAGCCAAATTGGTCTGCAGAGAACCACTGGTGCTTGTCAGCCAGCCATTGGAGATGAGCTAGGATGCAGTGTTGAACCAAGTTATAACACCAAGTTTTTTTTTTTTTTTACAATTTTACCAAACGTTTTTATTTCACCGTTTGAGGGATAATAATGTGACAGTTTTCATTTATTAAATCAATTTAGCTGAAGAAAACAAATGTCATTGTGATTATGGTTCAGTATGTTCATAAAGGTATTCAGTCTGATGAGGTTATAACACCAAGTTGTAGCAAGTATTTTTAGGGTCATTGATCTATTATATTTTTAATCTCTATTGTCTTGAATACTTGGAGGTAACAATGGGTATAAACTCGTTTGGTTAGTATCTTCACTTTATTAATCTAATGGCTGAGATGGCAAAAGGAAGAGAAAAATGGATATAATTTTAAAATATTATTTAAAAATTATCATGAAGATCTTTTAAAAAATTCCTTTATAGATGTCTGTTTTAGCACTGAAATCCTATTCAGGATGTATTCCAGACGGTCATTTTGAAAAAAACATGCATGTCTTTCTTCTTCTAAAATGTTTTTTTAATAAATAATTTTAATGTATTAAAGTCATCCACTGCTGCTGCAGGTATTATTGATTTTGTGTTTAAATCTTTTATAATAACACAGAAATGGAATATTGAAATAAAATGTTATCATAATCAATGTGGCTACATTTATAAAGATTTATTTATTTAAAAAGAAATTATTAATAAATTTAAAAATAGCTAAAATATTTCAATGTTAAAAATAAAAAAATAAAAAATATTATTAGTTAGCGCATGATGCCGAAATTCCCGCGTAAAAAAACAACAATAACATCCGCGAAATTGCGCAACGGCTCTGCAAAGTGAAACTTAAACTAACCAGAAACCAAAAGTGCGCAGGCGCGATCCGATCGATTAGTATAAAAGGGCTTTTTGTAAAAATTGTTTCATGTACATGGTATGAGGGTACATATTAAGAGAATGTCTAAGAAAGGAAGAACATTATTATAACTTCTCTTTCAGAAAGGTAACTGTTTAACTTTATGAGGGTATTGTCAATATGGTTATGGGAAAAATGCAAAAAATATTATCTATCTATCTGCGCTATGTAAAAATTCTGAGGTGAAATCTAGTGATCTGTATGTCTATGGATCACATAACAATTTTAGCAACAGCTGTGGAGAGTAAAGAATCAATTTTTATTCAGTTCAAAGATCATTTGTCTTAGCAAAGTTCTTCTAGCTCTTGAGGGTTGTTCATTATTGGGTGATGAGGCAGGAGCTGGATAGTCGTAAATATAAACCACACATGTTGGGTCCTGTTGGTTGTGGGGGCACAGGGATGACCCCAGATTGCTGGGGCCTGGAATACCGGCAGGTCCAACAGGTAGGGTTAAAGGCTGGTACTGGGGGCAAGTCCAGGGTATGGGGCCTATCTACCAGTTTGGATGTTGGGCTGGCTTTGGTGTTTTTGGGTGGGACTTCAATGCCCATCTTATGAGGAAAAATACTTGCATCACAAGTATCACCAATAAGCAAAAATATGAAATTCTGAACAAATCAGAGTTCAGTCACTTGATCATAGATTAAAAACTCACTTTTCTTAAAGCTTTGATAGAAGGAAAATTGCTGTGAGCACTGCAACAAAAATTGCCATTTTCCCAGGAGATCATATATCCAACAGCTGTGGGGGAGGGTACTGCCCATTGTGGGGATCCCTTAATTTGCTCAAAGAAGTTAGAATTAATAGATAAGATGCCTACCTGTAGACAATTTGCAATTAATTTGACTATTTTTTGGGAGATGTTGAGGCCTATCATATTTTTGACAAGGAATTCCTTAGTACACTCCTTGCAAATCTTCATGCTGCTACTGCCAGATTAAAAAAAAGCGTGGAGCTTGTGGGCATGTGGTAGCATGGCTGGAAAATAGTCCATATAGGTCATTGTGTTTGAAGGAGGCTTTGGATACGGTAGTTGTCTGTTGGACTTGGGATTCTGAATTTGAGGCCCTTGTTTTATCTTCAAATGGGCTTCAGATAGGTTAGTACAGGAGAGATTAATATATGCAGAAATATTTGCAATCATCTAAATATGAAATTTGACACAGTAGTAGATAAAAGGATATAGTTTTTATTTATTCAATGTAGTTTCCATTATTAGCTACAACAGTCTCGAGGCGAGTGCGGAATGAAGCACAGGCCTTGGCGACGATGACCTTGTCCATTTGGGTCATCACCGTGTGAACTGCTTTCTTGACAGACTGGATGGTGGTATGAGGTAGCGTTTGCAAGGAACGGCATCTTTAACTAGTTCGATAGACATGGGGGGTCCTTGCATGGGTTTTAACACTGTGTCGTCGAACGCTCTAGCATAATGGGTAAGGATAGACTGCTTATCGATCTCATTGGCTCTCACTAGGGTCGGCGGGAACGTTAGAACTTGTCCGTTGGTTATGGCATTGACGATCATTGAATGGGGCCAGTTATCCGGCAGAAGTCCCAAGGCTTTGCATCCGCTCTTGCTCAAGAGAGGGGCGTTCAGGTGCTTGCAGACTCCAACGGTAGTACTGTATGTTTTCCCGTTGAGATGCAGTGCCGCGACGAACGATCCACAAGGACTTAAGCTGATGCCGTTGGCTCCTACGCAAGGGACGTTCTTCGGGTTGAGTGCTGATCGGGTCTGCTCATCCAGTAACAGGAATTCTGATTCTGGATTAAATCCAGATCTGACCCCGGGTCCGCCAGCCAACGGATTTGGTGTAACTTATGGTTGATATCGGTCGGAATGGTTATGAGTTCGTTGCGTACTCCAGCTGCATAACTGTGTTTGAGGGTCCTGGTTGGGACTGATTGTTTCTGGTTGCGGGTGGCGGGATATTAGGTTTGGTTGTGGGTTTCCGTTTCAGTTGTTGGCAAACCCTTCCGTAATGCCCGGTGATGCCGCATTTGTTACACTCTATGTCTTTTGCTGGGCACTGGTCACGGCGGTGTCTTGGGTTAGCCCCACATCCGGAGCAGGGGTCGTTAGGATCATAGGGTTTCTGAAAGAAACGGTTGGCCTTAGGTGAGGTTTCAGACGAGCTGGCTTGTTGATGCTTGTAGGTTGATGGTGCACGTCTGGTTGCAATGAAGGCTTCGGGGGAGGTGGTTGGGGAGGGTGAAAGAGTCGCGCCCACGGCGGTAGCACTCTCATGTGCGATGCAAATTGAGAGGACTCGGTCCAGGGAGAGGTCGGAATTGTACTGCTCCGCCAGTACTTTTCGTTGGAGGTCTTTATCAAACAGGCCACATATTAACCTGTCACGGATACGGAGTTGCTGTTGATAACCAGCAAGGGCAAACGTTTTCCCACAAGCTCTTTTTGTGCATATTGTAATACACGGGTCGCCGCATGTGCTGCACCTAAAATCCAGCTCATGTGCACACGAGTCATCAAGAGCTTTAAGGGCTGCGAAGTAGCGATCCACCGATTCTCCGGTTTGTTGGTCCCTACGATGAAAATCTTGCCGATCAAGGAGGGGGTTTCGCTTCTTGCGTAGGTAGGCCTCGAGAGCATTCACGGCTTCATCGAGGGTGGTGGTGGTAGAAATATGAAGGCGGCCTGATTGCCAAAGGATGGTCCATTCGGAATGGAGGGCGGCACGCAAAGTCACTTGCTGTGTGGATAGCGGGAACGTGGCTACTTGTTGGGCGTCCACGTAGTCGTTCCAACGTTGTTTCCAATCGCGGAAAAAAGACATCGTTAACTCCTCCGGGGAAGCCAGTTTAGGAAGCTGGATGATTTTTGTGGCGTGGTGAGGAGGAGCTCCTAATGGGACTGTCGGTGTCGGATTCCGAGTAGCCATCTGCTGCAACAGTGCGGCTATGGACCTGAGGATGTCGGTGCTGGTCGGCGAGGCAGGGTTCTCTGGAGGGGTTTGGGATGGTCGGCGATTCCTTCTTGAGGGCATCTTGATTACTAATTGTCACTGAGCTGTCACTTAAAAACGGCTATAATTAACCGAATGTCGACTGCGCCATGTTCTACCGCGTTAGGGTAAAGGTTCGAGCTGCAGTGAGAACTATAAATTAATAATTTATATTTTAATAAGTGTCCAAAAATTACATACAATTATAAGAGGCAGGTGGAGTACAGTTTTTACTCCACCAGCGCCTAGAGTATTATATAATGGAAGGAACCGCCGCAGGTTGTAGCGACGCGCGGTAAACAGCCGGCGACATCAGGCGGTGTTCGAAAAGTGCGCGCGCAGCCCCCGGTGCGCACGCAGGCCGGCTGGCCTGCCGCCGCTTCTCGCAGAATTCCCAGCGTCCCAGGCCAGCGTCGCCCGCTGGCATCCTCTTATCTCAGTTAGTATCTTCACTTTATTAATCTAATGGCTGAGATGGCAAAAGGAAGAGAAAAATGGATATAATTAGTATAAAAGGGCTTTTTGTAAAAATTGTTTCATGTGCATGGTATGAGGTACATATTAAGAGAATGTCTAAGAAAGGAAGAACATTATTATAACTTCTCTTTCAGAAAGGTAACTGTTTAACTTTATGAGGGTATTGTCAATATGGTTATGGGAAAAATGCAAAAAATATTATCTATCTATCTGCGCTATGTAAAATTTCTGAGGTGAAATCTAGTGATCTGTATGTCTATGGATCACATAACAATTTTAGCAACAGCTGTGGAGAGTAAAGAATCAATTTTTATTCAGTTCAAAGATCATTTGTCTTAGCAAAGTTCTTCTAGCTCTTGAGGGTTGTTCATTATTGGGTGATGAGGCAGGAGCTGGATAGTCGTAAATATAAACCACACATGTTGGGTCCTGTTGGTTGTGGGGGCACAGGGATGACCCCAGATTGCTGGGGCCTGGAATACCGGCAGGTCCAACAGGTAGGGTTAAAGGCTGGTACTGGGGGCAAGTCCAGGGTATGGGGCCTATCTACCAGTTTGGATGTTGGGCTGGCTTTGGTGTTTTTGGGTGGGACTTCAATGCCCATCTTATGAGGAAAAATACTTGCATCACAAGTATCACCAATAAGCAAAAATATGAAATTCTGAACAAATCAGAGTTCAGTCACTTGATCATAGATTAAAAACTCACTTTTCTTAAAGCTTTGATAGAAGGAAAATTGCTGTGAGCACTGCAACAAAAATTGCCATTTTCCCAGGAGATCATATATCCAACAGCTGTGGGGGAGGGTACTGCCCATTGTGGGGATCCCTTAATTTGCTCAAAGAAGTTAGAATTAATAGATAAGATGCCTACCTGTAGACAATTTGCAATTAATTTGACTATTTTTTGGGAGATGTTGAGGCCTATCATATTTTTCACAAGGAATTCCTTAGTACACTCCTTGCAAATCTTCATGCTGCTACTGCCAGATTAAAAAAAAGCGTGGAGCTTGTGGGCATGTGGTAGCATGGCTGGAAAATAGTCCATATAGGTCATTGTGTTTGAAGGAGGCTTTGGATACGGTAGTTGTCTGTTGGACTTGGGATTCTGAATTTGAGGCCCTTGTTTTATCTTCAAATGGGCTTCAGATAGGTTAGTACAGGAGAGATTAATATATGCAGAAATATTTGCAATCATCTAAATATGAAATTTGACACAGTAGTAGATAAAAGGATATAGTTTTTATTTATTCAATGTAGTTTCCATTATTAGCTACAACAGTCTCGAGGCGAGTGCGGAATGAAGCACAGGCCTTGGCGACTATGACCTTGTCCATTTGGGTCATCACCGTGTGAACTGCTTTCTTGACAGACTGGATGGTGGTATGAGGAGCTTTGTTGACATCTCTCTCAACAACGCCCCATACATAGTAGTCGAGGGGATTGCAATCTGGAGAATTAGGGGGCCAAATATCAGGACCCCAGTGACTAGGGACGTTAAGTGTCAGCCACGATTGTGTCTTTTTTGCCTTATGGGCTGGAGCTGAGTCCTGTTGGAAGACATACTTCCTTCCTGCGGCCACCATGTCCATCCAAGGCTTCACAACGGTCTCCAGAACATTGATGTAGGTGTCAGCGTTCATCCTAAGGCCCTTCTCAAAGAAATGGGGAGGCATGACATCACCTTCACTGCTGATAACGCCAAGGACCATTACGGAGGCAGGAAATTTCGTGTGCATCACGACAGGTATCTCTGAGGGGTCTTTACAGATCCAGCGATCATTCCTGGGATTTACCTTTTGGTCCACGTCAAAGTTCTTTTCGTCAGAGAAGAACCTTAGCATGCCAAAAGAGTCGTGTTTCAGGTTGTTGAGGTGGGCAGCAGCCTTTCCTTTTCTGTTATTATTATTATTTTTTTTTTTGCTTATCCCTAGTACACGTGGTACAGGCCATGATAATCATGGTGGGTAGTTAGCGACTGCTTTTACTGTAAGTGCACCACATGTCTACACATGTGAAAAGCAGTTCGACTTTGCACTTACTAATGCCAGAGCCCCGTTTGGTTACTTGCACTCGCTGGTGGGGTTGGACTTTTGCAAGAATCGGGGGCCATTGGAGCATTTTTTTTTTCTTTAAACAGAAAAAAGTGTCCAATGCGGGTTCGAACCCGGGTCCTAGTGGTTGAAAACCAAACGGTTTAACCAGCCTTCCACCGACCCCTCAGTTATTCTTCATATTCTCAGTCAGCAACTGACCTTTCCGAAGGGCATAAGACTTGAGACCAAGGTCCTCATGGATAGTTCTGACAATTGTCATAGAGCCAACGTCCATTTCCTTGGCTATGGCCCTCATGCTCTTCCCAGGGTTTCCATCAATCTTCTCCTTGACATTTTTGACAAATTCTTCGCCTCTTACCCTGTCCGATCGACGCGAATATTTCTGCATATATTAATCTCTCCTGTACTAACCTATCTGAAGCCCATTTGAATCTACTGTGGTGCTCTGATTTGTGCATAATGAGGTATGAACTTATGGTAGACATTTATAGACCCTAAAAAAGATTGTAATGTTTTCATATTATACGGTCTTTGCAAATTTTTAATGGCCTCAATATTTGCATTACTTGGCGTATATGTGCCATTTTTAATTGTATATCCTAAAAAATGTATTTCATTTTGAAAAAACTGGCATTTATTAAAATTTAATTTGATATTTTCTTTTTTTTAGCGCATTTAAAATATGATCTAAGTGTTGTAAATAAGTAAAAGATTTGAAGCGAACGAGGATGCTTTTCTTTAAACTTTAATAAAGATTCGAGCTTTCGGGCCTATTACCCTTCTATAGGACTACACTCCAACAAATAAATGTGCATCTTATATATGCATCAGAAAACTAGGAAAATTAACATATGTAAGTAAAAAAAAAATAATTATAAGATATATCTATAAGTTTTGAGTATGCAAAGTAGGGACATCAAAAGTGGATTCTGGACTATAATACATTCATTAAATCTGCAAAGTTGAAACTTTCCGAAATAAAACAAACTGGCAGCTTGCAACTATGGTACACTATTTATGGAAATATTGCTTTATATGCGTCAGGGATCTCTATGTGTCGGTTAATACTATTGTGTTTTAAAGAGAGCAACGCCTCGACGACTAATCTTTTGAATTTGCTGTTGATATTAGAGTAATATGCATGTGGATGGGATGTATTAAAAGAATGTCCTGTTTGTCTGATATGTTGTACGATGAGGGACTTAGGTTCATTATTTCTGATGTTTCTGTAATGTTCGTCCATCCTGTCCTTGATTCGTCTGCCTGTTTCTCCTATGTATATGCTATTACAGTTTGAGCATTTCAATGAGTATACGGAGTTTGTGAAAAAAGGTAGGGTAACGGGAAAACTATTCCTGGTTATGGGATTTCTGACTATTGTTTCTAACTTAGGGGCGTTGGTGTAAAAGGTACGGATACCATAGTTATTTTTTAGGAATCTAGAAATGTTGACACTGTGAGTAGAGAATGGGATGGTGCATGTGGATCTATAAATTTGGCTATTAAGGTGCTGCTGGGGATTATAAAAGTGTCTGAGTATGAAATTTTTGGGGTAACCAGAGTTCATCAGGTGACCAATTACGTTTTGGGTTTCTATTTGTTTGAATTCTTGCGAAGAACAGTGTGTGAAAATGCGTTTCGACAAGGTTTTTACGGTGTTAATCTTATGGCTAAGGGGGCAGTATGATGTGTAGTGTATATAGGAGGGATAGAATGAGGGCTTATAGTAAACATTGGTCATGTATCTGCAATTCTGTTTTGTAATCTGAACATCTAAAAAGGCTAGTGAACTATTGTTTTCTTTTTCTACTGTGAAAAGTATGTCTGGGTATAGTGAATTTAATTTGGCATGAATTTTGTCTAAGGAATCAATTTTAACTATACAAAATATATCGTCTATATATCTAAACCAAGTAAGGATATCTACTGGAAAATGATCTGTTATTGAATTGTCTATTTTCCGCATGACTATTTCAGATAGTGGTGAAGAAAGAGGGCTTCCCATAGGAGTACCTTTAGATTGCCTGTAGTAACGTTTATCGAAATTAAAAATACTATTGTTCAGACAAATCGATATTAAGGAGGTTAATTTAGTTATCATATCCGCAGAATAACCATGCGTCCGGAGGAATTCTGTGGTGCGTTCTATGATGAGGGGGTGGGGGAGACTAGGGTATAGATTGATTACATCAAAAGATATCATTAGACTGTTGGGGATAACCGGTAGATGCTGAATATGGTTTAAGAATTTAGGTTTGGAAGAAATGGACGTCGAGACGTCGCCATCTCTAAGTATGGGTATAATTATTTTAGCTAGAAACTGAGCTAACGGGGCTGTAGGAGAGAGATGAAATGCGACTATTGGTCTGAGGGGGATATTTATCTTATGTACCTTAGGTAGTCCGTAGATGTAGGCTTGACCATGTAGATTCGATAGAAAGTTTCGGAGTTCATCGGTTGTTATCAATTTGTTCCTGCAAAGGGTTCTGAGTTCTTTTTTGTATATGGTGTTCGAGGTAGTCTGATCTTCTGCTGTGGCCGGGGTGAATACCTCCGAGTTATTCAAGATCTGATTCATCTTTGATACGTAGTCCGTGGTATTCATTATAACAGTTCTAGATCCTTTGTCAGATCTTGTGATGACTATGTTATTATTTTTAGTTAATGTTCTGGTAATCTGAATCTTTATTAAAGTTTAAAGAAAAGCATCCTCGTTCGCTTCAAATCTTTTACTTATATTCATCAGAGGATTCCAACTTTCTATAAGTGTTGTAAATGTTCTTGGAAATCTTTAGAAAATACTATGATGTCGTCAAAATAATTTAAAGCACAGTGGATATCAAATTTTTGTAAAATATTTTGTATAACCCTATTAAAAATACTTGGTCCATTTTTTAGTCCATATGGTATCCTATTCCATTCATAGCACCCTTGTTGGCAAACAAATGCTGTTTTGTCTCTGTGCGTTTCCGCTATGGGAATGTGACAATAGGCATGTTTTATATCAAGAGAGATGAACATTTTAGCATTTCCCAATCTATCTAAAATTTCTTCCTTTTCTTTTTTCGCTTTTGTCATTTTGTTCACACAAGTTTCAGATATCCTGTCGGCTAATTATTATATTTAATTTCTATTTTTAAAAAATGGTGCTGGTGGTGAGATGAGACTGAGCAGTCGAGGCCTTTTGATTAAAGAAGATCAAAACACTCCACTCTTGACGGGTTTATTTAGTAACGAATCGTCAAAGTTTTACAAAATTAATGGTAATAACAAACTTGAGGAATCTTAACAGTTAGAATACCTCAATTTAGAGAGAGAAAAAAACTTAATTAAACAAAAATATAGTAAATTTATATATTTGATAAGAAAAAAAGAAAGTCTAATTAACTCGACTAAGCAAAAAAAACAATATTTATATCTACATCAGCGCTGTCTGGACTTCTCGGCGTCACAGAGTTCATCTATGAAATAAACAATAAAGAATTAATAAAAATATGATTTATGTAGAAAATAATATGGTAAAATTATTTAGAACATATATATATATAGAGAGAAATATATATATATATATATATGGTGAAGATAGTGAAATCTAGAGGTTAAAATATGACACCAATAACAAGTCTTATTCTGGATTTATGCCTCAATATTGGTCATATATATATGTTGTTTACAACTTCAAGTCTGCTTGTAAATATTGCTTCACAAAAGTCAGCAAGACACTGATTTCCCCACCCTTGAGTCTATAATCAATTGAATTATCAGGGAAAACCCTTGTGCATATATACACAGTATTAGCACTACTCAGTAAATGAAACTATATAAAATGAATGATATAATAGAAGAGAATTAAAATATTAAACTTTTCTCTCTCTAGTCAAAATATCCAGCAATAGGATCTTAAAACGGTGGTCCGCCTGGCGAGCATTGGGCAGTTGGCTCTGCGGTGGCCCTGCTTACCACACTTTGAGCATTTGATGCCGAAAGATAGGAAGGCCGGCAGAGATTCGCCTTTGGATCTGATGTCTAGGCGAGTTGGTAGGTTGTCCAGTTTCTTCCCCTCGTGGAGCAGGATGTAGGCCTCCTGGCAGCCGTCGGTGAAGGAGTATTTCCCCATTTTGATCTGGATGGGCGCGATGGAGGTGACTTTTCCGTAGGGTGGCAGGGCATCCACAACGGCGGTATCCTCCATAAAGCCGGGCTGATTTGCCACGACTATGCGTTCGGCTCTCTTCCGGTAGGGGAAGACCTTTAGGGTCGTGCCCTCAATATCCAGGCCCTGTTCGACCAGACGGCTCGCAAGGTCCTTGCTGGACAGGCCCCCGATGACATGCCCGTTCATCCTGTTGAACTGGATGATATGTTTTGAACCCCCGACCTGCTTGTCGATGGCCTGGAGGTATTCGTAGGGCGAGAGCTCAGGACAGTGTTCTATAAAATGTAGTTGTCCTGGTTGGATGTGGACTGCCTCGCCTTGGCGTCGGCGATGTTTGCCCGCGTGGCCTTGACTACCTGGGGCGGCACTGCTTTTCGGCCCTGTGGGTCGCTTGCGCTGCTGGGAGCTATTCGGCTCTTTGGGCTTGTTGGGCTGCCTTGAAGCGTGCTCCGATGACGCCGAGCCGCGGCGCCTTCTCTTGTTCCTGACGACTGTGAAGCCATCATTAGGTCCATCCTCCACCTCCATGGTCTCAGTCCAGTCCCTCGGGGCTGGACCTGCGCAGGTAGTGGTCGTTAGCGCCGTGATGTCATGCGTGGTGGCCGGATTTGCATGCAACTTGCTGGCTGGCGAATTTGCAAATTTTGGATTTTCTTGAATTCTTTCAGAATTTTCATTCTTGAATCCTGCCGCTTCGGAGTCCACCGGCCTCTTTCTCTTTGGTTCCACCTTGGTGAAGCCGTCTGTTTCCTCCTCCATGGGGAGTTGATTCTCCCGATCGACGAGATCCGCCCAGCTCGTCGACGGCTTGCCTGTTCCAGGCTGATGGATGGTGGTGGTCTTCTCCGTTGCCAGAGAAGTGCTGATTGCATCAGCAGTAGAAGATGGCAATTGGCTTTCAGCCAAGGCCATTTGTGATTCGGGGGGTGGGGAATTCCCCATAAAAATTTAAAATTATTCTTTTCTTCGGAGGCGGTTACAAATTCCAAGCCAGCAAGATACCTCTGTAGTTTGAAGGATTATTTGGATCACCATTTTAAAAATGGTATGAATTATTGTTTGATAACACAGTAAGGGAACAGATACTGTTGTCAATATTTGGTTTAAAGTATTTTTTTAGAAGAATATTCGTTTTTCAATAAAGCCTTGATAGCTATGTTGGGTATATTGTCAATTTCTGAAGCTTTGTCAATTTTTATATTTTGTTGGTAACTTCCTCATCAGAGATTTCTCCGTCTAGATCTGGGTCAATATGAGATGTAATATAATACCTAACATTTTTATGGTTTTGCTGACAAGAAAAGGCTGTCCTTGTATTCTTATCCCTTGTATTCTTATCCCTTGTATTTTTATCCTTTGTCGTTTGTTTCTCCAGTAGAACTGGCAGGCTTATGTTTTCTTAGTATTGAGATTTAGCCTGTGAGCAGGTGCCCAGTGGGCAAAACCTTTCAGAAAGGTGTTTATACTGTGCATGAGTGGACAAGCTCAGCTGTGGATCAAAGGGTGAAGTCTACTGTATAGCAGACACTGATTGGTCTGGGAATGGTGAAGACGGTAGCTGTTACGGCGTTGAAGTAAAAAATGGGCAGAATGCCACCCCTTGTGGAATCCCTAGGACAGATGCACCTATGGCAAATGTATTTCATGCTCGGAACATTACATTACAGTCTGTCATAAAGCTTTGTACTTTGAGTAGGGGTTCTCAGGGCATTGGAGATTTTCAGGTGTTGGATGATTGTATGTTGGCAAAGGCATGGTTGATGTCTAAGCTTATCGTAAAGGTTTTGCTCCAGTGTGACAGACCATTTTCTATAAATCTGTTATAATGGCTTCTAGAGCATTCTCAGCTGATCTGCCTGGTGTGAAGCCAAATTGGTCTGCAGAGAACCACTGGTGCTTGTCAGCCAGCCATTGGAGATGAGCTAGGATGCAGTGTTGAACCAAGTTATAACACCAAGTTTTTTTTTTTTTTTACAATTTTACCAAACGTTTTTATTTCACCGTTTGAGGGATAATAATGTGACAGTTTTCATTTATTAAATCAATTTACCCGAAGAAAACAAATGTCATTGTGATTATGGTTCAGTATGTTCATAAAGGTATTCAGTCTGATGAGGTTATAACACCAAGTTGTAGCAAGTATTTTTAGGGTCATTGATCTATTATATTTTTAATCTCTATTGTCTTGAATACTTGGAGGTAACAATGGGTATAAACTCGTTTGGTTAGTATCTTCACTTTATTAATCTAATGGCTGAGATGGCAAAAGGAAGAGAAAAATGGATATAATTAGTATAAAAGGGCTTTTTGTAAAAATTGTTTCATGTACATGGTATGAGGTACATATTAAGAGAATGTCTAAGAAAGGAAGAACATTATTATAACTTCTCTTTCAGAAAGGTAACTGTTTAACTTTATGAGGGTATTGTCAATATGGTTATGGGAAAAATACAAAAAATATTATCTATATATCTGCGCTATGTAAAAATTCTGAGGTGAAATCTAGTGATCTGTATGTCTATGGATCACATAACAATTTTAGCAACAGCTGTGGAGAGTAAAGAATCAATTTTTATTCAGTTCAAAGATCATTTGTCTTAGCAAAGTTCTTCTAGCTCTTGAGGGTTGTTCATTATTGGGTGATGAGGCAGGAGCTGGATAGTCGTAAATATAAACCACACATGTTGGGTCCTGTTGGTTGTGGGGGCACAGGGATGACCCCAGATTGCTGGGGCCTGGAATACCGGCAGGTCCAACAGGTAGGGTTAAAGGCTGGTACTGGGGGCAAGTCCAGGGTGTGGGGCCTATCTACCAGTTTGGATGTTGGGCTGGCTTTGGTGTTTTTGGGTGGGACTTCAATGCCCATCTTATGAGGAAAAATACTTGCATCACAAGTATCACCAATAAGCAAAAATATGAAATTCTGAACAAATCAGAGTTCAGTCACTTGATCATAGATTAAAAACTCACTTTTCTTAAAGCTTTGATAGAAGGAAAATTGCTGTGAGCACTGCAACAAAAATTGCCATTTTCCCAGGAGATCATATATCCAACAGCTGTGGGGAGGGTACTGCCCATTGTGGGGATCCCTTAATTTGCTCAAAGAAGTTAGAATTAATAGATAAGATGCCTACCTGTAGACAATTTGCAATTAATTTGACTATTTTTTGGGAGATGTTGAGGCCTATCATATTTTTCACAAGGAATTCCTTAGTACACTCCTTGCAAATCTTCATGCTGCTACTGCCAGATTAAAAAAAAGCGTGGAGCTTGTGGGCATGTGGTAGCATGGCTGGAAAATAGTCCATATAGGTCATTGTGTTTGAAGGAGGCTTTGGATACGGTAGTTGTCTGTTGGACTTGGGATTCTGAATTTGAGGCCCTTGTTTTATCTTCAAATGGGCTTCAGATAGGTTAGTACAGGAGAGATTAATATATGCAGAAATATTTGCAATCATCTAAAAATATGTAATATTCTCCCAAGACACTTCAATTCCAAAATATTATTACATTCTGAGATGACCTAAAACTCTATCTGGACCTGTATCATTTCAACCCAATGGAAGGATGTTTGGAACAGAAATTCCAAGTTCAACACCTCAAAGTATGCACCCTGACACAACAAAATAATATTCATCATTGTGCCTTACATTTTAATATAATTTATATTGATAATTAATACAGAAATATTGAGTGTATTTTTCTACCAACGTTTTTTTTGTGTTTGACATTTCTAGGGCCAGCTAGCCTTATTTTCTACCTACTGTGTTTTAAAATATATATATATTAATATTGTTTTCAAGCATGTGATATATGAATCTACTGTGGTGCTCTGATTTGTGCATAATGAGGTATGAACTTATGGTAGACATTTATAGACCCTAAAAAAGATTGTAATGTTTTCATATTATACGGTCTTTGCAATTTTTTAATGGCCTCAATATTTGCATTACTTGGCGTATATGTGCCATTTTTAATTGTATATCCTAAAAAATGTATTTCATTTTGAAAAAACTGGCATTTATTAAAATTTAATTTGATATT
This sequence comes from Cordylochernes scorpioides, assembly GCA_030710605.1. NCBI lineage: Eukaryota > Metazoa > Arthropoda > Arachnida > Pseudoscorpiones > Chernetidae > Cordylochernes > Cordylochernes scorpioides. Next base: position 46,216,003 of record CP092867.1, read on the forward strand.
TTCTTTTTTTTAGCGCATTTAAAATATGATCTAAGTGTTGTAAATGTTCTTGGAAATCTTTAGAAAATATTATGATGTCGTCAAAATAATTTAAAGCATAGTGGATATCAAATTTTTGTAAAATATTTTGTATAACCCTATTAAAAATACTTGGTCCATTTTTTAGTCCATATGGCATCCTATTCCATTCATAGCACCCTTGTTGGCAAACAAATGCTGTTTTGTCTCTGTGCGTTTCCGCTATGGGAATGTGCCAATAGGCATGTTTTATATCAAGAGAGATGAACATTTTAGCATTTCCCAATCTATCTAAAATTTCTTCCTTTTCTTTTTTCGCTTTTGTCATTTTGTTCACACAAGTTTCAGATATCCTGTCGGCTAATTATTATATTTAATTTCTATTTTAAAAAAATGGTGCTGGTGGTGAGATGAGACTGAGCAGTCGAGGCCTTTTGATTAAAGAAGATCAAAACACTCCACTCTTGACGGGTTTATTTAGTAACCAATCGTCAAAGTTTTACAAAATTAATGGTAATAACAAACTTGAGGAATCTTAACAGTTAGAATACCTCAATTTAGAGAGAAAAAAAAAACTTAATTAAACAAAAATATAGTAAATTTATATATTTGATAAGAAAAAAAGAGAGTCTAATTAACTCGACTAAGCAAAAAAAACAATATTTATATCTACATCAGCGCTGTCTGGACTTCTCGGCGTCACAGAGTTCATCTATGAAATAAACAATAAAGAATTAATAAAAATATGATTTATGTAGAAAATAATATGGTAAAATTATTTAGAACATATATATATAGAGAGAAATATATATATATATATTATATGGTGAAGATAGTGAAATCTAGAGGTTAAAATATGACACCAATAACAAGTCTTATTCTGGATTTATGCCTCAATATTGGTCATATATATCTAATATTTTGTAATGAATGTGATTTAAATATTTTAAGGGCATAATGGAGATAGATGATGCAGTATCAAGTACACAAGGCAGTGATACATAGTTTATGAGTACAGAGAATAATAATAAAGTTTCTACCTGGGTTTAGAGGTTCTGAATGGGTATTAGTTGGCAGTTCTTTTTCATGTTTGTTGAGTGGACAATCTCTGTGGAAATGGTATTGATTGGGCAGTTGATGGGAAGAGCAGATCTTGCAGGGGTAGGGTGGTAAATTGATTGTTCTACTGGATGCTTCCTGGTGATGAGCTGTGGTTGATCTTGGAGATGACCTTGGAGGTGGCTGGGGTTGTAGACTTGGAGAAGAGTTGGGGTTAAATCTTGACCTTGCTGGGTAATATGATCTAGTTTGAAAATTCTGCCTATTATCATTACTTGTGGATGGTTGCTGATTATCTGAGTTATATTTACATTGTGGTTCCTGTTTTTCTTGATTGGTAGAGTATTTTAATTGAGTGGTTATTTAATCCAATCTGAGGTTTCCTTAACTCTTGCTGCAATTAAATATTTCTTTAGGTATTTTGGCATCCCATCTGTAAGAGCTTCCTAATAATAGGGGTGTATCTAAATTAAGTTTTTTTGCTAATGAAGATTTTTCTTTAAAATAAACATCAAGATCATCTTTATCATTATATTTTAAATTTAATAATTTACTAAATAGATTAGAATCTTTAACTGTAAAATATGAAAGTAATTTTTGTTTTAGTTCCCCCCAATTATCTATATCTTGTAATTGTTCTATATAAAAATTAAAAGCTTCTCCATCAAGATAATTTGAAATATTCTTTAGCTTATAGTCTTCATCAAAATGGTTTTGTTGGCATTTTTTGTTAAAGAACTTTATCCATGAAGTTATATCAAAACTTTGTCCATCATATTTTGGTAAATCAAAATTATTTGTAGAAGATTGTTGCTCAGTTGGCTTTTCTATTTTCGGAGGCATTTTTGAAAATCAATTATTACTAGGTAAATCCTGTCGGCTAACTGTTACAAACTATGTAAATTTAAAATGATTTTTGAAAGTTAAAAGTGCAGTCGTTAAGAATATAATTAAAAAAAAAAAAAAAATTAATTTCAAGAAGTTTATTTTGTGAACTCTTGAGCAAAAGAATACATTAAATTTAAAGTAAATATAGAATTTAGCAATTAATCCTATATTACAATTTACATATTTATAAAAATTATATCTAACTTAACCTAACCTACTCTAAAAAAGAGAAAATATGGTTTCACGGGCTACTAACCAAAACAATTCATTTATATATTTAAAGTGGCGCCATCTGGTGGCCAAAGAATAACAGAGTTATTTTAGAAAGATGATTAAAATAAAATAATATTTACAAAGATTTATATTTATGACATTTCTATAAATTTTTAAAATTATATAACATATATATGTTGTTTACAACTTCAAGTCTGCTTGTAAATATTGCTTCACAAAAGTCAGCAAGACACTGATTTCCCCACCCTTGAGTCTATAATCAATTGAATTATCAGGGAAAACCCTTGTGCATATATACACAGTATTAGCACTACTCAGTAAATGAAACTATATAAAATGAATGATATAATAGAAGAGAATTAAAATATTAAACTTTTCTCTCTCTAGTCAAAATATCCAGCAATAGGATCTTAAAACTATATACTTAGGTAACAAGATAAAATCAATTTTTGTTACCTCTCATGTTTCTGATCTATAATACAAATTGTACCTTGTCATTTGAATGGAATCTTTTGAATTAAAATTTTTATATTATTTCCATTATAGATTTTAAAACAAAAATTCATGTATATTAATCAAGATTAAAATACAAATTCTTATTAAATCAAACAAGTAACTTCTTTTTTAGTAACAAAAAAATGTGCTATTGTCAATCTTTATAATAACACTAAGGGCCGGAACTCACCGGGACGCCATGGGGACGTAGCAAAGGATGTCGCCACGGCTACTCCTGGCAACCGTCGGTCGCCAAAACATGTCGCCAAGAACGCCGCCTGTAAGGTCGCGACCACCTCAGTCGCTCTCGTTACATAGATAGAAATGGACGTGGAAGAAATCGCACTGTTATATTATTTTTATCTACGTCGCAAAAATATTAAGCAGAAGAAGAAGGAAAAAAATATGGATACATCCTTTTATATCAAATCGAAGCGAAAGTGGTGTTTTTGTAAAATTGTATGAAGATTTATTGAAATATCCTGAAAAAATTTTCAATTACGTGAGAATGTCATTGGCATCATTTGATAAATCTTTCCGTATCAAAACTAATTTTGCTCTTGAGTTTTCCATGTGACAAGTGGTTGGCGACTGAATGAGTGACGGTGCGTTGACTCTCATTTATATTGCTGGTGTCGCCGCCAAGTGGCCAGTCTCCACACAAGGAGACAGCAGCGATGCCTCCAATTCGGGCCCGCCACCAAGTGGTAGCCAAGTGAGATACCTCCCATTCATTTTAAAATAGTTAATTGGAAACATTGCTGGCTACATCGCTATGGCGTCCTGGTGAGTTCCAGCCCTAATTAATATAATAACAGTTTTTATTGTATAAAGCTAGGATACATATTTGACTATCATTATTTGCATGAGTCCTCAACCACTCTTGTATATATATAGTGTAAATATTTTTTCTCTATAAAATACACAGATACCTAATACATATGTTTATATGCTATAAACTGAATTGGTAAACAATTGCCTTTTAGCCTTTTCTATCAAATTTTGTGTATGTGTGTGTGTGTTTAAACACCACTTTTTGATCCCAATATAATACACTTGATTTCAACCATGTGATAATTTTCAAATAAATATTTTAATACATATATGTGTGACTTTTTAAAATAACTCAGCTTCGACATGACACAAAACATTTTCACTATTTTTTACTCCTCCCAAGTACACTCCATGGCAGTGGTAATTACACCATTTCCTCAAAGTGTACCCCATGTCTACAGTTGCCAGTTGAAAGGTACCAGAGCCTTCCTTGCCAGCCTCATTAACAACTGTGTGTTCCAAGATACAGAAGTCATTGTTTTTGGAACCAAAGTTTGGAATCTATATTGAAGAGAATTTAAATAAATAACTAAATTATTGAAAATTCACCCCCCCCCCATCAAAGGGTACACCACTAACCAAACAGGCTTTGGAAATTTGTAAAGTCAAAAGTTAGACTGCTTCTACCAGTGATGTTATATAGGAAATCCTATCTTGACCATCATGTGAACTTGCACATGGATGTTTACCTCATTATACCTTGTACTTACCATCCATCTGCTCTAAGAGCCAACATAAGAGCTACACTAACTTGTGCAGCATGACAGCAGAGAATATACCATATAACTTGAGCGGAGTCTTATTGTATGCAGCTAAAACATGGGTCCTGTTTTTTCTTCTTATTATGGTCTCTGTTAACCAGGAACCTGTCAGAAATGATATACTGCAACATCAATGCTATTCAATTCCATTTTAGATTACTTTTATGGCCTTCTTTAATGACCTAAGATTAAATACAGTAGAGGGGCTCTCATCTGCTCAGCAAAGCTGACTGCTACAGGGCGCGTCCCCAGGTGGCGGATAGGGGAATGCCCTTCAGATTATGAAGGCCAACTGCAAAACAAGCAGAATAATTCTGACGAATAAGCAGTCGCAGACCAAAAGCAGCATTGTTAGAAGAGGAGAAAGACCTCTTTAAAAATCATGAGTTCAACTGGCCCAGTTGATGGACCTCAGCAAGGGTCCCTCTCTTGGGATACGAGGAGCTGCATCTGTACTCATGTGAAAGTTGGCAGCAAAGACGTCTGCTTCCATGTTAGGAACGGCCTCAAAATACAGGCAAAGTCAGACTTTCACCAAAGTGTGCCTGGATCATGGTGCCATGATCAATGAGAGCTGTACCCCTACACCCCATTTCATGAGATCACTCATGGAATTCAGGTAATCTTTACTTAAGGGGATAAGAAACAACAACTACAGTCTCTTATGAGAGATCATAGCCTAAACTGGGTCTCTCCTAGAGGTGGTCTCTCAACCGAAACTATTCATCATCAGGCTAAAAGTCAGACAGATTCATTACACTTCCTCCTCCTGCATGAATATCATAGCTTTGTACCAAAGTGTACTTAGGACTTGAAACTGCAATGTGATATATTTGCACATCATTTCTTTTATGATTGAGCAAATAAATAGTTATGAAATAATTAGCGGATAAAGGTTAATTAAAAAAAAAAAAAAAGGACACCTTTCCTGTTGAAATAAATCCTTAAAATAAGTGCCATCTATTGACCATCTTCACAAACTAGTTGACTCTGGTCAGTGACAAAGCCACAATACCAGCTTTGGCAAACTCAGAGTGTCCACCTGGAGACAAGACTTAATGCCCCTTGTCAATCCATGGCAGGTTTTTGATCCCATGAAATTTACACTGGATTCCTGGAATCCTCACAATCTGTCAAAGAGGTATTTATCTGGCAAAGTGGAGAGGTCAAATCTCTGGCCAAAATATAGATGGAAATTTATGCCACAGCTGTCTTTTCTTTTTATAGACCAATATCCTCCTGGCAAAAATTTCACTCTGGAAGATGTTAAAATAAATTAGAGAAGTTAGTCATATATTGAGGCCAATATCTAACTATATTTTTTGTGCAAAATAGTAACATTAATTAGCTCTGTAAGAAACAAACCTATACATGGAAAACTTTATTGAAATAGAAAGAGATACCCAGGAAGTTTTCTTAAAGAGGATGAAGGCGTCACATAGTACTCTCTGTATGTAAAGGGTGGAACTATTTTAACGCTATTGCTTTTAAAAAAAAAAAGACCCATTTCTACAATATAGAATTGGGGAAGGTTTGGCTAATCAGTGGTTATCCTTCCCAGTGATTTCACCAATTTAATTCACCAGATTGCTACAACTACGAATATTGGTCTGCAATAAATGGTTTAATCTGGGCGATGTGTTTAACAAAAGTATGATTCTGTAATTGTAGAAATAACACATATTTCAGCTTCGAGCACAGCTTTTCTGCTTAAAGGACAAAGTAACAAATGAAAAAGTTTGTTAAAGAAACATAACAAAGCAATACACAAAACAAAACTTCTATATAAACAGTGCGATAGGCCTTCCAAATTCTATTTCATTAGCAGTTCAATAATTGTAGAAATTCGTCCTTTATTTAAAAAAAAAAAAAGAGAGAGGAGAAAGTGAGAGAATTGAATAATTCCATCCTCTATAAACACTATTTGGGAAATGGTCACCTCTCAGGGAAATGCATAAACTAGGCCATATATTTTCCATCTTCCACAAATCAGCGGACTCTGGTCAGTTACAAAACCACAACGCCAGCTTTGTCAGGAAACAGAGAGCCCCGATCTGGAGACCGTGGTTTCAGGGTAATGTCCCCTCATCCTTCCAGGGCCATACCTTGATTTCATGAGATCCGCGAGAGTTTCATGGAATGATAATTCACCAAAGAGGTGTTTTATATCTGGCGAAGAGGCTAGGCCAATTCTATTGCCAAATATAGATGAAATTTTTTCAGGAGAATTTTGTGTGTTATATTTAAAAAAGAATTGTCAAATCTCCCATATAGACTGACAGACATTATTAGCCCAGGTCTTCAGGTCAATTTTCTGTGTTTCCCAAAGATGTAGTTTGTGACTGACCCAATCTACTAGTTTGTGGAAACAGTCAATATGTGGTGCTCAGTTTTAGCCTCTATTTTGAAGAAGGAAGTGATCATTGTTATGTTATTATTATTTAATAAATTATATTTTTAAACCTTTATTTATATATCTGGCGTGTTTGAGATTATTAATTAGCTGGCTACATGATATAGCAGAGGATATAAATAAAAGGAAGAATATCATCTTAAGACTTAGTAAGAATTTTCTAACCTATTTAGAGAATGCCATGGTAGAACAATGGAGAACTTAGAGTAAGGAAAGTTTCCTAGGACTGATTTAGTACCATTGTAGCAACAAAGAGCTAACAAGTCGTAAGCGAAATCATGGCCATGATGTTGGTGATCACCCTCCTGCTGCTCCTGCCGAGCGCTGCCCCCCATGCCCCTGCCGCGAACTGAGGGTTCGCCGTGACGACGACGCCCACGTCGACAGTCTCCCCCGCCCCTGTCCTGGGCAGCTTCCAGCTGACCCTGCTGGAGTGGCCGCCGTCTCCTACCTGCTGGTAGTGTGGTACCTGCTGCTCCCGCCGTCGTCGCCGGGCCATGTCCGCCACCGCGGTCGATGTCGCCCGCCACCGGATCAGGGCCGCACACGCCATCCCCACTGGCCGTGAAGACCTCGGGATTCCCTTCCTGAAGACTTTTTTTCTCTCATTTTTATATTTATTTATATGTCGTTCGTGTTGATGTTGTGAAATAAATATGATGTGTGTTTTTTAAGTCTTGGCTGCTTTATAACAACTCATACATACTTAATATACTAAGGTTTAAAATTAAAACTTTACTAGTTTTTCTTTCAATAGTTGCTCTAGTATATATGTATTAAATGGAATAAATTAGTCTGTCGCCCATTGCAATGGATATAAAAGAATAATAAAACCTAAAAATATATAATTCTTATGCTGCTGCACGATACAGGGAACCATTGTAACATGCTTGCTTTACTTCCTCAATGTTTCATTGGCTGATATTGGAGAACCAATCAGCAAATGAATAAGCAGGATACCCATATATATAGCGAATATTTAAAGTGAGAAAATTAAGGCAAGTGTAGGGCTCGGATTCACATCAAGAAGAGAAACCAGAAAGAATAGAAAAAGAGAGATCACCCAAAACCAACTCAGAATCCTACATCTTCGCCCTAGTAAATAGACCTTCAGTTCATTACACCTTATTATTAACTGTCATCTCAATTTTTTTCAAAGTACTACTTCTTATTCCTAATTCCAAACACACCTTTCCCATTTTGAAAAAGAAATTGGCCGTGGAATCGATATTAAACTTAAGAGAAAAAGCCCCATAATAGCTTCAGATAATGAAGGGAGATGAAGCAAAAAATATTAAAAGCAAAGTTGAAATAATGTTCCCAGAGTGAGGTTCAGAAAATGTTGATTCATTGCACTAATGATTTCAAGGAGAAAATAAAGAAGTTGGAGAGAAATATCCTGTAAAAACGTGTTTATCAACAACTTCCAAGGAGGAAAGATATTCAAAAAGACTGCTAAAGCAAATTAGACTCGCAACGGTGATAAAAATCGTGAAAATATAGAAGGAATCTATCAAAAAAAAATTTTTTTTTCGTCCTCAATAACAACTTGACATTTAAATGACATGTACTTGAGATCTGAGAGGCCAGCATGGATCCTCATTTTACTTCTGCTCTTTACCTTATCTGTGACTGTCCAAACTTTGCAGAAGTTAAACATCGATTGTTCCCTGATCTAAATGATTTAACTATCTTACATCACCTACTTTGTTTATGAACTCTGTCGATTAATACATGTGAATTTGTAAATATTCAACTCTTAAGTTCTAATTTGTTGTTTTGCCTGTTTCCTCTGTAATAGACGCAAATACTTCAATATCGACCCTGATTGATTAATAAATAAATTTAAAACCTCATTTTACCTGAAAACAAAACTTCTTGACAGAAAAATTCAACGAAGCCTACTTGCCTTTGAATACCTTTCCTCGATAAAATTACAAACGTCTAGGACCTCCTTGGGGGGTTTTGAGACCCAGCCTGCACCTTTTTTTATATTATCCCATGTGTAAGATTACACCAGGTCATGAAGGTTGAAAGCAATAATTTTTATACTTTAGTGTTAGGGTTCTTGTATAGGTCTTCCTTCTTATCTCCAATACAGTCCAGGATATGTGCTGGAGTTGCAGTAGAGTTGAAGCATTTTGAGCAGACAGGAAAATTATTTTCTCCATCAATGAACATAATGGGTCTAGTATGTCCGGTCTTTGATCTTGCAATTTTGTGGCTTCATTTCTAGAAAGTTGTGATGATGTTGAGTTTCCAGGTCTTGTTCCTTCATACCAGGGGTGGGCCATACTATTGATCCATTCTTTGGATATATCTCAAATCTCTTTTCTTTTGTATCCATCTATATTATCTATATGTTTTCAGAAGGTGGTTCTGAGTGTTTGTGCCTTTGTGCCCCAATCTTTCCCTGAAATGTATTTAAGGATCGACAGGAACTTTTTGGCATGTTAGCAGATTGTCTCAATACGCTTGTTGAAAGTGAGGGAGGGGTCCAGGGTAACTCCCAGGTATTTTGGACACTGATCGCCTGTACCTTACTGACGAGGACCTACAGCTAGAAACGTGTACGTAGCTGGCTTGTTACCTTGATAAACTATTCGGCTACTTTCTGTAAATTTAACTTTAGTAGGTGGCGCTCTACTAACATCAGCGTTTAGTTACACGATCTGATGTTATTTTTCACTTATATTTTTCTTAAATATTCTTAAATATTTTATATATAAAACATTTAGTTGTATACTACCATACTCTTGGAACAAGTCATGATGTGAACACACACATGGAGTTATTGAAATATTTGTAGCTAAATAGAAGTACATACACTGTACAATTATTTAGTAAAAATGGATTAAATGACTTCTGATATTGAATTTTGATGAATATTTTCACAGAAAATATTTTATTATGAAAATCTCTTTTTAGAAATCACTCTATACATAGATGAATATAATTCTCAATAAATTCTAAAAAGAAACAACTTAAAGAGCCAATTATAGATTATAAGCTTTTATCTACTACAAGTCAGTGTCTGGATCAACATATCAATGTGGAAGTGACGTGTAGACCCGAGTAGGTCTAACTTCCTTACAATTCTACCTTATACCAGATAGGGCCGATGTAGTCTGTAATTGCTGATTGGAACACTGGCAGAATAAACATTGAATATATAGAATTTTGATATAGGCTTAGCAAAATATTGTTATTCTTTTTGAGGATTTCTGGTTGTTTTGTTTGTACTCACGTATGTTGTAGTTACGAGGACATCCCTTCTGATAAAAACAAATATATATTTATTTAAGGAACGACTTGTTCCATTACATATATTGTTAAGACAAGTTAGCGGTAAACAATAACAGCAAGGTTGAAGGTAGTTGTTGGAAGTTACGTCATAGTGGTGACGTCAGCATCGATGATGATTAAAGTCAAAGTCTGTGTAACAATTCCCTCCTTACTTTGGCTTTATTCCCGCGATGCTGAGGCTCTCCAGGTGTTTCTTCATCTGGTCTCGGGATAGGTCCTTTGTGAAGATATCCGCCTCCAGGTCCTGAGATGGCTTGTACAGAAGGCAGATGTCTCTGGATTCATAACAGTCTCTCAAGAAGTGGTACTTTCTGTTGATATGTCTACAGCGACTGCTTTGTTTAGGGCTGGAGATCCAGTTGATCAATGACTGACTGTCTGTATAGATCGCAGTTGGTTTTTCCATGAAATTCCATTCTTCCAGCTCTCGTAGCAGGTTTATTATCCACTTGATTTGACAGCAGCTTTCACAAGCAGCTATCATTTCCGCTTCCATTGTGGAGAGGGCGACGAGTGGTTGTTTACTACTTTTCCAGTCTATAGTTGCTTCGCCGAGCTTCAATACATATCCGCCGTAGGATTTTCCGTCATGAGTGGTCGACCAGCTGGCATCGGCGTAGGACTTCAGGATTCCAGTCTTTCCTCTTTCAAATTTCACTCCTAGGTCAATTGTTCCTCGTAGGTATCTCATCACTCTTTTGATTGCTGTCCAGTGCATCTGTTTTGGTTGTCTGGAGTACTGTGAAAGTTTGCTAGTGATGTAAGCGATGTCGGGTCTGGTGTTAACAGCTAGAAACATTAGCATTCCAAGGGCTTCTTGGTAAGTGTGCTGATCACAATTGTCATCTTCAATATGATTGTCCAAATTGATTTCTTTGGAACCTGGTGTTGGAACTTCCTTACAATTTTCCATTCCATATTTCTGCAATATTTGTTGTACATAGTGGCTTTGCTGTAGCGAAATTCCCTCCTTGTCTTGTATGATCTTGATTCCCAAAAACATGCCTTTACATGTTACATCCTTTATTTCCAGGTGATGTCTCAATTTATTGATGAATCTGTTTGAGGTATCTTCAGAATCTGAGACAGTGATAAAGTCATCAACATATATCCCTACATAGAAGTATTTGTCTTCATTCTTCCATTTAAATAGGCAAGGATCAGATTTAAGTTTTTCCAGTCCACAGTCATGAAGTACTTGACTGAATTTCTCATACCACGATCTTCCGGATTGAGGTAGACCGTAAATACTTTTGTTGAGTTTGCAAACTTTGTTTCTGTCTTGGACAAATCCAGCAGGTTGTTCCATGAATATTGTATTTTCAATGTTTCCATTTAGATAGGCTGCTTTTACATCAAATAGTTTAATGACTGAATCTTTTGTTGCTGCCATTGACAAAATAGTCCTGAGGGTGGCATTTTTAATTACAGGGCTGAAACTTTCGTTGTAATCTCTTCCTGGGATTTGGTTGTATCCCATTGCAACAAGTCTAGCTTTGTAAGTTTTGTTTTCTTGGTCTTTAGATATTTTGAACACCCATTTACTTTTGACAACTTTAGCGTTTACAGGTCTAGGTACCAGTTCCATACTTGATGCGAGTACATGTTCTGTATTTCCTCAAGCATTGCGTTCTCCCCAATGTTTCTTGTCTTCGCATGCGATGGCTTCTTCATAGTCTTTCGGAATGGTTTCATTCGTAGTAGCCAGAACGTAGTCATCGAATCTTTTAGGTATTGTTCGAGTTCTTTGTGGTCTATCTGATCCACTTGACTCTGTCTGTCTGTTGATCATGGTATCTGGTGCTGGCTCTTCAATATCAACATCTGATAGAACATGATTGTCCAGTTGTTCATTCTCCTGAATGAAGAAATATGTGTCAGTGTCCGTATTATTATCACTTTGTTTTTCTTCCGAGATGACATTATTGTTCTCTCTGAAGTGAATGTCTGCGGTTTCAAGAATGACTCTCGCTGTGATATCAAATACTCGATAAGCTCTTCTGCATCTTGAATAGCCTACAAATATTCCTCTCTTAGATTTAGCTTCTAGTTTGTGTCTTTGATGATTCTCGAGTTTATAGAAGACTTCACAACCAAATCTCATGATGTGAGAGACAGATGGCTTTTTACCTTTCCATTTTTCCATAGGGGTAGTGTCTGGGTCATTGGTTGTGGGAGTTAGATTGTACAGATATGCAGCTGTATTCACAGCTTCTGCCCAGAAGTGTAGGGGTAATTGGAGTCTGCCAGAAGTGTTCGGCCTTTGTCTAATAGTGTTCTGTTAGCTCTTTCAACTCTCCCATTGCTTCTTGGGGTGTATGGTGTAGTTAGTTCATGTTTAATTCCTTTGGATTCTATGAAGGTTTCAAGGTTTTTATTGATAAATTCTGTTTCGTTATCTGTTCTAAGTCGTTTTAGTTTTGAGTTTAGCTCGTTTTCTCTCTTTACAATCAACTTCTTCAAAACTTCTGCTGCCGAGAGTTTATCTTTGAGAAATTCTACAAATATTCTCCTAGAAAATCCATCTACGATGGTCAAGAAATATTTACTTCCGCCCAAGGAGTTTATTCTCATTGGACCACAGAGATCGACATAAATGGCTTCAAAGGGGTAGCTTTCCTGATTGCCATCTGTGTGAACATAGGGTACTTTGGTCATTTTTCCCAAGGAGCAAGCATCACATTGATCAAGGGTACCATTTATAGAGTTCAAGCCTTTTAGAAGATTGTTCTTCAAAATCAGGTCTAATTTGTTGTCACTAGGATGTCCTAACCTTCTGTGCCATGCAGTCCTAGAATTGTCCTTTGAAATCAAGCAATGTTCGTTTGGGACATGAGTTGCTTCAGATAAACGTGATAGGTTCAATGTGTACATGTTACCATCAAAGTTGCCTGTTCCTATTAGCTTGTCATCAGAAGAGTATATGTATGCTCCTTCAGAGTTCAAAAGAACAGAGTTCCCTCTTCTTACTACGCTTGGAATGGACATTAGATTTCCTTTCAGGTGTGGTACATGGAGGACATTATGCAGGGTTACAGCGTTGTTAAGTTTGTCCTTACCTTGTACAGTAGCTTGGATTAATCCTGATGAGGCAGATTCGATGTGTCTCCCTTCTTCCGCCACTTGTATGCTTCTTATCTCCTCCGTCTTGTGCTCGATCCATTCACCATGGGAAGTCATGTGGCTTGTGCACGCAGAATCAATTATCCACACGTCCTGAGTCGTCGGGCGTTCCTCCCTTGTGCTTGCATGTAGTGCGTATTCTGAAGTGGAGTCTCTTCGTTGGGATGGTTCCTCCGTTCGTTCTTGGATTGCTGACCTGGCTGTGTCTTTGTTTTGTTTTGGTCCTTTATGGTAGTTCCTTGTACTGGCCATGTTATTTTTGTTTGTTGTATTCTTTTGATTTCCTTTGTTGTCAGGGTTGAACCAACAGTCTTTCTTGAAATGTCCTTTTCTTTTGCAAATGAAGCATGATTTTTCTTTGAATTGGTTGCCTGATGATCTGAAAGCATTTTCAGGATTTTTGCTTCTGTCCTGTCTTTTCTTCTCGAAATCCAGTAGAGTTTGTCTCAAGTCTGGTAAGGAGATTTCTCTGTTTATTGACAGTGCTGCTGCGATCGTGTCAAAGTTAGGTGTGAGTCCTTCAACAATGTATCGTACAAGTTCTCTTTCTGTTACAGTCTTTCCTAGCTGGGTGATCTCTTGTGCCAGTTTCTGTGCTCGTACAATATACATGTTGACATTTTCATTTGGGTTCAATTTTAGTCTGGCTAGATCCAACATTAGGTCTATCCTTTTATTTTCTAGAGATCCTTCAAACCTTTTCTTTATGTCGTACCAAATTCTTTTGGCTCTTTTATCGCCTCGAAAGATGATTGTTAAGTCATCCGAAAGTGACAATATTATTAGGCTGTATGCTTCCCGATTCTTTTTCTTCCAAATATCATATTCTAGTTTATTTTTTGTAAAGTCTGGCTCGTCATTAACAATTACGTCCTCGAAGAGATCTTTTGAATCTAGAATTGCTTCCATTTTCATGGACCACGTGGTATAGTTGTTTTCTGTTAACTGTTCGATTTTTGCTAAGTTATGTGTATCCATTTTTATTCAATATTTATTTTCTAAATTTGCGGTTAGTCCAATTATTTATTTTCTTTATGATTTAAATGGATCAATTGGCGGTTAGTCCAATTCGCGCGCCCAAACAACGCACTGCTACCAAATTGATATAGGCTTAGCAAAATATTGTTATTCTTTTTGAGGATTTCTGGTTGTTTTGTTTGTACTCACGTATGTTGTAGTTACGAGGACATCCCTTCTGATAAAAACAAATATATATTTATTTAAGGAACGACTTGTTCCATTACATATATTGTTAAGACAAGTTAGCGGTAAACAATAACAGCAAGGTTGAAGGTAGTTGTTGGAAGTTACGTCATAGTGGTGACGTCAGCATCGATGATGATTAAAGTCAAAGTCTGTGTAACAAATTTTGAATATAAATATTTATAATATTGAAGGGGGTGGTATTTATGTACCAAAAGAAATATATCTCTCTTTAAAATTCATTAAAACAATAAAATGAATGTGCTTCAACAACAGTTTGAGCAAATTCAGACAAAAGCTAACTGGTAATCATGGTTTCGTGCTATGGCCCTTATCAGTACATGGGCAGCTTTAAAGGGAGAGGTGCCAATTTTGGTGCATGAATACCATCCTTCTGCAACTTTTTGTTTTTTATGCAATATTATATATGTGTTAATATAAAAATCTATATATTTAACATTTATTCTGACAGTGTTCCAATCAGCAACTACAGACTACATCCGGCCCTATCTTTTATAAGTTAGAACCCCCAGTTGTAAGGAAGGTAGACCTACTCGGGTCTACACGTCACTCCCACATTAAGATGTTGATCCAGATAATGACTTGTGGCACATTATTCATTATTACATATTGTAATGGAATCATAAAAAAGGCAATTGTTTTAATGAGTTTTAAAGGGAGAGCTGTCTCTTTTGGTAAATTATTACTACTATTTTTATATTTTATGTTATATATATTGTTGGGTCAGACCCAGACACCATTTGTGTTCTTTGTCTAGTCAGAATGTACAAAGATAGAGCAACCTATTTTATATTTTCCGCAAACCAGCAACACTCGGGTCAGTTCTTTGGCAGCTTTGGCAGAATCAGAGAGCCGATCTGGAGGTAATTTTTTCATGCTAATGGCCCTAATCAATCCAGGGTCTGCCTTGATTTATTGAGATATTTGAGGGTTTCATAAAATGATAATTCACCAAGGAAGTGTTTTGCTGCAGGCCAATTCTATAGCCAAAATATAGATGAAATTTTGTCGGAATAATTTTGAGTTTGTGATATTAAAAAAAAAAGTTAAATCTCCCATTTAGACTGACGAGGGACATTAACCCAAAAGAATAGTCTTTACGTCAAATTTCTGTGTTAATTTTCAAAGATGTGGTTTGTGATTGACCTGATTCCACTAGTTTGTGGAGACACTCAATAGGTGGTGATCAGTTTTAGCGTCAATTTTTATGGAAAAGGATTCATTCTTTTTTTAAATATAAATTATATTTCAAACTTTTATTTATATATCTAGTGTGTGTGATATCATTAATTAGCTAAATACATGATATTAATGAGGATAAAAGAAAGAATATCATCTTATAGGATTCAGTAAGATATTTTCTAACCTATTTAGAGAACGCCATGGTAGAACAATGGAGAACTTAGAGTAAGGAAAGTTTCCTAGCACTAATTCAGTACCATTGTAGCAACCAAAGAGCTATCAAGTCATAAGCGATATCATGGCCATGATGTTGGTGATCACCCTCCTGCTGCTCCTGCCGAGCGCTGCCCCCCATGCCCCTGCAGCGAACTGAGGTTCGCCATGATGACGACGCCCACGTCGACAGTCCCCCCGCCCCTGTCCTGGGCAGCTTCCAGCTGACCCTGCTGGAGTTGGCCGCCGTCTCCTACCTGCTGGTAGTGTGGTACCTGCTGCTCCGCCGTCGTCGCCGGGCCATGTCCGCCCACCGCCGGTCGATGTCCGCCCGCCACCGGATCAGGGCCGCCCACCGCCATCCCCACTGGCCGTGAAGTCCTGGAACCCCCTTCCTGAAGATTTTTTTCTTTTTTATATTTATTTATATGTCGTTCGTCTTGATGTTGTGAAAATAAATATGATGTTGTGTTTTTTTTTTTACGTCTTGGTTGCTTTCTAACAACTCATACATACTTAAAATACTAAGGTTAAAATTAAAGCTTTATTAGTTTTCTTTTGATAGGTGCTATTGTATAAAAACTATAAGTCTGTCGCCCATGGGATGGAATATATAAGAGAAATCAACCCTAAAAATATGTTGTTGTAATAAAATGGATCTATTCTTCAGAAACATACCATTGTAGAGAATTAAGGAGATTGACTGTTAGAAACTTTTATATTACACCATTTGAAAAAAGATTAAGAGAGGGAATCATCATGACTTCATAAAACAAAAGAGTCACATTTTGTTAAAAAAAATCATCTGGCAAGCATTCACAAGGGAAGAAGCTGGGGCATAGTATATTTATAAACCAGGTTTCCCCTTGTAGTGCAGAACGCCAACTACCCAGATAAATAAATATGATTTATTTTTGCAACTTTAAAAATTTTAAATGTTTAAAAAAGTATGAATGAAATGACAAAGCAATTATTTTGTGTAATAACAAAAATTATAAAGAAAAATCCGTGATTAGACCCCCCCCCCCCCCCCCCCCAGTCCTTTCTTTTGTATCTCGATTTTTGAAACTATTGAGGTAAAGTAACATGCTGGCTTTACTAACCTAAATGTTCATTGGCTGGGTAAGGTGTCATGTGTTAGTAGAAAATAAATCAGTTAATGAATAACCAGGGCACCTCTCTCTTTCTCTCTTTATATATATCAAATATTGAGGCAGGTAGAGCATGGATTCAAATAAAAAAGAGAAATCATAAGGAAAAGAAAAGGAACAGCATCCAAAACCAACTCAGAATCCCACTTCGTCGCCCTCGTAAATATTGAGATAAAGTAACATGCTCGCTTTACTAGCCTGAATTTTCATTGGCTGGGGTAGGTAATGTGATAGTAGAAAATAAATCAGCGAATGAATAAACAGGACACCTCTCTCTCTCCCGAGGTGCGAGGATGCACGGGCGCGCGCTCTTGTACCAACCTTTGAAGGCTTGAAAATTTTCAAACGCCCTCGAAGAGAACAAAAAGTTTTACTTATTTTTATGGGGGATTCTCCCCCGACAAAGACGCGATGACATTGGCTGAGAGCCATTCGTCATCTTCACCTGCTGATGCCATCAGCACTCCTCAGGCCTCAGTAGTAACTGAGGTGAACAACGTAGACCCACAGCCTGGTACAGGCAAGCCTTCGACAAGCTGGGTTGACCTCGTCGAACAAGGCAAACAACTCCCGATGGAGGAGCAATATGATGGCTTCATCCTCGTCAGCCACGAGCAAAAGAGTCCCTCTGAAGAGGCGGCTGAACGGCAAAGCAAAAGGGGCCGCGTCCAGCCTGCTGTCACCAAAACCACTGGGTCTGACCCAAAAAGCCAGCGGACCAAGATCGTGAAGGCGGACGCAAGCAGTCCAAAGTCAACTGGACAGACAGAAGGGTCACAAGGGATTCCGTGGCCATCGTCAGGAACAAGAGAGCAGCAAACGCTGAACAAGGCTAGGTCCGCGGCAGCATTGTACCACTAGTGCTGCTATATCGTATGACGTCCTTCCCATGCACTATATGAAGGCCTTGGAGGAGATGCTGGGGAAGGGATCCGTCTACCAGATGATGAAAATGTCTGGTCTTGTTTTGGTCGGACTGGCCAGCGTTGAGAAGGCGGAGCGCCTGGTGGAGGAAGTACTCGCTATCAACAACACCTTCCTGAGGGCATTCTCATATAGAAGGAAGGCGCAGAATATCATAATCGGCAACCTGCCCTCGCAGTGAAGGAGAAGGACATCGTCAGAGCGCTGCGACCATACTGTTGAGTTGTCTTCCTGGCCTATGAGGTGGTGTCATGTGAGTCAGAACAAACTCACTATGTTTTCACCAGCATTCATCTGGATGTAGAAAGGAAATTACTTTTTAATAATACGAGTGCTAATCATTTATCACTCTAAGCCCTGCTGTCCGAAACGGTAAAAAGTAGACCCAGTGTAATTTATTCATACAAATTTTGTGAGAAGACGAGAAGGATAAGAAACCTATGTAAATAGTTTTTTTTTTTTTTTTGGCTCATGTTAATACTGAATTGTATATAGTACTTGTTTTATGTTCAATTAAAACCATTGATATACTGGGAGAATCCTGTATGGGGCTTGATCCCTAAAAAAGGTTCAAAGGTTAAAAAAGATTAAATATTTTCAATTTTTTCCTACAATTTCCAACGCGATAGACCAATGTGGTGTAAAATGTGCCTATCTCTATGGCCAGCTTGTGATCTACTTGGAACAACTAGAAGTCTTTGTTCAAACTGGTAAAGATAATCTCTATTCAAAATTAAAAAGTCACTGTTTGGACTCAAACAAAGCAGAAGATGCTGGAACAAGTGCCTTGAAGAAGGATTGGAAAAGAAGGAATTTGAGAGTAACCCATTTGATTCTTTTGTCTATAAGCTCAAACTGAACGAAGAAATGCTAATCTTATTATATATGATTTCACGCTGACATAGAATCAACAAGTGAGAGAAATGTGCACCAAGCTGTTGAGAAAACACTTTGAAAGCAAGTACATTGGACCAGTATCTTACCTTCTTGTTGTCAACTTCACTCGATCAAAAGAAGGATGTGTGATTCTGACACAAAGAGACTATATAGAAAATCTTGTGGAGCGGTTCAATCTTCACTCCGATGAAGCAATGAACTGGAATTTTTTAAGATGAATTACCCAACCTTTCTCTGCGGACAAGATCAGATATTGCTTATGCAGTAAGGCAATTAATTGGCCCGATATTTATTGCTAAAATAATCAAATAAATACTGGGCTACTGCAAAAATAATTTTGAGATATTTAAAGTTAACAAAATATCTAGCAGGAAGGAGAGATGAGAACAGACAGTTTGATGACAGCAGTTCTACAGCAAGGAGTCCTAAATAAAAAATCTTTGTGGAGATAGCAGCTGTTGGCCTAAAGGCGGGAGGTTTCCTGAAGCTGACCATAGGCCAGGTTGGCGACTGCTCTGAAGAGGTGACACCAGAACGAGTGTGTCGGTAGGGAGCTGAGCAGCCTGAGAGTCAGCGTTGCCCAGGCCGGACGTGGACTGTGTATGTGTGGAGTTGGATGGACTCGCCGCAAGGTAGCGCCAACGGCGGCAAGGATCCACTGACGACAGAGGTTAAAAGAAAGTATCAAATATTGCATTCTTTCCAAATTCGCATAAATAATAAAGCTGCCTTCCTTCGGGAACTTGCGTTCTATCTTTGGACATCTTGAATAGACAAAGCACACAAATGATGTCAGGGTCTGACCCAATAATATATATAACATAAGGTTGAATGGTGGTGGTATTCATGTACCAAAAGAGGAATCTATCGCTTTAAAATGTATTAAAAGAATGTCTTCTGTTTAAGCACAGAACGTAATAATAGAGAATGTAACACAACACCAGTTTCAGAAAATTCAGAAAAAGCCAACAGGTAAACCATGATTTCGGGCTATGACCCTCATCAGTACAGGAGCAGCTTTAAAAGGAGAGGTGCCTCTTTTGGTACATGAATATCATCCTACTGAAACTTGATGTCATATATAAAATTATATTAACATAAAGCAATAACGCGCCAACTATACATATAAAATGGAAGGATTTAAAAGCACGAATGTTTCTTTTATACATAATACAAACTTCTACTGCCCTTACTGCGATGAAAAAATATATTGGGAGGGCTTGGTTCATCAGTGGTGAACCCTCCCACTGATGAGCCAAGCCCTCCCAATATATTTTTTCATCGCAGTAAGGGCAGTAGAAGTTTGTATTATGTATGAAAGAAACATTCGTGCTTTTAAATCCTTCCATTTTATAATATTATATATTTATATTGAGAAAATCCTAATTCTATATTTGACGTTAATTCTGCCAGTGTTCCAATCAGCAACTACAGACTACATCCGGCCCTACCTGTTACTTGGTAGAAGCCCCAGTTGTAAGGAAGGTAGACCTACTCGGGTCTACACGTCACTCCCACATTGAGATGTTGATATTGACTTGTAGTCTATAGACGCTTATAATCTTCTAGCCGAATGACCCAGGCAACGCCCGTGTTTTACCTGATTGAATGTTTTGATTCAAATACTATTTGTTACAATTATAAATTAGCGCCTTAAATAATTGCATATGTTAGTTAATAACTATAGCCTATGTGCTTTATCTGTCTATGTACTGTTGGCTTCCGTAGGAGTCTCTTACTGGGAAAAAGAAAGAGAGGATTCCATTTGGTTATTATCTAATATATGCATTTATTTAGGGAGCGACCCGCTCCAACACAATAGTTACAAAGACGAAATAGCGAGTGGGGGGGGGGGGGATGATGGGGGGGGGGGGGCAAAGGTGGCGTGACCGTAGCCAACCAATAGGAGGGCGCCATTCCAAAAAATAAGCAAACGGTGACAGAGATGAAAACTGATGACTGATTGTTGATTAGGAGATGAGGAATGACGCTCGTAACTGTATATAGAATGATTGGCTCTCTCATGTGCTGAGAGTTTTAACTATTTATTTTTTATTTACAGAATCTGCTCCGCCTAAATTTCTCAACAATTTTTTACAACTTTGTGCTTAGGATATATTGCGAACTATATTTATATTTGTAATATGAATTCTATGAAGAGATTTTATTATATTATTTAAAAAAAAAAAACACTCTTCAAAATCATTCTGTAAAAGTCAACAACATTGTCCTAGCTTTGAAAATGTTGAAGGTGTTTTTTCCAATTTGTTAATAAATATAAGTCAGCAATGCACACATTTCTAGCTGATAGTTTTCGTCAGTATGGTGCAGGCTGGGTCTCTCAGACCCACAAGGAGGTTCAAACGTTTATAATTTTATCGAGGAAATGTATTCGATGACAAGTAGGCGTCGTTGAATTTTTCTGTCAAGAATTTTTTTTTTCAAGTAAAATGTGGATTCATGCTGGTCTGCTAATCGTAAGCACATGTCATTTGAATGTCAGGTTGGTATTGAGGATTGAAAATCTTTTTTGATAAATCCATTCCATATGTTCACGATTTTTATCGCCGTTCGAGTATAATTTGCTTTAGCAGTCTTTTTAAAGCTCTTTCCTCCTCGGAAGTTGTTGATCTAACACGTTTTAATAGGTATTTCTCTATAGGCTCTTCGTTTTTTTCTGTAAAAACATTAGTTTAATAAATTCACCAAAATTTCGGAAGTGCACTCTGAAAACAATCTTCTAACTTTTCTATTCTATTTGTTTTTTCTTCAACCCAACATTTGCTAAACTATTATGGCATTTTTAGGTTGAGTTTGATATCAATTTCACGGCCAAATTTTTTTTTAATATGAGAAATGTGTGTTTGTGGGGGGAGAGGGAATAAGAAGCAGCACTTTGAGAAAAACACTGAGATGACAGTTAATAACAAGGTGTGTTGAACCAAAGGTCTATTTACCGGGTCGGCGAAATGGGTTTCGGAGTTGGTTTTAGATGATGATTCTTTTCTTTTCCTTCTGGTTTCTCTTTTTGATATGAATCCATGCTCTACATGCCTTAATTGCCTAACTTAAAGTATTTGATATATATTCATATATAGAGAGAGATAGAGAGAGGTGTTCTGTTTATTCATTAGCTGATTGATTTTCTAATATCGAATGACCTTACCCAGCCAATAAACATTTGGGTTGGTAAAGCCAGCTTGTTACTTTAGCTCAATGGTTTCACACATCGAGATGCGAAGAAAAGGACTGGGAATTAGACTTAATCAAAGAATTTTCTTATAATTTTTGTTGTTACACAAAATAATATAAATCATATTAATCTATCTGGGTAGTTGATGTTCTGCGCTACAGGAAATAACCTGGTTTATAAATATACTATGCCCCAGCTTCTTCCCATGTGAATGCTTGCCAGACGAATTTTATTTTAACAAAATTTGAGGCTTTAATTTTATGATTTCATCATTATAACTTCAAATACAAGCCATGATGATTCCCTCTCTTAATCTTTTTTAAATGTTGTAATATAAAAGTTTCTAACAGCCAATCTCCTTAATTCTCTACAATTGTAAATTTCAGAATAGGTCCATTTTATTATAACAATATATTTTTAGGTTCGAATTTTCTTTAAAATCCCGTCCCATTGGCAACAGACTAATAGTTTTTATACTAATGAATCCATTGAAAGAAAACTAATAAAGCTTTAATTTTAACCTTAGTATACTAAGTATGTATGATTTGTTATAGAGCAACCAAGACTTAAAAAACACAACATCATATTTATTTCACAACATCGAAACAAACGACAAATCTATATATATAAAAATGAATGTATGTCTGTTTGTTTGTCCTTTATGCCTGACCAAACCACTCATTGGATCGCCATGAAACTTTGGGAAGTTATTTAGTATAGTACTGGGAAGGTTTCTAGCAAATAAAATTTTTGAAATAACTTTTCGCCTATAAATAATCAAGATAAATATTCTAATTTATCTGTTATAATTCAACAATCTGCTCTAAATATTATCATGATGATACGATGATTTTGTAATGTAGAAAATTAGGAAAGACAAAATTCAGGATGACACGGCAATTTATTTGAGACAAGAATAATGATACAATTCAAAGGCAAGATACTATTCCTTTAACTTCCAATTACCGAGGGAACCAATTAATATTGATTTTATTCAACTTATCGAGTATTTTTCAAGGGACCGGGAAAAAATGTTCACTTTATCGAGAGATTCGTTAAACAAACCTTTACTCGGGTAAAACCCGGGCGAAGCCGGGTACATCCATACAAGAATAATGATACAATTCCAAGGCAAGATACTATTCCTTTAACTTCCAATTACCGAGGGAACCAACTAATATTGATTTTATTCAACTTATCGAGTATTTTTCAAGGGACCGGGAAAAAAATGTTCACTTTATCGAGAGATTCGTTAGACAAACTTTTACTCAGGTAAAACCCGGGCGAAGCCGGGTACGTCCGCTAGTATATAAATAAATATAAAAAAGAAAAAATCGTCAGGAAGGGGATCCCAAGGTCTTCACGGCCAGTGGGGATGGCGGTGGGCGGCCCTGATCCGGTGGCGGGCGGACATCGACCGGCGGTGGGCGGACATGGCCCGGCGACGACGGCGGAGCAGCAGGTACCATACTACCAGCAGGTAGGAGACGGCGGCCAACTCCAGCAGGGTCAGCTGGAAGCTGCCCAGGACAGGGGCGGGGAAACTGTCGAAGTGGGCGTCGTCGTCATGGCGAACCTCAGTTCGCGGCAGGGGCATGGGGGGCAGCGCTCGGCAGGAGCAGAAGGAGGGTGATCACCAACATCATGGCCATGATATCGCTTACGACTTGTTAGCTCTTTGGTTGCTACAATGGTACTTAATCAGTCCTAGGAAACTTTCCTTACTCTAAGTTCTCCATTGTTCTACCATGGCGTTCCCTAAATAGTTAAAAATATCTTATTGAGACATAAGATGATATTCTTCCTTTTATATATATCTTCTGATATATCATGCATTTAGCTAATTAATAATCTCACACACACCAGATATATAAATAAAAGTTTGAAAATATAATTTATAAATAATAAAAAGTCATATCTTCCATCAAAATAGAGGCTAAAACTGAGCACCACATATTGACTCTCTCCACAAACGAGTGATTTGGGTTAGTCACAAACTAAATCTTTAGAAAACACAGAAAATTGACCTGAAGACAATTGTATAAAGCTAATGTCTCTTGTCAGTCTATATGGGAGATTTGACCATTATTTTTAAATATAAAACACGCACAAAATTCTCCTGATACAATTTATCTATATTTTGGCAATAGAATTGGCCTAGCCTTTTTGCCATCAAAACACTTCTTTGGTGAATTATTATTCCATGAAACTCTCGCGGATCTCATGAAATCAAGGTATGCCCTGGAAGTATAAAGTCCATTAGCCTGAAATCACGTTCTCCAGATCGGCTCTTTGTTTATGCCAAAGCTGGTGTTGTGGTTTTGTAACTGCCCCGAGTCCGCTGGATTGCGGAAGATGGATAATATATGGCGCATTTATGCATTTGACAGGAGAGGTGACCATTTGCCAAATAGTGTTTATGAAGGAGGATTTATTCAATGCTGTTATTTTTATAAAAAAGAAGAAGATCAACAATTTTGAACTGATAATGAAAATAATTAAGAATATGTTGTGCTTTATATATCGCTTAGTTATGTTGCTTCAAAAAGCTTTTGTATTTGTTGCTTTGTCCTTTAAGTGGTAGAAATATGTGTTGTATTCCTACAATTACAGAATCATAGTTTCGTTAAACACCTTCACTCAGAATGAACCTTTAATCTCAGAATATATATAAGCAGAATCAACATACAATAGTTTGTAGCGATATGGTGGATTAAATTGATGAAAATACTGGGAAGGTTCACCACTGATGAGCCAAGCCATCCCGATTCTTTTTCATATTCTTCTCAATAATTGTCGAAATGCGTCCTTTTTTCAAAATAGTATAAACGTTAAAATAGTTCCACCGTTTACATACAGAGAGCACTATGTGTCGCTTTCACCCTCTTCAAGAAAAACCTTCCTTATATTTCGATAGAGTTTACATGTTGTAGGTTTGTTTCTTAGAGCTAACTAATGTTATTTATTATGCGCAAAAACCGCACAGTATGATAATATATGAATAACTGCTCTTATTTATTCTAACGTTTTCTAGATGGAAAGTTTTGCCTGGAAAATAATGGTCTATGAAAAAAACGGACACCTCTTAGGTTAATAAACGCTCAAACTAAATGCCAAAATTTTCCATTTATTTTTGGCCAAAGATTTGGCATAGCCACTTTGCCTGCTAAACACTTCTTTGGAAGATTTTGAGGATTTCACTAATTCAAATGAAAACACCAAAACGCGAATGTTTTTTTTAAACAAATAAATCGAACTTCTATTTCCCTTATTGCGAAGAAAAATGTATTGGGAGGGTTTGGCTCATCAGTGTCAAACCTCACAGCGGTTTCGCCAATTTAATCTACCAGACCGTTTCTTTAGAACTCTAATACTGTATTGGATCATTCTGCTTTTATATGCAACACTGAAGGGTTGAATCTTAGAAATGGTATTTGAGCAAACTATGGACATAAGCTTTTCTAAGATTTAACCCTTTAATGTTGCATATAAAAGGAGAATGATCCAATACAGTATTAGAGCTCTAAAGAAGTGGTCTAGCAGAGTAAATTGGCGAAACCGCTTGGAGGGTTCACCACTGTTGAAGCAAGCCTTCTAAATATAATTTTCCTCGCAGTAAGGGCAATAGAAGTTTGATTTATTTGTGAAAAGAAACATTCGCGTTTTGGTGTTTTTATTTGTGTTATATAGATGGGGCGTTATTGCTATGTATTAATATCATTAATTGATTGTGGATCACATGATATCAAATCTTGCCGTGGATTGAAAAGGGACATCAGCCTTTTCAACAAAAGTGTTTGCCACATTATGGACAACAAGGGCTATCTCTTGATAGACTATACATCATAGACCATCTTTACCATTTAGTGAAAATATAACCAGCGTTTATCTGAACATCTAATACTAGAGTAAATCAAGTAGCTTAATGTAGGGAAGGTCTTCGCTGTTTTCCTCATCTTCATCTGAAAATTTCCAGACCTTGTCTCCATCAGCGTGGATACTTCTATTCCTTCGTGGAGATTGAATAGCTCCATCAGACTTTCTTTATAGTCTCTTTGTGTCAGAATCTCATATCCCTTTCTTTTGATCGAGTGAAGTTGACAAGAAGGAGATGAGATACTTGTCCAATCTACTTGGTTTCAAAATGTATTCTCAAAGGTTTGGTGCACTTTTCTCTCACCTCTTGATTGAATAACAGAGTGAAAATAGCATTCACCTATAATGATAAGAACAGCATTCCTTTGTTCCATTTGAGTTTATAGACGCATGGATCAAATGGATTCCTCACAAATTAATTTTCTTCAACCATTCATCAAGGCACTTTTTCCAGCATCTTAGCTTTGTTTAAATCCATACAGTGACTTTTTAAGTTTTCAATAAAGATTACACTAGTACACACACTTTTTCCTTCTCGATATTTGAAAGTTGTTTCTAGTTAATTCCAACCCGTAGATCATGAATATAACCTTAATTTTTCAAATTAGCTCAATTTTTCGAAAAATATTTGAAAATATTTAATTTTATAAAGAAGCTGATGTCATCGCTGTAATCAAAATATTTTGAAGATATTGACTTTGTAAGCATAAAATTTAATCATCATTTAGATGAAATGCATACCATTGCAATTTTATATCAAGAAAATGTTTATCAATACATTTATTTTCATAAATATTTTTAAATATATAAATAATGCCGCGTAAATGCAAAACTAATCCATTAATGTTCTGCTACATATGTGAAAAACTTACAATTCCCAAACAGAGGAAACGTATCACCCCAAAGATAAAAGAATGCTATGAAGAATATTTTGGTGTGGCTTCAGGTGATCAAGACAAGTGGTGGTGCCCCATAGTGTGTGCAGAACGTGCTATCAAGGGCTTTTGCAATGGAAATCGGGGAAATCAAAAGGAATGCCCTTTGGTGTACCAATGGTTTGGCGAGAACCAAAAAATCACCATGACGATTGTTATTTCTGTGTCCTCAAAATCACAGGCCTTAATAGCAAAAAGAAGCAAACTAACTTTTATTCTGATATACCATCAGCTAGGCAACCTATTCATCACGAAAATCCCATACCGATTCCTAAAACGGTTCAAGAATCCTATATCAAAAAGGATGATCAGCACACAGCATTTACAGATGATCATCAATTAGAAGACCCTGAATTTATTTCAAATGAAAGTGGCATTCCACATTTATTTGATAAGGCATCATTAAATGATCTAGTTAGGGATCTAGGGTTATCAAAAGAAGCAGCAGAAATCCTTGGATCAAGATTAAAGCAAAGGAACCTCTTGTTACATCAAACCAAAATCTCTGTCTATCGTAATAGGGAACAATAGGAATTTTACAGGGCTTGCAGAAAGGAAACACAAGGTATCCTTGCTTTTTATGCAAGTGGGACAGCAGAGACATAAATAATCATTGTATACAAAAAATGTGGCCTGAAAGAAGTATGTTTCGCTTAGGTGAACAAAACGTTGAAACTGAACCGCTTTTCCATAAACTAAAAATGCTTCTTCCTCCTTTACATATCAAATTAGGGTTGAAGAAAAACGTTGTAAAGGCTTTAAAGAAAGATAGTGATGCTGTCAATTATTTAATGACTAAATTTCCGAAGATAGTTGTTCTAAGATAACGGAAGGTATTTTCATCGGACCTCAAAGTCGTAAACTAATAAATGACGAAGAATTTATTGCAACATTGAAAGAAGATGTGAAAATGCTTGGCTTGCACTCATCGACGTTGTCAAACACTTTTTAGGCAATAATAAGTCGCCGAATTATACGAGAATCGTCGAAAATCTGATTCCAAATTCCATAAGCTTGAGTGCATAACGAATCTAAAATTTCATTTTATGGATTCACATTTAAACTTTTTCCCTGATGACTGCGATCACATCAGCTTCTTTATAAAATTAAATATTTTCAAATACCTTTCAAAATATTGAGCTAATTTTGAAAAATGAAGGTTATATTCATGATCTACGGGTTGGAATTTACTAGAAACAACTTTCAAATATCGAGGAGGAAAAAGTGTGTGTACTAGTGTTATTAAACGAATATGAAAAAGAATTGGGATGGCTTGGCTCATCAGGGGTGAACCTTTCAAGTGATTTCATCAATTTAATCCACCATATCACTACAACTATTGTATGTTGATTCTGCTTATATATTCTGAGATTAAAGGTTTATTCTGAGTGAAGGGGTTAAACGGAATTATGATTCTTTAATTGTATAAATTTAACACAGTTTTCAGTTTAGAGAACAGTTCTACCTCTTAAAGGACAAAGCAACAGATACAAAATCCTTTTGAAGCAATATAACTAAGCAATTTACAAAGCACAACATTTTCATATAGGTGTGTTTGGCCTTCCTAATTATTTTCATTATCAGTTCTATATTTTTGAAATTCTTCCTTTATTTAAAAAATAATAGCAATGAATAATTCCATCCTCTATAAACACTATTTGGGAAATGGTCACCTCTCCTGTCAAATGCATAAACTACGTAATATATTTTCCATCATCCGCAAATCAGCGGACTCGGGTCAGTTACAAAACCACAACACCAGCTTTGGCAGAAACAGAGAGACGATCAGGAGACCGTGGTTTCAGGCTAATGGCCCTTATCCTTCCAGGGCATACCTTGATTTCATGAGATCCGCGACAGTTCCATGGAATTATAATTCATCAAAGAGGTGTTTTTAGCTGGAAAAGAGACTTGGCTAATTCTAAAGTCAAAATATAAATGGAAATTTTGTCAGGAGAATTTTGTGTTTGTGATCGATAAAAATAAGAGTCAAATCTCCCATATAGACTGACGAGGGACATTAGCCTAATACAATGGTCTTCAGGTCAATTTTCTACGTTTCCAAAGATGTAGTTTGTGACTGACCCAATCCACTAGTTTGTGGAGACAGCCAATAGGTGGTGCTCAGTTTTAGCTTCTATTTTGAAGGAAGATATGACCATTCTTTTTTCATTTATAAATTATATTTTCAAACTTCTTTTTATAAATCTGTTGTGTGTGTGAGATTATAAATTGGCTAAGTACATGATATATCTGAGGATATAAATAAAAGGAAGAATATCATCTCCTATGACTTAGTAAAATATTTTCTAACCTATTTAGAGAACGCCATGGTAGAACAATGGAGTACTTGGAGTAAGGAAAGTTTCTTAGGACTGATTTAGTACCATTGTAGCAACCAAAGAGCTATCAAGTCATAAGCGAAATCATGACCATGATGTTGGTGATCACCCTCCTGCTGCTCCTGCCGAGCGCTGCCCCCATGCCCCTGCCGCGAACTGAGGTTCGCTATGACGACGACGTCCACGTCGACAGTCCCCCCGCCCCTGTCCTGGGCAGCTTCCAGCTGACCCTGCTGGAGTTGGCCGCCGTCTCCTACCTGCTGGTAGTGTGGTACCTGCTGCTCCGCCGTCGTCGCCGGGCCATGTCCGCCCACCGCCGGTCGATGTCCGCCCGCCACCGGATCAGGGCCGCACACCGCCATCCCCACTGGCCGTGAAGTCCTGGAATCCCCTTCCTGAAGATTTTTTCCCTTTTTATATTTATTTATATATTTGTTGTTCGTGTTAATGTTGTGAAATAAATATGATGTTGTGTTTTTTAAGTCTTGGTTGCTTTATAAATAATTTCATACATACTTAGTATATACTAAGGTTAAAATTAAAACTTTGCCAGTTTCATTTTGAATGTTGCTACAGTATACAAACCATATATATAGTCTGATACCCATGGGATGGAATTTTCAAGAAATTCTAACCTAAAAATATGTTATTATAATAAAATGGATCAATTCTTCTAAAATTTACCTTTGCAGAGAATAAAGAGATTGACTGTTAGAAACGTTTATATTTCAACATTTTTTTTTAAATCTTGAGAGAGATAAAATCATTATGTGACTACTATTTAGAACGTTAATGATAAAATTATAACAAAAGCATTACAATTTTTAAAACAAAATTCGTCTGACAAGTATTCACAAGGGAAGAAGCTGAGGCATAGTATATTTATAAAGTAGGTTATCTCCAGTAGCGTAGAACGCCAACTACCCAGATAGATTAATATGATTTATATTTGCAACTTTAAAAAATTAAAATGTTTAAAAAAGTACAAATAAAATGACAAAAGCAATTATTTTGTGTAACAACAAAAATATAAAGAAAATTCCGTGATTAGAACCCTCAGTCTTTTCTTTGCATCTCGATGTGTGAAACCATTGAACTAAAGTAACATGCTGGCTTCACCAACCTTAATGTTCATTGGCTGGGTAAGGTCATGTGATAGTAGAAAATCGATCAGTGAATGTATAGGCAGGACACCTCTCTCTATATATTTATGTATCAAATACTTACAGTTAGGTAATTAAGACAAGTAGAACATGGATTCACATCAAAAAGAGAAACAGAAGGAAAAGAAACATCTTTTATAAAAATAAACTCAAAAACAAATTTCGTCCCCCCAGTAAATAGACCTTTAGTTCCCCACACCTTGTTATTAATTACTAGACGAAAGGCCCGGGCAACGCCCGGGGTTTACCCGAGTGCGAATATATTTCAAAAACGTTGTCTTGGGTGGCCGCGATAGACAGGGTGGTCTGTATAGACAGGTGGATGTATCACACAGCTGATAATAGGGTTGCCTAGAGTGACCGCTATAGACAGGGTGGTCTGTATAGACAGGTGGATGTATCACACAGCTGTAGAGTGGTCGCTATAGACAGGGTGGTCTGTATAGACAGGTGTATGTATCACACTGCTGATAACAGGGTTGCCTAAAGTGACCGCTATAGACAGGGTGGTCTGTATAGACAGGTGTATGTATCACACTGCTGATAACAGGGTTGCCTAAAGTGACCGCTATAGACAGGGTGGTCTGTATAGACAGGTGGATGTATCACACAGCTGATAACAGGGTTGTCTAGGGTGGTCGCTATAGACAGGGTGGTCTGTATAGACAGGTGGATGTATCACACAGCTGATAACAGGGTTGTCTAGAGTGGTCGCTATAGACAGGGTGGTCTGTATAGACAGGTGGATGTATCACACTGATGATAACAGGGTTGTCTAGGGTGGTAGCTATAGACAGGGTGTTCTGTATAGACAGGTGGATGTATCACACAGCTGATAACAGGGTTGTCTAGAGTGGTCGCTATAGACAGGGTGGTCTGTTTAGACAGGTGGATGTATCACACAGCTGATAACAGGGTTGTCTAGGGTGGTCGCTATAGACAGGGTGGTCTGTATAGACAGGTGGATGTATCACACAGCTGATATCAGGGTTGTCTAGAGTGGTCGCTATAGACAGGGTGGTCTGTTTAGACAGGTGGATGTATCATACAGCTGTTAACAGGGTTGCCGAAAGTGACCGCTATAGACAGGGTGGTCTGTATAGACAGGTGGATGTATCACACTGATGATAACAGGGTTGCTGAAAGTGACCGCTATAGACAAGGTGGTCTTTATAGACAGGTGGATGTATCACACAGCTGATAACAGGGTTGCTCAAAGTGACCGCTATAGACAGGGTGGTCTGTATAGACAGGTGGATGTATCACACAGCTGATAACAGGGTTATCTAGAGTGGCCGCTATAGACAGGTGTATGTATCACACAGCTGATAACAGGGTTATCTAGAATGGCCGCTATATACAGGGTGGTCTGTTTAGACAGGTGGATGTATCACACAGCTGATAACAGGGTTGTCTAGGGTGGTCACTATAGACAGGGTGGTCTGTATAGACAGGTGGATGTATCACACAGCTGATAACAGGGTTGTCTAGAGTGGTCGCTATAGACAGGGTGGTCTGTTTAGACAGGTGGATGTATCACACAGCTGATAACAGGGTTGCCGAAAGTGACCGCTATAGACAGGGTGGTCTGTATAGACAGGTGGATGTATCACACTGATGATAACAGGGCTGCCGAAAGTGACCGCTATAGACAGGGTGGTCTGTATCGACAGGTGGATGTATCGCACAGCTGATAACAGGGTTGTCTAGGGTGGTCGCTATAGACAGGGTGGTCTGTATAGACAGGTGGATGTATCACACAGCTGATAACAGGGTTGTCTAGGGTGAACGCTATAGACAGGGTGGTCTGTATAGACAGGTGGATGTATCACACAGCTGATAACAGGGTTGTCTAGGGTGGTCGCTATAGACAGGGTGGTCTGTATAGACAGGTGGATGTATCACACAGCTGATAACAGGGTTGTCTAGAGTGGTCGCTATAGACAGGGTGGTCTGTATAGACAGGTGGATGTATCACACAGCTGATAACAGGGTTGTCTAGGGTGAACGCTATAGACAGGGTGGTCTGTATAGACAGGTGGATGTATCACACTGATGATAACAGGGTTGTCTAGGGTGGTCGCTATAGACAGGGTGGTCTGTATAGACAGGTGGATGTATCACACAGCTGATAACAGGGTTGTCTAGAGTGGTCGCTATAGACAGGGTGGTCTGTTTAGACAGGTGGATGTATCACACAGCTGATAACAGGGTTGTCTAGGGTGGTCGCTATAGACAGGGTGGTCTGTGTAGACAGGCGGATGTATCACACTCATGATAACAGGGTTGTCTAGGGTGGTCGCTATAGACAGGGTGGTCTGTATAGACAGGTGGATGTATCACACAGCTGATAACAGGGTTGTCTAGGGTGGTCGCTATAGACAGGGTGGTCTGTTTAGACAGGTGGATGTATCACACAGCTGATAACAGGGTTGTCTAGGGTGGTCGCTATAGACAGGGTGGTCTGTATAGACAGGTGGATGTATCACACAGCTGATAACAGGGTTGTCTGGGGTGGTCGCTATAGACAGGGTGGTCTGTTTAGACAGGTGGATGTATCACACAGCTGATAACAGGGTTGTCTAGAGTGGTCGCTATAGACAGGGTGGTCTGTATAGACAGGTGGATGTATCACACTGATGATAACAGGGTTGTCTAGGGTGGTCGCTATAGACAGGGTGGTCTGTATAGACAGGTGGATGTATCACACAGCTGATAACAGGGTTGTCTAGAGTGGTCGCTATAGACAGGGTGGTCTGTATAGACAGGTGGATGTATCACACAGCTGATAACAGGGTTGTCTAGAGTGGTCGCTATAGACAGGGTGGTCTGTTTAGACAGGTGGATGTATCACTCAGCTGATAACAGGGTTGTCTAGGGTGGTCGCTATAGACAGGGTGGTCTGTATAGACAGGTGGATGTATCACACTGATGATAACAGGGTTGTCTAGGGTGGTCGCTATAGACAGGGTGGTCTGTATAGACAGGTGGATGTATCACACAGCTGATAACAGGGTTGTCTAGGGTGGTCGCTATAGACAGGGTGGTCTGTATAGACAGGTGGATGTATCACACAGCTGATAACAGGGTTGTCTAGAGTGGTAGGGTGGTCGCTATAGACAGGGTGGTCTGTATAGACAGGTGGATGTATCACACAGCTGATAACAGGGTTGTCTAGAGTGGTCGCTATAGACAGGGTGGTCTGTTTAGACAGGTGGATGTATCACACAGCTGATAACAGGGTTGTCTAGGGTGGTCGCTATAGACAGGGTGGTCTGTATAGACAGGTGGATGTATCACACAGCTGATAACAGGGTTGTCTAGAGTGGTCGCTATAGACAGGGTGGTCTGTTTAGACAGGTGGATGTATCACACAGCTGATAACAGGGTTGCCGAAAGTGACCGCTATAGACAGGGTGGTCTGTATAGACAGGTGGATGTATCACACTGATGATAACAGGGTTGCCGAAGGTGACCGCTATAGACAGGGTGGTCTGTATAGACAGGTGGATGTATCACACAGCTGATAACAGGGTTGCCTAAAGTGACCGCTATAGACAGGGTGGTCTCTATAGACAGGTGGATGTAACACACAGCTGATAACAGGGTTGTCTAGAGGGGGGCGGGCAGGGAGGTCACGTGTTTGCTGGCGGCCAATGGGCGCGCATTCTATCCGTGAGCTTCAGACAGACAGACAGACAGAATAAGGCAAATATATAAGTAGATCATCTCGGTGTTTGCCTCAATGTGCTGCCTCTCATTCCCAATTCCAAAACACCTTTTCATATTTAAAAAGGAATTCGCTGTGATATTTTTATTAAACTCAACCAAAAAAGTGGCATAATAGCGTTAACTAACGTGGGGTGAAGCAAAAATAAATAATATAAGAAAAATTAAAGGACTGTTTTCAGAGTAGAGTTTAGAAATTTTTGAGGATTCATTCAACTAATTATTTAAAGAGAAAACGATAAATCTGGAGAGAATTGCCTATGAAAACACGTTAGACCAACAAATTCCAAGGAGGAAAGTTCTTTAATATATAAGGTGCTAAAGCAAATTAGACTCGCAACTGCAATGAAAATCATGAACTTATGGAATCAATCAATCAACAAAGATGTTTAGTCTTCATTAACAACCTGTCATTTGAAAATATAATGTGCTTATTATTTGATAGAGACCAGCATGAAAATCCTCATTTTACTGGAAAATAAACTTCTTGACAGAAAAATTAAACGAAGCTTACGAAGCTTTGAATACCTTTCCTCGAATAAATGAATAGTTTAGTTCTTCCTTGGTTGGTCTTTTAGACCCAGCCTGCACCATACTGACAACTACCTACATCTATAAACGTGTGCATTGCTGAAATCCCTATATATAGTCAAGACCGTCATGGGCCGGTTCTGTCACGGATGCGCGCCCATCATCATTATGATCATTATCATTATCTAATGATAATAATAATAATAATTATTATTATTATTATTATTATTATTATTATATTATTATTATATAGTCACAACCGTCTTTCCTCAATTCCTCAATTCCTCATCAGCCGCTGTCACTGTGACTCGCACAGGGAGGTCACGTGCTCGCCGGCAGCCAACGGGCGCGCGCCGCCGGCATTACGTCATAGATTATAAACACAAGGTAATAAGGCCAAATAAAAAATAGTGTGTGATAAGGCACAATTTGGAATATCTACTTATATAATTGCCTTATTCTGTCTGTGTGAAGTTCACTGTGTGAAGTTCACGGATAGATTTTGGTCAGAATGGATAAAATAAAAAAAGTGTCAAGGGATGGCAATCGAACCCACGACCTTCCGCTTACCGGGCAGATGCCATGACCACTAGGCTACCCTGGACATATTTTTCCGTTCACATTTTTATTTTTATATTTTCAAGACACACACAGTTTGGGGCGGGACGTTTCACAAAAGAGACATCCACGGCGCCAATTTATAATTGTAACGAATAGTATTTTAATTAAAACATTTTTAAATATATATACACACTCGGGTAAAACCCGGGCGTTGCCCGGGCCATTCGTCTAGTATATATATATTAACAAACATTGGGGAGAGAACTTTTGAAATTTTCAAAGATAGGACAACTTTATTGACTTATGCTTGATGACTATTTTTAGTAAATAATTTATTATGAAAATCTCTTTCTAGAATCATTCTACTTAGATAAATATAGTTCACAGTAAATCCAAAGCAGGAAGTGGAAAAAATGCATCGAGAAAAATTTAAGCGGAGCAGATTCCTCAATTGAAGAAGCTAAATTGTCAAAACTCTCAACACCTGAGAGAGCCAACCATAGATTATAAGCTTTTATCTACTACAAGTCAACAGTGTCTGGATAAACATCTCAATGTGGGAGTGATGTGTAGATCCGAGTAGGTCTACCTTCCTTACAACTGGGGGTTCTACCTTATACTAAGTAGTTGCTGATTGGAACACGGGCAGAATAAATGTTAAATATAGGATTTTAAATATAAATATATAATATTGTATATATGACATCAAGTTGCAGTAGGAAGATATTCATTTATCAAAAGAGGCACCTCTGCTTTTAAAGCTGTCCCTGTACTGATGAGGGTCATAGCCAAGAGAGAGTTGGACTCAGACGCCATTTGTGTTCTTTGTCTAGCCAAGATGTACAAAGATAGAGAGAGAGCGCCAGTTGGTGAAGAGATGCAGCTAGCTTCATTAAACTGATGCGAATTGGAAGGAATGCAAAACGTGGGACTTGCCTTCAACACCCGCTGTTAGAAGGATCCTTGGTGCAGTGGGCGGCATTCTTGCTAAGCGTCCCGCTCTGTACACAGTCCACGTCCGGCCTGGGCAACACTGATTTTAGGCTGCTCCGCTGCCGACCGACACACCATTCTGGTGTCCACTTTCTCAGAGCAGTCGCTAACCCAGCCTGTGATTAGCTTCAGGAAACCTCCTGTCTTCTGGCCAACAGCTGCTGACTACATCATGATTTTTATTCAGGACTCCTTACTGTAGAACTGCTGTCTCCAGACTGTCTTTTCTCTCTCTCCTCCTGCTAAATATTTTGTTAACTTTAAGTATATCAAAATTCGTTTTGCAGCAACCCAGTACTTACTAGAGTATCTAGAGCAATATTTCGGGCCAATCGTCTTACTGCATAAGAAATATCTGGTCTTTTCCGCATAGAAAGGTAGGGTAATCTACCAATTAGTTCGCGTGGGGAAGGTTTTGTTGTTATCCTCATTTTCATCTTCAAAAATTCTAGGTCTTGTCTCAATCGGCGTAAACACTTCTCTTCCTTCGTGGATGTAACATTGAAATATTTAAAATGATCTGTCTATAAGAGTGTACCAGATATCTAGAAACGAGCATATTTCTTTTTCTCTTTAATCGGCTGGGAGAGCCGTGTGGTTTTCATTCTTCCTCTGCTTCTTTCTTTTAATTTCAACCCAAATCTCTCAGGGATCCTATAATTAAATTAATAGAGGGACAGCTCTCCAAAGCTAAACATGGTTCTGGTGCAAGAATTTTCTGTACTTCTCCCCTGAATGAATCTTCAACTTCTACTTCCAATCTCCAGATTTTGTAGCAGATTGAAGGCTAAAGCCGCTGCTCTCTTGAATGTTCAGTATGACATTAACACTCTTTCTCGACTAAAGACCTTAGAGAATTTGACAGACTGTATGTGCATCACTTCTGCCTGCACTATGTATCTATGGTGTCTAATTTTCTAATGCACACATGGCAAACTCTTCTTTACAACCTCACTATCTACAACGCTATTATCTTTCTTGAGGGTCAGAAATCATGCAGGAACCTTTGGCAACTACGTAACTGATTTCTCCTTCTTCATTTTCTTTGACTTTCTCTCGATGTACACCTTTTATTAATTCCTTCCTCGTTTCCAAAGCTTATTCACACACACAGATTGGAAAGAAGAGTATATTTCTAAAAACCAAATCTCTCTATTCCACTCCCTTCTCTTCCCTTTTCTCAAATTATCATTCATCGGTCTGACGTCGGCAGTAATTAAAGAATATTTCTCTCTCTTGCCACAACATAGGATTCAAATCTATGCCTTAGATTAGATAAGCTAAAATAGCATTGTGCTCCAACCCCCTGAGATATTTTAACATGTCTTCTTTAATTGCAAAAAAAAAAAACGAACTCACTGGATAGTTATTCAAAATTTCTTCTAGGATTCCCAACTATCTTCTTTACAATTCCAAACAAATTTGGCCTTCAGCCTTTTATTTCTCTGAAAATTGCAACATGTTTTGTCCAGTAAACTTGTAATCCTCTTAAGCTCATTTACTCTTCATCATACTTTATCTTCCCCCTAATGATCTTACTTCAAATTATTTTATCATTCTAATTGATTTTGAACTACCTTAACACTTCTTTCACAACCCAAACTTGTGATACCGCTGGATGGTCAGTGTAGTGACAATTAAAATAATTTTATTGACTGTCAGTCAATGTGACAACTCAACCAGGAGGGTGAAAAAGAAATATTTACATTTGACAGTTGTCAGGAATCAAGGCATCGCCGCCTAAGACTGGCCAAATCGGAGCTAACATCGGGATGTTTGCCCCGAGCCGGTTCTATGGCCGCGCTGAGGAACTCAGCGAGGACTCCCCTCATCGCAGGTGTCAGTCTCGCCATGAGGGACTCTCTTTCATCGAAGAAGAGAATGGCATCCTTGAGGTCATTCGGTTGGATCCCTGATTGATATAAGGGCCCTAGGCAGGTTAAGTGCTTCAGTTTCTTGAGGATTTCAATAACCATGCACTCCTCCCTCATGGTCGGCGTCATCTCCTCCTCGTCGGGAGCAGGTGGTATCGGCCCGGCAGGCTGAGGCGCGGGCAGTGGGGGTGTTGGAGGCACTGCGGCTGGCGAGGTCTTGAGCGCCGCCCTAGATGTCGATGTCTCCTCGATTGACATCTCAACGTCCAGTGTAGGGACTGCAGGCCCGTGACTCCCAGGAGCCCGCAGGGACGGAGCAGGGGCGACAGGTGGAGGGGCAGGAGGCGCCATCTCCATAGGTACGGCCGAGGCCACTGGTGTAGATGGCCGAGGTGCTGCAGATGGGGTCACAGCTCGGGCCGCGTGAGAAGCGCCGGGGATCTCCATGGCTGTACTGGAGGGCGCCGGTGCAGGAGGCTGGGCCGCTGGCCGCTGAGGTGGGGCAGAGGTGGTCGTTGATGGGACGCCAGCAGGAGAGGTTGGTGGGGCCAATCTGTAGTTGTTGGCTCGCCCTGCAAGCAGGGGGCAGTTGGCCCTGCGATGTCCTTGGCCGTGGCACCTGGAGCACTTGATGCCCGAGGACAAATATGCGGGCCAGGCCTCGCCTTTAATAGGGATCTCAAGGCGGGTAGTGTAGTGGTCAGTGTAGTGTACCTACACTCGTGGACAACACTTAAGGAAGTTGTATCTTTTAACATGTATATATCGGGATTCAGACAATAACTCTGAAATATATTTGATACACAGTGACCTTTATTGAAGAAACACGATATAACAAAGTGTGAACAAAATTTCCTCTGTCTCCTTAAAAATAATTAACAGACGACCAGTGACATCAAAGTCTTTCCACTTTCTTAAGTTTTGGCCATGTATATATAAATATTGTTTACCATTGCGGCTGCATGCTTGATATTTTCGAAATGTGATTAAGATTGAATGGATAATTTCATAACAAGGGATGTGACATGGCTGTATGGATGCGAGAGTGAAGCTAAACGGCAATCAAACGTGTGGCTAGGGAAAGATGAGTCTCGCTCGAAAAAGTGCAGAACGCAAAAGCCCAAGCTGAAGATCTTGATTGTACCATTTTTTGACAGTAAAGACATTGTGAAAAATAAAATAGTATAAATGTGAAATTGTACTGATTAAGGTGGATAAATTAAGAAAAGGGAATCTCCTTATCGGCAACTGAAAGTTGCTGATGGCTTTCGCCATCTATAGGAATAAATATCAACTATTCGTTGATTTTTAAATATTCCAGAATTGACCAAAAACCCATTTTTGATTAATATCAATATAGAATAATTAAAAATCAACTAAAAGTTGATATTCATTCCGATAAATGGCGCAAGCCATCAGTAACTTTCAGTTACATGATAAGGAGATGCCCTTTTCTTAAGTAAAGACATTGTTCACTCTGAATTCATACAATAGTGATTGACAATTAATTTGTTTATCTAGGGGTTTTGAGAAGCTTAAGAGAATTCGTTTGAAACGTGTCAACAAATGGAACTGAAAAAACTGGCTTCCTCACCATGACAATGCACACGACACACTGCACTCATAGCTATTGTATTTATGTTCAAGCATGAAACTTCGGTTTTCCCCAAAATTCCTACTCCACAGAACTCACTCATAATGCTTTTTTTTTTTAATCTTAACCCGAAATATTTTTTTAAAACACTGAAAAAGAAGAAGAATCGAGATGATAGACTCCATAAAAAAAAAGGTAAATGAAAGAGAAGTGTTAAAAATCTGAAATTGCCCAATGTAAAAAAGATGACAGATGTTTCGAGAGGTGATTATTTTTAAAAGTTCCGAATAAATTTATGTCCTGGAAGTGTGAAGACGTTTCAAGCAATATCTTTGTCTCGAAATACCGTTGTGGAAAGAGTTACTGATGTTGCCAGAAATTTAAATGATCAGATAAAAGAAAAATCATCTTGTTTCGAAGCATTTTCCATTGCCTGTGATGAGAGTACGGACATTGGGGGCGTAGCTCAGTTAGCTGTTTTTTTTTTCGAGCTTGCGACACGGATTTCAACATTTTTGAGGAATTATTGGAACTAGTACCTATGCATGGCACTACTACAGGAGAAGATATATTTAATTGCGTTTATGATCTTCTGCAAAAATACAATTTACCTCAATCAAAATTGACTTCTGTAGCAACAGATGGAGCTCCTTCAATGACTGGAAAAACCAACGGTTTCGTAGCATTACTGCGAAAAAAACTAAGTGAAATTTCTGATGGTTCCAATATTCATCATACGCATTGCATTATACATCAGGAAGTATTGTGTACGAAGGTAATAAAAATGGAAAATGTGTTGACACCTATAAAAAAAATCATCAATTTCATAAGATCTCGAGGTTTAAATCAGCGACAGTTCTCTCTGTTCTTAACTGAATTAGAAAGCGAATATTCAGGTTTATCATACTATACCGAGGTACGTTGGCTATCATGCTCCAAGGTTCTCAAACAATTTTGGGACTTGAAAGAAGAAATATGTCAGTTTTTAATAACCAAGAATCAAGACATCACTTTGTTTTCTGATCTTCTTTTTTCTTATTAGTATTTTTTAAAATAAACCTACATAAATCTATATATATAAAAATGAATGTATGTGTGTGTGTGTGTGTCCTTTATGCCTGACCAAACCACTCATTGGAACGCCATGAAACTTTGGGAAGTTATTTAGTATAGTACTGGGAAGGTTTCTAGCAAATAAAATTTTTGAAATAACTTTTCGCCTAAAAATAATCAAGATAAATATTCTATTTTTTCTGTTATAATTCAACAATCTGCTCTAAATATTATCATGATGATACGATGATTTTGTAATGTAGAAAATTAGGAAAGACAAAATTCAGGATGACACGGCAATTTATTTGAGACAAGAATAATGATACAATTCCAAAGCAAGATACTATTCCTTTAACTTCCAATTACCGAGGGAACCAATTAATATTGGTTTTATTCAACTTATCGAGTATTTTTCAAGGGACCGGGAAAAAATGTTCACTTTATCGAGAGATTCGTTAGACAAACCTTTACTCGGGTAAAACCCGGGCGAGGCCGGGTACGTCCGCTAGTGTTACTATAAAAATTTAATTACTTGTTTTCTTTTTTTGCGGCCCACATAATCTTATTACTTTTTTATTTGGCCCGTGTTAGGATTTGAGTTTGACATGCTTGGTCTAAACCATTGGTTTTCGACCGCTACGACCCGAGTTCAATTCCTGCATTGGGCACTTTTTTATGTTTAAAAAAAAAAAAGCTCCAATGGTCCCCGATTCTTGCAAAAGTCCAACCCCACCAGCGAGTGCAAGTAAGCAAACGAGGCTCTGGCATATTTTTAGGTGCAAAGTCGAACTGTTTTTCACATGTGTAGACATGTGGTGCACTTACAGTAAAAACAGTCGCCTACTTCTTCTACCCACCATTAATATCACGTGTACTAGGAATAAGCAAAAAAAAAATTATCTATTTGTGAATGTGTAATATAAGATGGAAACACAAATGAACATATTTTCTAGAAATCTTTCGATATTTTAAAAGAAGTTGGGACTTTGGCAATGGCTGATATAGAAGAAGGGGAACACAAGTCTTTATATCAAAGATCTTCCCTCGACTTGTGTTTCTTATGGCGAATAGGGATATTATCATTGTCTTAATGGCTGATATCTTAGGGCCGATAGAAGGAAACCATCTTATATGACTTAGTAAGCTATTCTAATCTATTTAACCATGCTATAACAAAGGATGCTATATGGAGCGAAGTTACCTAGGAGGAAGCCTCAGTACCATTGTAGCATTCGAAAGGCCAACAAGTCGTTACCGAGACCATGATCTGGACGTGTTACCTCCTGCTCCTCCTGCACTGTGCCGGCGCCATGCCTATTCAACGCACCGACGTCCGCCAAGATACGGCCCATGTTGGAGGCCCTTACGTCCCCGAATTCCTGGGCAGCTTCGAACTGACCCTGTTCGAGATGGCCGCCATCTCCTACCTCCTCGTCCTGTGGTTCCTGCAGCGACGTCGCCGCCGGATGAGGGCCGCCTGCCACCGTCCCCCGTGGCCGTGAATATCCCAGAGACCTCTTCCTTCAACTTTTTCTTTCTTCCTTTATATATTCGTCGTTCGTATTTATGTTGTGTTAATAAATATGGTGTTGTGTTTGTGAAGGAGAGTGTTGGTTCTTTTAAAACCAATTTCATACATTCTTGGTAATATAAAGTTCAAAGTTTCATTTTTTTCTTCTGGTTCAAAATACTATAGCATTAGTCTGTTGCCCATAGAAGGATATTTTCAAGAATTATCAAACCTAAAAATGCAATATTATAATAAAATTGATTTATTATTACGCTGCTGAAATTTATCATTACAGAGACTAAGGAGATCAGCTCTTCATTATACAACCTTAAGATGTTTTTAAAGTACAAATATATCTCTCTATTAATAAAAAAATAATCATTTTATTTGTGAATATTTATTTAATTTCATAACTGATGACGAAAGGTTTATAAATAAAATACAAAAATGGGAAATATACACAAGGGTCTATTCATGAAAAATAATATCAAGAAAATGATGTTCATTTACAGTTTCTTACACATGAGCTCTCTCTCTCGGCCGTGCGGCCACGCGGTGCGCGAGCTCCGCGTTCTTCGCTGCTTTAGGCAGGAAAGATGGAGATTTCGAATGCGTTCAGCATATTGGCTGAAAGCCCTGATGCTCCTCTACAAGATCAAGAGAATTTTGTTGAAAATGAACAAACATTCGATCAAGAATCGGCGAAAAACCAATCAATGGAGATTACCATTAATGATAACGAAAATAGAACTTATGCAAAATCGCCTATTGTAAAAGACGGGCATGCAAATTCGACAGCGGCAGCTAGCCTCTGCCTTCCAACTACGGCTTCCAGCGCTGATGGCTATCGGGTATTGAACTGGGCTGAGGCCATGGAGCACCAGGATCCCAACAACGAGCCTGCTCCCTTCACCAAGGTCGAGCGGAAAAGGCGAAGGACATCGGCTTCGCAGCGTGCTCCGGCGGCGCAGTCAGTCACCGCCGCACCAGCTCACAGAAACACCAACGCCACCCAGAAAAATTTTTCAGCCAAGCGTCGCCCTCTCGCCCAGGAGATCAAAGCGACACGGAAGAACATTGCCGAAGCAAGGGCACAGCAAGCCACGGGCCACCATCGACCACTGCGTCTATGTCGAGCACTGCCCTGAATTCAGGCAGCTCCAGTATGTTCTGGCGCTAGACAAGCTGGTAGGAGGGAACAACATCATCCAACTCAACAAGATGAACGGCCACGTCCTGGTCGGCCTCGCTACCAAGGCCCTCGCGGAGCGCCCAATCGAGGAAGGCCTCGAAATCGAGGACACCTTGCTCAAGACCTACCACTTCCGCAAACGAGCGGAGAGACTCATCGTCACCAACCTGTTCTTCTTCGTGGAAGATGCAGAGATCATCGCCGCCCTGAAGCCTTACGGGTAAGTGACATCTATCGCCCCGCTGCTCGTCAACGTTGCGGGCTTCACATTGAAGGATGGACGCCGGGAACTGTTCATCCTTCTGAACGAGGGCGTGAAGCTGAAGAGACTCCCAACGCGCCTCAACATCAACCACAAAGGCGAGATCCTGCCGGCCTTCCTGGGTACGGAGTCAAGTGCTCGCGGTGCCAGAGACAGGGGCACCGTAGGGCCAACTGCCCCCTGACTCCCAAAAGGCCTGCAGATGCGCCTGAGCAGGCGCCCTCAAACACCGGCGCAGTCAATCCCGGCCCTGCCTCCACTACACCCACCGCGGATCCACCTGCTGCTCCCATTCCGGTAACATCGCCTAAGAATAAAAATGGCCCTTGCCACGTTTCCCCAGCCTCTCCTCCCCCGACGACCGCGAAGTCTGTCGACAAAAGCAGCCCCGACCAGTCTCAAGACCCGCTGCAGGATCAGAGGGATTCCATCAACCTCACACCCCTTGGAAAGTCCACCAAGACAAAATTTAAGATGAAAGAACTCCTCAAGCAGGTGCCGGGGTCTATCTTCGCAGAGATTGGGGCTCGAAAGGAAGCCAGTCATCGAGGCCCTCCAATCCGTCCCTGGACTCAAGAACCTCCTCCCCTCCATGTCAGTCACCCAAAGGACTGCGCTCAACAAGCTGGCCAGGAACCTGGCGATGCGGATTCCCGGATCCAACACGCCCCTCTACAAGAGTCTCTCCGACGTTAGAAGGCAGACTGGGAGCCCACCATGAACCTCCGCGTCATGACACTCAACGCGCGAGGGCTTGCCGCTCATGACAGAAGCTTAGAGCTCTGCCATTTTCTGGCCCAACATCATGTGGACATTGCCCTCATCCAGGAAACGAATAAAGAGTCCCTGGACTACGCCCAAGATCTTTGCCTAGGCTACAGCGCCATCGTCGC
Organism: Cordylochernes scorpioides; assembly: GCA_030710605.1. Taxonomy (NCBI): domain Eukaryota; kingdom Metazoa; phylum Arthropoda; class Arachnida; order Pseudoscorpiones; family Chernetidae; genus Cordylochernes; species Cordylochernes scorpioides. The sequence goes on from CP092867.1 coordinate 46,260,426, forward strand.
CCCGCCTGCTGCCTCCAGGGGCTCCGGCCTCGCCTGCCTCTTCGTGCCGGGCGTCGCCCTATTGCGACATCGCGTCCTGTGGCCTGGATGCATCGACCTAGTCCACCTCAATGTCCACGGCTAGATGGCCGTCATCAACTGTCACCTATCTCACGCTCCTCACGAAATCGTGCTGATGGTCCGCCAGGAGGAGCACTTTGGTGAGGTGGCCCCATCTTCCAGGGCTTCCAGCGCGCCTCCGGGATCCGGATGAATTTCGGGAAGAGCGTGGGTGTCTGGTGCTGCGCCTGGCGTGCCCGCGTCGACTCTCCCCTAGATATTTCCTGGACTGACACCAGTTTGAGGACACTGGGCTGTGACATCCGGCCCAGAGCGTCAGCGGCCATGCAGGAAGGACATCTCCCGGATCTAGTGGATGCGGCCTTCCGAAGATGGGCTCCCTTCACTCGCGAGCTCTCCCTCGTCGCTCGGGCCAGAGCCGCCAACTGCTTGGTGCTCTCCTCCTTCATGCACCACCTCCATGGATATATTCCAGCCGACTCCTCCATCTCCAAGCTGCAGGCCCGTCTGGTGCGGCTTGTCTGGGGTTCTGAACGCACCGCTTGGTTGCCGGCTGGCCTTCTATCTAGACCCGTCTCACTGAGTGGCTTTGGCCTTCTTGACCTCGGCACGCAGATGCGGTTGGCGTGCATCAAGGGGGTGAAGACTGCGTTGCGCGGTGGCCTAAGCGCCTACTCTTGGCTCTCCGAAAGTAGTGCCTGGCTGACTCCTCTTCCACCCGGGACCTGGCTACCAGCTCGACGTCGACGGCTGCTCGGATTCTGGGAGGGCGCCTCGGAGATCCTGGCTATAAACCATAGGGTGCTGCCGCCGAATCAGCTTTTAGGCCTCACCATCATCGGAGGCTGGTTCAAATTCACATAAATAGGTACCGCTCAGCAAGAGCGACCTAGTTCATGATAATTGAACAATGAATAATATGTGAAGCACATATTAAACAAATTTTAACGCGGGATTCAATCCCGGTTCATGACTGTCGGGAACTGAGGGTGTTACCCACTCGTCCACCGACTTATTTTGTTTCATCGGAGGCCTGGTAAAATTTACATAAATAGGTACCGCTCAGCAAGAGCAACCTAGTTCATGATAATTGAACAATGAATAATATGTGAAGGTTTTTCACATATTAAACAATTTTTAACGCGGGATTTAATCCCGGTTCATGACTTTTGGGAATCGAGCGTGTTACCCTCTCATCCACCGACTCTTTTCATCGGAGGCTCTCTCTCTCTGGTTCAAATCACATAAATAGGTACCGCTCAGCAAGAGCAACCTAGTTCATGATAATTGAACAATGAATAATATGTGAAGGTTATTCACATATTAAACAAAATTTAAACGCGGGATTCAATCCCGGTTCATGACTGTCGGGAATCGAGGGGGTTACCCACTCGTCCACCATCGGAGGCTGCCTGGTTCAAATTCACATAAATAGGTACCGCTCAGCAAGAGCAACCTAGTTCATGATAATTGAACAATGAATAATATGTGAAGGTTATTCACATATTAAACAAAATTTAAACGCGGGATTCAATCCCGGTTCATGACTGTCGGGAATCGAGGGGGTTACCCACTCGTCCACCATCGGAGGCTGCCTGGTTCAAATTCACATAAATAGGTACCGCTCAGCAAGAGCAACCTAGTTCATGATAATTGAACAATGAATAATATGTGAAGGTTATTCACATATTAAACAAATTTTAACGCGGGATTCAATCCCGGTTCATGACTGTCGGGAATCGAGGGGGTTACCCGTCGTCCACCGACTTTTTTACCATCGGAGCCTCCAGTTCAAAAATAACTTTATTAGGTGCCGCTCAAAAAGAGCAACCTAGAATCGGAGGCTGGTTCTGGTTCAAATCACATTAATAGGTACCGCTCAGCAAGAGCAACCTAGTTCATGATAATTGAACAATGAATAATATGTGAAGGTTATTCACATATTAAACAATTTTTAACGCGGGATTCAATCCCGGTTCATGACTGTCGGGAATCGAGGGTTTTACCCACTCGTCCACCGACTTTTTAATCGGAGGCTGCAGGTCTCTCCGCCCCCCTCCTAAATATTAAATACAGTAAATGGGTGTTTTGAAAGATTTTTTTTTTCAAGCGCACCTGGAACTATCTCACAAATTTCAGTAATGGTATTGATCTTTAGCTGTGAATAGTTTTTGTAGACTTTGTAACCCCACTCATCAAACTATGGAGGTGGCATTCTCTCCCTGTAATGTCCAGTTATATTCTGTGCCAGGGGGTGATAGATGAATTTTAAAATAAAAGTGTCGATTGTTCTTTTTGGATGAAAGTTCTGCCATCTTAACTCTTTCGAACTTGCTTTATTTGATTCTGTAATTTATAATTATATATTATAAGATCGTTATGCGCATTTCAAAATGCAATAAATTCTCTGGCTCCCCTTGGGTAACAACAAAATAAATAATTTCGAGATTCAAACCTTCGGGCGTTTATTGAGCTAAGAGGTACCACTGAGCTAAGAGGTACCACGCTCACCTTAGGTTGGTAATGGGCATGTGACAGTCGAGAACCAATCAGCAGACGAAAATAAATAGGACACCACTTTATATTTGTTACACCAACTTGGGATGTAGAGGGTTGACCGGGTTTTTTTCAGTGGTGTAGCCGTAGACCGGGTTCTAGTTCTAAGATGAGGTTTATTAGCAAGTTAACTCTGAAGAAACAGCGTTTGGAACAAGGTTACAAAATTATAATGCTTTTGATAATATTAATCAAAAACAATATTAATTGTTTACAAAATATTTACATGATTCTATGAAGAATGTGACAATATATCGCTATGATATAAAGGATATAGTAGAGAGTCTGCCAGGGCTGGTTTCTCTTGGAGGTGGCCTCTCACCAGAGACTCTTTTTAATTGAAAGACTCCACATGAATTGACCTGACATAAGAGAGTCTCTAATAAAGGACCATCATCCAAAGAGATGGGGTTTAGGCTAAGATCTATCATGGCAGACTTTACGGTAGTACGTTTGAACCTACCCCATCGTACATGTGATGTAAATTTTCGGGAATAATCAAACTTATGTGTGAAGGTAATAAAATCCATTCAAACACACACAACACAAGTTGAACCCAATAAAATTTACCATTATATACAGGATAAGGAGATCTCTCTCTCAAATGTCTTTATTGTGCACACACCCATGAAAAATCGTATAATATCAATTATGAGTAAAATGTTATAATAACGTTTCTTTTTAAAAATTAACAAATAAAATGACAAAAATATTTTAGTGCGCAAAAAAAGCACAATCTAAGATTCAAATCCCTAGTTTTTATTTACCACTTCGTAAATTTTTGGAACAGCTACTGAACTATCATATCATTGCTTACTACTTCAACTTCACTGATTGGCTTGTTACAATCATGTGACAGTAGAGAATCAATCAGCGGGTAAATAGTTTGGATATAATGCATATCGTTTTAGGAAGCCCGAAAGCTTCCTTTGATCAAGAGGGTAAAAAGAGTTGCGGCATCTTATGTTTTTTTCTTTGTAAAATGCATTGTGTTAATAAATTTTTAAAGAGAGAGGTGCCTCTTTTGGTTACGAATGCTATCCACCCGCAATTTTGAATTTTAAAATGTATAAATATATAATGGTTATCACAAAGCAATTACGCGCCATCTATACATTTAAAAATGAAAGGATTTAAAAGCACGAATGTTTCTTTTATACATAATACAAACTTCTACTGCCTTACTGCGATTAAAATATATATTGGGAGAGCTTGGCTCATCAGTGGTGAACCCTCCCAATATATTTTTTCATCGCAGTAAGGACAGTAGAAGTTTGTATTATGTATAAAAGAAACATTCGTGCTTTTAAATCCTTTCATTTTATATAATGGTTATATTATAATAGACTCGAGCTTTGGTTCGTCGTAAATGTAATCGAGAAAATGAGAGTTTATTTAAACTAAATTACTAAAAAGGTTTATAATTTTAGCTTAGACTTATAAAATTCAAATTACAGTAAAGTGTACTTTAGTAACGACACTTTTTTTTATTAATCAACCAGGCGTGATATTGAAGTATTTGCGTCTATTACAGAGGAAACAAACAAAACAACAAACAAATTAGTAAAGACACTTAGCTTTGGATATCAAATATTTGTTCTAATTTCCCAGTATTTGTTGAGAAAAATGGTACCACAATGAACCCCCCAAAAATTCGAAGCCATAATATTTTACAGCACAAAAAGACAAAATTAAAGAACCTAGAGTCAAAATAGTATTTTCAGATACTGATATTAAATGAAATAACAATTTTCCGTACCTATGGGTAACCTTGGACCAATATCCGAAAACATAGTGAAAACATCAACACACAAATTCGGTGGACGAGTGGGCAACACCCTCGATTCCCTACAGTCATGAACGGAGATTAAATCCCGCGTTAAAAATTTGTTTAATATGTGAATAACCTTCACATATTATTCACTGTTTCAATTATCATGAACTAGGTTGCTCTTGTTGAGCGGTACCTATTAATGTGATTTTGAACCAGGATAGTGAAAACAGAATAAATTTGGCAAAGGCTGCATAACACAAATTAGCTCTACTTCTAGGCCGAAAGAGAAAACTATCTCTAAACTGGGAAAGAACAATTTATACATCGATACTGAGACCTATTCTCATCTATGGCCATCCAATTTTCATTACAGCATCTGAAACCCATCTAAAAATATAGAAACATTTGAAAATGGTATCATTAGAAAAATTACAGGCCCTCATGGTTTGTCAGAAAAAATACTACTAAGAAACTATCTCATGCTTGAAAATATTAAATAATACATGATAAAACATTTTTTTAACTTCTACAAAAAAAAAATTAAAAGCCTACCTTCAAGAATGCCATCAACTACAAATGCGACACAAGGGAAAAAAAAGGAACTTAAGACCTAAAAATATATTTATATTAGGCCAGAACGATGAAAAGTGGAAAGAAGTAAAAGAAAGGCACTTTAAATATCAAGCAAGCCAGGAAAACCCTCTCCCAAGAGCCCCAAGATTCCTGACCCAAAGACATTGATACCATAATATATTTGTAATATAATTGTAAATGAACCATTATATATAACCATCCCTCACACATTGATGTAAATATGATAATCTAGATCAGCGGTCAACAACCTTTTGAGTCGGAAGAGTCAAAAGTTACAATTTTTTAAGATTATATAAAAGAAAAAAAAAATTTAAGAGTTTTTAAAGAGCCCCAACATTTTTTCTTGCCAACAATAAATAGTACTCGCATAAAAAATATTTGCGTTTGGAACTTTATAAAAAGCCGCAGCTTCACATCCAAAGAGCCACATGTGACTCACGAGCCGCAGGTTTCCGACCCCTGGTCTAAGTTGCTCTTCTGAGCGGCACTTAATAAAGTTATTTTGGAACTGGATAATAGGTACTACATTGGTGCGTTGAACGTCAGACATGGACAAACGAATGACTTGACGTTTTATCGATTCTTAATTTTCCGGAAACAATACGATGATTGTAGCCATATATGATAGGACCGCAGCGAAGAAGTGCACGAATTTTGCATTGTTCATCTCCACACCGAGCCGTCACTTTGCGCCATTAGAGTATACTCCTGCAATTGCTTAATACTCATTCTCAACCTACTCAATTGCAACTACTTTATCTCTAAAGTGTTTTGGGATCTATTCTATTATCTTCAAGGCTTACCTGCTGCCAACATTTAACAAGATAATTCACGAGAAAAACGATGTGAAGCAGTTCTTCAGTATGATAAATTAAAACTATTTTAGACGCGTATGATTCTTTTAAAAAATATACAATTATATATACTGCCCTTACTGCAATGAAAAATTAATGGGATCTTCAATAGGTTGAATTGTAGCCGTGACCTGCCCGTTCTTACGACCCATCGAGCATGTCGAGGATACAAACGAAAAGCTCAGACTGTGCCATCCATGGCTACCCCCTATCAGTTTTGACAACGTGTGGAAGCAATAAGAACTTTGCCGACCTTCAAGAATAATCTAAAACCTTTTCTTTTAGGGCTGAACCGTGACTCAGCAGTTATACCTACCATAACGGCCTCACAAAATTAGTTTTTTTTTTTTTTTTCATGTCCCTTAAATCGCTCGGGATAGTGTTTCATTTATTCCGCTCTTGTACCTTATTTGTCCATATGTATATATGACTTCAATTATTAAAATTTTAAATGGCGGTGCACTTTGGTTGGTAAGCAAAGTATTTGATCCAAAAGTTTCTACCGAAAAATAAAACTTTTTTTTTGGGGGGGGGGGGTGAATTGTGAAAATCTTTAAAGGTATATTTTCAAATTGTTAAATTAAAAAAAAAAGAACTAAAAAATAATAATTTACACATCTTCATGCCTGGGTTAATTAATGTTTTATTTATAAAAAAGCAAACTATATTACATATATTACAAAGGGGCTATATTATTTCGAATGGAGTTATTTAGGTGCGATGAATGGCTTGTGTTTCCCCAGGGTTTCTCTAACTGGAATTTTACTTAGTCTTAGATTTCTTCAAAACTGGATTTTCTTGGCCTTAACCTGCTCTAAAATTGGATTTTTATTTTGTCTTAACCTGCTTTAAGGCTGTATTTTCTTTGGTCTTAACCTGCTCTGAAGCTGGATTTAATTCGGTCTTAGATTGCTCTAAAGCTGGAGTTTCTTCAGTCTCATCCTGCTGTTGAGCGAGGTGATCCTCGGTGCTAGATTGCTCTGAAGATGAAATTTCTTCAGTCTCATCCTGCTGTTGAGTGAGGTGATCCTCGGTGCTAGATTGCTCTGAAGCTGAAATTTCTTCAGTCTCATCCTGCTGTTGAGTGAGGTGATCCTCGGTGCTAGATTGCTCTGAAGCTGAAATTTCTCCAGTCTCATCCTGCTGTTGAGTGAGGTGATCCTCGGTGCTAGATTGCTCTGAAGCTGAAATTTCTTCAGCCTCATCCTGCTGTTGAGTGAGGCGATCCTCGGTGCTAGATTGCTCTGAAGATGAAATTTCTTCAGTCTCATCCTGCTGTTGAGAGAGGTGATCCTCGGTGCTAGATTCCTCTGAAGATGAAATTTCTTCAGTCTCATCCTGCTGTTGAGTGAGGTGATCCTCGGTGCTAGATTGCTCTGAAGATGAAATTTCTTCAGTCTCATCCTGCTGTTGAGCGAGGTGATCCTCGGTGCTAGATTCCTCTGAAGATGAAATTTCTTCAGTCTCATTCTGCTGTTGAGCGAGGTGATCCTCGGTGCTAGATTGCTCTGAAGATGAAATTTCTTCAGTCTCATCCTGCTGTTGATTGAGGTGATCCTCGGTCCATTCCTGCTCTAAATATCGAATCAGCATCATCGGCCACAGGTATCGTATTTCTTGAAATGGCTCAAATGTCAGTTCGTAGTCGTTCTCCCACATCATCAACACCCGGCACTGGTTAATGTCTACATTCCACTCAACTGCCACCACAGCCTTGGGGGTCCTGGTCTTCATTTTCTTCCTTGCAGGCGGCATTCCGCAGGTTAGCCTGGCTCAATATGATCTGGGGGATCCTAGACCACTGTTCAAAATGTTATAAGACTTCTTTGTCAAACTTGGAGAAGAGATATTTATAACCCAGGTTCCTGGAGCGCAGAACGCCAACTACCCGGAACTTTTTCGAAGTGCTTTAGAAAAAGTTATAAAAGCGAAAATATATTTTAAAAAATGATGATACACATAATAATAATCTGTATAATATATATCTATATTAATAAAATGCAAATTTCATAAGTGTACATCACTAAAAACTTTCGTTACAATGCATCAATTTCAACCAAATTTTCAACATTTATGTAAAACGAGATGGAGCAGGTTTTGCTTAACATCAAAATATTTTTCCCTAACATTAACATGCGTAACTTCGCTGTTATCGATTAAATACAAAAAAAAATTCAACAGAGTTAATTTTATTTATATATAAATACAAAATTAAATTTCAACAGAGTTAATTTTTTTACATACTAGCTAATAATCTCAATCTAAAAAAATATTCAAAACAAGCAATTTTAAGATAACACCATATGTAAAACAGTCGGCCAAGAAAACAAATAACGTGTAATATATATATATAATATAATATATATAATAAAATCTTAAATATTATTTATCAAAAGTAAGATTATCTCAGGATGACACGGCAATTTATTTGAGACAAGAATAATGATACAATTCCAAGGCGAAGATACTATTCCTTTAACTTCCAATTACCGAGGGAACCAATTAATATTGATTTTATTCAACTTATCGAGTATTTTTCAAGGGACCGGAAAAAAATGTTCACTAGATAAAACGATGATTTTGTAATGTAGAAAATTAGGAAAGACAAAATTCAGGATGACACGGCACACAGGGACCGGGAAAAAATGTTCACTTTATCGAGAGATTCAAATTTACAAGTTTCAAATTATCAAAATATATCTTCTTTTTTAAATAAGTTTATAGAGAATTGTTTTAACAAATGTTCGTTAGACAAACCTTTACTCGGGTAAAAACCCAGGCGAAGCCGGGCACATCCGCTAGTTTTTATAATATATGTATAGATATTTATAATTTTTATATTCTTTTTTTTTTCTAATATTAAAGAGAGAGAGAGAGAGCCAACATAAAAATTCGAGGAAAATAGTATTTAGAATTGATATTTATTTCAAATACAAATTGAAAATAAATTATAATACACTTGTATCCAAAATTAAGGTAACAAACCCTCAATGTTAGTTTCCTAAAAATATATTGAATTGTTTTGAACGAAAATTTGTAGGTGGATAGACAAAACTATAACAAATAAAGTTGACAAAATACATTTATTGTCAAAAAAAATGACAGAGTTATGCAAATTTATGTTAATTAGTCCAGGAGTCAGGTAGATGTTGACCAATATTTGATGACTTAATAGGGTGTGTGGTCGTCTCGAACAGCTGTCACAACGATATTTAATGCTGTTTATTAGGCAATTGAAGAGCTCTTGAGGCAACAAATCCCACTCTTCAACCAAAGCAGTTTCCAGTTCTTAGGTGGTCCTGGGTGGGGGTGAACGAGATTCAATTTGTATCCCCAAGGTATCCCAAACATGTTCTATAGGATTGAGGTCTGGTGATCTGGCAGACCACTCCATCCTTTGAATACCCTCACTTTCAAGATATTCGTTTATAATCATTATCATCCATAAAGATGAACGAGGGTCCGACCCCACCCCTAAAAAACCTTACATAGCGCTCCAGTATCTCGTCTTTTTACCGCTGAGAAGTCAAGGTGCCGCCATCAAACACATGTAGTGGCGTGAGTGCATCTAACATGATACCACCCCAGACCATGACACCTTGGCCACCGTAACGGTCCCTTTCTCTGATGTTTGAGGGAGGCTTCGAGTCCCGGTTTCTCTCCAGATCAGTACACGTCTATAATCCGTGTTAAGACTAAACCTTGACTCATCACTAACAAAAACAGGAGTCCACTGATTTTGGGTCCAAGACTGATGTTGTCTGCACCAATTTAGACGAGTCCCTTTTTGAATGGCAGTGAGAGGGATACAAACCTTCAGCTTCCTTGCATACCTCCCTCTCTCGTTGAGTCTTCTGCAAACTGTTTGCCTTGATATCATGGTTCCTATGATCGAAGAGAGTTCAATTGTTAGCTGCCATGGTTCTGTTATGTTTGGCCGTTAACTTCAGATAACGTTCTTCTGATGAGAAGGTGATTCTCGGGCGACCTTATCCTTCTCTTCTGGAGATGTCTCCTGTTTCTTGAAATTGTTTCCATAGATTCGAAATCACTTTTTTTTGACGTTTTGAGCCATCTTGAAACTTATGCTTGGAACTTGCCTGCCTCTATTCTACCAATGGCCCTCCACCTCAATGAGTCTTCTAAACGTCTATGACGTTTCATAGATAGATAAAACGGAAGAAATGTTGTTTAAATAAAATGCTCAAGCAGGATAAAAGGGCACGCAAGAGAACGCTTCAAATAATGACCCGAATTTGCATATTAAAATTATTTTAAATTTATTTTTATTGGTTAGAAAAACCGTGTTGTGTAATTTGCATATCATATATTGTTAAAACTATTTTACCGTTCTTTTACTTTGTACGTAGAATGAAAAACTTAGGTGAAGGGAGACAAGCAAGATATCGACATGGTCGGGGAAACTCCCAGCTGCGAGCCCCAGGACAAAGGTCAGCAGATGGCCCGGGGAGAAAAGTCAAGTGGATGTCTGGAATTTGGTTTTTTTGTTCTGCAAGTCCCGGGACAGCCCGCCATGTGGCGTCTTTTTTTTTTTTCTCTGAGTTAGTTGGAAGCAGCGGACCAGGCGGAGCAGACGCACCATGAGTTAGCAGCAGCGGCCCAGGCGGGGCAGACGCGCCTGGGAAGTATCCCACGAGCAGCGTCTCGTGGACGGCAGACGCGTCTTGGAGTATCCCACGAGCAGCGTCTCGTGGATGGAAAGAACGTCTTGGAGTATCCCACGAGCAGCGTCTCGTGGATGGAAAGAACGTCTTGGAGTATCCCACGAGCAGCGTCTCGTGGACGGAGAGAACGTCTTGGAGTATCCCACGAGCAGCGTCTCGTGGACGGAGAGAACGTCTTGGAGTATCCCACGAGCAGCGTCTCGTGGACGGAGAGAACGTCTTGGAGTATCCCACGAGCAGCGTCTCGTGGACGGAAAGAACGTCTTGGACGGAAAGAACGTCTTGGACATCGCACAACGCGCGACAAAGTGGAAACCAAGTCAAACCAGCGACGGCGTTGACACCCGAGGTACTGTACAACGCTCGACACCCCCCTCTGACATTTGTTTTTATCTCCCTTCCCTACGACTACTTTAATTTTACTTTAATTTTTTGCTTAACCTTTTTTTATCTTGTTTTTATGCATAATTCTTTACATATATAAGTATAATAGTTTTTAGCCCTGTTTTATTCTTTATATATAAGTGTAATAGTTTTAGCCCTTTTTGTTTTAATTTTTAAATAAAATCTTTTGTTATACTGTGTTTTATGTGCATTTATTTCCCCCATTGTTTTTCCTTTCAATCGATCACCCTTTTTTTGTTTTTTAAACGAACACGAACATTTTGGTGAGCCGGACGTGATCGATTTAAAGGAAATATGGAGGAAATGGATGCAATTAAAAAGCGCAGAAAAGCCATAAGAGGTACTTTCACTAGAATTATTAATGAAATAAAAGGAGAATTTGAAAAGTCTCAAATTGATAGGAATGATATTTATTCTAAGTTTAATAGACTAGAGTCTTATTACACGAAACTTGTAGATCTAAACGAAAAATATCAGGCTTTATTGGTAGTGAAAGAAGGGATTACAGAGGAAAGTATTGATAAGGAATGGCAAGAGTGCGATAAATATGAAGAGGAAAAGTTTGATATTCAACAGAAAGTCAGTGTATTACGGAATCCCGATAAAGAGGAAACAATCCCGATTGCTAGCGAGGACACTGTAATAAATGTGAAATTACCAGAGTTAGCCCTAAAAAGCTATGACGGCTCTCTGGAAGGTTGGTTGCCTTGGTGGGCGCAGTTTTCGAAAATTCACGAAAATAAGAATTTATCCGATAGCGACCGGTTTTTATATTTGCGTCAAGCAATTGTACCAAATTCAGAAGCCTATCGTGTTGTAGCAAGCTATCCCGTTACAGGCGCCAACTATGTTTTGGCAGTACAAGCCCTACAGGAGCGATTCGGTGACCCGAATATACTGACAGAACTGTATGTCAGACGTCTATTGAATTCGGTTATATCTAATGTAAAGAAAGAAAATAGAAATTTAAGCAGTCTGTACGACGAACTGAGCAGTCACCTCCGGTCGTTAGAGACATTGGGCATTGATCCCCAGTTGTCGGGTATTTTTCTATACCCTCTTGTCGAGTCTTCATTACCTTCGGATATTTTGAAAATATGGCACAGGCATCCTTCTTCGGGTTATGGTATGGAGTTAGCAAAACGGGAAGAGGCAGATAAAGGGGTTGGAGGAGCTCAAGAAAGGCTCAGGTTATTATTGGACTTTCTAAAAGCCGAAGTAAGGAGTGCTCAACGGCTGAAATTTGTGGAAAAAGGCTTTAAGCAAGAGGAACCCTATAAAAGGTCTTACAATGATGGGACCAGAACTAGGAGCAATTTCAGACCCGCCACTGTGTCTAGTCTGTTCGGAGGGCGAACTAATATAAAATGCTTCTTTTGTGAAAGAACAAATCATGCGAGTCATCAATGCCGCTCCATAATGAAAATGTCTCCGGGAGAGAGAAATGATAAAATACGTAGTGCCCATCTATGTTTCAAATGCTTAAGAAAGGGACACATACAGAGTCAGTGCCGAGAACAATTGGAGTGCAAAAACTGTGGGAGAAACCACTTGGAAGTTTTATGTGAAGGAAATTCTTCTAACCGGTTAACGAAACCGGGAAGAGAAAATCTAAAGGAAAATGCAACTGAACCCATTGCATCGCTTTCTAGTCAAGCCTGCACAGGTCAGGTCTTGCTGATGACCACGGTAGCACTGTTAAGAGGCCCAAATGCCTCTAGAAGGGTTAGAATTCTCCTCGACAGTGGAAGTCAGTTTTCGTATATCAAACAGTCGTTAGTCTGGAGTATAGGAATAGAAAGAAAAGGCGAAATAACTATAGCTAAAAGTCTTTTTGGAGGTAATAAGATTGGTGAAGAAAAGCACGGTAAATTTATGTTAGAATTGGAGAATTTAGGTAATAAAAGAGATGTGATCCACATTGAGGCGCTGGATCAACGTAAAATTTGCGACGCCATACCACCTTTGCCAAAAGGAGACTGGTTAGAAAAATTGAAGATTAAGGGCATAATATTGTCTCAGGACAATTTTAAAGGACAAGAGATTGACATATTGATTGGCGCTAACTATCTAGGTATGATTTTGACAGGAAAAATAGTTCAAGTTGAAGCAGATTTAACTGCGGTGGAAACGAAATTAGGTTGGACACTAATGGGCAATTCGCCAATTATTGATAGCAATGACAATGTGCAGCAGACTTTGAATCTGCTAACAACGCGATGCGATTTAAAGGATTTGTGGGATCTAGAAGTACTAGGCATTAGGGATCCTGTTGAAACTTGCTCCAAAGAGACCAGATATCAGGAAATAAAAGAAAAGTTTATAACAAAAATTCAAAGACAAAGTGATCAGAGATATTCTGTAGGTCTACCTTGGAAGGTAGAAAAGGAGTCAATCCCCAGCAATCTTGACATAGCGATAAAAAGGTTAGATATAAGCACTAAGAAAATGACCTCACAGAATAAGTTGACCGAATATAGTCAGATCTTTAGAGACTGGCTGACTGAAGGACTCATTGAAAGAGTCGAGGAAAATCCTCTCGAGAGAAGAGGCTATTATTTACCTCACCGCCCTGTGTACAAGATGGAATCTAAAACGACGCCCATACGTCCGGTTTTCGATGCTTCTTGTCTAGGCCATAATGGACTATCTTTGAATCAATGTTTAGAAAAGGGACCTAATTTATTGGAAAGAATCCCTGAAATGATGATAAGATTTCGGGAAAATAAATTTGGAGTCACGGCAGATATAAGAAAAGCATTCCAGATGGTGGCGATTGAAGAATCTGAACGGAACTATCTTAGATTCCTTTGGTGGGAAAAGGAGAGCAATAGAGAACTAATAGCTTACAGGCATAAGAGACTTGTATTTGGCTTAAACTGCAGTCCTTTTGTGCTGAACGCCGTAATAGAATACCATCTTCAATCAATAAGAGGCCCACTTGTTCAATGGGCAAAGATTTTAGCTCAATCCTTCTACATGGACAATTGTATTACCTCGCTGGAAACAAAGCAGGAAGTGCAGGAATTTCAAAAGGCCGCAATTGAAATTATGGACAGGGCTAAAATGGACTTACGAGAGTGGGAATATTCTCTGGAGGAAAACCCTGAAAAGGGGACTTGTACAAAAATATTGGGTGTTGTTTGGAATAAAATGGAAGATTCATTAAAATGCGAACTCCCTGACAATTTGAGTCTTCAACCCAAATTAACGAAAAGGTTGGTACTGTCCATGGTTCAGCGGATATTTGATCCACTTGGATTTTGCGCTCCAGTATTCTTGCCACCAAAGTTGTTACTGCAGCGATCATGGGGACTGAAACTAGGTTGGGATACACCTCTACCCGAAAGTATGGCCCAGGAATTTCGAACCTGGTTGGATCAAATAAAATTAATAGAGTTAATAAAGATACCGAGATATATGTGGAATGATCTCATTTTCCCTACAGAAGTTCATATCTTTTGTGACGCTAGTCAAATAGGCTATGGAGCTGTAGCCTATTTAAGGAGCGAAACGGGACGAGAAAATACTCTAACTTTGATTTGGAGCAAAGTCAGATTAGCTCCTATGAAGAGTATTACGATCCCTCGCTTGGAATTAATGGCCATGGTACTAGGAGCTAGACTAGCCAATGCAATCCAAGCTGCCTTGAAGAGAAAATGTGAAACAACTCTTTGGTCTGACTCTACTACCGCGCTAAGTTGGATAAAGAAAGAAATTGAGTGGAGAGTTTTCGTGAGAAACCGAGTCAGAGAAATACAGGCCACTACCAATTTGAACGATTGGAGGTTCGTTCCTAGTCAGTTGAACCCGGCCGATCTTCTGTCTCGAGGTTGCCCTCCAAGCCAGTTTGTGCAAAGCAGATGGTGGGAGGGCCCCGAATGGTTGAAAAAACCTAAAGAATTCTGGCCCAATTCAGAGTTCTCGATAAATCCAAAAGAAATAAAGGTTGAAGAAAACATTATGAAAACCAACATTAATTTGAACATCGATTATAAAGACTGGATACTGACAAGGAGGTCTAATTACTCTCTCAACATCAGGGTAATGTCCTATGTTTTAAGATTTTTAGGGAAACTTAAAAAACAGTCAACTGAAACAGGACCTTTGAAAGTTTCAGAATTAGACTTGGCAAAAAAAAAAGCTTATCCGAATGATTCAGGAGAAAGTCTCCATAGAGAAATCGAATGCAACCAAGAGTTTTAAAATATTAAAAAACACTGACGGACTTTGGTGTGTAGAAAGCAAACTTTTACATGGACAGGTCCCAGAAGAATTTAAAACTCCTATCATTCTACCAGGCGACCATCCCTTCGTAGAGCAACTTATATGGGAAGTGCACCTGAAGAATGGACATGTAGGGGTGCAATTCATTTTATCAAAGCTGAGAGAGAAATTTTGGATAATCAGGGGAAGGAAAACGATAAAGAAAATTATCAGTAAGTGCATTGCTTGCAAGAGACTTAAAGAAAAGTCTCTGCAAAGACCAATGGCAGCTTTGCCAGAAAACAGAATTGGACTGGGCAAACCCTTCCAAATTACAGGAGTTGATTTATTAGGCCCTCTTCATTTGAAAGAAGGTGGGAAAGTGTGGGTAGCCGCCTTTACTTGCGCCGTCTATCGAGCTATTCATCTGGAGTTGGTGAAGAGTTTAGAGACAGGAGTCTTCATGATGGCCCTCCATAGGTTTATTTGTCGGAGAGGACGCCCCGAGAAAATATATAGCGACAATGGCACCAATTTCGCAAAACTTAATAGAATATTCAAGAGATTGGATTGGATTAGAATTGAAAGGGAAACCTTAATTGAAAGGATACAATGGATTTTTATCCCTCCTTCCGCTCCTTGGTGGGGAGGATTTTGGGAAAGAATGGTTAGGACAATTAAGGAAATGTTGATAAAGATGCTAGGTCACAGGAAGCTGAAATATGTACAACTGCAGACTGCCCTTTGTGAAATCGAATCTATCATTAATAATCGACCCCTCACTTATGTCTCTGAAGACGACAATGATCTAAAACCGTTAACTCCTAATGAGTTTTTACAAAATGGTCCAGAGTCTAGCTTTCCTGAATTTGAAAATTTAAAGCCAGAAATGTTGCACACTAGATACAGAGAGTTAGGTCAACTGAAGAGAGAATTAAAGCAGAGATTCTTAAAGGAATATTTAGGCGCGCTGATTCAGAAATCCGAAAATATTGATAGAAGACAGTTGAAAGTAGGAGACGTTGTACTGATCGGGCAAGAAAATCTTAAAAGAATGTTTTGGCCTAAAGGGCGAATAGTAAATCTCATACCAGGAAAAGATGGAATAGTGAGAGTGGCCCATGTTAAAACATCCACAGGAACCTTGATCAGGGCTCTACAACGCTTACACCCTCTTGAAATATCCTCGAATGTTGAGACGATTCAAAAGGACAATTCAAATACCGAACCCCAATCTGAAGCATTTCTAGGAAATAGGCCCAATATTGAATCCAGGGACTCTAGAAATAGATATGGTAGGGTAATCAGAAAGCCTGCGAGGTATGACTCAAAGGACTAGTGAAAGTACCTGCAGAAAAAAAAAAAGTGTAATATGTGTATTCTTTTATGTGTATTTTATGTAATGTAATAGGCATATCTACTCTTGTGTGTATTGTGTATATATATGCTCTTTTGTCTTATACTTAATTTTGACTTCTTTCAGAGCAAAATTTTGTGGGAGAATGTTAAAACTATTTTACCGTTCTTTTACTTTGTACGTAGAATGAAAAACTTAGGTGAAGGGAGACAAGCAAGATATCGACATGGTCGGGGAAACTCCCAGCTGCGAGCCCCAGGACAAAGGTCAGCAGATGGCCCGGGGAGAAAAGTCAAGTGGATGTCTGGAATTTGGTTTTTTTTGTTCTGCAAGTCCCGGGACAGCCCGCCATGTGGCGTCTTTTTTTTTTTTCTCTGAGTTAGTTGGAAGCAGCGGACCAGGCGGAGCAGACGCACCATGAGTTAGCAGCAGCGGCCCAGGCGGGGCAGACGCGCCTGGGAAGTATCCCACGAGCAGCGTCTCGTGGACGGCAGACGCGTCTTGGAGTATCCCACGAGCAGCGTCTCGTGGATGGAAAGAACGTCTTGGAGTATCCCACGAGCAGCGTCTCGTGGATGGAAAGAACGTCTTGGAGTATCCCACGAGCAGCGTCTCGTGGACGGAGAGAACGTCTTGGAGTATCCCACGAGCAGCGTCTCGTGGACGGAGAGAACGTCTTGGAGTATCCCACGAGCAGCGTCTCGTGGACGGAGAGAACGTCTTGGAGTATCCCACGAGCAGCGTCTCGTGGACGGAAAGAACGTCTTGGACGGAAAGAACGTCTTGGACATCGCACAACGCGCGACAAAGTGGAAACCAAGTCAAACCAGCGACGGCGTTGACACCCGAGGTACTGTACAACGCTCGACACCCCCCTCTGACATTTGTTTTTATCTCCCTTCCCTACGACTACTTTAATTTTACTTTAATTTTTTGCTTAACCTTTTTTTATCTTGTTTTTATGCATAATTCTTTACATATATAAGTATAATAGTTTTTAGCCCTGTTTTATTCTTTATATATAAGTGTAATAGTTTTAGCCCTTTTTGTTTTAATTTTTAAATAAAATCTTTTGTTATACTGTGTTTTATGTGCATTTATTTCCCCCATTGTTTTTCCTTTCAATCGATCACCCTTTTTTTGTTTTTTAAACGAACACGAACATATATAATGATTTTTATTATTTTCCGTTATTATTATTATATTTTTTATCAAGGATTTAGTGTTTGTTACCTTAATTTTGGATACTAGTGTATATAGTAAACTAGACGAATGGCCCGGGCAACGCCCGGGTTTTACCCGAGTGCGTATATATTTTAAAAATGTTTTAATTAAAATACTATTCGTTACAATTATAAATTGGCGCCGTGGATGTCTCTTTTGTGAAACGTCCCGCCCCAAACTGTGTGTGTCTTGAAAATATAAAAATAAAAATGTGAACGGAAAAATATGTCCAGGGTAGCCTAGTGGTCATGGCATCTGCCCGGTAAGCGGAAGGTCGTGGGTTCGATTCCCATCCCTTGACACTTTTTTTATTTTATCCATTCTGACCAAAATCTATCCGTGAACTTCACACAGTGAACTTCACACAGACAGAATAAGGCAATTATATAAGTAGATAATCCAAATTGTGCCTTATCACACACTATTTTTTTATTTGGCCTTATTACCTTGTGTTTATAATCTATGACGTAATGCCGGCGGCGCGCGCCCGTTGGCTGCCGGCGAGCACGTGAGCTCCCTGTGCGCGCGCATCCGTGACAGAGGCGGCCGATTAGGAATGAGGAAAGACGGTCGTGACTATATATAATAATAATAATAATAATAATAATAATAATAATAATAATAATAATAATATAATTATTATTATTATTATTATTATCATTAGATAATTATAATGATCATAATGATGATGCGCGCATCCGTGACTGAGGCCGATGAGGAAAGACGGTCGTGACTATATATATTAATATGGAATTGTTATTTGCGAAAAATTTTCACGATTTTCCATATTTAAATCTTTAGATAATAAATTAATAAATAAAAAACACATTTTAAAAAGATTTTATTTAAATGCACTTAGAAGTAAAAATAAAATAATTCATCTTCTGCCATTAAGCAATATGGAGGAAAATAAAAGTGGAGGGTGAAGATCATCATGACTTTCGAACCTAATGTGATTTAATATGTAACAATTGATTAGCGATTTTAAATGTGTTTACTAAATATTTACCTTTTCTCTCAATATGATCGCGTCCCTCCGCCACTTTTATTTTTACGCATATAAATCTATTTGCTCAATGGCGCAGAAGCTAAAATATTTTTTTCCTTTTTAGTGCATTTAAATAAAAATAGTTATTTATTAATTTAGTTTTTAGTCATGAATTCATACAAAACTTGAATCAAAAGTTAAAATGTATACGAAATCTCTCACCAAAATATTTAAATATGCATATCAATATTAAAAACTCATTAATTATTATCTACCTATAAAACCATTCACACACATGTATATTAATCCATATTCCTTTTAGGCCTTCAAAATATCTCTCTAACCACTCGTGTTGTCAGTCAGAGACTTGAGTCTTTTTGGTTTTATTTACAATGACTGTGGAAGTCCAAGATATTAAAAGTATCAAGCAGATTTATTTCTAACGATATTTCTTTGATCCCAGGTTTAAATTTATAATTCATAGGAGGGCGGCCGTTTGATTTCATTGTTATTCGAAATCTGAGCAGATGAAGAGGAGATGTGATCCAACTGTTTGGTCTTCATTTTAGCAGTTGGGGTAAACCGATCCTCTTTCAAAATTTCGCGGAGTATACTTGTGCGTGTACCTGGCCAGTTAGGATGGTTATTGAAGTGCACTCATGTTAGATTCTCGGAAGCATAAAGATCGAATTTATTGAAGAAAATATTCTGATATTGCTGGTTTATAATCTATAATGTATAGGTCTATCAATAAATTGTGTGTAATCAGAGTTCTTTTATTGTGGGCAACGCTTTATGGATATATTTTGAAAGACAGTGTATAAGTTAGAAGATGCAGCGGGCTTAGCTCTTTGGTCCGCTAGTTCATTTCCCAGAATACCGCTGTGACCTTTGACACAGCAGAGTTGAACATTAGGTGTATAGTGGGATGGACTGCATATGACAGAAAGAGTCAACTGGCAGTCTGAGGCAATTCTGAAGTTCACACGCGGGAAAATCTGGCTGGTTTTAGTCGCCTAAAGAACCAGGGTTTCTTCTTGGAAGGTTTAATATTCGTGATATCAGCCGCTCATTGCGCTACAGAAACTGCTTCGCCTATTTTCTTCATTTTAAAGGAAGTGTAAAAATTACATTCCATGTCTATAACCTGGCTACCACTGTCAGCTAAAAGTTTGAGATTTATTACTTTTGGTTTGTAAGCTGTTTTAAGCGAGTATGCCAAATTTACTAGAAGGCTGGCCGTCTTCACATCATAGAAACAGCTTTTTATTTGAAAAGAACTATGCAAATTCTATTCTCTAATCTAGTCCATGCCACACAGCGGTCATCTAGTATTCTGTTGCTCTCCCCTGCAGCTTTTCCCCGCAGGCCACCCAAAGACGTTCGGCAGGATGTTCGGCCAGGCTTCAACCCGGCGTTGAGGCTTGTTTTCTCTCTTCGGAACACCTCGGAACTGCGTGCGGCTCGCGCCGGCTGATACTGTATCTTGGAGGAAACGTGGATCTTATAAACATTTGGAGGCCTTACACGTAACAATATATTTCCTCATCCTCTAAGTTTAAAGAACATCGCAAGTATATTATCCCTTGTGCGAGTAAATTCCTATTTAGTTAAAAATTCGCACATTATATTATAACATAGAAAATTAGGAAAGACAAACTTCAGAATGACATAGCAATTTGTTTAATACAAAAAAAATCAACACATTTATAAGATAAGCAATGAGGGTAGTTTCCAGAGTAGCAAAATACAAATAATATAAATACATCTGTACATAAAATATAATAAATACTTTGCTACAATATAATGATGACAGACCAATGTGCCATCTAATAGACCTTTCCACAAACTACCAGTTCAGCGCACCACCATCACTACCACACACATACACACACTAAGTGGCTGGGCCAAATCTATGTCTAAAATATAGATGGAAATTTTAGCCAGCTATACACTTCTTTGTCAGTTTGTCAAGATTCCATTAGATCCCTTATGGATCTCATGGAAAAATGTCCGCCCTAGACTGATGAGAGTCATTAGTCCAAACCATGGTCTCTAATGGACGCTTTTCAGTTTGCCAAAGCTGGTATTGTGGCTTTGTCACCGACCCGAGGCCGCTAGTTTGCGGCGACGGTCAATAGATGGTGTCTAGTTTTGACGTTTAATATGACAGAGAAGCGACCTTTGTCTTTTTGGATAATAATAATTATTAAACATTTGTTAAAACAATCTTCGTTTAGCAGAAAATCACTTAGGTAGAGAACATGAGCGAAGCTTGGTCAATACCTTAATTTTAAAATATAAGAAGAAACGTTTACTCTTATAAAATAAACAGTGTGTGTAAATACGATAAACTTTTTAAAAATTGAAATTAGGTTTTTTTTTTATTTCACTTGCTTAATAAAAAATGCAATTTTTTAATTTTTAAATATATGCACAATATGAAAATTAAATTTAATATTCAAGATAAATTGCGCATACTAAATATAACTACAAGCTTATACTATTGTGATACAGGATATTTTTTCAAGTTATAAATTTGACCAAATTGTTATTAGTTGTTGTTTGATGATTTGTCGGTAAACTTTTGCGCGTTCGTGTAGTTTTTATAAATCTTTGCAAGTACGTAGGCGTTTAGCAAAGTAAGTTTTCGTCAATTCTTATAATTATCACCAATAGTACAAGTTTTTGACGAAATAAACCCAACAATTTTTCATCGTTATCAACAAATAGCGTGTATTGAGCAAGAGGAAAGTTTGTCTATATCTTTATTATATTTTGGATTTTTTCGTGTTTTAATAATAAATGCTAAAATTAGGCGCTTTTATATTCATTTGCTAAGGAAATATTAGTAAATCCTTCGTATTTTTATCAGATATATGGTTCTAGTCGCTAAACTAGCTTAGCAAATTTATATTCAAATTGCATTTAACTTTTCAAGTTTTCTTACGAGCGAGAGAGATTTAATGAGTTATTTGTTTCAAACCAATATTTAAATGCTTCTTCATATATACTTGTATAATTAATTCATCATTGGTATATATTTTAAGTCACCACTACAAAAGAAAGATAAATAATGTGGAATTTTGCCTACATTTACTTTTCTAAACACATGGGTATTTGATAAAAATCAACCAAGAGTAGTTTGTTTATATCTGATATGATGATGTAATATGTGATAATTTCAAGATGGAAAAATTATCCATATATTATATATATTCTTATTAAATAATATATAAATTCTTGTATATATATATATTTTTTAATGATTTGCAAAATCCGTTTGTTAATTTATCAATGTTATGTTTGAAGCAATCATTAAGAACTTTTAACATAGGTAGATTAACAAGGTAGATTGAAACATGGGCACAAAATTTAAAAAGCCAAAAAAAAAACATATTGTTAATTAGTCAAAAGTCAATTTTATGTAGCTCTAATTTCTCACCACCAGGGGTAACTTGTAGGGTTAATAGATACATTTGATTGGTTGATATTTTTACATAATTTTTATTTTTTAAACTAAAATTATTTTGAAAGTTTTGCTAAGGGAAATTGATCTATAAAAACATAGGGCAATTTCCTCCTGAGTCAAACTTCCATATATAATTTAGCCATAGGTTTGGCCTAAACACTTTGCTAGTTAAACACCTCTTTGGCAGATTATGAAGATTCCATTAGATCCTGTGTGGATTTCATGGAATAAAGTCCGCCCTAGGCTGACGAGGGCCATTAGCCAGAAACCATGGTCTCTAGGTGGATGTTTCGCAGTTTGTGACTGAAATATCCATTTTTGGTCCTTGCGGCTAGTATTTACAGTACTTTTCTCTAAACAACACCTGGTTGCAAAGTCATAATGTCCTTTAGGGTAAGATGTCCTCTTCTTCTTCTTTCTTATCTCCACTCAATCATATTAAGGTATCAAGCTTGTAAAGCTTGAGACTTTTGATGGTGTTTGCTGGGGAAGAGTAGAGCTCATCAATGGATGAGTCAATACAGTCAATAATGTGTTTTGGGGTTGCAGATTGAGAATTGCACTTAGTACTTAGTGGGGAAAACCTTCCAACCATTCTGGAAAGTCTTTGTCCGTAGATGACCAGACTTAAGTCTGGAAATCAAAGACTGTTGTTTTCTTGGGAGGACAGAACCAGTGCTTGTCCCTCCTGCTCTGTACCAGTCATGTGCAGCATTCCTCTTACCACAAATCAGTTAATTGATAAGAATGGCCATTTTGATTATGAAAACGATCCTTCAAAGAGAGGTGTCCTCTCATGGAGGTTCCACTGTATAGGGTTCACCATCAACGAATGTTGTTATCTCTGAGCTTGGCATTCATGGAACGCCATTTCCCCCTCAGTTCTCCATTTACATCTTCTAAAACCTGCTCCCATTGGCCTGTTTATATACCATTTTGGTTGCCTTTTTTTTTACAACATTATCAAAATAATTGTGTGACAGTTTTTTTTTAAATTAATAATATGTTGACAAATTTCAGTTTAGCTTCTTTAATAACTGAAGTTATATCAGAATTTTTGGTTGAATTAAAGTTTAATTATAATGTATGTTAAGGGGATTATCAATTCATTGCAACATTAACTCTGGTAATAGTGGACGGTGATAAAGCATAATTTGGATTATAGTTACAAGAAAATAAGACTACAACATAAATAGTGTGTGACATTTCGGTTACAGCATTGTTACCTTAATTAGACAAATGAATAATTTATTCTTTTGTCACACAGACACACATATACAGCCTTATTAAGATCACCGGTCTTAAACAGATTCACCACAGAAAGGAAGCATAGATGGAGCTCCTATACTCCAGTTATTTGTCTGATGATGGTAACAACACTGTTACCGAAATGTCACACCATATTAATATATTTGGATTAGGCCTTATTTTCCTTTATCTGATTGTGGACATTTTGTTATCAACAACTAGAGGATGTTGAATTATAGCCAGTTAAAATTTAGAAAATTAAAGGCTGTTTGGAATTAGAAAAAATAAATAAAGGTTTTCAGTTGAATTAAAGATGGTAATTTGAAATGTGAAGAATTGTTTAAAATAAAGATGTTATGCTGTAGTACTTGTATACTATAGTATAGTACTCGTATCCATTGATGAGCTCTTCTCTTCCTCAGCAGACACCATCAACAAACTCTACAGGCTTCATACCCTGATATGATAGGTGGAGATAACAAAGAAGCAGATTTAGTGAATGTATCATAGTCCAGAATCCACTTTTCATGTTACTACTTTGCATACTCAAAACTTATAGATATATCTTAAAATTATTTTTTACTTACATATGTTAATTTTCCTAGTTTTCTGATATATATATTGCGTATGATATTGTTTTTTACAGCACAATACAACAATGTTGGCAAGTTTCTCTAGAGTGGAATGTCGAGGTGACGAATCCACTCCAGTTTTCTGATACGTATATAAGATGCACATTTATTTGTTGGAGTGTAGTCCTGTAGAAGGGTTATAGGCCCGAAAGCTCGAATCTTTATTAAAGTTTAAAAGAAAAGTATCCTCGTTCGCTTCAAATCTTTTACTTATACTCATCAGAGGATTCCAACTTTCTATAAGATGGGGTAGTACTTTTCAAAATTGTTATTGATCATACAAGAAAATAAGACCTAATCCAAATAATTTAATAGTGGGTGACGTTTCGGCAACAGCATTGTCACCATCATCAGACAAAAGAATAAAATGATTTTATTTTCTTGTATTTTTATAATTTATAATCCAAATTGTGCTTTATCATGTTATTGATCATATTTCCCATGTTGAGCCTCCCTGTTCTTTTATTCAAATTAAGGTTTATGAATTTTTGGATCATTGACCTTATAAAAAACTAAAATAAATCACAAAATGGTTTTGGCAAATGGAAACAAATATAGAAACCTTCATTGTAGCTAGGGCATTACCTCATTTCACATGTAATATATGATCCTATCACAAAAATCCAAAATACTAAATTGTTCAATACATGTGTAGCTTCAACCTAAAAAGCATGTTAATAAAACACACCAAGTATATAAACTGATTAAAATTTAGATACAAGAAAATAAGACCTAATCCAAATAAATTAATAGTGTGCGACGTTTCTGTAAGAGCTTGTGCTTTATGATTAAAATCTATATTTATGTACCAAAAGTGATACCTCTCCCTTTAAAAATGTATTAAATGATGATAAAGAATGAACCACAACACCAGGTTTGACAAATTCTGACACAAAGCCAACTTGTATTCCATGGTTTCGGGCTTTGGCCCTCATCAGTATAGGGGTGGCTCTGATTTCATAACATCCAATGAGAGGGGTTATGAAATTGGTCAAATTTGTCCAAAAAGGTGTTTATGTTTGTGAAGTGGCAGGGCTGATTTTTAGGCTAGAATGCAACAAGTTGAAGGAGTGATATTCATGTACCACAACTCCCGCAACTTTATAATTTAGAGTACCATTTTTAAAATAGAGTAATCCATAAATAAATCTTTAATTAAAAAGGCATATATTGGATCATAAATATCATTTATTTTACTAATATTTCATTTGGCTGCACGCCAACCTTTATCAAGGTGTTATAACATATTAATATGTTATTAGGTTGGCATTCAGCCAACTGAAATATTGGTGAAATAAATGATATTTTGATCCAATATATGCCTTTTTAATTAAAAATTTAAGGTATTTCATTTAGTTAAAAGAAAAGAAGCAGAATGAATCAGGCAAACTAACATTGGCAGATCATTAAATAAATAAAACTGTATACAGTCCTATCTCTTTAAATCCATCACACATGTTCTCAGGGAAAGATGCTTCCTGTTGAATTAAAGTAGTGAATTATAGCAAGTGTTAAATTATGTTGTTGTCATAACCAATGAAGAGCTCATATGTCTCCATGCATCTCTAACACAACAGTTGCAATTTCCTCTATCAGTGTTAAATTATAGTTGGTTGAATTAAAGAGATTATACTGTCTATTAATTTAATCTTTCCCTCTCTTCATAGATCTATTCATGTAAAGTGCAACATACTTAGTGCATTGATGAGTCAGTAAGATGACAATCCATCTGTACTCTGGCCCCAAGGAGATACAGCAGAATTTCTTAAGCTGCCAAAAACCATTCTTTATAGTGTCATGAAACAGTCTGATGAGACTGACAAGGAGGAAAAAGTCTTCACTTTGGACAAGGAAAGAGACAAAGAAGTTTTCATCATCATTTCATATTTGCACAAAGTATAGGTCACAGAGTTAGCTCTATCTCTCTCTTTTTTTTTTTTTTTTCAACTATTTTAGAGATGTCAGATTTTGTTTTTAAAAGGCTAGTACTTGGGGGTATTTGGGAACGTAATAGTCATAGTGTTTGGTTTGGTCAGTTTTCCTTTATGGGTGTGTGAAGATTGGATAGTGAGCTAAGAAATGAAGTGAAAAAAAAACTTTCTTCTTCTTTCTTATCTCCACTCAATCATATTAGAGTATCAAGCAGCTTTACAAGCTTGATACCTTAGTGTGATTGAGTGGAGATAAGAAAGAAGAAGAAGAGTATCAAGCTTGGAGAGCTTGAGACTTTTGATGATGTCTGCTGGGGATAAGTCGAGCTCATCAATGGATGAGCCAATACAGTCAATGATGTGGTTTGGGTTTGCAGGGGTTGCAGGTTGACACTTAGTACATAATGGGAAAACCTTGCAACCTTTTCAATATCTGAAGTGCTAGAAGAGTTCTTAAGATCAAATGGACAGATTGTATGTGACAAATTTGGAGAAAGTGATAAAAAGGGAAATGGAAGTTTGCAGGACAATAAGAATCATTGGTAGATAATTTATTAACCCTACTGGAGGGAACCACCTTGGAGAATAGAGAGGTAGACTTAGGAAGAATTGATGTTTGATGATCTAATAGAATGAAATTATAGGAGATTTGAATAGAACTGTACAGAACAAAGTGAAATGGCATTCCATGATGGCCAACCTTTGTATTAGAGATGACACCACATGGTGATATCGAATTAACATAGTTTGTTTCAAAAAATGTATTTTGATCATTAACAAATATGTCAACACACCAGTCAAACAAGTGAACTCACCAACCCTAATCGAGAGAACAAACACACACCAGTTTTTTTTTTTTTTTTTCTTGTCCCAAGATTTTCCAAAGCTTGGAATCTGATGGATCTAGTGAGGAACAAACATTCATCCATTTTTTTCTCTTCCGTTGTCCTGCTTTAATTTTGATTTGAGCCGTAGTTAGGTTTTTGTGGTTTGGTCTTTGTGTAGGATTAGGTCACACCAGTTATTAAACATAGAACCACATGAGGGAACAACCAATCCCACCCCCAACTCTGATGGAAGATTTTGGTGAAACAAAAGAATGGTGGGGAAGGAACAATAACTTTTGTTTGTTTCACATCAATGTCTTCCTTCAACCCAGGGTGATGACAATAAATCATTTGTCACCATATCAGTGGTGATAGTACGAGATCAATAAGTATCTATTTTGATTACCTTGTGAGTCTTCAAATACAAAAAAGTGTGCTGTAAAATTTAGTTTCACTTTTCAAAGTCAATTTTTTAACATTATTGGTGCCTGTTTTAACCCCCGTCCATGTTATTTAAAGTAATTTATACATTTGAGGTAAATGATTGTACATTATAGGCTACATCCCCAGAGGATGAAGTTCTTTCCAGTTATGAGGGTTTTTTTTTTTTTTTGCATTTGGTGTTTTTCTGCCAAGCTAAACTGTATTTGTACATATACATAGTGTGCATAGAGTAGTGAGGCATTACTTGAATGTAAAGTAGTCAGCACTGGTGATGTCTTATGGACATTCCTGTCTTTCCCTGTAGTTGGATGATTCAGGGATTATTTATATTGAAGAAAAAAAAATGTTAAAATTATTATTTAAATTGAATAATATTCATATTGAAGAGAAAAGGAAGTACAGTATTGTTTTTTTTTTTTTTTGCTTATCCCAAGTACAGTGGTACAGGCTATGATAATCATGGTGGATAGAAGTTGGCGACTGATTTTACTGTAAATGCACCACATGTCTACACATGTGAAAAGCAGTTCGATGTACAGTATTGTACTACTATGCTGTGTGTAATGTCATTTGAAGTTAGAGAAATATATATATTTGAAGTAATCAGGACAGGCAATGAAAGTTTGCAAGACATACTCCAAGGATCATCAGGAGATTGTCTATTGACCTTACTGAAGGATAGTCCTTGAAGGGAGATGGGGGAAGGATTGGTTTGATAGTTAAGTAGTGGTATACTGCTCTTGTGTCAAGGATGGTCAAATGAGCACACTAGATCGCTAGGGATTGCTGTTCAACTCCTTTTTATCTACCTTCATATGTTATGGAGAACAAGCAGGTAATGTGCAGAGAGCATCATTCAATAACTGTCGTCAACAAGAGGGAGCATGACTTCACTCCTGGCCAGATGGGCTTCTACTTCCTGATTTTTCTGTCTGCTCTCAGTCCACAGGAGTTGGATGGTTTTAGCCTCATTTGAACATCATG
Source organism: Cordylochernes scorpioides (assembly GCA_030710605.1). Taxonomy (NCBI): domain Eukaryota; kingdom Metazoa; phylum Arthropoda; class Arachnida; order Pseudoscorpiones; family Chernetidae; genus Cordylochernes; species Cordylochernes scorpioides. The sequence goes on from CP092867.1 coordinate 46,288,667, forward strand.
AAAATAGAATGAAATCTTGAATGAAAGATAAGGAAGAAAAATGCAGAGCAGGGTGAAATGGCATTCCATGAGATGGAACATGGAACAAAACATGGCTTCTCCTGAATGTGGTCTCTGTTTTGGTTGAAAGACTCTTCATGACTTAGTCTTATATGACAGTCTCTGACCATCTCCAAAAGCGACCCTATCTAGCCATGTTTTTAAGCAATGGTCTCTAATGGGAGACTCTACTCTATAACCAAGTTGTTGTTATAAAGAGGTGTCCTCTTACCCGAGAGCTACTAAATAGTAAAAATGGTAATTTTGCAAATGAAAACTGCCCTCTGTAGAGGTGTCCTCTAGCACGAGTGTCCTTTCATGGAGGTTCTACTGTATGCAGGAAACTATCATCCATATTTCCCTGAGTTCTGGTGAGTTATCAAGGAGTGTGGCAGCATGGCAGACATCGGGGAGTGGTACCAGCGGATGCCACAGTTCACCAAGTGGTGGCTCAGTCTCTCACTGGCCCTGCCGCTCCTGGGCAGGTTCGGGCTGCTCAGCTTCCGGTACCTCATTCTCTCTCCTGAGGACGTCATCTACAATCTCCAGGTAACTTGGTCAACACTCCGCTTGTATGCCAGAGTTATCCAACAATACTCAATATTAATACAAAGCAATAACACACCATCTATATATAACATATGAAAACATTAAGAGTGTTTCTATGTATGATAAGGTTACAATTTGGATCTTAGACAAATTTCTCTCTCTCATCAGGTGATAACAAAGCCCAAATTCATTGCTACTGCTTCATATAATGTATACTTCAACACAATTCATATATTTACATAACTCTTGATTTTTATTTTATTTGTGTAGTCCAGCAAAAAAATATTTTGACCAAAAATAAATATACATACAGTTAAACCTGTCTATAGTGCCCCCTTTTGGGACTCACCAAAATAGGGTACTATAGATAGGTCACTTTTAATGTAAAATGTTTACATTTTAATGTTTAAAATCGGGCGCTATAGACAGGTTTAACTGTATATTGATGAGACTAAAGCAGGGATATGGGATTCAGATATTTATTTCCATGGGACAAATTAATATAGTGAGCCACGGTCACTAGGGCTCGAACCATTATTGGGTTCCAGGTCTGGTCCAGAGTGGTTGAGTTGTCTTGGGTTCCATGGTAAGGGTGTTGTTGCTGCTAGACATCTTAAATTTAGTTGAGACCTTTTAGAGCAGAAGTTAAAAAAAAAAACAGAAATTTTTATCTCTGACATGTTGCTGCATCAATGGGTCAATACCTCATTATCTCTGTTGTGCCATTTCTAAGAGAGAGAGTTCTAAATAAAAAATATAAATAAAATTTAATAAAAAAATAAAATAAAAACACTTTCGGTCACGTGTATTTCCGGTCTTGTACCTCAGGGCAGTTACTTGTTGACACACAACAATATCTCGTTGAAAATTTGGAATCAAAATTTGAAAAATATTTTTATTTTTAAAGTCAATAACTTCAAGTGATATTTTATTTCAAGTTGAATTTTAAATATAGAAATTTAAATTGTTAGTTCAAAATTGAATGTTTCATCTTTTTTTTTTTTTTTTTTTTATTCAGAAATTCCCCTCTAATGTAGATTGTTTTGGTAGTGTGTCCCCTGAATTGAAGAGTATCGTAAGTTTTTCTCACAATGCCCTTATAATAATTTACATTCTATATAACATAGAGTAACAAATTGAAGATACTTCGGCCAGTAAATCTTTTTATAATCTCGACATTTCAACAAAAATATTTTGTCCTATCAGGAACAAACAAAAATTAAAACATTTGGCAAAGCACTAAAAATAATTTTTAATGCCTTGCCAAATGTAAGATTTTTGTTGAAACGTCGAGATAATAAAAGATTTAGTGGCCGAAGTATCTTCAATTTTAAGAACTATGAATGCCGGCCAGGCGCAGCCTCTAACTTGACAATAAAGTAACAGGACCAACTCTCCAAAAAATTTTGTAACATTCCAGTAACAACATTGTTACCTAAATCTCACACATATTCTATATCTTAAAAGAAAACAAGACCTAATCCAAATAATTTATTAGTGTGTGACGTTTCGGCAACAACATTGTCACCATCACCATTCTTTTGTCTGATGATGGTGACAATGTTGTTGCCGAAACGTCACACACTAATAAATTATTTGGATTAGGTCTTGTTTTCTTTTATTATAATCTATAATCCAAATTGTGCTTTATCATATTCTATATCTTGTTACCTTATGTTTCTAGCCTATATAAACCAAGTTGTACCATTCACATTATAAAATTTCAGGTAAAAAATAATCCTAATTGACAGTGAGATATGCGATATTTGATGGTTAATCTATGCAACTAGCACAATGGGATAAGGAACAACAACAGCAGGGCATGGCCAACTTAATCAAGACTGTGCAGGCTGAGAAAACAAATACCCCATCAAATCACCAGCCATGCATTTATATTTTATAGGGGACAATATAAAGGTAAACTTAATTGTGTAATTTCAAGGAATGGATTTTATATTTTTAAAATATTTTATAAAACATTTAAAAATATTGTTGTTATGGGATTGTGTTCAATAAATAATAATATAGAAGTGCGCAATTGGCCACTCAAGTTGATTTTTGAATTTAAAGATTTTTTTTTATTAAGGTTTTTTGATTCAGATTTAAGAGTTTCAATAAAACCAAAAAAGTTTTCAATTCAGATTTTAAAGTTTCAAAGAATTAAATAGCTTCAAGTGTGACTTTTGAATTAATAATTGTCTTACAGGAGGAATATTAGAGGTTTTATGGTAGATGTATGGATGTAGTTGCCATCATATTAGCCCTCTATAACAAATTTGAAATTGGATTTATAGGTATATCCTGACCTGTTTAAGTGAGCATTTTAGATGGTAAAGCACCCTCTATCGGAATGAATATCAATTAACAGTTGATTTAGGTTTATCCCAGAGTATTGGCCAACCCATTTTCTTGCTCAAATAAAGAAAAGTCAACTTCCTACGCCTTTTTAGTCCTTTGGCACTCGCCATTGTGGTGCAAACTGTACTCAATAGCCAAAAAGAGGCTGGTTCTAGAGGATTCTTGAAAAATATAGAAATGGGTATTCAAGGCCAAATTTGTGTGAGTACACTAAAACTTGTGAAAAAGAGGTTAGTAAAATGAATTAATAGGGCATTTTAAAGCATTTTGTATGCCTTATGGGCTGTTGGCCCTCTTCAGGCTGGTTCAAGCCCTACCTCAATGACCACCAAAAAGCCGATCCTACAGTACTTGTAAATACACTCAAGATAAGTAATCTCCAATCTTGAAGGTGTAGTACATCCATCACCTTCCACATTTGTTCCCTGCTACCCCCATACCTCTAAGATATCATGATGCCAAACACACATAAATGGTGTGGTAGATTTTGTTACAGTGCTCCATTTGAAACTATATTTTTTTTAATTCAGCCTCTTATGTGGGGGCAATTCATCTCTCTATATGCAAAATGTATAAAAATGATTTCAAAGAGCTATTTGGACTCTTTTTTTTTTTTTTTTATCATTACTTTTGAAAAATCTTTTTTTTTTTTTTTTTAAGTTTAAAGGATTTAGAAACAAAAGGCAACAAGACCTTATCCAAATTATTGAAATATTTGTGGTGTTTCCATAACATTGTTGTTACTGATAAGGCACAATTTAGATTATAGATTATAAACACAAGGTAATAAGACCAAATCCAAATAAATAAATAGTGTGTGTCGTTTCGGTAACAGCATTGTTACCATCTTCAGACAAAAGTACTGAATGAGAAATCAAAAACATGCTGTGGTAAAATTTCTCATTCAGTATTTTTGTCTGAAGATGGTAACAACGCTGTTACCGAAATGTCACACACTTTTTTTTTTTTTGGATTTGGTCTTATTACCTTGTATTGTTGTTACTGAAGTGTCATAAATGTGTCATTGGATTTGGGCTTTTGTTTCTAATCTAAACTCCAGATTGTTCCTTATCAATTAAATAATTTACTCTTCTCTCTCATAATTATGTTATTTTATTGAACCTCTTCATTTAAATGGAGATATACATTGCATGCTATCTAGTAATTGAAGGTTGAAGATTTTTGTACTTTTTATAAATTGTCATCTCATGTTGGTTCTGTGATCCTAGAGCTCCATCAATCCTGGAACTTTCTATTTAGCACTGTGTAGTTCAGTCCACTCCAGTCCTTGAAGTTCACATTCTTCTTGGTCTTTTCCTCTATCCTCTTATGTATCCTTCCAAGACCAGAGCCCAATAATTTCCTGTAGAGTTTCTTAGAATATGGCCTGCATATTTGCTACAGTTCTTGACAGGGAATATCCAGTTCTCCTCCAAACCTCTTTATTTTTGTTAATCCACCTTCAGTAACAAAGACATTTACTCTTCTTTCAATTCCAAACACAAGGTAATAAGACCAAATGCAAATAAATAAATAATGTGCAACGTTATGGTAATAACATTGTTACTATCATCGGACAAAAGTACTGAATTCTTTCAATTCCCTTACTCCACATACAGGTGGTTTTCTGTTGTTGTTGTTTATCCACACACACACAAACAATAGAAATTTGAGATATTGGGAGGGTGTGACTCATATCTCAATTGTGAACCTTCCCAGCAATTTTGCCATCTGCAGCTCACTACTTGCTACGGCCACATTGCCAATACATAGGTGTATGGTGGAATAGATTGTTGAAACTGCTGGGTTGTTCGACACATTTCATTTGCTTATATATAGTGAAAGGATTGTTAGGGAAGCAAAGTGGGGAACATGGAGCTACCTGCCTGCCTGCCATGGTATCTCATGTTTAATGGAAGAATGTATGAGTCAACTGCTCTTTTCACACAACCTGCCTCAAGCAAAATTTTATTTTTTTCTAATATTTTTTTTTAAGCATGCACATTACCTATTTGCCACAAGACCTGCTACAAAACCACATTTGTTTATCTCTGATCTAAATGTTAGATAATTGTCTTTCTTTCCTTTTATCACAACTACTGAACCTTTATAGCCTCTAAAGGTTTTATTTCTCTTGAGTTTTTATTTTCCTTTTTTTTTTCAAAGGGAAAGAATTTTTTATTTAAGTGTGGCTGTTAGAAAAACTGGACTCATTTTGCCACAATTCACATTTCACCAATCTTCCAGGCTGAAGGAATCCCCAATCTAGACTCTTTGCCACAATCCATAGTTCACCAATTTTCCAGGCTGGATGAATCTGCCAATCTAGACTCTCTTTGCTGCAATCCACATTTCACCAATCTTCCAGGCTGGAGGATTCCCCAATCTAGGCTCACAGTTCACAATGCTGGAAGAACTACCACAATATGCTACCCCAGTTGAGCAGACTGGAAGAGTCACAACACCCTGTGCTACCCCAGTTGAGCAGACTAGAAGAGCCAGCCACCAACCCAGGTGTTGTGTTGCAGCTGTGGAGGCCAGTGACGGCCCTGTTCTACTACCCCATCACCCCACAGAATGGGTTCCACTACCTCATCAACCTCTTCTTCCTCTACAACTACTCCATGCGGCTGGAGACAGGTTGGTTCCTTACAGTTCTGTGTCAAATTGTACTGGGATTAGGTGTATAAATTGAGTAAGGCATCTTCTAATCATACATTAGTCTGACAGATGGTGCAAGCCATCGGCAACTTTTAGTTGCACAATCAGGAGATGCCTTACTTTAAACTATTCTGTGTCTGAAGAATTTTGTTTCTTTGCTATGGTCCACCCTGCCACTTGATACTCCTTCAAGAATTGCCATACACATATGTGCTATTTAATGACATACCGCTTAGTATAGAGTTTACATTTACGTCGACAGTCTCAACTAAACTCTTGTGTTGTTGCTCTGAATCAGAAAACAAAAGTTCTTCACAATGATTCTAATTATCCTCTTTTTTCTGCCATATATACCTGTGTAAATATTGTCAAAATAGTTATTATTTAGGAAAAAAGGCATCTCCTGATCGTGTAACTAAAACTTGCTGATGGCTTGCACCATCTGTCAGAATAAATATCAACTAATCCTTGATTTTTAATTATTCCAGAATTGGCCAAATACCCATTTTTGATTAAACAAGAAAAGCTAACCACCTACATGTTTTGATCTGTTGACCCTCATCCGTACCTAAACAACCAAAAGAACTGGTCTTTCAGGCATCATGAAAAATCATGATACAGGTATTTAAGAGCAGAAGCACATGAGAACGCCAAACAATTTGAAAAAATAGCACAAAAGTGAAATTGTACTGTGTGTGGGGGATCAGGTAGATTAATTAAGAAAAAGGCATATCTTGATCACACAACAAAAAGTTGCTGATGGCTTGCACCATCTGTTGGAAAAAACATCAACTAATCAATAATTGTTGATATTTATCTTGATTAGTTGAGAATGGATATTTGACAAATTCTGGAATAATTAAAATCAAGGATTAGTTGATATTTATTCCAAAAGATGGTGCAAGCCATCAGCAAATTTTAGTTGCACGATCAGGAGATGTATTTTTCTTGATTTATCTACCTGATCCCCCAGTACAATTTCACTTTTGTGCTATTTTTCCACATTGTTTGGTGTTCTAGTTGGATATTTCCTTATTATACTCTCCCTTATATCAACACCCCTGGAGGTAATCTTTCATGGGAGGTTTGACTTTTGGATTATCATATTGTAGCCTAGAGGATGGCTGAAAGGCTGTTACAGAAACACTGCTTACTTTTGGGGATTTGAAGATGGGCATTTGTCTGTTACAAGAGTATTGCTTAAATAATTGGAGCTTTCAGGTCTTTTATTCCCCATCCTCAGTTGAAAGTTACACAACAACAAAGGAGGTTAAACAATACAATATATAAGCATATTATAACAAACAGAAAATAAATTTTACAGCTAGATGGTCAATGCAAAAAAAAAAGTGAAATTATAAAATTGGTATAAAGAAATATGCAAGAAGGAAACTTGTATTCTAGGATAGGTTAGAGAAGTAACGATGTTCTTGTATTTATCCACTGTTACTGCATATTTCTGGTGAAATTCTCAACCTGAAACCCACATCATTGACTGCATTGGCTCATCTATTGATAAGCTATACTCATCTCCAGTAGACACCATTAATATTCTCAAGCGCCAAAGGCTTGATACCCTAATACAGTAGAAACTCCCTGTAAAGGACACCTAATTGCGAGCTAGTGTCCTTTAGGGAGAGGTGTCCGGAGGTTACCAGAGAGCTACTAAATAGTAAAAATGATAATTTTACAAATGAAAACTGTCCTTTGTAGAGAGGTGTCCTCTAGCACGAGTATCCTCTCATGGAGGTTCTACTGTATTGAGTGGAAATAAGAAAGAAAAATATAAGAAATTTTATGGTGCATTATTGGTTTCCCTCAACAAAACCACATTGTATCATCCCTTGTCTTGATTCCAATGTTTGACTGGTATGTGTAAGCCTTGTAGTAATGTACTGATTCCACACCTGAACTATCGCTCTGTGTCCACAGGAACTTTTGAAAGGAAACCGGCAGACTATCTCTTCATGCTGATCTTCAACTGGCTTTGCCTGGTGGTATCCTTTCTTTGGTATTCAGGGCCTCTTGGGGTTTGACACCTAGTGTTACAACTGTTGAAAGAGAACAAATCAAATACAACAAACCCCTGCCCCTCTATTAAAACAATTTCCGGCCAAAGAGAGTTGAGATTGTGATCCTAAGAGGTCAGTTTTCATTGGCTGAAAATAAATTGACACTAAGGGATAATCTTGACTTCAATAAAGGGGAAACTGATAAAAATAGGCTCTTTGTAGTAATGGTGTTTTAAGTGGAATATTTCTGTAGTGTTTTTTGGGATTAAATCAGATTTCGGCTTTGTTTATGTTCAAATCCTTTTTGATTTATTGATGACTTCTGTTGATCTTCTATCCTCATGTGTCTAACTTATGCTCTCAGGTTGCTAGTTCAGAAGTAGGCTTCATTTCTTGCCATGATTTCAATAAGCATTAAAATGAAAGACACTTATATAGCAATTTTTTTCTTTATTTATAACGGGCTCTTCGAGGCAAACACCTTTTTCATCACTTCACTACATTTGTACAGAGAGCTGAAGAATGGCTTGCCCAAAAAGATAGTAATAAGGAAAATGTAATGTTATATATTCTATTTCATTTTAATGTTTGTATGGACGTGTTATTTCTGTGTACCCCCTCTCCTACCTGGAGAATCTGGATAAGAATACAAAAGGTCTTAATAAAGCTTTTCTGTTTTCCAAATCTCGGTTTTGGGATCATTTTAAAACAGATAGAGAGTACTTAATTGGATGAAGTACAAAGTAAGATAAACATGTGGTGCACTTGTACTAAAAGCAGTCCCCTACTTCTACCCACCATGATTATCATGGCCTGTACCACGTGTACTAGGGATAAGCAAAAAAAAAAAAACATAGTAAGATGACTTGCCCAAAATGTAGCTTGGCACCTACAGCTCCAGAACACATTTTAACTTGCATTAGTTGCACTAAACAGGACCTTTGGGAGAGGCCGCTGCTCATCATCAAACAGCTCGAGGAGCATGAACTCATGTAATCTTTGCACAAGAGAGGGGGGTAAGAAATAACAACAATGACATGTAGGATGTGTTATCAATGATGTTACCTGCCACATACTGGATACCTTGGTGACATTCCAGTTGTCTGCTCTTGTCCTAAATAACCCCCACTCAAAGGGACTTTTCTCTTCTGAAATATAAGAGCCCTCTTGGCTTCTGAAGCTCTACTTGAATTAGGTCATTTCTAGCTTGTGCCAAAGAAAAAGAAGGATTGTGGTTTTTGAGTTTTTTTTTTTGAAAGATGCTTCCATTCAAAATCTGGGTCCTAGTGCTCCATAGAAGATACCTGCACACAGCCTCCAAGTTCACATAATTATTGAAGACAGAAAGTATCTCCAGACCAATAGATAGACTGGGGAAGATGTTGCCATCAGCAGTTCTCACCATACCTGTGCACTGTACCAGGCATGTATAGTTGTCAGCACATTTTTTCTGAATCACGGCAGCTTTCCAGAGGTTCTGTGTTCAATTTGAGAGGTGTTGTTGAATTAAATCTTGTAACATTAGCCCATGTGACAGAGAAATTTGAGGATACAGTAGAACCCATCTGTAAAGGACAACACCTAGTTTCAGAGTCAAAGTGTCCTTTAGAGAGAGGTGTCCTGTTACCGGAAAGCAGCTAAATATTAAAAATGGTAATTTTTGCGATGAAAACTGTCCTTTGTAGAGGGGTGTTCTATAGCAAGAGTGTCCTGTCATGGCGGTTCTGATGTATCTAAATTGAAATAAATCTTTCTAGACATGAAATCCATGGAACTGTCACTATAGGGGCTTGCAGTGGAGAAAACAATGAAGTGTTGTCATGCATGTATGGCTGCTCTTTCTTATTATCTCCTTTCTCAATCTAATAAAGTTGGTAGATCTTGAAGACTTAAGAGAAGTAAAATTTATCTGCTTTAGTCAATCAGACTGGGGGCACTCCTCAGTAGCGAGCCGACTTATCTGCAATGTTAAATAGCCACCTGTGTGCCTGGATCAGGAGCCTATGCAATGTACCACAGCCTGGCCCGATGAACTCGGGTGTTTATCAACTTATTGGTGCTCCCCTTCTTCTTTTACACCTGAGCTTGCTCTTGGAAACAGCCACAATGGTGAACTGTGGCACCATAGAATTTGTAATTATTATTTTGGGCAATGTATATGTTTCTCTCTCTTGTGGTAAATCTATTATCCAATATTATCTCTACAGACCATATTGCACTGATGGAAATTATCAGATACCCCCTCTCAATTAAATAATTTATATCATTGCAGTAAGATCTGTAGAGATTTTTTTTTGCTTATCCCTAGTACACGTGGTACAGGCCATGATAATCATGGTGGGTAGAAGTTGGTGACTGCTTTTACTGTAAGTGCATCACATGTCTACACAGCAGTGCGAATTTGCACTTACAAATGTGCCAGAGCCCCATTTGGTTACTTGCACTCGCTGGTGGGGTTGGACTTTTGCAAGAATCGGGGGCCATTGGAGCATTTTTTTTAAACAGTAAAAAGTGCCTAATGTGGGAATCAACTTGGGTCGTAGCAGTCAAAAACCAACGGTTTAGACCATCCTTCCACCAACCCCCTTCTGTAGAGATAATATTGGATAATAAACTTATCATAAGAAACAGATATATTGCCATAAATAATAACTATAAATTTAAATGATAGATGGCAATTGAAATTTTAAGACACCATACTTCTTATAGAGAACTTACTTCTACTATACTTCTTACGGGGAACTATACTTCTTATATTTGATGGGGGTTGGAGATTTCAATGATTCTCTGTCATGCCTGAACATGGAAACATGGCTTCTGTCCAATTGCCATCTGTCCAATGACAAAGGCAGACGCATTCTGCTTCACCCAGTCATGATGGTTGTCAAACAGACACCATCAAGGGTCACAACTTGATACCCTAATATGTTTGAGTGGAGATAAGAAAGAAGAAGAAGATTAATTAAAATTTGTATGTTCACATCCAGTGTAGGAGGGCTCTATATAGATGAGACTAGATGATTTTACAAAAAATATACCTTAGAGGTTGGGAATTTTTTTTTTTTCAAAATAAAAGTTAATAAAATGAATAAAAAGTGAAATTAAAAGTAGCAGTAAAGAATTAAATTTAAAATAATTAAAAAAAAAACTAACTATTGGTTGATGACATTTTTCCCCCACCCATCTCTAGACCATTTAATACATATATGGAAGTGATTCTGTGACAAAGTGCAGTTTCCTTGACCAGCTCTACTCCCAGATCGTTGGCATGGCCACCAAGTTGATGGTAAGTAACCCCTACCTCTATCTCTGTGTGTGGCTTAATGCTGACTTTAAGAGAGGTGGAACAAATTTAGCTGGGGATCGTTTAAGATGCAGATCATTTTTTTATAATAGATCATTCTTTATGATGGTTTGGCATGTTCCAAAAGAGATATCCAAGTCTTCTGTAGCTCTCTGATAGTTATTCTTGGGGTTTCTTTCATCGATGACTTGATTTTGAGTGCATTTTCGGGGTTTCTTATCGATAAAGGTCTGCCAGTGTGTAGACCATACTTGACGTGTCGAACGCTTGTTCGACCAGCTTTAAATTGTGCAAACCTTTCAAATGTCCTCGATTGTGATAGGGCATCTTCTTTAAAAGGCTGCTTCAACATTTGAAATGATTTGGAAGCTGTTTTCCCTAATTTAAAGCGAAAATCTATGCAGACTCGCTGTTTTTCAATACAGTCCATACTGAAGTTAGAAAATGTTCTGATATACTCGAGCTTATAAATTCGAAAAAACGTGAGCACGTGCATCTGTGTGATCAATTTTTTTTTCTACGTGTTGATAAATATTTTATCTATAAGGTCCTTATAAAATTATTTCATTATTTTGAATATTTTACGTGATCCAGTCTCATTCCTGGAAATTATTGATCACACCTTGTATAAATGTTATAAATTGAGGGGACAATTTAGTTAGAGCCCATGTGTTAGCCCAGCCCACCTTGATTGTCATGTCTCAACATGGTGAGAGCTGATAGACTGTGTGTGCTACAGCTACTCATGGACCCCATGGTTCTGAGTGTGCTCTACGTCTGGTGCCAGCTCAACCGGGATGTGGTGGTCTCCTTCTGGTTCGGCACTCGGTTTAAGGTAAGTCACCATCTGTCTGTTTGTCTTTATTATGGAGAGTTGGTGTAGATTGGAACAACTCTATTCTGGGTTTTTTTATCACATCAAATTATGTCATTTGTGTTTGAATTAATATTGAAAATTATCCACTGGTGTAAATGAAGTGCTTTCAAACCTGTAGAAATATTGAGATGTATTATTGGTCAGATTTTTTATATTCCACCTAACATATTTTCAAATATCAGCTGTCCCTATTATCACTTGTCTAAATTATAACCAGTCTCAATTATACAGGACCTTTAAGAGAGTCCGCTGCTTATCATATAACAGTTCGAGGAGCATGAACTCATGGAATTTGTGTAATCTTCACACAAGGGGATAAGAAACAACAACAACAAGTCTCAATTATAATTTGTTCAAATATTATAATCAATTCCAATAATTTGTCCAATAAATAACCAGTCCCAATGATCATTTGTCCCAAATATACGAGGTGTGTTCAAAAGGTATCGCGACTTTTGTGTTTTTTTTTTTTTTCAAAAATTATTTATTTATTCATGAATACCTATTTTGTCCCCTTCAAAGTAATCCCCATGAGATATTATACACTTGTGCCAACGGTTTTTCCAATCTTCGAAGCACTTCAAAAAATCTTTTTCAGCTCCTCCTTCGATGCCATCTTTATCTCGTCAAGCGTAGCGTAACGTCGTCCTTTCATGGGCCTCTTCAGTTTAGGGAACAAGAAAAAGTCACAGGGGGCCAGATCTGGGGAATACGGTGGCTGTGGCATCATTAGTGTGTTGTTTTTGGCCAAAAATTTGCGCACAAGCAACGATGTGTGAGCGGGGGCGTTATCGTGGTGCAAAAGCCAATTTTTGTTCTTCCACAAATCCGGGCGTTTCTGGCGGATTGCTTCGCGAAAATTGCGCATAACTTGCAGGTAATATTCCTTATTGACCGTTCTACCCTGTGGCAAGAACTCATGATGCACCACGCCCCTGCAATCGAAGAAAACTGTCAGCAAAACTTTCACATTCGACCGAACTTGGCGCGCTTTTTTCGGTCTTGGTTCGTGCGGCAGCTTCCATTGAGATGATTGAGCTTTGGTTTCCACGTCATCACCATAAACCCACGCTTCGTCACCAGTTATGGCCCTCTGGAGCAAATTTGGGTCGTCGCGGACAGAGTCCAACATTGATATGAAATAAAGTAAGTAGAGGAGCTTCTTGATATCAAGAAGCTCCTCTACTTACTTTATTTCATATCAATTTGATCAGGATTAGAGTTATTTATAAAAAAAAAAAAAAAGAGTCCAACATCTCATTAGCAATGTTCATGCGATGCTGTTTTTGGTCGCAATTGAGCAATTTTGGTACAAATTTCGCGGCGAACATTTTGTACCACCGATAAACGTTGCTTCGGTCCAAGGTAGCTTCTCTGTATGCCACAGTCAACATTTGGAATGCATCTGCGCACTTAATTTCGTTTTTCACACAAAATTTGATACAGGTTCTTTGATCCATTTTTTTAATAGGTAAAAATCGAAGACGATCCAAAACACCTGAAAGCAAAGCAGCTGTCAACAATTAAGTGAATATTCAAAATGGCCAAGCTTGTCGGCATAAGTGAGAGACATTAGTACCAACATAAAGCCACAAAAAGATCGAAATTCGAATATACATAACCCGAGAAAATTCAAAAGTCGTGATACCTTTTGAACACACCTCGTATATCACTTGTGTCATACAGGTCACTTGAATGATATAAAAGTAATATACAAGGGAGTCTCAGGACAACATCAAGGTTATCACAGTGACAAGTTCCCACTTAGAAGATAAGGGAACCACAAAACAGAGGTGTCAGCTGCATACAATAGATTCCCACTTAAGACAAAAGTGTGATTATATATCTGAATACCCAATTCAGGACAAGTTTTTGCCTTCCCAGCCGGCCCCTCTGACTGCGTATTAGAAGGAATTTATTCCATCTCCCACAAATTTAGTTATATTTACACTAGAAACTGTAAAGGACACCTAATTGGTGAACTAAAGTGTCCTTTAGAAAGAGGTGTGCTCTTACTGAGGAGTTGCTGAATAGTAAAAATGGGAATTTTGGAAATGAAAACTGTCCTTTGTAGAGAGGTGACCTCTAGCATGAGTGTCCTCTCATGGAGGTTCTACTGTATATATTAAAAATAAAAAGGCCATATCCTGACTGCTCAATTGAGTGATATGCCATATTTATTTTTAATATCAACACCTGACCTTTTTTTCTATATATATATATATTTTTTACATGGAATAAAGTCGCCCTAGACTGACGAAGGCCATCAGCCCAAAACCATGGTCTCTAGGTGGATGCTTCTCAGTTTGCCAAAGCTGGTGTTGTGGCTTTGTCACCGACCTGAGGTCGCTAGTTTACAGCAATGGTCAATGGATGGTGTCTGGTTTTGACATTTATTTTGATAGGAGAGGTGCCCTGTGCTTTTATGGATCCATTTCCTTCTGGCAGGATTTCCATCTATATATATCTAGATCATCTCTCTTTTAAAACTATTAATAAAAGAAAAATTGCTAAAAAATATTTAATATCAATTACGACATGGCCCTGCAATGCATATCTGCATTAAAAGCTAAAAAATGAATGAGTTTCGAGCAAAAAAAGGTTCTTCAACTGGCTTTTTGATTGCTGAAATGAAGCAAAAATAAATTTGCTTTAAAGTTCGCACAATTTTTTTTAGCATTTACTAAAAATATGCATTTGTCCTTCAAATAAATATCTTGTTAATACTTTCTCAGGCCAGCTGCTTTATTCATCCTGTGGTCAGCCCTGTGTTGTTGTGAGCCATCATGGGGGGTATTTGATTGGTGGGCCATATCCATATTATAAGCAAAAAACCAGAGCATGTAATATCTCTCTCTTTAAATAAAATAAATTCATTTGGATACTTTTAGAACCTTCACAGAGGATCTCAAAACAGACTATGCGACAAAATCTTTACAAATAGAAACACTGACTTCTGGTAATAATTCACTGAGTAGACCACTTATGGTTGTTCAGTCAGGTTTACAATATTTTTGGTCTGAAAATGTTCCACCTTCAACTCATGTCTATATTGTTAGTGCTGACCTTTTCCAAGCATGTTTAGCAGGATCTGTGTTCTGTGCTGTTATGTATCTCTCTCTCTAAAAAAATAAAATAAATAAATACACAAATGTTTTAATAAAGTTGAGTGTTATGTGTAAGCTATAGAGCAATTTGTCATGGTGTGTGTGTGTAGGCCATGTACCTGCCCTGGGTGTTGCTGGGCTTCAATGTCATCCTGGGTGGAGGGTGAGTACCCACCTACCTACTGCTGACTCCTCTCATTGGTTCTTGTTGCTGTTCCCGGCATTTTGGTTATTCTTCTAAAATTACTTCATAATGACACATAGAACTTGTGCATGTTTTTTGCCGTGTTGCAATCTATTTTACAGTACCATATACACACAAGGTAATAAGACCAAATCCAAATAAATAAATAAATAGTCACACTATTTATTTATTTGGATTTGGTCTTATTACCTTGTGTTTATAATCTATAATCCAAATTGTGCTTTATCAGTACCATATACACCTCTACTACAATGACGCCAAGAGCCAAGTTAAAAATCTAATCATGACAAATGTGCTCTAAATAAATCACTAAATAAATCAATCAAATCAAATTAATTAGCTCTACCCTTCCCCGGAAGACACCATCAAAGGTATCAAACTTTATAAGCTTGATACCTTAATATGATTGAGTGGAGATGTGAAAGAAGAAGAAGACCACTGAATCAATACTACAATGACGGCAATGTGTGGTATCAGGGGGATGTTTGAGCTGCTGGGCATCCTGGTGGGCCATCTGTATTACTTCCTGGCCATCCGCTACCCCCAGGACCACCACTGCGCTCCGCTGATCCAGACCCCGGCCATCCTGGAGCAGTACTTCCCCCCCATCGCACATCCCTCTGGCTACTTTGGCAGCTTCGGCTATGGGGGCCAGCCAGAGCAGCAACCCCCACCTGGTCGTGGCCGCGGGGGACACTCCTGGGGGCAGGGGCATGTCCTGGGGGGCCGATAAACCACCCTCTTGTTGTACATAGTTTTATCCTATGTTGGTTGTTGGACCACTTGGGTTTTTTAATACTTTTTTTTATATCTGTGTTTTTTTTTCTGTTGTGGCCCCTCTTTTATTTATTTGTTCCATCAGCAGCAGCAACTGTGTCTCCTCTTGTTATTTTATTTCAAATTAAATTCTAAGAGATGAATAAAGATTTTATTACTTGTGACAACTAGCCTGGACTTGATCTCAATACAAACATTCTTCTGTCTCTTGGATCTGTAATAAGGACACATTTCTGAATCAATTTTTTTGTTTTTAATATCCCTAGTACATGTGGTACAGGCCATGGTGGGTAGTAGTTGGCGACTGCTTTTACTGTAAATGCACCACATGTCTATACATGCAGAAAGCTGCTCAACTTTTGCACTTTCAAATGGGCCAGAGTCCCATTTGGTTACTTGCACTCACTGGTGGGGTTGTACTTTTTAAAAAATCAGGGGCCATTTGAGCAATTTTTTTCAGAAAAATGTGACCAATGCAGCATTAGGTCCCAGGTCATGGCTGTCAGACAGTTTACACCACTCAACCGGGGGGTCGGTGGAAGGCTGGGTAAACCGTTTGGTTTTCGACCACTAGGACCCGGGTTCGATTCCTGCATTGGGCACTTTTTTCTGTTTTAAAAAAAAAAAAAAGCTCCAATGGCCCCCGATTCTTGCAAAAGTCCAACCCCACCAGCGAGTGCAAGTAACCAAACGGGGCTCTGGCATTTGTAAGTGCAAAGTCGAACTGCTTTTCACATGTGTAGACATGTGGTGCGCTTACAGTAAAAGCAGTCGCTAACTACCCACCATGATAATCATGGCCTGTACCACGTGTACTAGGGATAAGCAAAAAAAAACACCACTCAACCACCAACCTCTGAATCAAAAAGGAACAAAGATTCGCCCAATATGGATTAATTTATTTGTGTATTTTGTTATTTTGGACCAATTTATTTAACCCTTGAGTGCTGGTGTCATTTTGTTGCTCAGTCACTTTTTTTTTCTAAAAATGATCAAAACATTTATTTTTCAATCCTTTTTCAATGATTTATTTTCATTTTTTATTTAATTAATGAATTAATACATTATAAATATAGATTATCATTATGTGTGTACAAATTTGACAATTTTAATTATTTAAATGGAGGTTATATACATAGGTTGTTCCAAAATTTATGTCTGTTTGACTGTAACTCAAAAGTATTAAATATTTTTAATTCAATTTTTGTACACATATAAGTCAAATATTGGTAAATAGAATGATATTATGCAAAATATTCCTCAGCAGAGTCTATACATTTCTTCCAGCGTTGAACCCACGCTGTAAATCCACTTTGGAAATATGCTGGAGGTTGCCATCCTGTTTGGACTGACCCACCTCAACCCTATATCTATGGTCAGACTTGACCTCAGCATGGAACTTCCTGGTCACCTGGTTCAGTTCAGAAATCCAATCAGTACATAATTAAAAGCGCTTAGCACTAGTCCATACTAGTGAGCACCTAGTTGACGTTATGCGCTACAAAACCTGTGTTATAAATATATCTCTCTCAAGATAGGGCACAATTTGGATTATAGATTATAAACATAATGTAATAAGACCAAATCCAAATAAATAGTGTGTGATGTTTCGGTAACAGCATTGTTACCGAAATATCAGACACTATTTATTTGAATTTGGTCTTATTACCTTATGTTTATATCTCTCTCGTGTTTTAATCAATGGCTTGTCATTTTTGGGCCTTCAACACTGGGTCATCCTACACAATACCTTCCTTCTTGGTTCAAACATCAGACCACCACATTTGATGCATCTCTCTTCTTTGTTGTTGTTGTTGTTTCTTATCCCCTTGTATAAAGATTACACCAATTCCATGAGTTTGTGGCGACCGCACTTTGCTTCAGCGAACTGGGACAAAGCTTCAAAACACACACGGGCAGAATATTGGCGGCCCCACTATGCCTCGGCAAGCAGGTGTTGGGAGAACACTTCACTACGCATGCGTGCGGGACGTCATCAGAGACTCTGGCCACTCAGCGGTAAACATCTAGGCTTGCTCGAACGGCCGTTACTTCAACCGTCGCTTCTTTTATCTTTATAATTTCTTGCTTTAAATAAATTAATTTTAATTATAATTTTATCAGCAGCCTTTCCACAAGCCACACCAACACTTCACGCAACAACCACCCTACAAGTTCATGCTCCTCGAGCTGTTTTATGATAAGCAGCTGCCTCTCCCAAAGGTCCTGTTTAGTGCATCTAATGCAAGCCAAAATGTGTTCTGGAGCTGCAAGTGCCAAGCTACATTTTGGGCAAGTGGGATAGATTTTGTTATTTTCTATCTTCAATGGCTTAAGATGGCCTGTTCTAAATCTTGTTAGTGTTGTTTGATGCTGTCAATTTCAGAGGTTCAGAGCTCCTCCTGGGTTCATTCCACTGTACCAACTGTGCTTAGGTGGGTCTTCCAGTTCTTGTTTATTTTTGTTTTGGCTACTGTTTCTATTTCTTTAAAAGTAAGTTTATTTTTCTGTGGCAAAGGTTCTTTTGTGCCTTTTTTTTTTGCTAGCACATCAGCAGCTTCATTGCCTTCAATACCAATGTGTGAGAGTATCCATTGAAGGTGAATTTTTGAGGTTTTTGAGAGTTTTTGGAGATAACTACTTATGTTCCTGCTTGCTTTGTCTCTAAGTTCCCCTGTGTGACTCAAGTGTTGTATGGCACTTCTACTATCAGTAAGAATTCAGTTATCTTGATAATCAGTATTTCTGATGGATTTTAAAGCTTCATGGATGGCTATAAGTTCTGATCTGAAGACTGAGCAAAAATCTGGGTTTCTTCTGTTTAAGTGGCGGATTATAATATAAGTGCAACATCATGTGAATACACATCAGAATGGAAAAATTTTGAAATAATTGGAAACTGATGAACTATGACTCCCATTTTCAATTTTATCTTTACAATATGAGAGGTCTGTAGAAAGAGTTTTTAATTACATACTACTCTGATCAAAATGTTTTGACACTTTGCTCATAAGTTAAAAAAAACTTTATTATTCTACCAAATTCAAATTTTCCCCTTCAAAGTAGTCCCCGTTGGCCGCGATGCACTTCAGCCACCTTTTTTTCCAGTCTGCAAAACACCTCTTGTAGTCTGTTTTAGGGATCCCCTTCATGGCCTTCTTCAATTCCATTTTGATCTAGGCTCTGAAATTTCCGACCCTTTAACTTTTTTTTTTTTTAGTTTTCCAAAAAGGAAGAAGTCACAGGGGGCCAAATCGGGACTGTAGGGGGGTTGGGGGAACACAGAGGTTGAGTGGTCGTGCAGGAACTTCGAGATTTTGAGGGCTATGTGCGCCGGCGCGTTATCGTGGTGGAGGATCCACGACTTGCTCCTCCACAGTCCCGGCCGTTTCTGCCTGATCACTTCCCTCAATCGCCTCAAAACTCCCAGGTAGGAGTCAGCAGTTATTGTAGAGCCTTGTTGTTGAAATTCGTGATGAACGATGCCCTGGTAGTTGAAGAACACCGTCAACATGACCTAGACTTTGCAGGGAGCCTTCCTCGCTTTCTTTGATCTCGGCTCATTTTTGAAGCGCCACTCCGATGCCTGTTGGGTAGTTTCCGAATCAAAGCCGTAAACCATGTTTCGTCTCCAGTAATGACCCTCTTCAGCATTTCGGGGTCGTCGGTTGTCGCTTCGAGATTGAGACTAGCCGTTTCTTTCCGGGCGTTCTTTTGATCAAAAGTCAAATCTTTGGGAACGAGAACGACGTTGAGTCTTCTCACTCCCAAAATGTCCTTCATTATCGATTGAGTCGACCCGAATGATATCCCTGCTTCTTCGGCGACCTCCCTGACAGTTATTCGTCGGTCTTCACACACCAGTTCCAACACCTTGTCCACTTTTTCAGGCGTGGTTGATGTGGACGGTCTCCCGGAACACTCGTTGTCGGCGGTCTCTTCCCGAGCCTCCTTGAAGCGCTTGTACCACTCGGAAACTCGTCTTCGGCTCATGACGGCATCCCCGTAGGCTGTTTGCAACATAAAAAATTTCAGCACCCTTGAATCCGTATTTCACACAGAACTTGATGCAAATTCATTGATCCTCCATTTCGGTGACTAACGAAATCGAAGCACGGGCAAAATGGCTTCATTTTGAACAGCCGCTGCTCGCGCTGTTGTGGCGCGTGATTTTTGAAAATTGGCAGGTCTCCAAGCCAAGGGTGACGCTTTCGTTTGCCACAAACCGGGAGAAAATATATTGAGTTTTCAGGATTTTACGAGCAAAGTGTCGAAACTTTTTGATCAGAGTAGTATATAAAAAGTGGCATTAAATTTCTCCAATTTTCAGCGATAGAAGGGACCAAGTGGTTGATATTCAATCTGTAGAAGCAATTTGATATTTCAATTGCACAAGATACCAGATATCTGTTTAGTTGATCAGTGAGGTTGGATTTGTGAAAAATTGGGAATATCAATCTGACCTTGCCAAGGCACTCGTGAGTATGCAATGACAGACAATATTTTGGAAGACCAACGTGATTTTGAGAGAATTCCTTCCTAAAAGGCTGTGTTGCAGGCTCATATATCTACATACACTAGACGAATGGCCCGGGCAACGCCCGGGTTTTACCCGAGTGCGTATATATTTTAAAAATGTTTTAATTAAAATACTATTTGTTACAATTATAAATTGGCGCCGTGGATGTCTCTCTTGTGAAACGTCCCGCCCCAAACTGTGTGTGTCTTGAAAATATAAAAATAAAAATGTGAACGGAAAAATATGTCCAGGGTAGCCTAGTGGTCATGGCATCTGCCCGGTAAGCGGAAGGTCGTGGGTTCGATTCCCATCCCTTGACACTTTTTTTATTTTATCCATTCTGACCAAAATCTATCCGTGAACTTCACACAGAGAGAATAAGGCAATTATATAAGTAGATAATCCAAATTGTGCCTTATCACACACTATTTTTTTATTTGGCCTTATTACCTTGTGTTTATAATCTATGGCGTAATGCCGGCGGCGCGCGCCCGTTGTCTGCCGGCGAGCACGTGACCTCCCTGTGCGCGCGCATCCGTGACAGAACCGGCCGGCCCATGACGGTCGTGACTATATATATAATGGACGGATAATAATAATAATATAATAATAATAATCCATCCGTGACAGAACCCATGACGGTCGTGACTATATATGTTGATGCAGCTACACAAACTGTTTCAATTTGACAATTGGTTGTATATTTCATCAGGAAATGTTTCATTCTCCAGTGGGAATGGGCAGACAACCTTAACATCCAATTTTTGAAGTTCGTCTCTAGAATGCTCAGTAAATAACAGGTCCTGTGGACACATGGTGTTAAAGCAATTGGAACTTTTAGTTTCACTGGACAAAGCTGTAAATTGAATAGAAAGTCCTATGGTGGTGTTATATCGACACTTTTAGTAGTATAATGTTTGGCATTTATTTCGTCGGCAAAGAAATGCGCAGTGTCACTGAAGACCTGTTGGTGATATTCCATCGTACTCTCTGTATTGGTGGCAGAGTCACCTTGAACATAATAATTCCACACAGAATTTATATATTGATTTTTCAAATCATCCTACCATTGTACTAATAATTGTGCATCTGTGTAATTGACAAGATGACAATAAATATTTTTTAATTATCACAATTGTCAAAGATAATAACTTAAATGTCTATTTATATGTGACAATTGAAACTAGTCTAATGTTTGGTGTCTACTTATACTGTAAAGTACACCACATGTATCCAAAGAGCGAAAGGGATTTGGCGATGCTTCAGACTACAAAGTAAAATTTGGATGTAATTTGTTCAAGCTATAATTCAAACTGGTATATATGATATTAATGGATCAAAAGTTTCCAGTTCATTTTTCAGCTTCGATATATAGTGATAGGTAACGTAGTTGCTAAGTAATAGAAACAAAACAACAATGATCTAAATTCAATATATCGAGCCTATAGAAACTACAACTTGTATGAAATCTTCCCCATGATAAATAATTCTCACTGATACAATTTCTAAAGAAATGAAAATTTTGTTCCCGAAACCTTTCCATCTAATCAAAACTTTCGGATAATCTTGGTGGAAATTCTGAAAAAGTCAAGATATGTTGACTATCTCAAAACTATTTTGAACCATAAACGAAAACAAAAATGAATTCTCAATATTCTCTTTTATAAATTTCACGATGAAAAAAGGCTCTCTTTGAAAAAGAAATTGTAAATAATTAAAAGGCATTATATAGCTCAGAATTACCGAGGAGTATAATATTCAAAACATCTTAATTACTTTTAGGGCAGCAAAATAAACAAGTCAGTTTAGCTACGTTTCAAATATGAATCTAAAGAACAAAGCGCTACCGAATTATGAATCGATTTCAAAAGTATATTGGAATTATTGACTGGATATATTTTTAAACCATTCTATTTTCAACCACATCGATATTTCTCTAAATTGAATGTTCAATTAAAACAAGTAATGTTTGGTCAAGTCAATATATATTCCAAAGAGAAGTAATAAATATAATATTATTTCGCATTAAAACCAACAATTAGACATCGCGACAAACAAACTCTTTTTCATGATTCATTCAAATTATTTTTTTCGCAAAGTTTTTAAAAATAATATCTCATGAAGAAAAGAAGAATGAATCAAAAACCGTGATAATCCAAATGTAATTGTATTATATTGAAGCTTTCGATTTCTGGGTAGATGGCATTCTGTGCTCCAGGAGAATCCAGATTATCCATATACATCATGTACACCTCTCTTGAATTTTTAAGAAAAATAATTTATATTTTTCTTGAGAGAAAATAATTAGAGAGGGAAGAGTAAAGTGAAGAGGAAAGAGCTTCAACGGTTGTCTAAAGAGCTTTTCACATGGAACCAGAGAAAAGAAAGGAATCCTGTGAAGCTAGTTGAGGAAGTAAAAGATTCTTGCAAAATCATCTGAAAGGCCAAGGAATGAATAAGTTTGTCGAACGGATTTTCAAGAGAATCTGGTACGTCAAAGCTTTTTTTAATTATTATTTTAAGATTGCATATTCATTTGACATAAGCACTTATTTTATGTAAATAATAAAATAGGTGATTGTTTATTAATAATTTCGACTAATCTCATTATATTTAGGTCGTAAAAATAATACTTTTGAATTTTTTTTCATTAGTGGAGCGCTCTTTAATCATGGGGTTTTCAATCCATTTGGGACACTGAGGATATATTTAAATATATAAATATTTATTTATAGGCCGTGTGTACAAAGATAAGTTATCATATTAACGAGTTTCATCTAGATTTTCAACTTTTATTTATATATCCTTTATGATTCGTCAATTGTTTTGATCTTAGCCCTATTTTCACTATGGTGATACTATACAGTTCTTCACCCGTATTATCATTTATTTTATTCCAGATTATTTTTGAAAATATTAGATACATTTATAAATAGATGTGATGATTTGTAAAGCAGTCGTGGTGGTTCTGTGATGGGTGGTAAGGACACACAGGAGACAGGATCCAGAGGCCCCGTGGGGGAGTAGATCGGGGAGCGAAGATAGGTCTGAGAACAACCCCTAGAACAACTGGTGTTGAGACCACCTCAGTGAGAACTGTCTCTTGATCATCACATCCAGCCGCTTTTAAGCCGCTTTGCGTAAGATTAATCCCCTAGGGGAGAGTGACACTTGTTTACCAAGGGAGTTGTTTTATCCCGGCTTATCTTCTCTCTTTCCTCTTACTCCCACATAAGCCATTTTATTTATATATTTCCAAATATTATGACATAGATATATTTTGAAACTGCGTTTATCTTTATAAAGATCTAGAATTTTACTTAATC